>OY757907.1:31817721-32282721 GCA_963585895.1 Sepioteuthis lessoniana | reverse complement strand
AGTACTTGAATTTAGAACTATCCTGCTACTAGATTCATTTTCCTACTAAGTCTAAAGAGACCAGTCCGCCTCTTTATTTCACTGATATCTGGAGATGTACTTAAACTGTCCTTAAATACTAGTTTATTATGATTAATCAATTAGTTGATTTTAAAGGAAAGTAAATGTGTCTATGGATATTTCATACATATAATTTAGCGAATCAGGTTCATTGAATGTTCACATTTACATATTTCGTGTAATTGTCTCTGGTGAGTTTTTTTTTGGTACACAGTCAATTTGAATACGAATACTTTTGAAACAGATCTATTCAGCCCGTAGATGAGGCCCCAATAGATAATACTACTTTAGTTCAGAGTTGCCCTGGGAGTAATGGTAAAGAATGTGGAATTCATCATTCCTCAGATCTCCAGAATTAGAGCTTCATCATAAGATGTATCTTAGTGTCTTAGTCAGAACACCACTTTTTGGGGTCTTGAGTGGAGTCTTACCTTCAACCTCGATACAGTCAACGTATTCTAAGCTCCCCCAGTAGTGTTGTAGCTTTGTATGATATAATGATATACTGGTGTGAGTAATGAAGTTAGTACACTACAAAATGCCCAATAGTCTTATAAGTGGTCATTTATATTCTAAAGAGTTATATAATCGAGTTCTTCAATCATCATTTTGCGGTAACTATCCTAGTCGTTTGTTTTAAGTTTAATTATATAAGCATTTATGTATAATAGATCATGAATGAAATTACTGTCCTCGTTATGGAAACTTTGGTTTGGTTTCGTTTCGTTTCGTTTGGTTAATGGTATCTCAACCTTTGCGGGTTATTTAATGTTTCGAAGCTTCTAACAGCCGACCATCTCATTCAGACGATTCAGCTGAGGTTTCTAACTTTATAGAATACATCCCATCGGTCACGATTAATGGTCTCTTCCTCTTAATGCAAAGCTAACTGATGAACTTTTGCATAGACACCGTTAGTATTTATTGATTTTATCGATTCATTTTAACGCCATGACAACCCCTCAAGGGTTATTTTCGTTTTGCTGTTAGGAATTCATTGTACATTAATCATGATATATTTTGTGTTGTTGTTTCTTTGCTTTTTTGCTCACATCGATTATGAATAATATTTAAACAGATCGGTTTGACTCTTAGAGGACACTTTAATAAGTACTGCCACTCTAGGTCAGAGAGTATCAGGGAGTGATTTCCATAGTGTAGCTCTCCATAGAGCTCCAGAACCAATGCCACTCCTTCAGATTCAGTTTACAATTATTTTAAGAGATGACGAGGATACTTTGTGCAAGAGGTACAGTTAGCATATTCTAAGCCTCGTCGATAGGGAAGACTGTGATAGATGTAACTGTTTGCCTTAAGCAGCTCTTATATCAAGTCTAGTCAAAGTCCTGCTAAGTAATCACCCTGCAAAACTTCGACAGCCCATTTCCATTGGCTTCAACAATGGTATTTAACGAACTTCTTTCCATGAGCTTCCTCCTCAGCTACGAGCTCAAACGCAATTACGTTTTCGTTTCTTTGTTTAATGGCCTACCAAAGCCGAAGAACAAAAGCTATGATACTATCTTACCCATAACTGGAAAGATAAGAGGGTAAATAATTTTCTCGTGAGTTTTAAACTGAAAGTGAACCTAAAGGCACGAATTAGATTCGAACTCGTGTCCCTCAAGATTTCAGCCTGTTTCAAAAGTGATTGCGCCATCGACACTCCCCAATCCCAATTAATATGAAGATTAAAAATTTTCTGGTAAAATAATGGTGTTTTTTTCTGGTTTTTATAATCGTCTCGGAAACATTATATGAAAAATATGTCAGGCAAAGAAATGAGAACAACATATTTCTTCAATTGTTAGATATATTCATTGATCAAAACGGCATATCAATCCTACTAGGGTTATTTTATATGTTGAGGTTAGAGAATCTCGTTCATCGTACGTTCATATTTACATTTTTACGTTAATATTTCTTAAGATATTTTTGTACACAGTCCTATGGAATACGAATAATTTTGAAACCGATTAATGTGACCCATCGATGAGACCCTAATAGGTACTACCATTCTAGGTTAAAGTGGTCCATTTAGTAATAGCTATGAATCGGTAGTCCACACGATACAAATCTCAGTCAGATGCAGTATGGAGTCATATACAGGATACCCCATTTTTGGAGGGGTCTTACCCCGATGCCGGGCTTAAATTCAGCGTAATCTAAGTGCTGCTGACTTCCAGTAAATAAAGCTATCCAACCCATTCCCAAAGTGGTATTTTCTAAAATGGCTCTCAACGTGCATAACCTTTTTTCCTCTTGCATGTTAAGAAATTCGACACATTCCTGAGGAAGGTACAGTGGTTAAAATATTTTGAGAATAAACAATGAGGGAAACAAATTTAAAATCCTCTTTGTTAAAAACCGTCATTCCAATGATAAAAAAAATCAAATACAACTTCAATACAAGCTATTTTCTTTAGAAAATAAATTAGTTGTTACATTGAATAAAAATATAAAAATCGAAATTCTGAAATCATGTTTTAAGCTTGGATGAGGCAAGAAAAGATTTTGTAACTGAGGTTTATAGGAGAATGTTCCTTTCGAGCTATAAAATCCAGTTTAATTCCATAAATTTGTTGTTTTTTTATGCTTTAATTAATTCAATTAAAATGCATAATTATCTTGAATTATAATTTATCAAGAAGATACTTATTTGGATGAAAAATAAATTACAAGTTGATTAATCAGATTTATTTATTTAGAAGATAGGCTAAAAAGTATCGAGTAAATAGGTGCATCTATCCAGACAGAAATAAACTATGAATACAATATTTATATTCAGAAAAATAGTCCCCTTCGTATTCTACAGATTTTTTTATACATATGAACAAATTCTCAAAAAAATAAAAAGCATCGATAAAAATAACCCAACAAAATATACTAATGATAAAGTTTTCAAATTTTTTCGCTATTTATGTAATAAAAGACAAAATTTTATAGAAAAAATGTTCTCTCGAAATTTTGGATAATGATATTTTTTATAGAATTTTGTTCGGTCTCTTTGTTTGAAAGGTGTGTCAACCATTGTGGGTTAATATCACATCCATCCTTGAAGAAGAACAGCAGTGCTACTATTTAACCCTCACCGGAAGGGATAAGGGAATTCTTACTTTTCTTAAAGCTGTAAGTACGAAAGTGCACGTAACAAAACAGCTAAAATTCAACTCTCTTACTACAATATCGAAGTCCAACACTTTACCTACTACACCAATAATAAATAAAAGATTGTATCAAAGAATAAATAACGTTTATATTTTCTAAAAAAATAATTCCTGTGAGATATAATTTTTTTTAGTTCTTGTGTGATTGATTGCTTTGAACGACATACCAACCTGTTTAGTGTTATTTTATGCGTTAGCATAGGAAATCACATTCATTTTAAGTTCATATTTTTTCGTAGTTGTTTATTAAGAGGGTTTTGTACAACATTCTGACCAATACGACTAATTTTCAAACCTAGCTATTTGACCCATAGATAGGACCTTGACAAGTATTACCAATTCTGACCATAGTGGACCTGGAAGTGATGGCGATAAAAAGATAATCTACACTTCGTAGATATCAAGAACTGGAACCTTACCATCAGATGCAGTTTCGTGTCATGAACAGGATATTTGTTTTGGCTTTGTAAAGCAAAAGACAACAAGTGTTCGCAGAAACGTCTTACTTCTTTGCTATTTCAAAATGAATAATAAAAGAAAATATTTCTCTTCTTGGTAAGTTTTTAGTTATATTCTTTGACTTATATGTTAGTGACGCAGTCAGGAAAAAAGAGAAAAAATCACGTCTTGTTTTTTGTTGTATAGTGGTTCGTACCACGTGATTTTCGGTATCGCGGAAGTATAAAGACGCCGTGTTTCAGAAGCAGAGACATAAGTAGAGAGATAGCTCTCAAGGACGTCTGTCAGTTGTAAGACCAACTTCGGACGTAACACCAACAGCGCGATACTTATAATACTAGTCAGACTGTAACACTTGAGTTAATAAACTACTGACTTTATTTCACTGTGTATCTTTTCCTTACCACGAGACAACATTTTTAAAGGAAGGGTTTTTAACAGAAAAAAATCCTTTCACTGACCGCTACTGACTGAGATCTTATTTATTGTTCGAACACCAATTAAATATTTGAGTTTGGTCAACTTTCTCAGGCCTATTTCAGTCGAGTTAACCTCTAGCTTTACATCAGTCTACCAAACACCTCTGAATATACGACAGCAGAGTAACAGTGTTAGGGGGACATTTCATAACACTGGCATTTTTTACCCCTACGGGTGTCCATAGAAAAAATTCGAATTAAAAGTTGAGTAAGAGCAGAAGAATTTGGTGACAGAATAACGAGGAAATACGGAAAATTCCAGTTAACGGAACATAGTATGAATTTAGCCGATATCTTCACACATTCTGAGTAGTTGTACCCAGGACTTCTACTGAGAATTCACCTGGTAATGAAAACGCCTATCATAGTTTTTCAGAAAACACCGTGGCCAAAGTGGAAGTCACTGAAGAAAAGAACGCATAAATCAAAGACTTTTCTGTTGGTAATATCTTCCACCCGGTTATCCACAAAATAAAGGAATATCGAGTTAAGGAATCAAATTAAGCCTCGAGGAAACAGGTCAAAAAGAAATGAAGGTAATATGTGATGGATGAATAACAATAAAGCCACTTAGCCGTGCCGTGGCGGAGATCATTCCCACAAGGAACAATAGATATTGGATATAAGTAGAGCAAATAAAAGAAATAAATAAGTAAGGTTCTCTCCTAACGGTGAATAATACTGAACTTTGCGTCTATTTAAAAATGGTGGCTGACGTACACTTGATACTTAATAATCTGATGAGAACAAAAAGTATATAAAAGTATGTATTGCTATAAAATAACCAGTAGAGAAAGGTTGCATTTGGCTATAAAAAAAAGTTCTTTAAACATCATATTGAAGATAATACTAACTTACGATGGAAATGTACTGAATTTATATAACAAAGACTGATATCAAAAATAGAAAAACTTAATCAATGTTTTCACAGAATTGTTGCAATACTATTATTCATTTAAACATTTAGTTTGCAAACAAAAATAATGGTAGGAATAAAATGATAGCGTATTATGTAAATCTACCCAATACTTATCTTCTAATATATATATATATATATATATATAGTGAGAGAGAGAGTGAGAAAGAGAAAAAGAAAGAGAAAGAGAGAGAGAGTGTGTATGTGTGTTTTTGTGCATGTGTGTGTTTGTGTTTGTATGTGTAGTATCTAGGTTTTTTTTTCAGTTGTGGAGCCGAAATATGTTTTCCTTTCCCCATTGATTTCAACCCAAGCCTTGTACGCAGTGCCTCTTGTCAGACAGGCATCGTTTACCTGACACTGGAGACCATTTCGAGAATTATCTAGCCCCTCGCTATAATCATTGCCTTTTAAGAAAATAATGCTGTATGTCTCTAAAATTCTAAAATCAATTATTAGTCGTCTATAAATAGCAAAATATTTCACAGGTTTCAGATTACCAAATTTTAAGGCGTTTATGGATAAGTCATAAAAAGATAAACAAAATGTATTCTTTTGATTGAATAATCTTTTGAAAACTGCCAAACTCTTTCAACAGCAACTTCATTAACTAAGGCAAATTAATTAAATGTTTAACATGGGCTAACTCATAACAACAAAACAATAACACGCACAGGTACACTCTCTCCACACACACACACACACACACACACACACACACACACACACACACACATATATATATATATATATACATACATATATATATATATATATATATATATATATATGTATATATATATATATATATATATATATATATATATATATATATATATATATATATAAGGTATTCTTCAATCCAGTAAATCTGGAGTTGGGAAGAATTCCGTCAGGACAAATAAATTATTCAAATTTCGAATATTTAAATATTCCAGGAAAAAGGGTCAATGTAAATAAATTCCACAGAGCAAATAATATCATTTCAAGAGAAAATCAATATTCGGTCACATTAGGATAATAAATTTATTTCCATCCTGTTAAGAGCACTGATATGAATCAAAGACTCTAAAATAGTTTTAATAGGACTTCATCAGACCCAATAAGAAAATAAAGATAAAAATAATATATATATATATATATATATATATATATATATATATATATATATATATATATATATATATATATATATAAATATATACCCAGTAGAATGTCAATTAAAATGTTAATGCAAAGAAAACTCGTCTTTTATTGCTTAGGTACCGAAAATTTTATTAAAATCCAATTCCTAGCCGACTTTGAGTAAATGTACAAAGAAACTGTCATTTTTAGAAGGTGCTTGTTTTCGAATTTAGGGCCTCTGTTAATTATATGGGTGTCCTAACTATAACTCAGTGCACATGCGTTTCGGGAAAAACAAACAAATCCCAACATTAAATTGTAGAAACTCATTTTATGAAAATTAACAAGGAAATAATATATTTTTAGAAAAAAAGCACATTAGGAAATCACTATGAAATTTGTAAGCCGACCAAGAATGAAATTAAAGCCATGGGTGCATTATTGAGAGACATTGGACGAAGAACATTCATATATTATTTCATCGAAATTATTTATATCTTGTATTACCTTGTTTAGAGTCGTCTAATGATGCCTATTGTAACAAAGAATCCTGATTATAAAAACAAAAAGTTAGGCTGTTTGATGCTACGTCCGGCACGCGATGTGCATGTGCTTTGTGTCAGTCATATACATAACAATAAGAAATAAAACTATATTTCTTAATAAAAAGACACATGAGAATTTTTAGACTTTATACTAACTTTGCTAATTCAGAGAATAATATGCTGTCAGGATTAAATATGTATACCTAGACATTCACACACTTACACATACACACGCATATACAGACAAACACACATATATGTATGTGTGTATATATAACTTATCAAAACTTGATAATAATACAAGGTTAGTAAAAACTAATAGGTCGTTTAATACATAACATGTCGAGCAAATAGTGGAACATGAAAAGACACAGCTTTTTAGATATTGCATTACTTTTTGAGTTTCATGAATAAATAATCATAAATAGTGAAATGAAAAGCATCATTCGAAAAGTAAATAAATTGTTGGGTTGGTACAGTTTTAAACTCCAAACATTCACTGAACCCTTGTTATGACGTTATCTAAAGGTGTATATGACGGATGTCTGCATTTTCTATTATGAAGAAAAATTGACAAGTAATCGGAAAAACGGAGATTTATTGAGAAACAAAGTCGACACTATAGCGATTCGGTTCTGCTGAACCGTCATCAGGACTATGAGGGGTTATATTAGTGATGTTAAGTTTACGATGGATGTATGAAAAGTGTAAAAATATATAAAAATTTGGAAAAGTTGTATAACAAGAAAAGTTGGCTGTTTATGACAAGAAAAATCGGCCGTTTGATCAATGAATCCACGTTCGTTTCTTTAAAATACGTTACCTGACATTAGAAACATTGTACAGAATCCATGTTCCGTTTGTTCATCGAGAGATTTCAAATCAGTCCTCGTTTTCGACGAAATTCAAATCATATAAATCTGTATTTTTTTTCATATTAATGAATATGCCTTGGAAAATCCTAAAATACGAATATAAGCTTCAAGACACAGACTTATGTAATCCAATAAAATGTTGGGATGAACGAAGAGCGCTGGACTTTCCGGTAGGTGTGATTTTTCTTGTGTATAGTTAGTTATAGAAGTCTTCCTGTTTTTGAGTAGATCTATGCATCCGCGAAACATTTTGATGTTATTGATGTGAGATATTGGAGTGGGATAATGGGTCTGGATCTTGTTAGTTAATGGGACAGAATGGAAGAAAATAATGGATAGTAATCCGACAGTTTGTGAAGAATAATTGACAAGTAATCCAAATAGAAAGGGGAAATTTATGGAGAAACAAAGTCGACACTATAGCGTTTCCATTCTGCTAAACCATTATCAAAACTATGAGGGGTTATATTAGTGATGTTAAGTTAACGATAGGTGTATAAAAAGTGTAAAAATATATAAAAAATCGAAACGCTTTAGTGTCGACTCTGTTTCTCAATGCATCTCCCCTTTCTATTTGTATTTCTGGTCAATTTTTCTTCACAAACTGTCGGATTACTATCCATTATTTTCTTTCATTCTCTATTATCAAATTAATTTGTTCCGTTCTATGTAATAAAAATAAAATAAAAAACAACATACAATCATAAAATTGAATTGTATAAATTAAATTGTATAAATCAAATGAATAAATTAATTAGTTATTTGAAATAAAGTAGAATATGATAGAATAATATAAAAAAGGAATAAAATAAATTAATAAATTGAAACAAGTATCTTAGTAATGAATACAATTCAAATTACACTAATTCAAACTTTTGTCATTATGACGGTTTATAACGACTGTAAGTACTATTATCAAATCAATTCCGACTGATCCATTAAATACAAGAAAAATTATAAAATGTATTATATATATATATATATATATATATATATATATATATATATATATATATATATATATATATATATATAATTAAAATTTAGATGATATATTAGACGACATGTAATCCCATTGATTTCCAGACAGTTTTGGTGAGTTACGGGTGAAAATAAACATAAAAAAATGATAATTCATTTAAATATACACGAGATGATAGATATGAAAAATAGAATGAATAGTGAACGCAGAAAACTAGCACAAAATGAATGCAAGATTAGGCAAGACTAGGCGGGATAAGTGATCCACAGGGAATTGTAAAAAACACTGAAATTTCACCGTGCTAACATAATCTGCTCTCTCTCTCTCTATATATATATATATATATATATATATATATATATATATATATATATATATAACAAAAAATTAGAAAAGATAGTTGATTTAATGCCAGCTGAACATTGAATAAAAGTGATAGAATGCGAAGCTGGATAAATTACTGAGCCTTGCTCAAGAAGGGACAAAGTTGCGAACCATGAAAGTGTCAGTAATGACAATCGTCGTCGGGGGTCTTCGAAGAGAATCCCACCCGCCCTAAGACTGCGAAAAGAGACTTGATGAACTGGAAATTAGAGGAAGAACTGAAACCATCAAGACTACAACAATCAAAAAATCAGCTTAGATAATTAGAAGAGTTGTAGGGACACGTGCAACTAGCTGACAATGGCACCCCATTAAAATCATCATTTGGAGCTGCTGTGAAAAACTCACAATGAGTTAGATATAGTGATAGTTAATAAAAAATAAATAAATAAAAAGTACCCGCTGAAAAGTTGATTTTGCCGTTCCAACTGACAAAACAATGGAAATAAGAGAAAGTTTAAAAAAAAGAAAAGTACCCCGACCATTCTAGAGAACTAAAAGAAAGTATGGAACACGAAGTTGACGGTGATGCCAATTGTGGTTGGTGCAATTGGGACAATTGGTAATGGAATTGAAAGATTTGGAAATAAGGGGACAAGTAGGACCATCCAAACTACAGCATTATTAAGATCGGCTAGAAGAGTCTTGGATACTTGAGGGGACTTGCTTTCACTCAAACTCCAGTAAGAAACCTAGTGTAAAAACTCTTAAAGGGGTAAATAATATTAATTATAATAATATTCAATTGGGAACAGTAATAAAAGCCGTGAAGATATATAGTGACGATATTGGGATGGGATTTGGCATAGAAAAATATACTATGCTAGTAATAAGAAGGAAGGAATTGAATTACCAAATCAAGAAAAGTACAAGGACATTGTAAAAGTGAAGATGAAAGAAAAAAAATTAAAAAGAGTATCTCCAGTAAACGAGCAAACAACTGAAAACCAAACTATGTAAGAGAAACCTCATTAAAGGAATAAATGCGAGGGCTTTTCCCCTTGTAAGATACCCGGAACCATTCTTAAGGTGGACGAGAGAAGTACTCCAACAAATGGACTAGAGAACAAGAAAACTTATGACAATGCCTTACAGTCAATAAATGACATAGATAGGCTATATAAGTCGAGAAAAGAAGAAGGATCGAAGATAGTGTCGATACACCAAGGTGTCTCAAAGACTAATAAACAAGAACAAAGTAAGGCGAATTACAGCGACCAGAATTAATAAAAATAACACAAGGATCAACGGAATAACAATAACTAAAAAACAGAAACGGGAAGAATACAAATTGTTCGGGTATTTCAAGAAGAATCTCACACGAGAAGTATTTGACATGGCTAAGAAAAGGAAACCCTGAATCTCTTCAAATAGCAGCACAAAGCAATGCCATAAGGACAAAGTACATTAAAGCAAAAATAGATAAGACGCAATAAAATAGGAAATGTTGGTTATGTGATGATAAAGACGAAACAATCAATTACAGAATAAGTGAATACAGCAAATTAGCGCAAAAAAGACAAGACACGTCTGCGTGGGAGAAGATGATTCAAAGGGAATTGTGCATGAAATTTAAATTTGACGATACGAACAAGTGGTATATGGGCGACTTGGAATCTGTCCGGGAGATTGATACGCCCAAATATTCCTCGGATTTTGAGATATAAACGATCACGTAATCTCGGCCAGAAGACCAGACCTAGTGATATTCCAAAATAAAAAAAAGAGAAAGAGAACCTGCCTAATTGTGGACTTTGCTTTCTCGGCAGACCAAAGAGCAAAAATTAAAGAGAGCGAAAAGAGAGATATAAAAATCAAAACCTTGCTTGAAAACAAAAATGTCTATGGAACTGGAAGGTGATGATGATAACTAATCATAATTGGTGCTCTTGGAATAGCCCCCAAATATTGATAAAGGGACAAGAAGACGGGAATCAAGTATAGGGCCAGCATATCAGAAGATATGGAAAACGAAGCGAATTCTTTAGACCCAATAAGACATTTCAAGATGATCCCAAAAAGTTATATCAAGAAATTGGAAAATATATAACAAATGTAGAAGAAACCTTCTCGACTGAAGAATTGTGATAATTTTAATGTAATATATGGAGCCATGAGAAATTATATAGCTAAAAAATCAAGTTGGACGGAAAATATAAAAGACAATTATAAATATAATGAACCACAAATGTACGAATATATTACAGTAGAAGAGATTATAAATAAACTTGAGCCTACATATAAATGGAAGATATCTGGAAGAGATAAAACAAAACTTTTGCCTCCACACATCATTAATAAGGAAACTTATTTCAAAAATCATTTAAAAAAACTAAATAATTGTCTGATTGACTGTCTGAAAAAATAATATACCTTTTACCAAAAATAAAAGACACTACAAAGGCAAAAAAATTAAAAAAATTAAAAAAAAACACAAGAAAGTACTACCGGCCAAACAAAGGCCTTCATAAAACATAAAAAATGATGCCATTGGTTATAAAGAAGAGCATAGTTAAATTCATAGAATGTCTGGACATCTTCCCTTTAGAACAAAAAAGCCCCTAAAAGAATCATATAGCAGCATATCAGCTCCTCATAAACAAGATTATCATAGAGAATTGTTAATCCAAACTGAAAAAAAAAATCGTTAGAATAGCTTGGATTGATTTCAAAAAGACTTTTGGTAGGGTAGTCTACAAATGGATTCTAAAAGTCCTTAACATTTTATAGGTATCCCTCGTTATAATAGTATTCCTAAAAAAAAGATATGGAAAGGTAGCAAACTAGTCTCAGATTAATCAATGCTCAAAAGTAATAATTTAAATTAACATTGGAATCTTTCAAGGACGCTCACTTTCTACCTTTTTTTGTATAGTTGTAATAGCTCTCTCCATTGCCCTTAAAAACATATTCTATGGATATAAAACTAATTAATGAAATTTGGAAGATCTCCGAAGCACTGATTTAGTGACGACGTAAGAATTCAATTTTTTCTAGAAAATATGCAAAAGTCACGTTTAAAAAAGATTCACAAAACGATCTCTGTAGATATAAACACAAAAATTAGAGAAAACACAATAAAAACAAGAAAATTTTTAGGAATTAATGAAGTAAATGGTATCAGTCATACAGGAAATGAATAAAAATGATAAAAGAATCCTATAGGAGATGAGAGCTCTATTAAGAACAGGATTGGACCCGAAAATGAAATTATGGTAACCAACACTCTGGCAATACTAGTATTAGCCTTTAGTTTTGATACAATAAAGTTAGTGTAAGCTTGAATAAAAAATGATGGATACTAAAATAATAAAATTGATAACTGGACACAGATAGCATCACCCAAGAGCTGATAAAGAACGTCTCAATGACAAGAGAGAAAACAGTGGCAATAGATTGATCTTCCTACAATTTACCTACAAAATAACAACTATAGGATTAAAGATACACTTAGACACAACAGATGGTTATCTACTGTTATAAACCAAACGCAAGAAGAAAAAGGAAAATTACGTAATCAGTAAAGGGGTTATAAATTTGCTAAATGAATTCGACCACACGCTAAAAATAATAGGAATAAAAGATAAACCCACAGAAGCGGCAAAAAAAACTTTAAGAAAGAAGCAAAACACAAGGACTAAATCAATTAAAAAAAGGTCTGGGGAAAAAGCCTACATAAACGATACGCACAAAGAATGAGAAATGCAGAGAGAGATATTGTGAAGAATAATCAATTGTCAAAAAGTGCTAGACTGAAAGTAAAGACAGGAGAAGTGCCAACCAATAAGAAAGATTATAAAAAACGAATTAAAAACCCAATATGTAAATTGTGAAAAGAAAAACCGAATCCACGAAGTGTCCGGTTGCTCAATCCTGACACTAATAGAATATGAAGCAATGCATAATAAAATAGAACATTGCATTCAAAGTAAAATATGTAAATACTATGGAATATTGGATTGGGAAAAATAGTATAAATGCCAGACAAAACCAATTAGAGAAGAAAAAGAAGCTACAATTCTCAGGGTTTTTGATATTGAAACTGATAGCAAAATAAAGAGCTATAGAATAATCATTGGGGATGAAGTACTTAAAAAAATGCCTTCTAAATAATATTGCTGTAACAACACAAAATAACATATCAGTCAAAGCATATGATAAAACAAATAAATACAAAGCCCGAGGAATATAGATTGAGAAAATGTAGCACCTTAAAACTACCGCCGAGCCAGTAATAATATGGACCCTAGGTATGATCAAGAAAGGGGCCAATAAACACATTAACAAGGTATCTTGCAGTCTCAGCCTATAAGAAATAAAGAATGCACTTTACAGACCTGCTGATTTCTTTAGCAAAATACTATCCATGAGAGAGAAAAATATTTCACAAAAGAATCAGTAAAACACACACACACACGCGCGTGCGCGCGCGCACACACACACACACACACACACTCTCTCTCTCTCTCTCTCTTACACACACACACACACACACACACATATATATATATATATATATATATATATATATTAGCGCTAATTTCCCTCACAGGAGATCTAGAATAAAAACTATATAACCGAAAAGGAAACTCAAAACTACAAGAACAACAATAGTTATGATAACAATAAATGTATAGATAATTATATGGAGACTAAATAAAAGAAAGCCTTAATACTTAGTTAAAACTTATAAATTCAAATTAGGAGGCGTGCTTTTTTGCATGCGTGTCCCGCTGCTGATTTTTCTTCTGGCAAGAATTCCAGGTCGTTTCACTGACAGGAGCTCAGATATAATCCTTCCGAGTTAAGTATAACTCCAATATACTTGGTGCATTTAATAAGTTTCCAGGCTTTTTTGTACAGGGATTTAAAATTGTTGTAGACAATTGAGAATCCAGTACGTTATTGCTATACATCTTATGAGATGACTGACCAATTTTTATGATTTCAGATTCAAATGAACAGCTACAGCAGGAATTGGAATATACCCCACTAAAACCTGGTTGTCACAGCTGGTGAAGTTCAAAAATACAATCTGGACATGTGGATACCTTAAAAGAACGATAGGCAATAAAATTCTGTTTTAAACTTGGAAAAAATACCACAGAAACGTATGGAATTCTTCAGATTGCTTTTCGACGACCTTGCATGAATCGAGCATCACTTTTTGAGTGGCATAAGAGATTCAAGGAAGGCAGGCAGTCTGTGGGGAATGATGAGAGGTGTGGGAGGAGTAAAGAAGCCAATAGACCAGAGTTGATTGGCCAAAAGGTTAGGGTTAGGGTTAAGGTTACTATGTTGAAGATTTAAGGGAGTTCAGCAAGAGATTCCGTTGGAAGAGGCCAACACTCTTCAAATCGGGTCAGTAGCATTTCCACCAGGACAATGTACCAGGCCACAACTCCATCCTTGTCACAGACTATTTGACCAAGATGGGTATCAAGGCAGTTTGTCACCCTCCCTATAGTGCAGACCTTGCTCCTTGTGAATTTTGGTTATTCCCTAAGCTCAGAGGCTGTCGTTATGAGACAATTGAGGAGATGAAAGAGGCTGTGACGAAGGTCATTGACACGTTCACACGAGAGGACTTTCGTGGGGCATTCAAGAAGTTGTTGGAACGGAACAAGTGCATTGCAGCTGGAGGAGATTTTTTCGAAGGGGACTATCAATAAAAGTGCCCTTACGAAAATTGTCTGATAACTTATTTAATGAACCTCATATCATCCGTGAAAAAATCTAAATATACATACTATTAAACTAGGGACAGAAATGACAGATTTGAGTGACATAATCAGCAGGTGTTCCCTTTAAGAGCTAACTTTTTGGGATCGGTAGCTATCCTGCGAATGTTGGCTGTTCTGATTTCAGTTACACAAACAATATCCATAGCAATAGTACATCTGAGTGTCATCAGAAAACTGGAGTTAAGGAGATATAAATGTAATCCAATGTATTTTAAAACCGCCCGAAGAGAAAGATGATGAACAAAAATGAAGATAGAAATCTGAAAAGAAAATGCTTATTTCATTTAAAAAAAAAAAGATCAAAGACTCGCAGATTAAGCAAGAATGTCAGGGTTATTTTTTACCAAGAGCAGAGTAAATCATAAGGAATATGAAGAACAAGCACTATCCAAATGAGCTAAAACACAAAATACAGAAAAAATAAACCTTAACGGAACACAGCATGACAGTAGTCATGCTGAGACGAAAGGAAAGAAACAACGGAGGAATCCTTTTTTTAACATCATGACCAACAAGAATGATACATTATCATCGCTAAAGAATCAAAACTGAAAAAGTCAAGTTAAAAACCAGGAAAAATAATTTAACAAAATACACAATAAAATTAAACGTGCCAATTCATCCAGAAGAAAAACAAAATTAGTTACCCCGACAAAGTAACCCATTAAGAATTACAAAATCCGGATCGGAAATTAAGCTCAGAACATAGACAAAATCCTAAAATTTATCCGAAAGCTATGGGGAACTGGAAAAAGGAAATAACCCCTGGAGAAAAATATCTATCAAAGGAGAAAATCCAAACAGGCTTCATCCTGCTAGATTCACTCGGGCCACAGCTATTTGTAATAGCAATGATAACACTCAATTATATACTTGGAATCTACACAAGTGGGTACAAATTAACAAAATTACAGAACGAAATAAACCAATTTACGTATTTTTGGGGATGATATCAAATTATTTGCCAAATTGCCCAGTTGGCTGGGGCTGTAGAATACACCGACTGAACCTCTGCAGATTTGTAAGAACCCCCAACGAAAGTCCGGTATATGACGGTAAACAATCTGATGGTGAGGTTCCAGTGATGCTGGAGTTTTGGAGCTTTGCTCTCAGGTCAACTCTGGCCCGGAATGGGCACTCTCTATGAATTAAATAGAACTAACTGCATACTTATACTAAACTGAATTCTTTGAATTAGAACTATTTGATTAAACTGAATAGCTTAAATAGAAATGTTTTTGACAATTAGACTGTACTTAGATTTGGACTAAGTACTGATGGTAGACTGAATTGTTTGAAGTGGAACTGTTTTTGACATTGAAACTGCACTTACACCGAACTGAATTGTTTAATATAGAACTGTTTTGACATTTAACTGTGTATAAACGGGATCTGTGCTTGTACTAGGTTGAATGAGTTGAATAAACTGAATAGCTTGAGATGGAAATGTTTTCGACAATTAAACTGTATATTCATGCCAAACTGAATTGTTTTAAATAGAACTATTTGCAAGAAAATGGATTAGGCGTTAAATAACCTACAAAGGTTGATATGCCATAAAACCCCTACTAAACGACCAACTATTTGCTAAAATAGAAAAAAACAATAATATACAGTAAAAATATAGGGATGAAATTTATTTATTAAAAATGTGCCATGCTGATTATGAAAAAGTGAAAACTTTCATAACAGAAAGAGAAACAACAGAAGAAAAAGAACTACCAAACTGGCAAAGCATCGGGACACTTAGTGTAAAAGAAAATTGCAATTATTCAGGAACGTTAGAATCAGACACCATCAAACAAACAGAAATGAAAGGGAAAGTAAGAAAAGAGTAACTTGGAATGACAAGAAAATGTCTGGAAACAAAACTCTGTTGCAGAAATCTCATTAAAAGAATAAACACATGGCAGTCCCCCTAGTAAGATACTCTGGACCACTTTTTAAATGGATAAGGGAGAGATTTAGACAAATTGACCAAATGACAAGAAAATATATTCCTTACCCTCGACAAATGCCAAGGACAGTCCATATTTGCCAAGGTGAGATGTAAGAACAAACTCCCCAACATTGAGAACTGCGTAGATGCAATAATTTAAGGACTCGTGGAATACCCAAAAATACTTAAGTGAAAGTTACTGCAGAAGCCATTAACAGCACTGTCAGCCAAAGGACAAAGGGTAAAACAATAAAGTCGAGAAAATAAGAATGAGAAGTTACTAATTGAGAAGATTGCACTCAAGATGGCCTATGTATGATTAAGAAAAGGAAACCTCAAGAGAGAAACTGAATCGCTTTTAATTGTAGCACAATAACGTCGTCAGAACCCATTATATTAAGAATTGGTAATTCACAGAATAACAAGTGCAGATTATTTGGAGACTATGATGAAACAGTTAATAACATGAAAATCGAACGCAGCGAACTAGCACAAAAGGGAAATAAAAGACTAGACAACATTTGGTGGAAAAAGTAATCCACGTTAAATTGAAGAAGAAATCAAAAGTTGACCATTATAATAAATAGAATATGCAGAAATCAGAATGTGTATTAGAAAACGAGATACATAAGATTAAAGATACAAACATATCACTCAATTACGGCGGGAAGACCAGAACTAGTTTTACTTAAGAAAAAATTAACTTGTCATCGAGAGAATTTTGTTGATCTGCGGATCACAGAGAAAATTAAAGACGATAAACAAATACTTGATTCTTAAAACGATAAACAAATACTTTAATCTTGCCTTGGAACTGTAAAAGCTATGGAACGTGATAAATAATAGTTGGCGCCCTGAGAACAGTTACCAAGGGCTTGGAAAAGAAGTTGATTGAATTGAAAACAGACCACAGCATTATTGGGATCGTTTATAATACTAAGAAGAGCCTTGGAGACATGAATAGACATGTAGTTATTCAAACACCAGTGGAAAAACACTAGCTAACAATGATGTTAAAGATTCTCAAAGGGTGGAATAGTGATAAATAATAAAAAAATTGATTAGAGCTAATTTTCAATTATTAGATCGAATTAAATATTGAGGAGTAGACATTGCTTACCGAGCCATTGCCCTAATGAAATACTGCTCACCATGTGTCAGGGAGACCAGGGTTCAATCCCAAGTTGAATCATACCAAAAAATCAAAAATGGTAATTGATGCCTGCCTTGCTTAACACTCAGCATTGTAAGGGTAAAGTGGAGCAATCCAGGGAAAGGAATAGCGCCCCCTACACCTCGGTGTAGTAGCTATTGAAAAGGGAGCCTACAGTTCTCCTTCGACTAAGGTCACCAACTTTAATTTTTATATATTGCTATCTCCGTTTTCAAGCAACAAAAACCCGAAGAGAACAAGTCTCGGTTAAAAAAAGAGACGCCAAGTTCGGGTTACACCGGTTCAAATCAAAGGAGTTTTGTTCGAGTCATGTAACAATCTTTGCTGTGTCCATAAAGCATACGCTTGTTAGGCTATCATGAATGAAAATTAGTCTTTTGACTTAAATCATCCCTGGAAATCACGCATCGAAACAATAGCTAGAGAAACATTTTCATTTAATAAATAAATAAGAACATGAATAGATAAAGAAATGAAAGAAAGAAAAGAATAAATGAATTATTTATTTCTTCGTTTTACTGTGTTTGACTAAGTAATCTGATTTGATGTGACAACAGAAGACATAAGTAGTGTTTTTTACAGTAAAGTATAACGGTCTTCGTTTTTTTTCTTTTTTGTAATGGTGGTCGGCATTTTCAAAAGATAAGCTTCGTTAGGAAGCTGTATATTGGGTAAGTCATGCGTACACACAGCTCTCAGGTTATTATTTACAGCATCGACATACGAGTAAGAAAATAAATGATTTATAGAGATTTAGCTCAAGAACATGACAAAAACTTGTAAATTTGATACCAATGAGAAGAAAAGTCAACTAGTGAATGAAGCCGTCCTAGTGTAACTCAAGACAAAATTGGAAGATATTGAAAAAAGAATTATTTATCCGTATATTGTCCAAGTGTTTCAATTTTATAGAACATCAATGAATAACTTAAAGTGGTACCGCTCAAGTCACAATAGCCTCGATCACCAACACTTGCTTCAGGATATGAAGTGGGATCGAAAGGTTTATTTTTGGAATTTTGAAATTCAAATTTAAAATTAAATTCTGTATTTAACTACATGATATAATCAAGAAAACTACGTATTTATTGTTTTTGTGTAACCTCCCCCAACAAAAAGATCAAATACCTGAACATTCCGTCACCGTAATATAACTCTTCAGTCGTCAAGTTTTACTTTTATAATGTCTTCTGACGCAAGAGTGATTGATAAATGACAGGCAAAAATTCAAGTCTTCAACCATGAGACTATTAGAGTCCTTTTGATTGGCTAGGTAAGGCACACACAAATTAAAAGAGTGTTACACTGAACAAAAAAAAAACTGGGAGTTGAAAATTAGAAATAAACGTATATTTTGGCGCCTTAATGTGACAGTGATTTCTGAAAGATTGAAACTTTCCTCCATCCACTGAACGAAACCCACCTCATGTTTGATCTTAGCGATTAGCTGCTCTAAGTAAACCAATTAAAAAAATACTTTGACAATACATATCCAATCCTGGAAAATAATAAAATTCAATTTTGGGGATTTTCGAAGATATCTGATATCTCCGAAAGTGATGAAAACCATTTTCTTCTCGCCATAAACGGTGTAAATGTAAATATTTTTCGTCCTGGAGAATAGCTACACCACATCTGTGATGGACACCTCTGGTGATGTAATGGATAGCAAGATAAACTAGCAAAGCTATACCACGTCTACACCACGTCTGTGATGGACACCTCTGGTGATGTAATGGTTAGCAAGATAAACAAGCAACGCTACTCAAGTGAGTTATTGTCTCATTGTGCGCCCCATTCATTCGGCCTTGTGTCACATCGAAGCAAAGAGCTTCGTAAATTACTAAACCACGTTTGTGATTGTGTGGAGTGTTTTACACAGGGCAGAATTTCTTGACGGATTCATAGTTTTCCAAGCGGCATTAGTACAAAAGTGAAACGAACAGTCCTATACGTTCATTGAACTTCCCCATTTCCCCAAAACGTTTGCCTCTGACCGTCTTACGTAACCTGGAGTAAATAAAGAAAAAAATAAAACGTCCTTTTAATAAGAATTAATATGATAAACCCGTATAAAAGCGACTCTATGTCCTCTAATTTTTTAATTATTACTATCTTACAATGCGTCTGTTACCCGAGTAAGCGCTGCTAGCTGTAACAATAAGTCAACATGTCAACTAATGGCATTCGTTAATTTTCGGAGGAATCGGTCTGATGTGACTGGCTAAGAACCTGTATTTACTTCTAACACAAAGCATAATTAATGATCGGACTTAGGTAGAACAAGGGTATTTTTTTGCTGAAAACTTGTTCAAATAGTTATTGAATAACCTGAGTCTGTGTTTCCGTTGAAAACAAGAAGGATCGAATCCGTTATATATATATATATATATATATATATATATATATATAAAAACAAAAGATCTAAGACAAGAAGCAATAGAATTTAAAAAAAAAAATCACTTTTCTATTTTACTTTTTAATTGTTTCAAACTACTTTCGAGAGAGTGGGTAGAGTGTTCGCCAATTGGTTGGGAGACCGTCGTTCAATTCCAGGTCGAGTCATACCAAAGACTCAAAAGATGGTTCTTGATGCCTACTTGCTTAACACTCAGCATTATATGGTATGGATCAAGGGTAAAGTGTGCAATCCAGCGGAAGGAGGAGCATACTAGCATACAACTCGATGTAATAGCTAATGAAACCGTAGGTCATCGTTCGGGAACAAGTTTTTGAAAAACGATTTTTTTAAGAGTTGATATGCCAAAAATAAACCCTGAACATAGCATATTCCAATGTTTCCAGAGGATTGGTCTTTATCATCTACGTGTTTTGAGATAACCATACCATACACTTTCTGTATATTAGCCAATATATATATATATATATATATATATATATATATATATATATATAACACACACACACACACACACACACACACACACACACATATATATATATATTTATTTATTTATATTCTCAAGGGCTAGTTAAAAATAACGGCTTTTTCTTTAGTATAGGAATAATTACCGTCACAGGAACATGAATCATGCACCAAGATGAAGGTGGTTCTCTGTGGATCACATCCAAGCTTCTCAACATAGTTACTGTTGCTATCAATAGCAATGTTCCACTTTCGAATGAGAGCATATATCCCCGCCTCGTAAAATTCTGTTGACTGTTCTTTGAGCCACTTCATCACTACAGTTTTCACTTCCTTGAGACTGGCATAATATTTGCCTCTTAAACCCAAGAGATGATAGACTGAAAACGCTTAATCTGGTGATTAGTAGAACATTATGTCTCTTCCTCCCCCCTCTCTCTCTTGATATATATATATATATATATATATATATATATATATCGTTATTTCCATGAGAACTACATAGAATATTGGGACTATGATAAAACCATGACTCCATTTGATCACTCTTTCTCTCCTCACTCTCTCCCTCTCTATCTCCCCCCATTCTCTCTCTCTCTTTCTTTTTCTCTCTCTCACACGCACACACTGAATGTGATGCCTCTTTATTTTGTTCTTTCCAATGTAAATACAACGATAACTGAGTATAATTACATTATAACACCGATGAATCTCACCCACAACCCTCTTTCTTAGACACACACACACACACACGCACGCACACATAGATAGATAGATTGTGATGAAACCAATTAGTCCAAATGTTTTGTTGATTTTTTAAACAACATCTAATGAAATAAAAAATAAAATCGTTCCCAATGGTTCTGTTTGGTAATGATTATACTTTCTTATCTCATGAGATGACGTTAGCAAAATTACGGTGGCATAATGATAATTTTTGGTATCTCTTGATGACACCTGTTAGTCTATTTTTTTAATAATGATTTGAAAAGGGTCGAAATCTGTCAAACCGAATTAATTAGACCAAGTCACTCCGCTGCATTTAGCCATCGTACATTCCATTGCAAGAAATAGTATATTCAACACACACACACACACACACACACACACACACACACACACACACACACACACACACACACACACACACACACTCGGGCTTGATAAAATCCTGAATGAGTGAATATTTATCAATCATTTTAGGAAGTCCCTTTTCTCTTAGTTTCTTGTTGCCCAGTCGGCTGGGGCTGTAGAATACACCGACTGCTTCTCTTCAGAGGGGTAAGACCACCCCCAACGAGTATCCTGGATATGACAATGAACAATCTGATGGTGAGGTTCCAGCAATGCTGAAGCTTTGGGGATAGCGGAGTACCCCTTCATTGCCATCGCTCCCAGGTCCATTCTGCTCCGGAGTGGTAGCACCTTATAGGGCCCTATCTATGGGTTAAATAGAACTAACAGCATACTTATGCTAAAATAAATTGTTTGAGTAAACTGAATAGCTTGAAATAGAAATAATTCTGACAATTAAACCGTACTTACATTTAAACTGCGTGATTATGCTTAACTGAATTATTTGAAATGGAACTGTTTTTCGACATTAAAACTGTATTTACACTTAACTGAATTGTTACATATAACTGCTTGAATAGTTTGAAATGGAAATGTTTTCGTCTACGTCCAGAGTTAGAAGATATCTACCTAGGTTACACCTAACTGTATCATCAGAGTAAAGGGTTGGGTATTCTGTCGGTGTTTTTTTTCTTTTGACTTGGCATTGGTGTTGTTTACACAGTTTCAAGCATTACGAATAATTTGAGTATTTTTTTTTGTGGAAATTTTCCCCAGGTATCGGTTTGTATAAAGTTTTCTATTGACAAATTGTATCATCTGTTTTTTTTACATCGTCTTAATCATAGAATAGGTATATATCTATATATATATATATATATATATATATATATATATATATATATATATATATATATATATATATATGAAGAGTATCATAAAATATCCAGATTGAAGCTGCATTCACGAAGACAGAAATCATTAATGCATGAAACGTTAGTTTTTTTTTCAAAATATACCCTTCTTCCAACATGTTTTCTATTCATTTAAGCGCTTCAGACACCCAAATTGATAGGTGAAAAACTACACGCACACTTTTTTATGTCCTCCATGGGCTCAAATTCTAGCCACGAGTTTACTTTTCTGTTTAGTAAAGAAAACTTTCCTTTGAAATAAATATTTTGATTTTCTTGTAACGTCTCAGACCAGCCTTATCACCCCAGAATTACATTTTTGAGGTCTCGTCTTCTTCAGACGCTAATCAAGTTATCATTCGCTGATCTCGGAAATCAGAAACGCGAGAAATCTTAGAATTAAGATCATGACAAAATATCAGCTCAACCTAGATTATATTTGTTCTTTGTTTTCGTTTTGTGTTTTCTTTTGTTTAGACACGATTACTTTGTTATATAATATTCTCAGCTGTGTACACGTCTTCATAAAAAACTTTAACAAAATGTAAAGCTTCCTTATCGAGGATTTTTTTATCACACTTTGTATATTTTATTTAGATAAAACAACTAGATCAACAAAGAAAAAAGTTCTAAAATAGATTTCTGAAGAATAAATATTGCCCCTCTTATTTTAAAATTTTTTTCCAAGATTCTAAATTATCCAATTAAACTGTCTTTCAGAACTGATGCCTCATCGTAACAGTTCCTCTGATGAGCATTGCCATGCACGAAATTTAGGGAGAAATGAAAATGCAATCAATTAACACCATTTCACATCAAATTTCAAAACGTTTTCTTTGAGAAGATCGAGTGAAGGTTCAAGCAGAAAATATCCAAGACAATGGTAATTGACCAGCAAAATAAATGAATAAATATATAAATAAGCGAATGAATAAAATAGGATATTGAAAAACAGAACTTCACTTCTGACTTGAATTTACGAGGAATGTAAAAATATTCCACTAATGTTTCGTTTAAGAAAAATGAAAAACTATTCCAAAGAAAAGATCATTTTTTTTTCTGTCATATCCACAATCGAGTTGAAATACTAAGAAATACTAGGGTAAGTCAAAAAGTTTTGCAATATTTGGGTACGTACACATTTTTTGTAGCGTATATCACGTGCCTGATATTATTCAAGCTGTGAAAGTATTCACTGTGGCAGGCTATATTGTGTTAGTTGCCCTGATGATGCAGTAAATAGCTTTACTTCTGGTATGATTTGAAAGCTGTACAGATGAACGTGCAATGTACTTTAATTCAGAAACTCCTGCTTTATAATTTCGGAGGAGAAGATATAAATGCGGAAGCAACCAAAATATGTTTTACGAAAGGGCCGTCTGGCATTCGTGCCGGATGGGTGCTCGAAACAAAGAGCAGACTCGGGGCCGAATAGGCCCCCAGCTTCGGCTGGGCAACCTTCGGGTGGGCGAGCTGCACTTCTGTCCCCTTTGTGCGGCACTAGACCAAGCGTCTAGTTTAAGCCGTTAACTGGCATACGTGCCCGGACCCACATTTGGGTTCGTGAAACTGCTTGCCTCATCAGGCTCACATTGCACTAAGTGAGCCGATGAGCAGCACAGACAAGCAGGGTTCGAGTCTCGGCTCGTTCCCGACCTTCCCCTCCCCTTTATCCCCACTTTAATCGGCCTTCGGGCTTTTGACCTTGTGTCAAGTCGTGTCTGGTGGGAGGCAGCGACAAATACATGGTTCAATAATTTCGTCTAGGTTACAAGAACAGGCAAGGTCTGGCATACCAAAAACCGTTGATTAAGACGGCGTGAACTTTTTTCTTTCATTTTTTTCAATAGCATATCAACCTTCCTGGCTGATTTAATGCCAGAGTTATCCTTGAGGTAATTTACAAAACGTTTTTGCTTTGATGTAGCAAAAGGCAGAATGAATGTGGAACCCAATGAGACGAACCCAATCTTGCAAGTTTGCTTATTCAAGCTGGCTAACCATTACACTATCCAGGGCGGCCAAAGTCATTCTTGTAGAAGAATATTAGAGAATCAATTTAACCCATAGCTGCGAGGATAAGCGCATGTTCATATCTGTCCCAAAGTATTTGTCCAAAAGGGAACCTAATAGCATGACTGGAGTTTGAACTCACATTGTACGATGTCGAAGTACTACACGTTTACCACTACGCTAAGGGGACTTCCCCATGCTGAGCTCGAAGCCACTGGGGCAAATTCAGTAAGTAGCACTCTCCGTATAATGGACGAGCCCAACAACAACGTCTTGTCTGGTTCGTCACCTTCACAACCTCAGCAAAAGAATCTGGAACTGCAGAATTATGCCGCACGTTACTAAAGTATTCATAAAATTTTGATTTCACGAATTGGATAATCTAAATTTTTTGTCAATGTTCATTTGTCTCAACCTTTATACCTATCTATTCCGAGTTTACTTCTTTTCTCCAATCAGTGAGAAAACCATTTGAGATAAATCGATTGATCGATTTTAACAACGATTCACCTCGTCTTGTGTTATCTCATACAGAGAAGTGGGTGAATTATTTTCATTTACATATTTTGTTCCGTTGCTTCTAAAGAGTGTTTTTTGCACATGCTCGTTTTTTGATAATTATAATTTTTAAAGTGATCTATTTTATCTATAGATTGAACCCAAACAATAACTACTACTACTTCGGGTCAGAACATGGATTCTTTGGTTTGGTTTATGTTGTTAATGTCATATCAACATATGTTGGTTATTTAATGCAAAAGCCATCCTTCTAGAAGAACCGTAGCGGTAATATTTAGCCCATAGCTTGAAGGATAAGAAGGTCCATACCTTTCCCAAGGGTATTTGTCTTAAAGTGAACTTATTAGTGCGAGTGAAGGTGGAACCCGCTTAGAACGATACGGCAGTTCATCGCTTTAACCATTACACCACAAGGACACGTCCCTGGGTCAGAGTGGACCTGGTAATAATGAAAGTGTTTTCCATACCCCCCCATATATCTAGCGTTGTTATCAAATGAAGGTTAGTGTTATATTCAGGAAAATCGTTTTTTACAGTGTGGGGTCTTCACTATCTGCAGATTGTCAGTTTCATAAACATGGCATTCATTTGAGATAGGAAATATATTTAGATCATCGGGGAAAATAAGAGCTAGTCAACAGAACCTGATGCAATAAATGTGTCAAATACTTATTTCTTGCTTGAATTATATACAAAACAATGAATCCACTGGTAGTATAGTCATTTTCATTGAAGATAATAGACTCTCTCAAAAATCATTTTGTATATAAAGCTATTTGCATTTCACTTCACACTAATGTTCTTGGAAAAGGAATATATTTATCTCTTCTCCTGGTAATGTGTAAAATAGGAAAAATGGGCTCATTAGCCTTCATTGAAAAACCGGTCGAGAAGGAAAACTGACTTCAAAACCAAATATTGGAACCCCAAAGGAAGTCCCATACTAACATTATTCTGATAACTCTACTTGGTACAATGATGTTACGTTTTATCAGACATACACTTAAAGAAGGCCGGAGGACATATCAGACGAAACCTTGTGAACATAAAGATGAAGACAATAGTCCGAAAACCATAAATGATAAAAAAAATTGTCTCTCCATTGGACAGTGGTGATTAGAAGAGGTGATCTGTTGCATGTGTAGTAGCCACTCTTCCTGACAAACCTGACCATGAATGAAAAAAATATTTTTATAGAAGTCTATTCAACCTGTCTTCAATGAAACTACGATTTTATTACTCATGATTTAAAATGCCCTCTTGTTTCTGATGTTCCTGGTTGTGAGCTGAATCTATTGCCAGATGCTATTTGTTTACGAAAGAGCGTCATTATTGTACATTATTTCCCCCCACATCATTGTACGAATATAACAGTTCAACCAAGTCTTCAAATGTACTGGCTGTCGACAGATTAAATAACTCAATTCCAAGCCCCGACACCTTGGTAGCACCAGCCCCCAATAAAAAAAAAATGACAACAAAACAGACACCTCATTGGAGAGGGATTCATCCAACTTCCCATTAAGTTGGATTTGACATGAAGTCATTTTATAGTAGCGATTATGAATCGGGTCTCGACATTCCCGTTTTGACGCAAAGCAGGTGCCAAGGGATAAACTTAGCTCTGCTAAGCAGGTAGCGTCTGAGGTGAAGGGCCCCATGGGAACAGGAGATGAACTTACTCTCACCAACTTAGCGCGAACGCCAGATTGTTCACCTAGAGGCAGGTAGAAAATGCAGGAAGCTTATATTAATCCGAACTTGCGTCCCATTGAAACATCCTAATGAGGGTTTCTATATATACTAGGATGTTTTGCGTTAATATTGAAGCAGTTTGTGTCCTTTAGCTTTAATAAGCTAACCATCTAAGGAAAGGAAAAACGTTGAATTTAAAACAGCTGCATACGGTTTAACATTGGTCTTTTATCACATCCTGCTATTGAGGAACGAGATGAAAAAAATATACACCAAATCTAAATAATTTGAAAAATTTACTTTTTTTTAAAGGTAAGTTGTGAATTAGAGATCGCAGATATTCAGGCCATTTGCGTGGACTACATACCAGTTTACTGCGAATTCTTAGACTTCTTCTCGAGGTCTCTATGTGACTCTTCTCCGTACTTCATGAACTTATTACCAAAGACATCGGGGTCATTTCCAGGTCATTACATTACACACCTGACAGCTGATGTCCCCGATGACATTTGTGTCCTTTGATATCGAGTCAACATATTACACATGCAACCTGTAGGTAAGGGGTTATGTAATCGATTTTTTAAACAAGCGTGTGAAATTTCAAATACAACCAAAAGGCATTAATGGGTTAAAAAGTTGTATAGACACTGGTGTGTCTAGACATTATTAACGTTTTAAAATTTCGAGTTAGATCGAACATTTTTTTACTGATCCTCAGTTATCTTCAAATCGTGTATTCATACTAAGTTACATGTCACACACACACACACACACACACACACACACGTGCATATATATATATATATATATATATATATATATATATATATATATATATATATATATATATATATATATATCCCACGCGCAAACATACACACGTATATATATATATATATATATATATATATGCAAATTTCATTAAACATAATAGAAATTTTATGTCTACATATTTTCTTTTGGATCCGTTCGAATTCCCGTATTACTTTTATTGTATTCTGGGGGAATTGATTTATGTATTGTCCATAGTTGCATGTATCCCTAGTACTTTCTGCCCGACTTTGGGCCATCATCAGGAGAGGATCTACTACAAAAGTGATGTAACTTTTGTTTTAGCATATTACAACTGTGTAAGGGCGTCTTTGCCGTTGAAGGTTTTGGCGTTTGTTTTTGAATGTGATTCTATATTTAGTGCCAGCAGGTTAAACCAACATATATATTATTATTATCAGAGATACAATCTCCTAAAGGACATTTAAATTTATATATAACGTTGGTTTTTTGCAAAACTCCAATCGAGGGAGAGGAATTATTTCTAATGACTAGATTCGAGGTTTTAAACTTATTATAATATATAACGAGTTTTATTTTTTTATTAGGATCAGTGGGGAGTATGTTTTTGTGAATCAATGTTTTCAAGATTTTTTCATCGGATTTGTAATTGTAGTGCATTTGGTTACGATAAAAAAGTTTGAAATATGTTTGTTGGCTGGATGGAGTAGTACACTGTTTATTTTGTTGGTTAACATTTTTGATCATACGTTTATGAGAGTTTTCAGTTCTTTTTCCTTTTTTCCAAATAGTTTAATGTCATCCATGTACATTAGATGATTGATCTTCTTTCGCGATCTGCTAAGTTTGTTTCTGGCTATGCATTTTCTGAGTATGTGATTAAGTGGCATCATGGCTATTATGAATAGTAAGGGTGATAATGCATCTTCTTGGAAAATCCCTCTTTGGATCATTGTTTCAGCTAAGCTTTTTCCTCCTGCTGTCAGCTCCTTTCTCCAGGTTTGCGTTGTCTTTTCAATGAAGTTTGTGACTTCATGTGATATTTTGAACATTTTGAGACAGTGTATTATCCAGCTTTGTGGAACCATATCACATGCCTTTTTGTAGTCAATCTAGACCATAGCTAATTTTTTCTGTCTTGTCTTGCTCTCATTTAGGATGTGTTGATCTATGTAGAGTAATTCTGCTGTGCGTCTGGGTCCTTTGGGGCATTTCTGTTCGTCAAGGAATAATCGGCGGCTTGTTAGCGAGTTGTAAATCTCTTCCCTTATTTGTGCTGTTAGTATTTTCCACATCATTGGTAGGCAGGTTATCAGTCTGTAATTCTTTGGAGCAGTACCTTTGCTAGGGTCCTTTTGGATTAATGTAGTCTTTCCTTTGGTCATCCAGTCTGGTACTTGTGTGCCTTGTAGGCATCTGTTCATTTCTAGTGCTAGTCTGCCGTGATTGGAGGTGAATTTCTTAAAACAGAAGCCATGCATTCCATCATGGCCTGGCGTTTTTCAGTTTGATATTCTTTTTAGTGTTGTTTTGTATAAGTCGATTTGTATTTCCGTTTTGGGGCCTTCTTCAAGTCCCGCTATTGGCTATCAGGAGAGCACATGCCGATCATGACACTCAGGCTTGTTGCTTGGGTCCCACGTTGTGTAATATTGTGATAAGACATTTTAATCATGGGTGGTATATTGGGGCTATACCATGCCCAGGGGTTGTTTATGATCTGTGCACCTGACACAGATGTGACCAAGAACAGCTATGATGGCTGTACATAAACAGCGGGTCACAAACAAAAAAAAAAAATGGGTTTATGAAACCCTAAGTTTTAACTTAGTTAAAGTCTGTTATCCGCCAATTTTTTATTTTGCTTCTGGGCCTGAAGCCCTGAGCTACGTTCGCATTCTCCTGTATCGCGTTCATAATTTATATCTATAGACCTATTTTTAGATTATTTCTATTGAGGCTGATCATTTTTATAGATAAAAACTTCTGATGACTCTGCTGTGAAATTAAGGGTAGAAACTTTCTCGATTTAGAAGATCGGTGAGTATTATTGATTAGCGCGTTAAATTTAAACAAATCTTACATCTTTCAGAATAATTGACCTGGAAATAATTTAGTCGATTTGAAAGATTCTTCATTTAAAAAAATTACAAATTGTACACCAAGAGATTTCACCAATGTTCAAAAAAATCAATTTTGTCTTTTTTTAAAAAAAGAGAGATCTCACCAACCTTCCTTCGAAATAAGAGCCATCTTATATCTAAGTCCTTTATCGCTCCAGTCCTCATAACTAACAACTCAGACTTTTTTTATATCTTTCCTAAACTCTATATGTCATGTGATTTTCGAGATCATTCCATTATATACTTGGAGGGGGGTTAATATTTTAGTCATTAGGCGACAGAGACCGTTCCTCTTTGCTGTTGATTTAATGATTTTAACGCGCTAAATTTAACCAAATTTTACATATTTCAGAATAGATGACCTGGAAATAATTTTAGAAAGATTAAAAAGATTCTTCATTTAAAAAAATTACGAATTGTACACCAAAAGATTTCACAATTATTATTATTATTATCATACTCCTTTAGAGTTTTTCACATCAGCGACATCTGATGGTTTTTCACTGGAGTTTGAGTGACAGCAAGTCTCCTCAAGTCTCCAGGACTCGTCTCAGGATTCTGCCCGTTCTTAGCAGTACTGTCGTTTGGATAGTCTCTACCCGTCCGCCAACTTCCAAGTCCTCCAGGCCTTTTAATAATCCTTTAGTTATTGTGCCTAACGCACCAATGACAATTGGCATAATCGTTACTTTCATGATCCACAGTTTTTTTTTAATTCTCTAGCAAAGTCCAGGTACTAAAATGAATTAAAAGCGATTACAATAAAAATCATTTGTTAAGATTTATTCAATTATTGTCACAATCATCAAACAGCTCTGAAAACATTTCTTTAGAAAAAGTTTCTCAATTTTCCCTCAACCAATACAAATAAAGTATGTCAAATATTGTATACAACCTACAAATAGATATAAAATCCGAGGTGGTAATGGCCGAAACTAATAGTCACGGGACGAACAAACTAAGTTTTGTGACGAATACGAATGGAAACAAATGACTAAAACATTAGCTGCCTAATTAATTTATAAATCCTCTCGCAGCCTGTCCAACTACTTCGTCAAATATATAATCGCTTTTAGTTAAACTGACCGAAATGAGCATCAGTGTTTTCACCAAAACATGTAGGTAGGTACATTTGTTGATTACCAAAGAGTAAAAAGATACATTCCACATAAGTGTAAATGGCTTTCATAATAAAGAATCTTGCAGTCATTTCTAATATACGCTCACTGATCCATATGCAGGAAAAAATTACTTGATATCACAGATATTCTTTTTCAATTTTTGTCATATTTTATCCACCGAATTTTCTTTTGATATCTTTGCAAATATTTGTTTATTAAATTTATACCATATCAGCTTCGGTAGTTCTTTATAATCTCGCTCGCACGTCAAACAGACAAGACAGGGAAATTTCCCCTCTCAAAGTCGAAAGGTCCCACTCAATCTGCTAGAGATAGTGCGTAATACTGTTCATGGTATAATGATAATCATCGTAGGAAACTCTCATAGCAAAATGAGTTCAAATCATGAACGAAGCAGTTTGCATTTTATATCCCGCTAATATCCTTGAGAAAGATATGAATCCATTTATTCTTCCTTCAACTATGGGTAAACAGTTGGGCATATTATATTCTTTAACTTTGGTATGACAACCGTTCTAGAAGGAAATTTCTGAATTCCAAACAGTTAAATTCGCTTAAAAACTGACCTGGTGTCTCATCTTGATTCTGGGGAGGGGCTGTATGCATATATATATATATGTATATATATATATATATATATATATATATATATATATGTATATATATATATATATATATATATATATATATATATATATATTAATATGAATGTTTGTTACTAACCGATAATCTCCAGTTTTATAAAACTAATTGGTTTAAAATTTTCAGAGAGCATTTTATTCGAATTCAGGAGAGTTTTTATATACTTATTATCCAAAAATAATACCATAATTAAACAAAATATTTTAATAAGTCGTTTTTCTCCGACAACAGCCGAACACGAAAACATAACTTCCGTTTTACAAGAATTTTACACGTGATTTATTTTTTTTTGGCGGGGGTTAGTCATTTTTCTTTCTTTTTCAGTTGACTTAAACAGAGACACTAAACTTTAAACCATATTTTGTTGGTTCAGTAGTAAGTAATTTTTTTTCATTCAAACGAATTGTCAACAAAATATTTTTGCTTAGTCACTTTTCTTTCTTTTTCGGTTGACTTAAACAGAGACACTAAACTTTAAATCATATTTCGTTGGTTCGGTGGAAAGTATTTTTTTATTCTAACGAATTGTTTACAAAGTATTTTGTGTTTAAATTCAACGAAAGACATCCATTAAAAGTTTTCTTTCTTAAACCATATTTCGTTGGTTTAGTTGTAACGAACTGTTGACTAAATATTTTATTTTATTTTTTAACTATGACATTTTTTCTCTAAAAGTTCAAACATCTTCTATATAAATAAAAATGTAAATGTTTGTTACTAACCGATAATCTCCAGTTTTATACAACTGATTGGTTAAAAATTTTCAGATAGTATTTTATCTGAATTCAGGAATGTTTTTATATACTTACTAGTTTTATATATATATATATATATATATATATATACACACACAAACATACATACATATATATATATATATATATATATATTATCTGGGGCACTTAGCTTTAATTGCAGTAACCCCCCCCCAAAAAAAAAAACACTTTAAATTTGACACAACATTTAAAATGTGTACTATAATATATTCTTAAAACATTAAACAATGAAGGAAAAATATTGGGATGTGCAAAACAAAGCAGATGCTATAGTATCTTTGTAAGTGACGGTTCATTCATGTGTAGTTATTTACAAAGTTTTTTCCTTAGATGTGGCACAAGGCCAAATGAATGCGAAACCCAATAAGACTTGAACTCATTTGGAAAGGTTTGCTAGTCTAGCATGGTAACTATTACACAACCTGAGGCGCCCTGGCTCACTCATGGGTACTTAAAGGTAAAATCTGTTTAGCCGTCCCAACCTCGAATAAACAACTTTTAATTGGCCATGGAAAAAAAACACTGATGTTTCAGGTTAGCCTAAAGATTTTGAGTGACTATCTTTTCCCTTATTAATGGTCTTGGTAAAGATGAGTCTCTCTTGGAATTAAAGTAGTCTGAAATCAGAAACTCCCCCAATTCTCTTTTAATGGGTAATTGTGCCTTTCCCAATAAGAATGTATGGGAGAAATACTGATAAAAATCATTTTTAGTCTTTAGAATAGAATATTTTTGTTGTTTCACATCTGAATAACCTTTGTTGTCAACAACACATAATCTAAGAGGAAATATTTTGTCTTTTCATGGCATAAATTCTTTCCATAGACTTTGCTGTATAAATTTGAAAGAGACATGGACCAGACTTACTAACAACACTCTCATTTCGTATACATATAAATTGGTCACTTGTTGATATCCGTAATGATTGGCTCGGTTTTGAGACCATTCTCTTAAAAGGGACAATGGGTGAAATATTATGAATATAAAACCAACATAAAATTTTGGTAAATTTTAAGGAATGTAATCTTGCAATTTTATGTGTTTTTTTTCTGTATTTCTTTCTTTTGATATGTATTTTTTTTTTTTTTGGCAATTAAAGAAATAACAAATTGTTTTATTGCTTTTATCGTTTAGTTGGAAAGAAAACTTTCAATTTTTGTTCAGTCTCTTTAGAACAACGTTATCGTCTAAGATTTGCATTTTTGATGTCTTGTTTTCCTCGAGCGCTAATCAAATAATCATTCGCTGATCTTGGGAAACAGAAATGCAGGAAATCTTAGAATTAAAATCATACGCCCATGACAGCATATCAGCTTGCCCTAGATTATTTTTAATCTTTGTTTCGTTTTAGTATTTTTTAAATTTCTTTGCAGTTTTAGATTTTATTTTAGCCCATTTAAAATGGCTAATTTGTTTTTTTTTAAATTTAATCTTTTTTTTGAATGTTTTTCTTCACATCTATACACTTTATTTGTTTTTCAGTTTTTTTTTAATTTTCTTTCTTTCTTTCTTTCTTTCTTTCTTTCTTTCAGAAAAACTTTCCAAGAGGTTCAACTCTGTGAAAATGTTTGTGTCTGGTCATTTCTTACTTTTGTTATATTTATTTTCTTCCGTTTTTGATTTTTTTTTCTTCTTTCAGTTCTTCTGTTGTACCTTTTCCCTTTCTTTCTTTCTTTCTTTCTTTCTTTCTTTCTTTCTTTTGAACGCGGTTTCTTGTGGTCTTTCTTTTTCCAGGGCTTCATTTTAGACTTTCTTTTCTTAATATCATGTTCTGATTTCTTTTCTTCAATCCCCCTTTTATTCACCTTTTCTTAAATAGATTTTATTTCTCCATTTATCTACTTTATTTATTTCAATTCATCCTGCAATATTTATTTCTGATTTAGGAATCTCTTTAAAATTGTTTTAACAATTAACCTGCCTGCTTTTCTCTAAGTAATGCTTCCTTCCTTTCGTTTCTGTATTCTTTCTTACAAGTATTCTGTTGACCACATTTCTTGATTAGGACTTCTTTCTTTCTCATTCATGATTAGTTTCTTTTCTTTCATTTAACAATCAATCAGAGATATTCATTTCTTCTCGTTTATTTATTTCCGTTTTTCACACTTTATTTGTTCAAGAATTCTGTTCTCTTTCTTTTCTTTTATTGCGTCTTTCTTCTCTCTTCATCCATCACTTTTTTTTTCTAATTCGGCAATTCAATTTTCGATTGTTTTATTTTTAATTCTTACTCTTTTTTTAAATATTTGCCCTCAGTTGGACTTTTGTTCAATCTTTGTTTCTGTCTTTTATTTTCTCGGAATCATTTTCTATATCCTCTTTGGGATTTGGATATATCTTTAAATCTTCCTCATTCTTTGTTAGTTGTTTCGTATTTATATACTTTTCTTTTTCTCACGCTATCGTTCTTTCAAATTATTTTAGAACGTTTTCTTTTATTAGAGGATCTCTGTCAGCTTGGGCTGTTGAATACGCCAACTACATCTCTGCAGAGGGATAGCTTTCACCTCCAAAGAGTTCCTGGATATGATACTAAATCATTTGATGATGAGGCTCCAATCTGGGAGATTTGGGGAATGTTGAGTATCTTGTCATTGTCATTATTCCCAGATCCACTGTGACTGGAGAGGCTTTACCAGTTTGGATCCAATCTATGAGCCCAAACTCTTTAACTGTTTAATTTTGTACGAACAAATGACTAGTGTTGAATAAAATCCTAAATGTTAAGAAGGAATATTGAAACCATTTAAATATGTGCAAATATAACAGTAAGATTTAGATAGTAGTACTTGAATCCATTTAGATCTGTGCAAACAAATGGGCTCAGGTCAGTTTAAAATATTCCCTACATACTATTTGTTTACAAATCCTATGTATTGAGAAATTTATGTATGAACAGGATTTGGCATTAAATAATCAAATTTGATTGATATGCCATAAAACAAAACCAATCAACCAACCAACTTTTAATAGGGCTTCTCTTCTTTCTTTCTTTTTTTTCTTTCTTTCTTTTTTCTTTCTCATTTAGGAATGTATTTTCAGTTGTTTACTTTTTATTCAATTTTGATTTGACCCCTTCTTTTTTTTATTATTTATTGTTTATGCCCTTCCATATTTTCATTTTTCAAATCGACACTTCCTTTTGTTGATTGTTTCTCCTTTTGAAGGTTCATTAATTAATTCTTTCTTTCTTTCTTTCTTTCTAATTAAATGACTTAATTTGGCTTTCTTTTCTTTTTATTTCTGTCACGTATTTTTTCCTTTTTATTTCGAATCAATATCTTTTTGTTTTTTCTCTTCATACTGGTGGAGTTGCCTTGTAAACACATTTATTGCTCTCACCACATGCACTTACAAAGATAACACGACCCTTTAAAAAGTTTAAGAATAACCACGTACCAAACATTGGGCGGTATCCCATATCCCGTTTTTTACAAATGAGATATTGTTTACGTGAAAGGTCGTCAAATGAGATTAAAGAAAAACTTAGAAAGCAATTCTGTGTTTGTTGTCTTTGTATCACAAATCTTCGATAAACCTCAAAACTATTTCATCTAACAAACTCGCCTCTAAGAACACTTTATCTTTACTTTTACTCTATAATACGCACCCAAAAACATAACTTTCACAAATACATGCACAATACATAGAGAAGCGCACTAAGGGTTACGGCTATCGTCATAGGAAATGGAATCATCGACACGAGTTTAAATCGTACACAAAACTGTTTGTGTTTAACCTTGCACTGATACCCTTCAGAAAAGGCTTGAATCTATACCTTTTGGAGGTGCCCGTGGTGTAATGGTTATCGTCGAAGGAAATGGACATCGCAACACGAGTTCAAATCCTTAACGAGATTGATTGCATTTCGCATAGCACTAATACCCTTGGGAAAGGTATGAATCCAATTATTCTCCCTCCAGCTATGAGTAAATAGTAGGACAGACTAGGTTCTTCAGCCTTGGTCAGGACACAAGTCTAGGAAAAGGAAAACTCTGAATTCAAACCTGTTAAACTCCGCTTAAAAATTGACCTTGTGTCATATCCTGCCCGAGCGGAGGGGTTGGGTAAATATGATCTATACCTTTTCTCTCTCGCTATGAGATGATTGTAAGGCAATCACGGTTCTATAGACTTAGTGAAACAAACATTCTAAGAGACGGAAAATCCTGAATTTAAACTGGGGTACATCGTTTTAAAATTGACCTCCTATCCATAGTAAAGTGTTTGTGTTGATATATAAAGAAATCATGGATAAAACACCACTAAATCTGTAATATATTTAACCCATACTCATAGATGGTATTATCCAAAATCTCAGGAAATCGCCGTTTAAAATTTACTAAACTAGATATCGAATTTCTACTTTCTTTCAACTTTGTAATTTAAAGAAAGCAGGGTAAACTAAATATTAGATTACGACTTACAAAAGGTTCATATGAAAATATTAACTAAATTATGGATTGCGAAATCCTTTAAGTTAGCACTTAAGCGCAAATAGAAAACGCCCACGTGCACATCCAGAGAGACTGTCCAGCTGATCCCCAGAAAAAGTACAGACAGATTGAGACAAAAGAAATATAAATGTTTACAAATTCGTATTTAACCTTTGTGCATCAATATTATTGATTTTTTTTTACTGCTCATTTTTCCAAATTGAAATATTTTTAAGGTCTGTATTTATTTCTATTATTCACCCTTTCCTACATGAGTAGGTGTGACACAAGGTCAGTTTTGTAGCTGATGCTGCAGCATCAAGTTTTGTAGCAGATGCTGGTTCGAATTCAAAGTTTTTCTTTTTCCAGACTGGTTTCCTAACCGAGGCTAACGTATTCACTGTGCCTTGATATTGTGCCTATAGCTGGGGGGGGGGGGGCAGATTGATGCATGCCTTTCCAAAGAGAATTAGCGCGAAATAAACGCAATCAACTTTTTCCAAGATTTGAAACCGGGTTACCGATCCTATTTCTTAAGACGATCATTTTGTCTCACCTTATGCACTCTGCAACTGTTTCCATTAATTGAGAATATATCAGATGATAAAGAATTCTCATTCAGAAAACTGTAAATAAAAGACGACCCAGCTTAAGGTTCTGGGGCTGCATCAATTTTTAACATTATCTTTTCTTGTTTAGATTTATAAGAAGCATCACCCAGTCTGAGAACGAAAATCAAAGCAAGCCATACTCCGGGGACAAGTGACCAATTACAGCGAGTCAAAAAATCACTCTATTATTAAAGTTGGCCAAAGTCTGTGTTTTCAAGTTCAAGTAAGAGTTCGGGGTCCCTAAGCGAATCGACGTATATTATCGCAGAAAAAATTTTAAATGGCAAAGTCCACTTAAGGACGAGTGGTGAAGGAGGAGATTCGTTTGTTGGTTGGAGTTTTTATGGCATATGAACCCCTGCGGGCTATTTAATGCCAAATCCTGGTTATATATATATATATATATATATATATATATATATATATATATATATATATATATCCGAGGATCATTAAATAGGTTTCCAGACTTTTTCGTATAGGCACTTTTATTGATAGTACACACATGAAACTCTACTCCACTTCGAAGTAAGCTCCTCCGGCTGCAATGCATATGTTGTAGCGTTCCAGCAATCCCTGGAAGGCCCCATGGAAGTCCTCTTGTGTGATCGTGTCAATGACCTTCGTCACAGCCTCTTTCATCTCCTCAATTGTCTCATAACTACGAGCCTCTGAGCTTAGGGAATAACCAAAAGTCACAGGGAGCAAAGTCTTGATTATAGGGAGGCTAAGGAACTGTCTTGATGCCCATCTTCATCAAATAGTCTGTTACAAGGATGGAGTTGTTGACTGGTGCATTGTCCTGGTGGAAATGCCACTGACCCGATTTGAAGACTGCTGGTCACTTCCGACAGAATCTCTTCCTGAACTCCCTTAAAACCTCAACATAGTAACCCTAACCCTAACCCTTTTGCCAATCAACTCTGGTCTATTGATTTCCTTACTCCTCCCACACCTCTCATCATCCCTCACAGACACCCTGCCTTCATTGTATCTCTTATGCCACTCAAAAACAAATACGCGATTCATGCAAGATTGTCGAAAAGCAGTCTGAAGCATTCCATACGTTTCTGTGGCATTTTTTCCATGTTGAAAACAGAATTTTATTGCATATCGTTCTTCTAAAGTGTCCTCACGTCCAGATTGCCTTTTTGAAATCCACCAGCTGTGACAATCAGGCTTTAGTAGGGTGTATTCTAATTCCTGTTGTAGCCGTTCATTTAAACCTGAAATTGTAGAAATTGGTCAGTCATCTCATAAGATGTATAGCAATAAAATACTGAATTATCAAGAGTCTACGACATTTTTAAATTCCTGTACAAAAAAAAGGCTGGAATCTTATTGAATGCACCACGTAATTTGTAAACGTGAATAGTTTGCAGGTCACTTTATTTTAAAACGAGTTGTTAGAGCTCATTTTCTCTTTTTCTATTTTCACACGGTTTTATAATAATAATGATAATAATAAGTATTAGTAAATGATGTAACAGATCTAATTGACCCATAAATGGGACCTTATCAGGTAATACTAATCCGTTGGACCTGGGAGTAATGACGTTGAATTTGTTCAATACATTCTCCAAATCACCAAGACTAATGGCACACTATCAGATGCATCTTAGTGTCTTACCCAGGATACTAGTTCAATTTGACCAATGGATGGTCTCCTAACGAGTACTATAACTCCCCATTTAAATCGAACTGGGATTAATAGCAGTGAGGAGGTACTTCATCTTCCTCAAAGCTGCAGAACTAGACCCCTACCATCAGATTAAGTTTAATGTCCTATCCAGTACAATCGTTAAGGCATGAGTCTTAAGTCTCAGCTGTGGCGCAGTCGGCGTATTCTGCTACCCCAGCTTAGAGGGTGGGAGTAAATCAGCAACAAGACCATCACATAACTCGCTCGATCAAATATCGGCTGAACGAGGTTTTTCAGGGTCATGTCATCCCACAATAGGTGTCTGTCAATCTTTTCTGATTCATATTGCCTGTTCTTCAACGTCTGGGACGTCATCTAGTGTGAAAAGTAACATGGAACCTCACTGTTCCATAGACTCTTTGAAGGCAGCCATTGTAGACCAGATGACCAGCATCAAAGAAAACTATTTGATCCGGGTGTGTCGAACAATTAACAACTGGATCAAGCCTGATCTCGAGGTTAAGGACGGTTTTATAAAAAAGCGTTTTTTTTTCTTTTTTCCAAGTTGAACATATCTTCATTGTTTTGTTTTTTAAATATACTGATTTTTCTGTTGAAATGTTATCATTTTAAAGGCGTGCCGTTTTTAAGTAATTAGAGAAACTTTATATCTCGTTACTGAAAAATATTACCAGGACCATTTTATATATATATATATATATATATACTGGCCCAAAAACTCTGCTCCAAATAGATTGGACACAAGGTAAATATTTAAAACAGGTTTTAATTCAAAGTTCTTCTTACCATGCCAAGGTTAAACAATTCAGTCTGCACAATCATTTACCCTTAGTTAGAGCGAAAATAATTGAATTTATAAATTTCCCGATGTTATTAGTGCTATGGGACATGGTAACAGGTTTATCTAGGACTTGAACTCGGGTCACTATGCTCATCTCTTACGACGTAACCTTTACACTATGGACGCTTCCACACTCACAAACAGACACACATACGCACTACACACACTCACACACATACAGACACACACACACATATGTATATATATATATATATATAAGCATGCATTTGTAAAAAATGTGAGCTCATTGACAACAAATAAATGAATGAATAAATGAATATTCAATCGTGTATAATACTTTAATCACTATCAGAGGCGCACTTATCAGAACGGTTATCATCATAGAAAATAGACTCACCAAAATGATTTCTAATCCTGGACAAGGCTGTTTGCGTTTAACTTCGGTTAATGCTCTTGGGAAAGGCATGAATTCATTTTGTCACCTCCAGTTATTGATAAACAGTAAGGAAGATTTGCCCCGTTTTTCATTGGCATGGCAACCAGTGTAGGAGAAGGAAAACTCTAAATTCAAATCAGCTTCCCTCAAATGATAATATTGATTTTGTAACATCTAATCTGCGGAGGAGAATTTGTGTAAATAATCGTTTTTCATAAGAATGCTATCTTTAAATAATATGTAGGAGAATTGGGGTATTATTTGATATTGAAATTATTATCTCTGATTATATATGAGTAAAATTATAAGGTTGTAGCATTGTATACCCATTTCTAAAAAACTATCAGGTTGAATTTTATCAATACGAAATACGTTCACATTTTAAGGATCTACTAAAGATTACCGATACAATGAAATCTAAAAAAAAAAAAAAATTAAAGAATTTCCTTCAATTCTTTTTTAACCAAAAAAATTGTTGAAAATTGATGAAACCATTTATTGTGAATAAAGAATTTACTTTTTGTCGTGTGGTTAGCCAATGTGAATGGATGTAATTTTTCCTTCCATTTTATTCTTAGGGTTAAACTTGAGTGAGGGCACTGACTATGTTGGCTGTACTTTAATTGATTGATTTTAACGGTAGGTCTACCCGTCTAGGGTTATTTAAGCGAATTGTTTTACAAATCACGTTCATTGTACGTTCATCATTATTTTATGTGTAGATATTTCTTTAGAGGATTATGTTTTCGCGCAATACGAATAATTATAAAAACAGATATAACATTTACTAACACACCGTGTCAGATTGGATCTGAGAGTAATGTAAATCTAGAAATACGTCACGTTTTCAGATCTTTCGAACTAGAGCCTCACCATCAGATGTAATTTGGTGTCATACTCAGGACACCTGTTTTTGAGGAGATATGACACATCTGCATATTGTACAACCAGTACATCTGCATATTGTACAACTTAGCGAATGATATTTTTGAGAGAATTTTCTTTATGGGTAAAGATGGTTGTTATCTTTAACAGTGCACCATCTTCTCGATTAAGCACCAACTTCCGTTCTGGCAATCAGCTTGTTTATTGAATTGGCCGCTAAATAAGAACCTTCTCCTAAGGAAATATCAAGCATCCATTCATTTTTTTACAAACCAAGATTAAACCTAAGCCAGACTAAATTGGCTACTTCTTAGCCAAGGATCACAATATGGCGATGAGATGCCGTAGATGTAAAGATACAAAGATGAGAGAGAGAGAGAGAGAGAGAGAGAGAGAGAGAGAGGAATAAACCATGGAAATATCAGTGTATAGATGAACGCAGGAATTCAAGCGTCTAAGGAGCTATGAGATACTTAGTGATATTATACTTAAAGAGCTCAAGTTCATATACTCATAGAGGGAATTGTTCTGTGTTTTAGTTGCTCTTGGGAATAAATTGCTTGTAATGAACTTGTACGGAGAACAAGAGAGATCAAGAACGCAAGGAATAGATTTCAGAAATTCATCATTAAACTTTGAATTCGTTGATATGGTATTGTTAAATATTTTCTATCGTTTGATATTTCTTATTGTGTTTATGCCCTTACTTTTGCACCAGTTATCCTATCCTTAGCAAAAAGGGTTTATTAAAAAATGTTAACATTTCTAAAGGAGTTCCTTTTTGATATTATGTTATAAAGTTTACATTTCATTACCATTCTGGTCAATAAACATTTTGAATCATCCTTAGGTGGTGTCCGCAGTATAAGTTCGGCCCTTTTAATAAAATACTCCCATAGAAATATGTATATCTTTTTAATAACCTGTTGGAGATTCCATGAATGTGTTGATTGTGATGATGAAAATGTAATGACTGTTCGAAATTATTTGGTGGTGTCCTCGTTGTGTAATAGTTTGAGCGATGGTCTGTGGAATCGTAGAAAGCGAGTTCGTACTGCAGTCGTGCTATTACGTTCACTTTCGGGCAAATACCCTTGGGAAAGGTATGAACCCCCTAGTCCTCCCAGCTATGAGTTAAATAGTACTAATACTTTTTTAGGAAAATATCTTTGGTATCAAATAACCTACAAAGGTTGATATACCATTAAACAAAGAAACCAACCCATGTTCGAAATTATATTATAAACGAGCTTCCGTAAGGGAGTTAATATTTTTTTTATCTCCCTGTTTTTATATATTGTAATTTATTGGATTTTTAAATTGATTGACATCACTACAATCCCGTTTTTAAACTTTTGGGGTCTTTTAAACGTACATCCAATAACGTGTTGTACCGCTATTTTTTCGTTCATTTGAATATTTAATTTATATACAATACCACCCTGTTGTCCTCGCCAAGAAAACGACAACAGCATTACCTCCCGAGGAGTAAGACTCTGCTTACAAAGGTTTTCCAGTTTATGAGACAAAACACCTCAACTCCTCGTGTCCTTATGGTGTAATGGTTGAAGAACGGGACGGCGGAATCGTTGTAAGCGATTTCAAACTCCAGTCGCGCTATGACATTCACTTTCGGGCAAAAACGCTTGGAAAAGATATGAACCCACAATGGATCAAATAGTACCACTAATGACCTTTTTAGAACAATGGCTTTGGCATTAAATAACCTGCAAAGGTTGATATGCCACTAAACAAAGAAACCAACCTTCAATTTCTCATCATCATTATTTCCAGATCTTTTAAGATCAGGAGTGTTGGTAGTTTATAGGGTCTCATGTTGGGGTTAAATAGATTAGTTGGTTATGAAACAGGTGAACGAGGTGCCCGTGGTGTAATGGTTATCGTTGTAGGAAATGGACTCGGCGACTCGAGTTCAAATCCTGGACGAGAATGATTGCATTTCCCATAGCACTAATACCCTTGGGAAAGGTATGAATCCAATTATTCTCCCTGGGTAAATTGTAGGACTTGGTGAAGCAATTAGTCTAGGAAAAGGAAAAATCTGAATTCAAACCTGTTAAACTCCGCTTTAAAATTGACCTTGTGCCATATCCTGCCTGAGTGGAGGGGTTGGGTAAATAGGATTAGTTGGTTATGAAGTATGTGAATTGCAAGAATAATTTGGCCTAGTCTGCTGGAGCTGCAGAATACACCGACAGTATCTCAGCAGAGGGGTAGGACTCTCTGAAAGAGTGGTTTGGTTTGGTTTCTTTGTTTAATGGCATATCAACCTTTGTAGGTTATTTAATGCAGAAGCCATTCTCCGAGAAGAACAGTAGTGGTACTATTTAACCAAGAGTTCGGAGGATGAGGGGGGTTCATCTTCTTCCCAAGGCCATTTGTCTGAAAGTGAACGTAATAGCGCGATTGGAGTACGAACTCGCTTACTACGATTCCGCAGTCCATCGCTTTAACCATTACATCACGAGGACCCCCCAAGAGTGTCCTGGATATAACACAAAGCAATTTGATAGTGAGACTTCAGTAATACTGATGCTTTGGAAAATGCGGTGAACTTATTCATTGCCATTGCTTCAAGGTCTACTCAGGCCCGGAGTGGTAGCAACTGATAGGGTCCTACCTATGGGTCAAATAGAACTGGTATTTAAGCTGTGTACTTCTGCTAAACTGAATTGTTTGAAATAAAACTGTTTTTACATTTAACCGTGTGTTTAATTAAATTGTTAGTGATACATAGCAATACTTGAAAACATTAAATTGTATGCAAATAAATGATTAACAGAAAATAGAATTATTCGTAAGAGATAAAAATAAGTAAAACCATTTAACTGAATGAAAAAAAGACCTAAGGCTCGTTTATAAATGTTATTTACAAAATGTGTTCAGAAGTATATATAACATATATGCATGACTAACGATTTGGCATTAAAAAAACCTACAATCTTTGATAAGCCACCAAACCAAAAACCAATTATAATTTGTCTCTTTAAACAATGCTATTGTAAAAAGTATAAATACACTTTATACTATATTACTGGTTTAAAACGATTGTGGTAAACATTTAGTTGCATCCCAATTATTAATATTATATAGGGATATTTTATTTGTCTTAAACCATATAAATGCGTGCAAAAACACTTAATTTGGCTTGAAATAAACTACGAGAGGTTATCATACCGTGGAACCAGCCAACAAAAAACATGTTACAATAACAGTTTCCTGTGAATAATGAGGTCTTGGGAAAATCTTGCTTTTAAAACTTTCATCAATCATTTAATGTCAGCGTAATTGGTGTTAAGTACTTCCACTTCAATGTCCGCAGTATGGAGATCAAAAAAGGTAATCATAAGAGTTTTTTTAAATGCTTTCTATTTAGCCATCTGCTAATGTTTCAAGTTTAAATGATGTTTTTATAAAGCTCATATTCATTTCGATGCATTATTTTTTATCAATCACTAAATAATTTGTCATTATAGTTTGTAGACGATTTCGTTTCGTAATATTATTTACCTTGCATCAGTGCTATATGCTGACTTCAACACAATAACGTTAGTAAAAAGGAGACCCTATCGTCTACAGACGCTCAGACGGCATTCCTTTTAAGAGGCTCCCTCCGCTTCAGACAATGAACCTGTCTCAATTCCTTTTAAACTGGAGAGTATGCATTTGAAACCGTTGCGACTTCAATCTTTACTGGGTCTCTTTAACTTAGAAGTTTCTGTTTTATAAAACTAAAAAAAGTCTTTAGAGTAGCCATGGAGTAATGTATTAACCAGCTCGTCTCTCAGATGTTTATTAATGCTTTGAGTTCATTCCTCACTGTGTGTTCGGAAATTTTAGTTTGATTTTCAAATAAAAATCATTATTATACTTTTACTTCGGAGATAATTTGTAAGTAATGGTTATAGATAGAACTCTGTGGGAAGCAAAACTCTTTTTCTTTCCTACGTACCGGACAAACCAAATTTACTTTTTAATTTAAAGAAATGGTCCATAAAATTTTCTAAAAATAAAGTGGCGGCTTCATGTTAACACTCACTCGAATTTTATACAGATATGACTTTTTTTCTCTTTTCGCGAAGAAAATGAGGGAAATGAGAATACAGTGAATTAATTCAAGTTTTATTTTAGGATAACTCTTAGGTAAAATAATCTAGAGAACAGGGAAAATTATTGAACATGAAGATAACAGCCATACTAATTACAGTTAGAACAACCCGAAAGAATCTAAAAAAAATGAAAATCCAAAGAAAATTTCAAACCCTACAGCCCACAGCACGATTGAGGTCAGCTAGAATAATAAGAAAGATCCTGGAGAGTAGAGGAAATTTAACTTCCTTCATACTTCAGAGAAAACCATCAGTTACCACTCGTAAGAAAAGCTTGTAAAGAACCACAGAAATACTATTAGAAATACACCAACTGATAAATAGGGAGATATGTCAACAAGACCCGGATACAAGAATTGAGACATTAAACACTGAAAAACAAGAACATTCTAACCAAATTGAAACGCAAAGTAATCGGTATCGAAACACCATTCACCCAAACACAGAGCAAACACGAAGACAAGAAGAAAAAATAAGGTAGAAACTATAAAGAAAATGGTATATCTAAAGAAAACCATTTTACCAACTCTCAGAAATCATGACTTAAAAATTGTCAAGGAAGAAACTGAAAAAAATAAACAAATTATTAACACATATCTAAATGAATTGTGACGGTGCAGTGACCTTTTGCCAAACACAGGGGTGGTGATTCCATCATCAATCCGTAAAACGTTCTACCGCTTGGAAATATATTTGGATAATAGGAAGGATTCGCTATACATCCACGCTGTGTTTTTAAAATCCGGACAACAAATCAAACGCTAATCGGAGTCGCCAGTTAGCAAGTAAAGGAATGATACCACACAATTAAGGCTGTAAAGAAAACGACGCTAAGAAACTGAGAACAAAATTGGCTTTGCAAAAATAACAATATGTAGGATATAAAAATGTCTTTCGAAGTTCTTAAATAAGGGTTAAGTTCTATTAGAGACTGTCAGTTACTAGTATAAAGCTCTTGTCTATCTTTCACTTTTTATACTGTTGTGGCCTGTTAAGGGCCAGAGAGAAGACAAGGATAGAAAAGAATGTAGGTTAAACAAGTGTATTGCATAAACATAACATATATACAAGATGAGAGTGTTAGTACAGCAGATAGAAGTGTCCGACCGAACTGTCAGTTTTGAGTGCTGGGAGAAAGACGGTATTTGTCGTTCATCCCACTGACCGGACGAGTGCAGCACAAGTCCTTTGTTAGGTGTATCTGGGCGCAGGGCCAGAGCCCAGACACGGCCGGCATAACGCTATTGCACATTTGTAATGTGTTGTTCTATTCTTTTAAATCCATATCTATTTCTTTTCCCTCTGGTTAATTAATCCCATTCGATCAGTCTCTTAGCCCTATAAGGCTACAACATCACGAAATTAAAGGAACTAATGTATACATGGACAAAATTTTTCGGTGAAAAAATTCAGACTGCACAGGAAATCAGACTGGAGACACAAATAAGAAAACTTCGACAATAAGCAAAAACAGTTAAGACTGAAGAAAAACGCGAGAATGTTTTGGGAGTAAAGCAACATAATTTGAAAAAAAAAAACGATATAACTCAAACAATTAAATATCAAGGTACTGGCAAAATAAGAAAAAACTAAAAAGATACAGAGATGGAATCAAACAATCCACACAAAACAGGACATTCCAAAACAACGAAAAAATTGCTTCCAGCACGTAAGGGGAAAGGGACGAGGACCTACCCACAACGGAATGCGAGGGAGACAGACTCATTTTGGAGGAAAATATTGGAATTTAGAAATAATAACATAGAAGCCGAATAGATAACATGGAAAAAGAGTCGCAAAGACTGGAAGAAGGCCAGAAGTCGAAAATACATCTCGATTTACTGAGAGCAACTCTCAAAAAATGCCAAATTGAAAAACTCTCCACCATGATGGGATATATAGAATCTGGCTTACAAAATTCACCTCCATCCATGACAGACTGGCAATCGAAATGAAAAGATGCTTAGAAAGAGCAGACAAACCCATCTGGATAGCTAAAGGAAAGACCATCCTGATTCTGAAATACCCGCAAAAAGAACCACCCCAAACAACTATAAAACTATAACGTACCTACCTATGATGTGGAAAATACTGACGGCAAAAATAAGGAGATTTACTACTCGTAAATATGCTACGGACTGATCTTTACGAAACTGAACAGATGCCGTTAAGTGACATGAGGTACACGAGAACTACTATATAAATTTATCAACTCATTCTCAAAGAGAGCAAAATGATACGGAAAACGTAGCTCTGACGTGGATTGATTACAAAACATCATATGATATTATTGTTCCACAAAGTTGGATAATAAATTTTCTTTAACTGTACAAGATACCCGAAAAAGTCATAAAATTTATCAAGAAAACCATAACAAACTGGAGGGTCGAACGGATAGCGAGAAGAAAAAGTTTAGCTGAGGTGAAAATCCAGAGAGTTATCTTCCAAGGAGTTGTGCGATCACCATTACTATTTGGTATAGTAATGATGTCACTCAATCACTTACTTCGGAAATTCACAGGCGGATACAACCTTACAAAATTTGCAGGAATAGATCAATCACCTAATGTATATGGACGACATCAAACTGTTCCCCCAAAATGGAAAACATTGGAAACCCTAATACAGGTAATTAGGATATACAGTCAGAACATTATGATAGAATTCCGCATAAAGAAATGCGCCATGCTAATAATGAGAAGCGGGAAACGACAGATCACGGAAGGAAGCAAACTACCAATCCAAGCAAAAACCAAAATGATCGTAGAAAAGGAAGCCTACAATTAATTGGGAATATGAGAAGTGGACTGCATCAAACAAATGGAGGTGAAAGAAAAACTTTTAAAAGAGTATCTCAGGAGAACGAAAAAACGACTTGAAAATAAACTATATAGCAGAAATTTCCATGAAATGAACCGAGAACAAGAAAACTCATGGCGATGCATAAGGCTTAACATCCCAGAGATGACGTAAATAGACTGTATGTGTCAGAACAAAGGGGAGGAAATGAACTTGGCAGCTTTCAAGATCGTGTTGATGCATCGATACAAAGGCTAAAAGACTGCATTAAAAATGCAGATAGAGAATGATTGCAGCGAGCAAAAACAATATAGACAACACAAACATTAACTGAACAAAAATAACTAGAAAACAATTAAGGGAGGAAAAATAACTGTATCATTATAAGTGACGAAGAAGTGCAATCTCACACAAGAACATTTTGGCATGTCTAAGAAAAGGAAGTCTTAAGAGAGAAACTGAATCTTTTTTGATAGCAGCATAAAATAACGCCATGAGGACTATATCAAAGCCAGAACAGAGAAGACGCTTCAAAATAGCAAATGTAAGTTATGAGGTGCGAGATGAAACGATTAGTCACAAAATAAGCAAATACAGTAAGTTAGCGGAAAAAGAGTATAAGACTAGACACAACTAGTTGGGGAAGGTGATTCACTGGGAATTATGCAAGAAGTTTAGATTTGACCATGAGAACAAATTGTATATGCACAATCCAGAATGCGTACCACAGTATTATTAAGATCGGTCTGGATACTGAGAAGAGTGCGTGGGAGTTAACGAGACTTGCTATCAATCACACTCTAATAAGAAACCATCAGCTAAACCTCGTATGAGAAACTCCCAAATTATGTAGTAATACTGAATTAAGGTCAAAATGCTTGCTTCAGGCGCTTGCCTTGTTTGAGAATACATTCTTTTGTCTCAGTAATATATTTTGCCAATAAATCTTTCTACTTTATATAAGAGATGTATTCAATGAGAAATTTTCCTGATATACATTTTCCAGCAAGTGAATAATTTTGCGTCTGGTGGGTGAAATTAAAGAAAGTGCCAGTGTGGTAGATTAAATGGTCAGGATGATTATCTTTGGTAAATGCCGATAGAGAACATAATCTGTCTTTAAAATAACTAAATACGAAAATTTAAAGAAAAGTTTATCCTCAGATTTGTTTGCCTCGACAACTATTTTCCGGACAACAGCGAAATTAAAACTAATTTAAATACAAGTTGATAAAAAGGCGGATGCATAGTTTTTTTTAAAACACTCTGTATTAGTTTCAATAAAACCATACTGACAAGCAGCCGTGGAAATTTTAAATTATTTTATCGGGTCTTACATTGTACAAATTTGATAATTTCTCTCTCAAACGGCTTCCATGAAATTTGTTTATCACTTTTTAGAAAAGTGTGTAATTTTAATCTTAGAACAGAGGCCGTGGAATCTTTTTGTCTTTACTCCAACACAGTTATATTCAGGGATGCAATTACCCGGGAGCTTTGGAAAGCATTTCACCTGGAGAACAAGGAGAAAATAACGAGATTTAGAAATATTTTTTTAATGCAATTGGCGAAGACGGAATTGTAAAGAACAACTTTAAGGAGAATTTTACCGAAAAAAAAAAAATTAAGGAAAAAATTAGATTAAAAAATGAACAAAATAACAATTAGTTTCCATGAAGCAACAAATAATTGCGCTTCTGTTTTCTGCTCGGAATACAAAAGAAAAAGGGGTTCAATGATTCAATAATGCTTTTTGCCGAAAAAAAAAATGATTAAAAATTCAAGAAAAAAATATCAAACAAGAGAGGAATGTACAACTATAATTGCCAGAAGTTTTTACGAACATTTTTAATGAGTTCATACAATGAGATAAAATTAAAAAAAAAAATCAACTTCACTTATGGAAGAAATGACACGGCTTCATTTTTTATTTTCCAAACGAGTGTCAAAAGTCGGAATTTTTATAAATCGAAGCAAGTTGAACATCGTCTCCAGGCGCTAGACAATTCCGTTATTTCGCTTTCAAGTTTTCCAGGGTAGAAAACCTTTATTCATGAACTTTGTTGCGGTTAAAGTCTGCGATCTTTTTGTTGTTTCCAAATGAACAAGTTGAAAACCTTTGACGAGATTCATCATCTGAAGTGACTGCGAGTTTTCCTTGATCTCTAAGCCATTAAAGTCACGTTGTCAGAGCGAAGCTTTCAGAACGGCTTACAAGGCGACATTGTTTGAGCTTTGGATATAGATATTCCATCCTCTCTCTTTCCCAGTATGTAAATAACAGCAATTGAATCGAGATGTAAGCTCACTGTAGATCATTCAATCAAAGCGTATTCAAATTATGAAACGCAAGTTCTTTTTTTATGAATATTAGGAACGAAAAGACATTAATTATAGCATTGATATTTTAAAACCCTTTTCGAAGCTTGTCGTTTCATATCAAGGAATACTATTTTAGCAATTCAAATAATGCACCTCGGAGAATCTATGTTCATACATGCAAAGAGCTATTCAAAAGTTCGAACAGATTAATCGATCAGTTCATTTGTCAGGTTACCAAAGTTAGATAGTCGGTTTGTTAAGAAAAGATGATAACATATTAATATAGATTCAGTAAAATGAGGAATCTTTTTATGACGTTTCCCTTTTTCTGTTGATATATATATATATATATATATATATATATATAGTGGGTAGATGGTTGAGTGCGCGTATGCATACAACATTTCTATAACGTATACATATCTCATCAGAGCCATTCACGAAGTTCAGAGAGAGAGAGAGAGAGAGAGAGAGAGAGAGAGAGAGAGAGAGAGAGAGAGAGAGAAAGTAGGAACATGGTTACAGAGGGCTTTTAACGGATCGGGAATTGAATGAGATCCAACCCATGTTGACAGCAACACTCTGCCTATATTGTTTTCTGCGTGTCCTTTTACAAGTTTTATATCAAACCAACGCATTTTCAAAATCCTCGCACAGGTTTTCTGAAACTGCATCAAGCCATTAATGAAAGTTTAAACGCCCCCCCTCTAAACACCTGTGCGCTTTTTTCTGTCGTTTGTGCTTTATTTCTTTTTCCGCGATTTGAGTTCGATAGGGTTTAGAACCTATGGTCAGAGATTGCCAACGCTCTCAGTGCAAATGAATACTTTTCTGGATATTTCACGTTCTCCTTAAAATAAAGCGGTTTGTTTTGTGGTAATTTTGCTTTCCCTGAGTAAGCCATTATTTGCCTGGAATTTTTTTGGAGAACTTGTATAACAATTTTCTCTAAATGTTCAAAGGAGCTTTTTTTTAAATAATATTTTTCTGAAAAAAATTATTTTGAGAATTACAACATTTTAGCCATCGACAAAAATTGCAAAAGCCAGAAGCCATCATTTTATTTTCGGGAGAAAACTCTAGTGCTATAGAGTTTTTTCTGAGTATTCTCTTTTAGATTGAAGCGTTCCTAACTTCCTCGTTACATGTGTTGTGCGTATAATTACCATTAATTGTGCGTTTTTTAAAAACTTTTTTTATGATGGAAAAGTCTTAAAACCTATGGTAAAGTATTAAAGGCAGTGATGAAAAGCTAAGAAAACTAGGGATGTAGTAAGTCTACAACATTCATTACAAATGTTGTATTTTCTAATAACCAAGTCAATGGCTGAAGTCACATGGAAATAGAAGACATATGTGTCAAGTATTTGTACGATAAAAGAAAGAAAGCAAAAATGCATATCAACAGGTATTTTGTATCATCGAATTCAACAGAATTGAAACTCTTCAATAAAACATATAAATATATAATATTAAAATAAAAATACACCTCTTAAGATACATTTGTGGATTCTCATTTTTGATTACAGAGGAACAAAAATTATATTTTTGGTTATGGTTTTTTTAATGTTGTAGAGTTTGGTCATGGTTATTACCTAAAATATCCGTTCTGATTGCATGATATTGAACAAGAAATGATAAACTCTTGTCATATTTTGTTTAGAGGAAAATTAATATTTTAATCCAAAAATGACAGTAGTGTACTAAATTACTTATCTACTCTCTCTCTCTCTCATTATATATATATACATATTCAACACCGAAAATAACTGTACGGGGGTATGTGTTCACCCAACCCCTCCGCACGTGTAGGATGTGACACGAGGTCAATTTGAAAGCAGAGTTTAACAGCTTTTAATTCAGAGATTTCCTTCTCCTAGACTGGTTACCTAACCAAAGCCAAAGAACCCAGTCAGCCCAACCATTTACCCATATCTGGAAGGAGAATAATTGGATTAGTACCTTTACAAAGGATATTAGCACTACATAAAATGCAATCAGCCTCGTCCAGGATTTGAACTCATGTCAACTCAATCCAAACTGTACGTTTGTATGCTTTCATTAGATTGTTGGCCTATTTGAGATTTTAACATTCTTACCATTAGTTTTTGAAATCAATACGAGGAAACAATTCATTTTCTATTTCTTTTTAATTTGAAGGTGTTTTTTGTGCAACAGTCTATGTTGACTTCATTTCATGTAATTTTAATCTGAATTGTAGCATTCATGTTTATTAGCGAGTTAGACAGCGCCCTTTAATGTTGACGACAGTGTCGGAGTTTTGTATTGTTGTTGGAGGTCCGGATGTTATTATTTTGGAGGGGATTAGTATGCACTGACTGTTCATATTTTCTTTGATAATTATTGCCTACTTGAATTCGGTGTGAACGTAAAAATTCCGTGTTTACTTAACTTCATGCCTGGCCCTGTGGAATGTTATAAATAAGGAGAGACAGAGAGCAGTGTTGTTTATAAAGAGGGAAGAGACGTCAGATTCAAATAAGTAAGAAAGAAAGAAAAGAAAGGAGGAAGGAAGGAAGGAAGGTTTGTAGATAAATATGGCATGTGAAAAAATTAAGTTGGTAAAAAGAAATGAAGGACAAGAGAGTTTATGTCAGAAAAGATATAAAATATAGAAATATAGTCTATAAAAGGTTTTCAAGATGACCAAGATGAGAATTTTGAAAGAATGTAGGTTGAGGCGGAGAAGACGAATTAAACGGAGAGAAGAAATCAGAATAAAAATAGGGTGTGTAGAGGAGAAAAGAAGAGGAATATTAAACAGAAAGAAAGAAAGAAAACAGATAACCTGATCCTAGCCAAGTAAGTTGAACAGATACTGCACTCTAAATAATAGCCAAATCACTGAGCAGTATATTTTACATGAATCCTAGCATACCGAGAAAACCTATTTTTCTCAGTTAATTCCATTTAGGTTGAGTTGTCATTTGCTAAGCTTAGCTTAGTTTAGATAGATATGTACCACAGTGGGTGAGATTTGAACTCACTGACCGGCTTCTGCATGCTTAGCTCTCTAGTCATTATATTATGTGAATTGTATTTCTTGGGTTGCTGACAATATTAGCTGTTATTAAGTGATATCTCATCCCAGCTGTTTGCAGGCTAATTGTTATTTAACAATAAGTCATTAAAAGTTATTTTTCTATATTAGTTAATGATCCTCTCCATAAATTAAGTGATAAAATATTTTCCTGGAGTAAAAAAAATCATCTAAGCTAGAAAACGGTGAGTTAATTTTATTAATATTTAATTGAACCCACCAGCGATGAAGAGTTCAAACATTTAAAAGTAATATAATTAATAAAAGTAATATAATTTTAATTTAGAAAAAAAAAACGTACACACACACACACACACACACACACACACACACACACACACACACACATATATATATATATATATATAATTGGTAGGATTTCCCTCGTCTATCTTCTATGAATGGGAAAAAACGGTTTCATGTAAACATGCCAAATTGATATGGATAGTTATTAGACACCGGGAAGAATTTAACGATCGTTGGTTGATTGGTTGGTATGTGTTTTAATGCATGAAAATTCGGGGGTTATTTAATATCAAAACCTATATATATATATATATATAAGTAGTAAAGTTGGTGACCGTAGTCGAGGGTGACATAAGGGTCCCTTTTCAATAGCTACTACATCAATGTGTAGGGGAGGGCGCTACTCCTTTCCTTGGCTTTACTCTTGACACGTACCTTATATTGCTGAGTGTTTGGCAAGGAAGTAGCAAGTACCATTTTTAAAGTCTTTTGTATGACTCGACCTGGGAGTGAACCCAGGTCTCCCGGACCAATGCCGAACACTAAGCATGTTTGATTAAATAGAAAAGACATTTTGTTTGTATAATTTATTAAATGTCCTTTCGAGTTTCCTTATAAGTGTGTTGGTTTCAGGCTGGAATTGCATGTTTAAAGAGTGTTTTTTTAATGGATTTTGAAAGTTATTTTGGTTTTTCTAACGTAACAAAACTATGCAGACGCAGATTTGGATAAAACTGATAAAAATCAAAAAGCTTTCAAAACTCATTAAAAAAACACACTTTACACCTGCAAGCAACTCCTGATGATTGCTTATGGGGGGTCGGGACAGTTTTGGTAAATTCATCTACCAATTCTAATCTGAAACCAAGACACATATCAGGAAACTCGAAAGGACCTTAAATCAATCAGACAAAATATGTCATTACTATTTAATCAAACATGCTTAAATGAACGACTGCTGCCTTACCACACACACACACACACACACACACACACATATATATATATATATATGTGTGTGTGTGTGTGTTTCTGTGTGTATGATTTGTAAGTGAATACTTTGTTGGCCATTTTATTTTTAACTAAGTTATCAAAGCTCAATATTTGGCACACAGTGAAATAGTTGCACGTATTGCAATTTAATTGTAAAAATCCAATTAATCAAGTATTCCTATATACTATAAATAACTTGCATACAGCTGCATGATGTCAGTTTAATTAATGATAATAATCCCCAATAAATGACTGAACGGTTCTATTTTGCCTATTGATAGGACCCAATGAGGAGCCTCAGGGTCAAAGTGTACCCAGGAGTAATGGCGTTAAATGGGCACTCCATTATTCGATAATTTTCTTTGACTGGAGCCTCATTATCAGGTACAGTTTAGTGTCATAAGCAGAACGCTCAAAAGGCCGCTTTCTTACACCACTGCAGGAGGGATGTCTGTATATTCAGCCGACATCGCACAAGAATTTAGCACACAAAACATTGTTTCTCTCATTTAAACGAATTATTACTATAGACTATCATGCTAATCAGATATTTACGTCTCAACAATCTTTTTGAAAATGATATAGATTTATGATATAGATAGATAGACAGATGGTGGTTTAAAAATCACGATCTGTCTGTCTGTCTGTCTGTCTCACTCTCTTTCTCTCTCTCTCTCTCTCTATATATATATATATATATATATATATGCATATATATGTGAGGGCGAATAAGAAATTTGCTATATATGTAATATATTGATATTAATATATTGGTATCATGAGGGACAATTCGCTTTTGCCGAGACTGTGAGTGTGACGAATGATATTTGACGGTGAGTTGCCGAGCTCGGCGGATTCACTCCAAGAGCTATTCGCTTGATTTGACTCAACAGGTTGGAGTACAACAGTAGAATCAACGTTTCTAGCCCCACCTTACCTTGCAGAGTTGATTTTCTTGTAACCGAAGTAGTACATCATGAACAATTTGTTTACTGCACTGTGAGCAACTGCAACCTCACTTTTCACTCAACAAATATCTCTAGTTTCCGCAACGTTATAGTCCTGTTCGAATTCGTAAGTTCCCGAATTAGTTTCAGTTTCAGGTTCATCTGTGTTGCTTCCGAATCACACACTGAGTGAAACAATGCACACCGTATCAGCATACCAACTACAAAGACAGTACCAACCATAGCAAGTACCTTCTAACGCGTACTATATCTCACCGCTAAGATTATTACAATGAAGGGTACCAACTCGGACTCTTATTGCTGTGTAAAAGTATCCTATATTTCTTCAAAACAGTGCTAGAACACTTCCAAATAAATGTACAAGAACACTTTATTGCTTGTGAAATCCCAACAGTGTAAATAAAAGTATGACATGAAATGCTAAATGAGGAATTTTGCGAACTGTCCGAGTGTAGGTGAAAGTTACTTTGTTTAAGTGATAGGTTCCTTAATATACGAAGGGAGTAGAAGTGTTAACATGTTTAAGACATGCTATTGTGTGTAAAGCTACCCATGCTTGTTGGGGTCATGAGGCTCCTCTCCATGCGGGGACAGGAGTTGAAGCTTTCGCGTTGCTGGGACCACAATCGAAAGAAAATTTGACGTTTAGAGCTCTCTGCTTATATACTACGTTGACCACGCCACCTAGAGACCAGAAGTTGTATGATTTGGCAGCCTAATGACATTTTGTGTCCCCTTGTGCCAAACAGTAGAAGTGGTCGGCAGGCAAGGGATGTAATCTCTACATAGTTGTTAAATTCTACGTCATACCTAAGAAGGTTTAGAACAATTAATTCTATATGAATGCCAACACAACAAAAACAACAACAAATACTATTTCTGCTAATACTATTACTACCACTACAACTACTACTTCAGCTGCTTCTGTTAATAATAATAAGAGTGGTAGTGCTTTGCATGGTATATTAGCTCGTAATCCATTGTTAGTAAATACTATTCACATTGGGTGCCCCATACTTTACAGACTGTCAGTGGTATCTAGAATACAGCGTGTACGTCGTCTGCAGAGTTGTAAGATTCCCTCTCCCAAATTGCATCTGGTTGTGAGGCTCAAGTTCAAGAGTATTGGAGAGTGTGGAGTCATTGCTTCGTTTTCATTACTCTCCAGGTCCTCTCTTATATTGTGCCATCTATGGATTAGATTTATCTGTTTAAGAAAATTAAGTGTTATCCTGTATGAAATGTTTATAAGATTGAAATGCTGTTTGAACTGTTAAACTGACTTCAACTTGAAAGAAGTGGGGGACACTCTGTAATACCAACCAAACAACTTACACATACTTCTGGTTTTGAAACAAACTAATCTAAGCTTAAGTAATGACTAATACGAGGACTAGTTATTGCACACATTTATTCTGCCCCTTTGCTATGAGCACATTGTTATCACAAAGCCAATTAGTTAACTACAGCGGTTTGAATCCGGGGATTTGCTTTTAAAATGGTTGCCTTAAAAAGATTATTAAAACCATTTTGCTTTGCTATTTATCCATATCCGGGGAAGAAGTGGTGGATTCATGCCTTTTTCACGAGACTGGTTGCCTTAACAAGTTGCTGTAATAGAGATAATTCTAATAGTGGTTGGTATTGAAGTAGAGCACTCTACAGCCTAACTTTAGTGACCTGCATATGAAGCACATTAAAAGAGATTTTATTTTGCATGAAAATTTGTGATAGATAAGTGGGCAAATAACTGTATAAATAAAAATTAACTGAAAAGTAGATGATAAAAAGGATACTTGACTATTCATGTTATGTGGGAAAGCATTGTAATATGCGAAAAATATGTAAATTAACTTATATCTGCGCATCATTTAAAGTTCGTAATATGTAATTATTTAAAATTGTTTGACGTTTTGGTTAAATTCAACTACCCAACTTAATTGTATTTTGATGGGCGTAGATGGAATTCTTGGGAAAATTCTTGGCTCAGACTCTATTTTAGGTTATCGCATTTTTCAAGCTGTTTTGACGACGAACTATCTTCATAGACTTTTTTTCTGTACAGCACCGAAAAAATGTCAATAAATAGGATATTAAAATTATTTTACTGTTAATTCATTTTTTTCTGATATTTTCTATTTTATGTTTATTTCATTTTGGTTTATCATTGTATTTTTGTTTATTTCAGAGCACACCCAAGTCCAGTCGGCTGGGACTATAGAATACACCGATTGCATCTCTGCAGAGGGGTAAGACTACCCCCCCCCTAACAAGTGCCCGGCACATGACATTAAACAAACTCATAGTAAGGCTTCTGTAATGTTGGAGCTTTGGCGAATGCGGAGTGCCCCTTTATTGCCGTCGCTCCCAGTTCCACTCTGTCCATGAGTGGTAGCACCTTATTGGGTCCTATCTAAGAGTCAAATAGAACTAAACAGTGAACTAAACTGCTAAACTGAATTATTTGAAATAGAACTGTTTTAGATGTTTCAGCTGAGTATTCATGATAAACTGAATTGTTTGAAATAGAACTGTTTATATGTATAAAAATGGAGTTGGCATTAAATAAGATACAATGGTTGATATACCTTAAATTCAAAGCATACCAAACCAATTAGACCCCTTTGATTATAAAGATACATATTTGTACCGAAAAGTATCGGAGGATATACTTATTAAACTGACTTTAGAATATAATATAGGTTGAGACAAGTAGTTTGGCTTTGCAGAGTTAATTAGTAACTGAACTTGGCTCTTAAGCCATTATTAGTTTCAGAACCCAATATCCCATCATATTACATTATTATTTAAATAGACGAAATAATTGTTAATTCACAGAACAATGTTACTACAACTATTCAAAATTAAAAAAAAAAAATGAAGCGAATATCAGTACTATGGCTGTAATGGTCCACATCCCACGTTGATTTTTTTTTTAAAGTTAGCCGAGGATTTTAGTTGAAACTGCAGAAGCCACGTACAAGATCCACAAAGGAAAAAAGGAACAAAATGAACTCAAGAATAAAATCGTATGACCGTCTTTATTGATGACAATTTCTCTGGAAACAATCCTGATGTGGCATGTGTGTTAGTTTATTAGCCTAAGACAAGCAGCCCCTAATTATAACGATATGAACGGCAAAAAATCTTACGCGTTGCTCAGCTCTCTATCAAATTCTGTGCTATTTCTCTCTCACTTGGGGACCAACTGTCCATTGCTAGACTTCGAATTTTCTTGAAAGACCCATTATGTCCTTTCAGTATATGGGGTTTGACTTCTGTGCAAACTCCCACAGTTTACCTTTCGACCAACCAATGACTAAAGGCATCAAAAATATCAGATTCTTGTTTGCTGATCACTAACTGTTCCAGTGCTGAAGACTTCACTTTAATATAGACATTGAAAATAATCCTTTAATTTCTATTTCATTATCTAGAAACTCTTTTTTTATATTTTGCTCTGTATCATTGAAAACTTGCTTTTCTACCTCTTAATACTATTGAATACCCCACCATATCTATGCACATGCATACATATAAGTTGCGCCTATGGTTATACACACTCATACAGATATGCACACACCTACATTCATATGAATTATTGCACCTAAATATGTGCATCTATGTACAGAAATTCTTATAGTGTCACATGAGTAAAAAGTCTTAACTTACTTCTTACTCAAATCTGGATTCTATTGGTGCCATATTCATCATTAATAACTAAGCTTTGCTTGGTCTAGTATATCGAACTTAAAGTGCTTACAGCACTGGCTGTTAATTAATAACCAGCCATGGAAGTACTGAATAAGCTCATCGCAGGTTAACTTCAATGATATAGTAGGAACCGATGTTCTATATGTAATTTGGTCGTGACTCTTGGCGCCATATTTGTCGCTATACATTTACTCGTGTAAAATAATAACAATATGCTACATTAAATATTCTTATCTCCTCTCTCTCTCTCTCTCTCTCTCTCTCTCCACACACACAAACAAACACATACACATATATCTATATATATGAGTCATTCAAAAAGTTCTAAACTTTAACGAGAAAGAAGAGCATTGATGAACATTTTTTTTTATTTCGAGAACACACTACAACATATAAAAATGGAAAAATCTACATTTATTTTTATGGTCTTCTTTCAGAGTGACTATTAGAGTTTTTTGAAGATCCCTGGGCATATATATATATATACGAGGATCATTAAAAAAGATTCCACACTTTTTTGTATGGGTACTTTTATTGATAGTACACTCATGAAACTCTAGTCCCCTTCGAAGTAATCTCCTCCGGCTGCAATGCACTTGTTCCGTTCCAACAACTTCTGGAATGCCCCATGAAAGTCCTCTCATGTGAGTGTGTCAATGACCCTCATCATAGCCTCTTTCATCTCCCCAGTTGTCTCATAACGACAGCCTGTGAGCTTAGGGAATAACCAAAAGTCACAGGGAACAAAGTCTGGACTTTAGGGTGGCTGAGGAACGGTCTTGATGCCCATCTTCATCAAATAGTGTGGACGTGTCAATGACCTTCGTCAAAACCTCTTTCATCTCCTCAATTGTCTCATAATGACAGCCTCTGAGCTTAGGGAATAACCAAAAGTCACAGGGAGCAAGGTCTGGACTATAGGGAGGGTGATGCCCATCTTGGTCAAATAGTCTGTGACAAGGATGGAGTTGTGGACTGGTTCATTGTCTTGGTGGAAATGCTACTGATCCGATTTGAAGTTTGCTGGCCTCTTCCGACGGAATCTTTTCCTGAACTCCCTTAAAACCTCAACATAGTAACCCTAAACCTAACCCTTTGGCCAATCAACTCTGGTATATTAACTTCCTACTCCTCCCACACCTCTCATCATCTCTCACAGACTCCCTGCCTTCCTTAATCTCTTATACCACTCAAAAACTGATGCTCGAGTCATGCAAGATGGTTTAAAAGCAGTCTCAAGCATTCTATACGTTTCTGTGGCGGCATTTTTTCCATGTTGAAAACATAATTTTATTGCATATCGTTCTTCTAAAGTGTCTTCACGTAGAGATTGCCTTTTTTAAAATTTACCAGCTGTGACAATCAGGCTTTAGTAGGGTGTATTCCAATTGCTGCTGTAGCTGTTTATTTGAACTTGAAATCGTAAAGATTGGTCAGTCATCTCATAAGATGTATAGCAATAACATGCTGAATTCTCAGGAGTCTACAACAATTTTAAATACCGGTACCAAAATGTCTGGAATCTTATGCACCACGGATATACATTGAGTGATGGGATGAATATTAAGTAATAGAAATAATCTGTCATATTTATATCTCTACACATTTGTATATATCATAGCCAGCTTTGATTCAAGTTTTTTGTGAGTCAATCTTATTACTGTACTAACGATTCGAAGAAACACTTAATTCAGACATACGAATAATATTTTCAAACTGAAATCATTTCTTGTTAATCTGTGTGATCTCTGTGGTCAATTGCTGTGTCACATCCTATCTACAAAATTCTTGCAAATAATGTCAAAAGAAATTAGCAGTTGATAGTTATGACCCATTAGAAATTATGATTTTTGTGACTGCGAATACAGTTCTCACCCTATTATTATTGAGAGTTTTTCACTATTGTCAGCTAATGCTTTTTTGTTGGACTCGGAGTGACTTCAAGTCTCAGATCTGCAGGATTCTTCTCAGTATTGAGGTCGATCTTAACAATGCTGTAGTTTGGATAGTCTGGGTTCCTCTCATGATTAGCAACTCCTCCTGTCCCTTTACGTCGCCTTTAGGGATAATTCGAGAGTTCCAATTACAATTAGTGTTACCATCAACTTCATGTTCCATAGTATTTTTAGTTCTCTGGCAAGATCCCGGTACTTATTTATGTTTTCGTTTTACTTTGGTTGTCGCTCTTTGGTCAGCCGGGACGGCAAAACACACTAATCGGTAGCTTCTCTTCTTTTGGTAATTATCACAAGATGTTGTCTTCCGGCTGGGATTAGGGGATTTGTTTATATCTTAAAATCTCAGTGAATCTTGTGCGTCCCATTCTCTAGGACGGATTTATGTTTGTGCATATACCATTTCGTAGAATGGTCTGATTTCAATTTCTTGCACAGTTCCCAGTGGATCATCTGCACCACAGAGTCTAGTCTCTTCTTGTACTCTGTTTACATTTATTTGGTTCATTCATTTATTTTGTGATAGATCATTTTGTCTCTATCACCACATAAACTACATTCACTATTTCGTTGCGTCTTATTTATTTTCGCTTTTACTAAACTGGTCCTTTGGTATTTTTGACTTGCTACTCGAAGAGCTTCAGTTTCTCTCTTAAAATTTCCTTTTTCTTTGTCATGTCCAGGTCTTCTCGTCTGAGATTTCGTCAATTTGTCACTCGAAATATCTATACAGTTGTTTTTCTTCCAATTTCTGTTTCATCGTTATTGTTGTTTTGTTTATCTTTGTGCTGTCAGTGCTATTTCTGGTCACTATAATTAGCTTTTCTTTGCCCTTTTTAATGTAGTTTTTGAGTCCTTATATTGACACATCCGTGCTATCTTCAAAACTGGCGAGTCCTATTCCTCCTTCCTTCTTGATTCCGATAGTCCGTCGGTGTCCACTCGAAGATTTCTCCCGGTTTTCTTCAATGTAAATAAGAATCTGTCTTCATATTGACACCTCAACTTTCTGAAAATTTCGTATTGGAGCTTTCAGCGTGAATAATTTGTTGTACAGCTTGCCGTTTCCAAATTTCTGGAGGAGTAAATTGTGTCATAGAGCTGCTTTCCTCACAAACCGGGCTTAATCCAGCTCTAGTTTGCTGCACAGGGGAGGAAAATTGAAACATAAAGCTCCTGAGAAAAATTAATGATTTAAAATGGTGACAATTTAGCCATCGGACACTGTATATTGTCCCCTAGACCAAGATCCCAGCGACATTTTCTCGTTTTCTAAGCTTGAAATTCCTCTCAACGGTAAATGTAACATTATCACTAATGGCAGCTATGTTGGTGATGGCTGACTGTCTGTGGAAAGAGAGGAAATACAAAAACACTGCTCGCCTCAAGCGTTAAGACCCCTGTTGTTTTATTCCCCTCGTTAAGTTTCTGAATCCGTGGAAGTATGTGGAAATGGATAATGGACACACAGTGTGAGGTATCTTCTTTGTTCTTGTTGGAACCAGCTGTTCTCGTATCTTTCACTGGGTTAATCGATCCATAATCAGAAGATTGTTGGCTCCCTCCTGTTCCCAGCCCGCAAAAAGAGAGAACTGAGAAACTCAATTGTGAACTATAATAAGAGATTATTATAGTTCACAACTTGTTCAGTGGCAACACCCCACAAGACACCAACTGTACGGCCACCTGCCCCCTATCACGAAAACTATTCAAGTTAGACGAACCAGACATGCAGGACACTGCTGGAGAAGCAGAGATGAACTCATAAGAGATGTACTCTTATGGATCCCCACACATGGCCGCGCAAAAGCAGGACGACCAGCTCGAACGTACATTCAGCAGCTATGTGAGGATACAGGTTGTTGTCCTGAAGACCTACCTAGGGCGATGAACGATAGGGAGGAGTGGCGAGAGAGGGTCAGGGATATCCGTGCTGCCAGCACGATATGATGATGATGATGATAGTTCACAATTCCGCCTTGCGTGAGCGGTAGTGTCTGGACAGGCGATCGTCCACCAGTAATTAGATGGCTGATCGACTTTGGTGACTTCAGCAAGTTCTGGTTAATTTCTGTTTTGACAAATCTAACCTACCGGACGAGATGTTGAACATTGTCAATTAGTCTTCCAGTTGTTGGCTTTTTAAAGATGACTTATCTAATGGCACCCCGGCACACTTCGCTTACCATAAAAGTTGAGGAAGTCTATTTAGACGGAGCAGTTTCGTACCCGATCCCAAATGAAGTTTCAGTGGTTGTTTAACCAATCACAAGTTCGTTGTAAGTAGTAAATGAACAACAATAAACTATTATGAAGATAATGTGCTAATCTCTGTCTTGGCAAATACAAGTTCTGTCTTGATACTTTTAAACACATCTCTAAGCTTTCACATGGAAAAAAAAGATTGGAGAGTTGGTTTTACGGCATTTCAACGCTTGTTGAATTATCAAAGCAAAGACAGTATTTTATACAAGAAATTATATAGTTTATACAGTAATAATTTTTAGACAATTATAATTTCAGGGAACAATTCGAAATTTAAGCTTTGAACGCATCTGTATGATTCCAAGTAAATAATAAATATCTGAAATTAATTTTGGTTTTAAGTGACCATTACCATCAAATAATTATTATTTATCAACTATTAAATATATTGAATTGAACATTTTTGTAACAATTCCAATATTTGTTTTAAGAACCAGTTTTTAATAAAGTTCAATCATTTTAAACATTGTATCAAATCTACAATACCTATAGGAAGGATCCTAGTAGATATTACTACCAGTGGGCTCGGAAGTAATGACAGTAAAGGGATAACTTCATACTACTCAGAGCTGAAGACCTGGAGTCTGGGCACTAGATGCAGTTTAATGTCATACTCAGGAGAGAGAGAGAGACAGAAAGAGACAGAGACAGACAGAGACAGAGACAGAGAGAGAGAGAGAGAGAGAGAGAGAGAGAGAGAGAGAGAGAGAGAAATATGGGATCTGAAAACGTGCTACCACTCCGGGCCAGAGTGTGCTTAAGTGTAATGACAATAAAGGGGTGACTTTACATACTCCAGAGCTCAGGTACTGGAGTCTCACCACCAGATACAGTTTACTGTCCTTCCCAGGACATTGAATGAAAGGAGTTACTGACTAACACCATACCTGGTGGAACAAATGTAACTTTTAAATCCAGCCACACATCTAAAGGGCATGAATATTATTGGATTCCTTACTGCTTCCAATGTCTAAGTGGTTGTTCAGCGCATAGCATCGATAATGGGTTAATCTAGAAGTACAGCTTAAATATTATCCTTTAAAAAGTCTGGAAAACTAATGGTGCTGGGAAGCATAAAAAACGAATAGTAGGAAAAGTAACTGAAGTATAAAGAAAAGATTTTTAGCCAAATATTTGATCAGAAAATATATGTAACCTCCACGAAAATCACCTAATGCAATTTGAGCTCATGATACGAGTAGCCACCGCGAAGCCCAATACGTTTTCTTAAAGAAAGGACTAGCAAACGTTCACCTTGCTATAATAGAGCTCGGAAAAATGGTCTAAAATGATATGAAGTGATGAATGAAAACCTGGCATTTGGTGGTCTTATGGCCGGGGGTACGTTAAGAAAAAGAGAATAAACAGTGTAGAACCCACAACGGTTTTACAGGGAGAAGAGAAAGTAAATGTGTATGGTTATAAAATATTTCGGTTTATTCTATTGAATAGAGAGGAATCAGAAAGTTTACTCTTATAGAAAAAATGATTGCAGTGAAATGATGAAGATTATTTGAATTATTATCAACATTTACAAATGAATTAAATGTTGGCATCAAATAGCAAATAACTTGACATTCCGTTAAATAAATCGAATCAAATGATCCGTAAAAGCACGTGCACCTAAACATATTCACATGGTACAACAAGTCAAATGTTTTTCAACATTTTTTTAATGTTTTGGTTTGGTTTACTTTTATGGCATATTAACCATTGTAGGTTATTTAATGCCGAATCAATTTTATTCATATAACCAGTTCTATTTCAAATAATTCAGGTTAGTCAAATAGGTCAAATGCTTCTAAGTATTGCTATATATCCCTAACTATTCCTTTAAACATCACTCATTTATTTACATATAGTTACATATAAAACCGTTCTATTTCTCACCATTCAGCTTAGCATAAGTACACTGTTTAGTTCTATTTGATACATAGATAGAACCCTATCAGGTGCGCCCACTCTGGGACAGCGTAGACCTGGGAGCAATAGCAATGAACGGGTACTCTGCATTCCCCAAAGCTCAAGCATAACTGGGACCTCACCATCAGGTTGTTTTGTGTCATATCTAGGATACTATAGCCCCCGCCAATTCAGCCATTTTGGTAACGTCTGGTACAATTCGACAGTTTGTCGGATTTGACTCTTTGGATTGGAGTACAGCCATGATTTTTGAGCTACCCTATCTTCTCTGATCGTCGAGGTTCTTATAACCCGGGCGAATATTCTTAAACCATCTGGCCTCTGTACTCTGATCAACAGCGCATTCACCTTTTTGATTGCTTCTGCAGTGTTATGGCTCTGTAGAGCTTTAGTTCCTGAACTAGTCTGTTTCATGTTCATCTGTGCAGAATTCAAGTCAGACTTGCTCCGTGTGCTGGGGCTGTAGAATTCACTGACTGTATCTCTGTGGAGGGGTAAGACCCCACCACAACGAGTGTCCCTGATATGACATTAAAAATCTGATGGTAAGATTCCAGAGATGCTGGAGCTTTGGGGAATGCGGAGCACCCCTTTATGGCCATCGCTCCAAGGTCTACTCTGCCTCGGAATGGTAGCACCTGACAGGGCCCTATCAATGGGTACCTTTACTAAACCGAATTGTTTGAAATGGAACTGTTTTTGACATTGAAACTGTGCTTACACTAAACCTAATTGTTATATATAGAACTGCTTTGACATTTAACTGTGTGTAAACGAAATCTGTGCCTATACTAAACTGAATTAGCTGAATTAGAACTTTTTGAAAAAACTGAATAGTTTTAAATAGAAATGTTTTTGACAATTAAACTGTGTACTCATGCTAAACTGAATTGTTTGAAATAGAACTATTTGCATAAAAATGGATTTGGCGTTGAATAACCTACAAAGTTTGATATGCCATAAAACCTAAACAATCAAACAGCCAATCAAGTCAAACACGGAGTGAAACATTGTGCGGCGTATCAGCGATACTAACACACAGGATGATATTCGTGCAGCAAAGATTCACGTATCAAATTGCAAAACTTTGCACTCATCCTAATAAGGACCTTGACGGCTTGGCTGTTGAATACACCGACTGCATCTCTGCAGAGGGGTAAGACTTTCCTTAATGAGTGTCCTGGTAATATGGCACTAATAAATCTGACGATGAGGCTTCAGTAATTCTTGAAATTTGGGGAATGCAGAGTACCTGTTCATTGCCCAAGCTCCCTGGTAAACTCTGGCCCAGTGTGGTAGCACCTGATAGGGTCCTATCTATGCGTCCTATGTTAACGTAATTGTTTGAAATAGAATTGATTTTACATTTAATACATGAAATCTTTAAATTGTGTGCAAAAAAATGATTCATAGTAAATAGAATTATACCTATTAGATTGAAATAAGTAAAACCATTTGATTGTGTGAAAAAATATTATCTACAAAATGTATTTAGAAATCAGGCATTTAATATATATGTATAAATATGATTTGGCATTATATAACCTTCAATGGTTTATATGCTATTAGACCAAATCAAACTGTGTCTAATTTGAAACTGCGTCAACTTAATATGTATAAAGCTTACGTCAGTAAGTTAACAGTGGAGTTTGGTCTCTTTGTTTAATCGTATATCAACCTTCGTGCGTTATCTTATGCCAAAGCCTTCCTTATATAAGAATTGCAAGAGTTATATTTAAACAATAGTTGGGGGAATAAGAGGGTTTATACCTTTCCCAAGGCTATTAAAAAGTGAATGTAACAGCATAATGGGAGTTCGAACTTGCTAACTACGATGCCACAATTTAGGGAACCCCGCTGGTGGATTTTGAGAAAAAAATGAACTGGGCACGTTACCATGAGCTTGAGCAGTTGGAAAATCGGCGTAGGAAATGCTAAAATTTCAGGTTGACCAATATAGTTATTTGATAACCGAAGCTTAGTTGTTGGTACCACGTTGAGCATATGGAGTGCTGAGTGATAATTGAACTCATTAACAATTTAGCTTGTTAAGAATTGGTCTATGAACAATATATATGATGCAGTCGAATGGCTACATTATGAGATATTTGACATCCGTAGATCTGACAAAACAGTACAGAAATCAAATATATCCAGAGGCTTTAAGATTAGATAGAAGCAGCATGTTACGTGAAACTATCAAGGACTGTTTAGGCGCTTGTGGTTCATTTGTAATGATGCTTCGGGTCTAAAACCATTGTTGATTTCTGTGTAATCACTTGATGATGGATTGATTGATGGTGCTGCTCCTGTTTTCATGTAATTCCAGGTGGATGAATTTGTAATAAACCTGAATTTTTATATGTAATCATCATCATCATCATTATATCTTGCCGCAGGCACGGATATCGCTGACCCTCTCTCGCAACTTCTCCCCATCGTTCATCGCCTCTGGTAGGTTTTCAGGGGTACATCCCGTATCCTCACGTAGCTACTGAATGTATGTTCGAGCTGGTCGTCCTGCTTTTGCCCGGCCATATGTAGGGATCCATAGGAGTACATCCCTTATGAGCTCGTCTCTGCTTCTCCAGCAGTGTCCTGTATGTCTCGTTCGTCTAACTTGGATTGTTTTCGTGATGGGAGGCAGGTGGCCGTATAGTTGGTGCCACCAGGACTTGTTCAATATTGCCAGCAGCATTCTTGTGTAATTGCCGTCTAGCTTCTTCTCCAGCCGTTTAGTTAGCGTCCAAGTCGTGCATCCATACAGCAGTATCGATACGACCGCTGCCTGGAAGAAACTGAGTTATGTAATAGTTGCATTTATTATGTTGTTTTAAGGGAATGAATATTCTTTTGCGTAGCATGGTTTATGAAATTGATTATTCTGTTTGTTTTATTGCATATTTCAATAGGAATAACCAATAAAGGAAAGGTTATTGCAGAAAACTACTTCCGAGTATTGTTATTGTGTCCTCTGCATTTGTTGAAGATTCTTTAGAAAACAGTTGCAGGAATTACTTTCAAAGAACTATTCTTAGGACAGAAAATAGGGAGAAATTATGAATTTTGAAAAGATATCAGGTAGTGGATATTCGTGCAATTCTTTTGAAATGTTTACAGGTGTCTTAGATTCTACAATTCGAATACAGCAGACAGCTACACCAAAACTGGACCTAATATTAGTGTAAATGGGGGATATCGAAAAGAAAGTTTGATTAATCATGATTGATTGTTTTTAACGGCATTTCAAACCGTCGTGGGTCATTTTAAGCCCTGAAGTTAGGGATTCACGGTCATTGTACGCTCACATTTACATTTTTGTGAAGATTCTTAAGAGTTTTTTGGTCTTATCGAATACTTTTTAAACATCTATTTGACTCATAGATGGAAACCTAACTGGTACTACCACACCGAGTCTGAGTGGACATTGGACTAATTGCAATGAATGAATATTGCATACTTCCCAGTGTAATGATATATTCAGACTAGCTATTTTTTGAGTGGACATCAAAACTAAAGAAATGAAATTTATTTCCCTGGTATCATTATGAACCTTTGTACGTCATACAAGAATTTATAAAAATGAGCCAGTTGTATATGCCTAAAAAATCCTTTCCATATGTTCTGTAAAACCATTCAGTTCTTAAATAAGTGAAACAAGTACCAGTGATGTGTAAGGGAAAAAATAAAACAGATAACATTTCGATAGTGCCAAGATTTGATTTCTAAGTCAGAATTTGCCAATTTTTAGTTTTAAAAAAGGAAGAAGCTGAAGAATATTTAAAAAATAAATCAATTTTTACTCCGTGTTGTTTTCTTTTGTCTTTTCTTTTGTTGTTTTTTTTGTTTTGTTTCATTGTTTCAGCCGTATTTAGTAGCTTTTACGAAAATTAATTAACTTTGCCATTTCAATCATCGACTGAGAGTGTTTTTTGTCTCTAAGCAAAAATAATTTAACCGAAAACTACACGCAGATTGAAACTTCTTATTTTATTAAATTGAATAGAATAAAATTAATTTATCTGAACTAAAGCTTCTGTTGTAAACAAAAAATTGGTAGAATAGTTTGAAATAAATAAAATGTCATGAATATCGTATAATACGACCTAATTGTCACCAATAAGAGATCATATATTATCTGTGGTTAATAAGGAGAAGATTCAAGCGTATTGAGCGTTAAGATAAGAGTGGACAACCTTTGGGAAAAAAATCTGCGAGAAAAAAAAAATCATGACACTGATAAATGACAAAATAAATTTTCGAAGATAATTGATGCGATAGTCATTGTTGATTTGACAGTACTCTTCCAAAGGTCATGCGTTTGTTTACTAGGTGTTTCCAAAAGGAATCGAGTCTTGTTTGGTAATGTTCTTTCAAAATGGCACTTAAAGACCTTGACGATTTCATCTTATATAAATTGTTCTGCCATGGACATATCTTCATTTAGATTCTAAATTGACTTTAGTTTTGATATCTTTTGATCATATCTCGCACCTGTGGACAGGTACTGTTAATGGGTTCAAGGTAATGTTGAGAATACAGGTAAATTTCATTCAAATCCCTTGCAAATATTGCTTAGTCGGCTGAGGCTTTAGAATACACAGACTACGCCTCTTCAGAAGGGTAAGACCCCCACCTCAACAAGCGCCCTTAATATGACACTAAACAATCTGATGGTGAGGTTCCAGTGACGCTGGAGCTTTAGGGGATCCGGAGCACCCCTTCATTGCCATCGCTCCCAGGTCGACTCTGGGTCGGAGTGGTAGCACCTAACAGGGCCCTATCAATGGGTTAAATAGAACTGAACTGCGCTCTTATTCTAAACTGAATTGTTTGAATTAGAACTGTTTGATTTGCTAAATAGTTTGATATAGAAACATTTCTGACGATGAAACTGTATACTCATGCTAAACTGTATTATTTGAAATAGAACTGATTAATTGAATAAAGGGGGATTTGGCATTAAATAACCTACAAAGGTTGATGTGCCATAAAATTCAAACAAACAAACAACCTACCAATCCCTCGCAAATACGATGAAAGGAAGAAATCAAGGGAAGAAAAAGGTGAATTGAAATATATTAATTGGGTTTGGCTTATTTGTCATAAAAATAATTATGGGTTATTTTATGCCGAAATTTCATTAATTTGTAAATATTTGAGTATAATCATGTTACTAATTCCAATGTTCCATTGTCATCATTTTTAACCACATTATTTTATTTATGTATTTTACTATTTCACCGTAATGAACATTATTTGATCTAATCTATTTATTTCATTATTTCTCTATAACTATCATCATTTTATATATCTATCTAATTAGTTCTCTATAATGATCATTAGAACATGCTCGTAGGAAATTGGACACGGTGACCTGAGTTTAAATCCAGGACAAGGCTGTTTGCATTTCTCATAGCGCAAACCCCTGTAATAGGTTTGCATCCAGCTATTCTTCCACCAGTGATGGATAAATAGTAGGATAGACTTGGCTCTCTAATTTTGGTATGATAAGAAGGATAACTCTGAATTCATCCCTGCTAAAGTCCACTCTAAAAAAATTGGTTTCCCGTCACATCCTGCTCGTGTCTTTGGTAAATATATATATATATGATAATTAGAAGCTTGCACACATTTATATCATTTCAACTATTCCCGCTGGACACAAATAATGTTTTAACAGTGATGGGAACCTAATTGGCACTAATTGCCTGGGTCAGAATGGCCCTAAGCCTAATGGCAAGGGAAAGGTACACCACTTTCCTCAGAGCTTTATAATCAGAGAATCATCGATGTACGCAATTTATTCTTGTACTCCGGACACTCCTTTTTTTAGTGGTGGGGGTCTTACCTCTCTGTAGTGGACAAAGTCGACGTATATTAACCCTGTTGTCAGGATGAAGTGTGTGTGCGTGTGTGTGTGTGATAAATTAGGTTCATGTAGGAGGGGTTGGGTATTTACGTAGTTCAGCATTATACCTAAGTCATAGGATTTTTTATTCAAAAATTGATTTTGGGTTTCTTATATGGCATTACGCAAATCTTAAGTTTCTTTAAAAACTGGATGTCACACTTATGAGAGCAAAGATGCATTTTTCTAAACTGTAAATTTATTTCCTCAAAAACTGACAGAATTATTATTTCACTGAGAACATCCTTATGGTTGGTTGACTAGTGAAACATTCCATTTTAAGCAATTTCATTGAAAGAATTTTAGGCATCTCCTGTGGAGACCAGAATTAAAAGTGACGGAACACCAAGAATATTTCTTGAAAAAAATCTTGAAATTGTCTGTAATTGAAATATTAATATAAAATTCTTTCACGCCAGATCTTCTCCAGGTATAAATATGCGAAACCCGTAGGAAATTGTTAAGACCGAATCAGTTTTCATTATTCAATTTTTATTTTTTCATCAATGACATTCCGCAAAATCATCCGTATTTTCCCTCTTAGCATCTTTCTGTGATTCACCACATCACCTCTTATGTTTTACTGATTAACTAAGGGATGCTAGTAGACCATTACGGAGGAATTCGATTTTCATTGGATTCTTCATAATTCTCACTTTGTGTCAAATTAATCTAAGCTTCGTGAATGACGATAGGGTGCCATAGGTAATTCAATATTGGTGGGTCGACCGACTGACCATTAGTTGTGAATTCGATTCTCACATGGTCCCCTATAATTTTAACCTTATGCCATACTAAACTAAGCTTAGTAAATGGTGATTGGTTGTCTTTTGTATAATAATATTCGTGAGATAAGCTAATGGACCATTAATTGTGCATTTGATTCTCTCTATGTTCCCCAAAATCTGACCTGATTACAAAGTAATCGAAAAGTAACGAGTCAAAGCTATTAGGTAGTTTGATTTTCACTTAGTATCGCATACTTGTAGCTTTGTCTGAAATCTACATTTAATAATTTCCTGTAAGCTATTTAGATAACCATTGCTATTCAGTTTTATTGGGATTAGGTTCCCAGTACGCTCACATTGAGTCAAACTAATCTAAACTTTGTAAAACGGTACCTGTAAATTTGATTCATATATGATGCCTTGTTTGAGCGCAAATATTTTGCAATTTATTCACCTTGATCGATAAAGGAGATATTGAATAGGGAATTCAATTCTGACTCGATGTCTTATAAAAAAGGGAGGTGGGTAGCGTTACTGTTATCATCGTAAAAAGAAAACCAGGCGAACCAACTTCAAATCCTGGATGAAGCTGTTTGTATTTCCCTTTACGATGATGCCCTTGTGAAACGTATGAAATCATCTCTTATTTCCAAGAAATATTCAAATTATTTTTTCAAGATATTTACACTCTGTGTAAAAAGTAAATAAAAAGAAAAAAAAACATTTACCTGGAGGGATTGGCACGGTTCTTTTTTGACTTAATCCAAGAAAGAAAGAAAAAAAAAAGATACGTTGCGATCCCTACAGGAAAATGTTTTCTTTTTTTTTGCCCCTCCTTGTTTTTCTTTTAACTATTTTTTCTCTGTCATCAACGAACTTGATTTAATCCTCTACATTATTTGCTTGTCACGGTGTTTCTCTGATGAGACGGTACCAAAAAATGTTTTTTTTTAGAACTCTAAATTTATGATCTTCTTAAAGCTATTCTAAAATTGTTAACACACACACACACACACACACACACACACACACACACACACACACACACACACACACACACACACACACACACACACTTATAAATAAATATATATATATGTATGTATATATAAGATCATATTTCCATATGAGAGATAACAAGACAATTGTAGTTCACACATTTATTATAAGTATGCTGACAGAAAACAAGGATTTCTTCCAAACTGTGAATTAGTCAACATTACTATATGGATACACCACTTGAATGCAAGCGCAAAAAAAGAAAAATTATATGGAAACAAGACATACTGTTTTAACAAATTCTGGAGCAACAGTCCACATAACAACAGATGTACGGCAGCTCACCTCCCATCTCTCAAACCATTCAAGTCAGATGAACCATACATGTTGGGCACTGCTTCAGAAGAAAAGACGAAATCATAAGCAAAGTTCATTTATGGATTTATATACACTGATGCGCCAGTGCTGGTCCACTAGCAAGGACCTATATACGTTAGCTCTAGGCAGACACTGGATTCAACCTCGAAGACCTCCCAGGAGCGATGGACGATAGGTTCGAGTGGCGAGAAAGAGACAGAACGACGACGACGACGATGACGATATATGGATTGTGATATACTTGAAGTAAAATGTAATTTTTTTTCAATCTATTAAAATGTTTATTCATTATAGTTCTTTGCAATTCCAGGTGATTCTATTTTTGGAATATTTAAAAATTAAAGCAGTTAAATGACATTGTGGCATGTATCCGTTTTATTTGATTAAATTTTAAATGTAAAAGGTATTTCAAAGACACATGACTGTGTCTAAGAAAAAGTTAAAATGTTATTTACATCAAGTTTTTCTTCCAGTATCCCTAGTCATAACGATATAAATATTAAGAAAATTACGTAAGTCATATAAAGGGTTACGTGATTTTCTTAATAATATATATATATATATATATATATATATATATATGTGTGTGTGTGTGTGTGTGTGTGTGTGTGTGCCATAGCCATATACATGAATATGCGAAATGTACATGGGATGTTCATATATATATACATAGAACATAGGAATCTCGAAACATGAAAAACACTTACGACTTCTTCGTTCAGGTACGAAACTTTTTATTACCTTTGAGTTTAAAGGTTCTTCGACATAAGGTGAGAGATACACATTCTTTCTATTCTGGCTTTTTCATCTCCCCCCACCCCCATCTGGTGCTGACCTACCCAAGGCCTCCACGAGCAAGCGATAGTCAACCGTCTTCTCCCGAGGCAGGTCTCAACTCAACTGACTTTTTCAAATCTCTCAAAATCCTCCGCACGCTTCCGGTGCGTGACGTCATTCGCACTCGCTAGCCCCGTTTCCCACCTGTGACATCTCTGAGTGACTCGTTCGTTCCGCCCGCCGCGCGTGAACACCTACGTTAATGTTGCACCTAAGTAACCCATGCACTGAGCCAAAAGGTTCTCAGCCAAACTAAACCCAAAGGCATAAAACGAAATTCCTCGGCCATTATATATATATATATATATATATTAACAAAAATGCTCATCATTTTAGACAAAAATCCATCGATTTAAAAATTTTATGAATAATCGGCTAATGATCGTGTTTAAGAAAAACAAATTCAGTAATTACCTGATGCAAGAACAAGTTTATTTTTAAAGATGTTTCCATTAAAACTTTTGGATTTCATGCATTTTTTAATAATTGTGTTATCATTACAAATTCAAATATTTCAAAAAATAATGATAAGTGAAAAGGATAATTTTTAAAAGAAAATGTACTTGAAAATGCGTTTTATTTACATTTTTAAAACTGTTTGTAAAAGAAAACCTTACTTTTGGGACTTAAAAAAGGAGAAAATCAAAGTACATTATTGTACTTTATTGATAATTTTTCACTGATTTCTTTCCCATTTTTCATAGAATTCTTTTCAGTTAAAAAAAAAGAAGCAATCATTTTCCCGTTAATTTTTCCAAAATGATTATTCTTCTTTTAAATTATTTCATTGGATTTTAGAGATTAAGACTTTGTAATTTAAATGGAAAAACTGTGAATACATGAATATCAATAAAAGGATAAAACATGTTTGAAGCATGAACTTTTTTTAGTATTCTTTCCCAGTTTTTTTTAGAAGCGAGTGTTTTTAGCATGGGTGTCTATTTACTTTATAAATCCGTTAAGTTGCTTTTACTCTTTTTAACTGATAAATTGATAAGACATTTATATAATCAGTTGTGAAAAAATTGTCATAGTACATTTCTCATGTAGCTGCTGTATGTATGTTCTAGCTGGTCGTCTTGCTTTTGCTCGGCTATATGCGGTGGTCCATAGGAATACATCACTTATGAACTCGTCTTTGCTTCTCCAGCAGTGTCCTGCGTGTCTGGCTCGTCTAACTTGGATAGTTTTCGTGATGGGAGGCAGGTGGCCGTATCGTTGGTGCCTTGTGGGGGTGTTGCCGCCAGGACTTGTTCAATATTGCTCGCAACGCTATTGTGTAATTGACGTCTAGTTTCTTCTTCAACCGTTTAGTTAGCGTCCAAGTAGTGCATCCATATCTTCACAAATTATAATCAGACCGTATTGATTATCAATTTTGTGATTCCCTTTCTTCTGAAATTTTGATCCTCTACTAATTGTAATGGAAAAAAACACAAAATTGCCAAGAAACAGCCGATTTCAGATGTAATTGATGAATGAAGTTTTTTTTATCTTTTTAAAGGTATTTTAGGATTTTTTTTCCAGCAAAAAGCGACAATTTAATTTTTGTTTTAAAGAAAGGCTGTCTATGTGACCATTGATCAAGTACCTATGTTTATTTCATACCTATTTATAAATTTAAAAAAAAATTATAATTTCGTGAACATAGTTTTAGTATTTAAGTTTTGAGAATTACTTGACTTAGTCGAAGAGAAAAAAAAGAAAGAAAAGAAACGTTCCAATCCCTACAGGTAAACGTCTTCTTTCTTTTTTACCCGCTTCTTGTTTTTCTTCTAATTATTTTTCCTCTGTTGTCAACTAACTTGATTTAATCCTCTTTATTATTTTCTTGTCACGGTGTTTCTCTGATGAGACGAGACCGAAAAAGGTTCTTTTTTTAGAACTCACAATGTATCCTCTTCTTAAAGCTATTCTAAATTTTTTAACACACACACACACACACACACAAACACATACACACACACACCTGCACACACACAAACACGCACTTATATATATATATATATATATAAGATCATATTTCCATATGAAAGATAAACTATATATATATATATATATGTATTATCATCATCATGTTGCGTTGTTTGCACAGATCTCCCCAACCCTCTCTCACCACCTGTCTCTATCGTCCATCGCTCATGGGAGGTCTTCCAGGCTACATCCCAAATCGGCACTGAGCTGTTGTATATAGGTTCTTGCTGGTCGTCCAAACTTTGCTCGTCCATGTGAAGAGGTCCACAGCCGAAAATTGCTTATGAGTTCATCCTTACTTCCCCAGCACTGCCCTGCATGTCTGATTCGCCTAACTTGGATACTTTCGTGATGGTTGGTAGGTGGCTGTACTACCACTGTTTTGTAAAGTGTTAGCTCCAAGACTTGTACAATACAGCTCGCAGCTTTCTTGTGTAGTTGCTGTCAAGTTTTTTTCGCCATACGGTTAGTTAGCATCCTTGTGGGGTATCCATATAGCAGTATCGGCACGACTGCTGCCTGAAAAAGAAAAATGCGTTTTATTATATCGGTTAGGTTTGACTTCCGTATGACCGAAAGTCTATCGGTAGCTATCCATACCTTAGCTATTCACATGTTGATGTCATAATCGGCTGATGAGACGCTGCTTCCGAGTTAGGTGAACTTGTCCACGAGTTTCAGAGGCCCTCTCTTTAATGTGGAGATGTCTTTGATTAAAGCACATATATACCGTTTCGTTTGGGTTTACATGGAGGCATATGCCACCTGCTGCTCATTACATAGTCGTAGATACGGCATCTCAAGTTAAAATCCCCGACGAGACTTTATGCTTCTCACATAGCGTTAATACAATTAGGAATGGTTTGAACCCTGCTATTCTCCTTTCACACACACACACACACACACACACATATATATGTATATATGCGCTTTTTTTCCCTGTCCGTCAGAGGAGTTAAACTTTCTCTTCATAATTTTATTCAAAATTGTGAAGCAACCAGTGAGCTGAAAATTTACTCGAAAGAAAGTTTAATGCATCAGCTTTTTTTTCTTATGATTAATAGCAAGCAGGTGGCTTTAAACATTGACCTCTCACAGTCATCTATCAACTTGGAAGTCTTTTCGGTTTCATGCCCGTGTTTACTGCTGCAGTAAAAATAAAGAACTGGCTTTCGTGTAGTTTTCTCTAATTGAAAAATTGAAATATTATTTCCACGCAAAATTTTGCCACGCAAAAATATTTTACCAAACCCGCTGGAAATATTTCTGGCTGAATCAATTTTCATTATTAATTATTTTTGTTTTGTTTTTACGAGAGGAACCATCAGCAAGTTTTTGTTTCAGTCAATATTTTACTTCGAGCATTTTTTCCTAAATTTTAAAAGTTGGAAAAGTATTTCCTCATTTCTCGTTCACTGAATCATTGGCATTTTATTTTGCAAAACAATATTTTAAAAGGTGAAATTTTCATTTGATTTCCACTGGGAGTTTTCTGACGGATCAGTTTTATCTTAAGGGTGAAAGGGCAAAGTAATTTTTTTCAAAACTTCTTCAAAAGTTGCTCTATCTAAACGCGGCAGGAATTGGCTTTAGAAATGTATGTGGGTTGCTAAAGCTTGTGTCGTGATCAGTTGGACGTCTGCATTTTTCACACAAATCGGATCCCCGTCTGAATATCACGATTTTAAAACTCTCTAAGATTTTCTTAGACGAAAAGATTAACTCAGAGACTTGAATATACCAAGTTAAAGACGTTTAGTTCATGTACTTAAATTACACGAGATAAATCTTTGAAAAATTACAAGAAAGTTTAATTCAATATCACTTGGTAAATATTTATGAACCGAATATTTTTTCGGAAGTGTTATTTTTGCAGCAAGATTGATTTAGTAGGAACAATTAGAATGGCGTAATCTAAAATTCAGCAGGTAGATTAGACCAGTTCAAAACGGTGTTGAAAGTACCATTAGATATTATCTTGTTTCAATGATGTGTAGTGACCCTGATATCATTTGAAATCTAGGCTCTCATTGGTCGAGACGGTCATATGATCATAAGATCCATGAAAGTTTTGGAAACAGAAATAATATATAATCAGTCAGAAAAAATTGCTCGTCAAAAATGGTTGCGAATTTCTGTGTTCAACTCAACTGTTTTTCTTGGTTTACTTTCAACGAGTAATAAAGATAAGTAGTCGTCATTGGTAAAAATAAATATGTGATCATATGAACGCATTCCTCAGAACTACAGAACTGAGGCCCCACAACAGGATGCAGTTCAGTGTCAATCCCAGGACAGCTTTTTGCGTTGAGTATCTTACTCCTCTGAAAGGGATAACAATAGATAAAACACTAATACTATGTACGACTCGTGAGTATTGCTTTTTTAAAAAAATAATTAATGTTCAGATACTTACAAACAGAATTTTTAAACAAACTCCATGTGTACAGACTGCTAGAAAATTCTGGTATTGATTATTTGAATGAATAGGAATTTTATTTTCATTGGTGATAAAACATTTCGATCTGATGAAGTTCCTCATCAACTTACGCCCAATCAGCGGGGTCTAAAATACACCGACATCTTCACCTGCTTTATGGTAAGACCATTCCTAGAAAAGGGTGTGCTTTGCATGACTGTAAATTGAATCCCAGCCATTGGCATAATGGTGAGAGTGTTCACCAGTGTGCTAGGCGACCGGGGTTCAATCCCGTGTCGAATCTTACTAAAAACTCAAAAAAATAGTTGTTGATACCTACTTATTTAATACTGATCAGTAAAAGGTACGCATCAAGGGTAAAGTGACCTACGAAGGAAAGATGTAGTGCTCTCCCCTACACCTCAATGTTGTCGCTATTAAAAAAAAAAGAGTTTTCAGGTCACTCTCGACTACGGTCAGCCAACGTACTTACAAAATTGAATCTGCCGATTAGGCTTCAGTTGGCTAGCTCTAAGTCGCCAGAGTCAATCCATGGTTGCCATTATTCACAGGTTCACTCTGACACGATGAGGTTATATCGTAAAGTTAAAAATTGGCATAATGTATACATAGGCTAAACAGATCTGTTTTAAAATTATTTTATTATGTTGGCTTATTTGATAACATATTCTAGCAAACGATAACTATTAAATAGAAATACGTATTCAAAACCATATAATTGTGTTTAGATTATTGATATTATATAGGAATATTTAAAACCATATGATGAGTAAATTATTTGTTTATAGAATAGTTACATGAAGACGTAATAGTTCATGAATGATTATGATAATTAGTTTCTATGAGCCGTATTATTGTTTGCCAAAAATAAAAGTGACTTCGTCTTTAAATAACGAACAGGGGTGACATGCCAAAATGAAAAAAAGACTTTAACAAATCTTTCTAATGGCAATATATCATTAAATTTTCAGTAGTCTTGTTCGATTCTGAACAAGCTATTCAAATTATAGAAAATGCCTGTTTTTGACAATTTATATCAAACAGCATTTTAGAAAAGAACATCAAGATTAAATCCTTACCCATGTCGATGAAAACTAAATGTAATACTCACGTAAAATGCCTTTTCTTAAATTTCCAAATCAAGCCATTAAAAGGAGATTTCTATTTACTTAAAAAGCTACTGCGAATATATATATATATATATATATATATATATATATATATATATATATATATATATATATATCAGGGGCGGAGATGGGACTAGTGCTACTCGTGCACGGCACGACCAATAACTCGGTCAATGTTATTCAAAAGGGATTAAAAATCATCCATTAATTTCAAGCAAACATACTTAGTTTGATCTCAATTAAATTACGTATCTATTCAAGTTTTGATAACTAAGCAGCCAAAAGTTCATAAATATATCTGGGAAAAATACAACGATGCTGTTTTGAACGGATGGTCTTTGTCCGGCCACCGTCAGATTCATTGAACATCCCATAAAATCGGCTATAATGTTGAACGCGCAATCCGTGCCAGGCACTAGACCCTTATGATAACAGTAATGTTTGATAAATACGCTTTTTGCTGTAGCCAATAGCAAGAGCAACCCTAAAACCATGCTCAAAAATCTTAGCACATTCTGACTGCTGATAGATGTCTTGGAAAGAGGGAGAGGGACAGAGAGAGAGAGAGAGAGAGAGAGAGAGAAAGGGGGGATAGCAGATTAGAGCTGTCACCATCGTCATCATCATCGCTATGGTAAATGTTGGTTAAACGGCGTGTTTTAATTCGTTTTTTCACTAACAGATGTCTATTTCTTTAATGAATGTTGCATATATTACATTCTGTAACTAAAATTTGTTTATTTGAATACATTTTCAACAAGTAATCTTTATTTTAAGCGAAATTGAAACGACTAGATGTGTCTGTGTATATTGTCATCAGTTTCTTTATTTTAATAAACATATTTTTCTCGTCATAGTAATGAACATCTTCTCTTTTCTTCTATACTTTTGAAAGGAAAAAAAATTATCTTATCTACTGTATTAACAAGACTACAAATTATATAGTATCTTGATTGTTTAAAAAAAAAACACCATGCAAGGTGCGTTTGTCAATCTGTGGTATACAATGGAGAATCACGCAATAGCAACTATGATGACTTACTTTGGGTCCACGGACCATGGGTTGGGAACTGAAGTTGACAGAGGGCGGGGGCGGCACAAGTAGCAAAAATAGGCTAGAGTCGCCACTGATATATATATATATATAAGAAATAATTTTGTTTTAAAGAAAAGATAAAGTGATTCTATTTTTAGTTTTTTTGAAAGAAAAATACAGTGAAAACTGATGTTATTTGGTATTACTTATCACCGAAGTCTAAAGCGTTGATATGGATTAAAAAAAATTATAAAATCTCTGAAACCAAAAGTAGAATTACAAAAATATAAGATTGGTACTTTGTTTTTTAGGTTGATATTCACATTTTTTTGTTCTAAATAATGAATAATAGCTAGTACATTTCTTTCTGATTTGATACTGTTCCTCTAGAAATAGTAAAACGCTGGTATCTTTGGTTTAGAAGTAAATTAGCTGTTTATGAGAAATATTAAGTTTGTACTCAAACATACGTGATACTATATATAATATATATATATATATATATATATATATATATATATATAGTCGGCTGAAAAGGTATTTGCAAAAAAATACATATGGAGACTATTTATCAGCTTTTGATGACTTTTTTGACTGTCGAAAGAAATGAGTGGATGGCAAAGGAGGCTCTGCTGAAAAATGAACCTCATTTGGTCACATTCCATGACAATATCTTATTCTGCTTATGAATCTTTCAACCGATTCTTATATGTATACAAATGTATATATATATATATATATATATATATATATATATATGTGTGTGTGTGTGTGTGTGTGTGTGTGTGTGTGTGTGTGTGTGTGTGTTTAAAGTAAAAGATATTAGTTTATATTAGAAAAAAGACATTGTTCAATCTTTGAATCGTTGTAAACACCTATTTTTATGAATTGGGTGTTTATATTCTTATAATCTTCGGCAATATACTAAATATTCGTTTTTGGTATATTTCAAAGATTTTCCCCTTGGTTTATTCTGGTTGTCCTGAAATTTTTATATTCAAACTCTTGCTGGTTAACATGGACCACAGATTTTGACAAGTCCACACATCAGATTCAAAACGTGACTGTCATTAAACTCAAAATAATCTCGTTACGAGTAACGTTGTATATGTTATTTACGTGAGAACTAGTGAAATTCTCCACCAGAAAGTTTCTTTTACGTGATTTGGTAACACAAATCAAAGCAACCAATGTTTAGGTTTTGATCATTCCAAGTAAGGCACTTTGGTCCGCACCTCTAAACTAAGCCGGACATAAACCTATTCTCATTTTCTGGTCCACAAGGAATCAAATATACCAATTTCTTTGATTGCCCTAACGGCGAAGCGGTGGAAAAAGGTTGATCTTGAATTATATTTACGCGGGCGTTGCAAAGACGCGGTCGTTTAAAGACAAATGAATCGCCAGTCTATTTTATTCGATTTAAGTAATCACCCGACAATAGGTATTATTCAAACGATTGACCAAAGATAAGAATTACTATTGTGACTCATTCCGGCGGCCGATAAGTCTGGTATCAACTCCGAGTTCAAAAGATCCGTTTACTTTCTTTATTTTTTCTAGAACCTTAATTTATTGTAGTTTTGTCTGGTGCATGCTTTTCTTGTATTGCTACAAGAACATGCGTGAGAGATCAGTTAATAGAGTCCTATTGGCTTGTTCGTTTGGTTTGGTTTGGTTTCTTTGTTAAATGGCATATCATCTCTTTTTAGGTTATTTAATGCCAAACCCATTCTTCTAGAAGAACAGTAGTGATACTATTTAACCCATAGCTGGGAGGATAAGGGGATTAATACCTTTCCCAAGGGTATTTGCCCGAAAGTGAACGTAATAGCGCGACTGGAGTACGAACTCGCGTACTACGATTCTGCAGTCCATCGCTTTAACCATTACACCACGAGGACACCCGCCTGTCTTGTTGATTAAAGTGCTGGACTTCGACATTGTAGTAAGAAAGTTCAAACACCAGCCGTGCTATTACGTCCACTTTTGGACTAATACCCTTTCGAAGGTATCAATCCATTTATCCCCTCCCTCATCAACTACGATTTAGATAGAGCCACCAATGTTCTTCTAGAGGGTGAATTTGGTTTTGAATTTGCCAGGAAGGATGACGTGCAAGAAAACGATGAAATCAAACCATAACTATCAATTTATTATTAGTCTGCATGAGTTAAAATTTTACCCTTAGAATGTGTTTTCAGCTATTTTTCTCTAATTGAAAAATTAAAACAACATTCCTTCATGCTATATCTTGTCATGCAAAAAATATTAAAACCCGCCGGAACTCCTTTTTTCCGACCGAATTTACATTATTCATTTTTTCTTTTCGTTTTTTTTTTTTTTTTTTTTTTTTCGTGAAGGAACTTTTGCAGATTTTTTTCCATCAAGATTTTCCTTCTAGCATTTTTATTAATTTTGAAGAGATGGAAAATTATTTCCCCATTTCGCTAAATATTTGGCGTTTTATTTTACGAATTTCAACTTATGTTTTATTCGACTCCCAGTAATCGTTTTCGGACAGAGTAGTTTAACTTTTTGTGGCAATCACAACTTTGTTTTAATTCTATCTTTAATCACAGGATGCGTCTTTAAACGTTGATCTCTCAAAACTCGGCTGAAATTCGTTGTAAATATTTTACATGTGTTGCTTAAACTTATATTCTGACCAGTCAGACTTTGGTTTTTAAACAAATCTTAACAGTGTACAAATATCACGATTTAGTACACAAAAAGAAGGTCTTCACCATCAAAAGAATCAATCAAGAGATATAAATCTACTAATCTACGGTCGTTTAGTTTGTGTAATTAAATTACAATGCTTAACCGTCAGAAATCGAGCGGTCGGTATTTGTTTTGCTTCATAGAATTACATCTACACTTTCTGCTTCATTTTTGAAAATAGATGCTGACCGAGGCACATTAACGATTGATCTATTTCATTCCTTGATATTTTTTCATCAGTATTAGCTGGTGGTATGTCACATGAGTCTGAGTGACAGCAAGTCTCCAGGACTCTTCGCAGTATTCAAGCCAATCTTACCAATGTCTAGATAGTCTCGATTCTCCCTTTGATTTCCAATCCCTACAGTTTTTTCAAGCTTTTTCGGACCTTTCAAAGCGCACCTTCAACAATAGATATTGTAGTTCTCTGACAAGGTCCAAGTATTTGTATATTTTTTGCTTCATTTAATTTTCACTCTGAGGTTTGCTGGAACGGCTAAATTCATTAAACAAGATTTAAAAAAAACAAAACTTTAGATTTGATTTTCTTGCCGTAATGAGGTGGTTCGTTTGTATCTCAAAATCCTAGAGAATATCATGGGTCTCACTCTCTAGGATTGATTCCGGTTTTTGCATATACCATTAGGTAGTTTTTTAGTTTTTGCAAGGTTTTCACACCTGATTTAACGTGTAGTCTTTCACAGGAGTCGAAGTAATAGCTATTTTTGTCAGGTCTTCAGGACTCTTCTGAGTATTCTAGCTGATCTTAATAATGCTATGGTCTGGATGGTGTCGATTCTTCGTCTGATCTCTATTTCCTCCAGCATTTTCCCATGCCTTTGAGGACCGTTCTAGGTGCACCAACTACAACTGATACCACCTTAACCTTCATGTTCCATAGCTTTTTTTAGTTACCTGGCAAGATCCAAATATTTCTTTATCTTTTCGGCTTCTTTTTTTCCCTCTCTGTAGTCAGCCGGAACAGTAAAATTCACCAAACAGCTTGTTCTTTTCTCTTGTTAATTAAGATTAAATAAGGTCTTTTGGGTGGGATTATTATTGTTATCTTTATTTACTCCTTTAGAGTTTTTCACATCAGTGTTAGCTGGTGGTTTTTCACTGGAGTTTGGGTGACAGCAAGTCTCCTCATGTCTCCAAGACTCGTCTCAGGATTCTGGCCGTTCTTAGCAATGCTGTCGTTTGGATAGTCTCTACCCGTCCGCCAACTTCCAAGTCTTCCAGGCCTCACTCCAGTACAACCTGTGACCTTCACTGAGTTATGACTGATAGCTAATTTCTTTTATTCTCCAGAAACCTTCGCAGTAATATTGCCGATCACAGCAATTACAATTTCTATCCAATCATTGATCTATTTCCTTACCGGTATTGTAAGGTTATCTACTAGATAATTCTATGTTTGATATCATTTATAAACTTTTTCATCATGGAGTAAAAGTAGTACAAGACTAGACATGATTTAGTAGGAAATTGTGCAAGAGATTAACATTTCTACATACGAACAAAGGATATATGCATAAACTAGAATGTGTCCAAGGAAATGAGATGCATAAAATTCTCTGAGGCTTTGAGATATAAATAGATCACCTAATTCCGGCCAAAAGACCTGATCTTGAGTTAATTTATTGGAAGAATTGTCATGCTGTGGATTTTACTGTTCTAGCAAACCAAAAAGTGAAAACGAAACAAGGCAAATATTTTGAACATTTTTAAAATTTGAGACGCAACGGTATCAGTAATTTTGGGATAGAAATTGATCAGCGAATCAAAATCTGAAGACCAAAACTTGTTACAGAGAAAAGAACATAGATTTCTTGAATATGTTAGAGGATTTCGTTGTTCTATCCACCCGTCTATATTTATTGATGAGTAAAGTCGCATAGCAATTTAATATGAATTTCTCATTGACAAAGAGTTCATTTTCTTTGGAAGATTAATTTTTGGTATCAAATTGTAGATATGATGCAATTTTATTCATGTTGAATTATATATTGACTGAATCTTTTACTTGACATGTAGTGTAGAATTCGACTAACCGTTAAACAATTGGAACAAATCAGTTTAATTGATAGATAATGACCTTTAAGGGCAGTTGAAAGCTTGGATGTCATTGGAGGATTGAAAAGTCAGGTGACTAAAATCTTATAAGTTAAAAGTTAGATTACAACTTTTAATTAGTTAACCCAGAGCAGCCAACGGCTTGATACCTATTTCCATCTGTGATCCAAAGGGCACTCCCGAATCTCATATGAAGTCAGTTATGTTAAGTAAATGAATAAAGTTATGTGTGACCAGGAGAAAAGAAGATTTTGTATTTGCTATTCAAAGAGAAGAGAGCATCTAGAAAAGAAGATGGAACTGGGTAAAGTGATAAAGAAAACTTGAAACAGGCTGAAAAACAAGATTGCAATGCCCCATTTACTCAGGTCACCACTTACTAAATAAAAAAAATGTCATACCATTTTTACTACGATTACTTTAAAGTTTATCATCATTTTAAGACTTATATTATGTAAAATGTATATTTATTTTTACTGTAAAGTCTGAGTTTTGTTTGCTTTTTAATGAATATTGTCATTTAAAGAATTTTTAGATTTAGGATTTGTTTCTTTACACATTTATATGCTGCTTCAAATAATTCTACATAAAAATCGCCGTTTCAATCTTTAGAAACTTTTATGACAAATGAAACATGCGTATGCAAACACAGGCGTGTGACCAGTAACAATATTAACAAAGGGAGACCGCCTGCAGCATTGGTTCCTCTTAGAAACGGCATCTAAATAATAGCCTTGACAAAGATTATACAGTTTGGACAATTAGAGGATGTTCATCTTGGTTTTCTATTTCCAAGTAAATAAACTGATACATAAGATGCACAACCGATTTGCATTTCTACGTTCCTGCTGGTAATGGTTCTTGGAATTCAAATTACAAGATAATTTAATGATTTCCATCCCGGCATTGGGTTATTCCATAATATTTTCATATCTATGGTCTGGAAAAATATACCCCTAATTTTAAAAAGATTATATAGAAGTTTAAGGAATATTTTATGAAGCCAGAATTTTCAGCTATTGAAGAAAAATGTTTTGCGTTTTATCATTTGTTGATAAATGAAAAAAAAAAGATTGTGGACATCTGCTAATTGTGCTAATTCTTTAATTCTGATAGAAGTCGTATGAAGTAATCCCATTTGAAAGTTTCACAAATACAAGACGCGCTGACTCATCGAGTGTAGCGTTTCTTCAATACAGAATAAAAATTGCCAATCATAAAACTCAACAAGAAAATCTCATTTAACTAACGTTTTGAATGTTATTAACATGACAAAGTGTTTAATTTTCCTGCGAGATTATTTTAGATAATTTAATGACATTACCCCAAAGCCACAAATAATCAGGTTCTGATCGCTTTTAATAAGGCTCTTAGGTTAGTAACTCTATACGTGTAGTATATAATACAACACTCACTTTCTGGTCCTGGGAGAATCCAGGATACCGATTTCTTTGATTGGAATAACTGTAAATAGCCGGGAAAAGGTTGATCTTAAATTATATTTGTACGAACTGCGTTCGAGTAAAGACAAATGAAAAAAACTGCTCATTTTATGCGATTTAACTCGGTACTTCATTTGAATAATAATAATAATAATAATAATAATAATAATAATAATAATAATAATAATAGAGGACTCATTACAGCCACCAGACACGAAACTGAGAACACTATGAACAACAGAATGACAATAACTAGGAAACAAAAATGGGAAGGAAAACAACTCTATGGCCGCTTTAAACGACTAATAAACAATATCTCATACGACAAAACTTGGACATGGCTAACAAAAGGAAACCTTAAGAGAGAAACAGAATCTCTCCTAATAGCAGCACAGGACAACACCATAAGACCGAATCATATCAAAGCGAGAATAGATAAGACACAACAAAATAGCAAATGCAGGCTATGTGGTGACAGAGATGAAACCATCAATCATATAATAAGCGAATTCAGCAAATTAGCACAGCGAGAGTATAAGGCGAGACTCGACTGGGTCGGTAAGGTGATTCACTGGGAAATGTGCAAGAAATTTAAATTCGATCATACTAACAAATGGTATATGCACAACCCAGCACCTGTCCTAGAAAATGACTCGGATAAACTCCTATGAGACTTTGATATACAAACGGATCATCTAATCCCGGCCACGAGACCAGACTTAATAATAATCAACAAAAAAAAAGAGAACTTGCAAAATAGTCGACTTTGCTGTCCCGGCTGACCACAGAATAAAACTGAAAGAATGTGAAAAGAAGGATAAGTACCTCAGCCTTGTTAGGGAATTGAAAAAAACTATGGAACTTGCAGGTGACAATTATAACAATTGTAATCGGTGCGTTTGGAACAGTAACTAAGGGATTCTAAAGGGATTAGAGGACTTAGAGGTTGGCGAACGAGTGGAGACCATCCAAACGACAGCATTGTTGAGAACTGCCAGAATACTAAGAAAAGTCTTGGAGACTTGAAGAGACTTGCTGTCACTCAGACTTCAGTGAAAAAACATCGGCTATCGCTGATGTGAAAAGCTCTAAAGAGTGAATAATAATAATAATAATAATAATAATAAGATAAAATAAAAATGCGAAGAAAAACAGCTCTATGAGCGTTTAAAAAACTAATAAACATCTCACACGAGAAAAACGGGACATGGCAAAGGAAAGGAAACCTTAAAAGAGAAACCGAATCTCTCCGAGTAGCAGCACAAAACGATGACATAAGAACCAATCGTATCAACGCGAGAATAGATAAGACGCAACAAAATAGCACATTTGGGTTATGTGTTGATAGATACGAAACCACCAATTACATAATAAGCGAATGCAGCAAATTAACACAGAAGAGGTGCTAGACTAAACACGGCTAGGTGGGCAAGGTAATCCACTGGGGGATATACCAAAAATTTAAATTTGACCATCCGAACAAATACTATAGACACAACCCAGCATCTGTCCTTGAGAATGACACATAAACTTCTATGGGACTTTGACATACAAAGGGATAACCAAATATCAGCCAGAAGACCAGGCCTTATAATAATCACCAAAAATAGGGAACTTGAAAAAGTGTGGACTTTGCTATCCCGGTTGACAACAGAATAAAACTGAAAGAAAGTAAAAAGTAGATAAGAACCTGGATCTTGCTAGTGAATTGAAAAACTATGGAACATGATGGTGACAATTATACCAATCGTGAGTGGTGCTTTTGGCACAGTCACCAAAGGATTATTAAAGGGACTGGAGGACTTGGAAGTAGTATGACGGGTAGAGACCAATCAAACTACTACATTATTGCGAACGGCCAGAATACTGAGAAGAGTCCTGGAGAATTGGGGAGACTTGCTGTCACTCAAACTTCAGTGAAAGACCATTAGCTAATACTGACGTAGAAAACTATGACGACAAATGGTATATGCACAACCCAGCACCTGTCCTAGAAAATGACATGCACAAACTCCTATGAGACTTTGATATACAAACGGATGACCTAAACTCGGCCCGAAGACTAGACCTTATACTAATCAACAAAATAAAAAACAAATAAATTGCAAAGAGGTCAATTTTACTGTTCCGGCAGACCACATAATAAAACTGAAAGAATCTGAAAAGAGAGATAAGTATCCCGACCTTGCTAGAGAATTGAAGAAACTATGGAACATGATGGTGACAATTATACCAATTGTGATTTATGCTTTTGGCACGGTAACTAAAGGATTATTTAAGGGCCTGAGAGATTTGGAAGTTGGCAGCCGAGTGGAGACCATCCAAACAATAGCATTACTGAAAACTGCCAGAATACTGAGAAGAGTCCTGGAGACTTGAGGAGAATTGCTGTCACTCAATCTCCAGTGAAAACCATAATAATAATAATAATAATAATCTTGGAGGCTGACACCATCAAACACGCAGAAATGAAAGACAAAATTCAAAAACAATATCTCAGAACTAGAAAACTACTCGAGACAAAACTCTCCAGCAGACACCTTATGAAAAGAATAAATACTTGGGCTGTGCTCCTCGTTAGATATTCGGGACTCTTTCTCAAGTGGACTAGAGATAAACTGAAACAGATGGATCAAAGAATAAGGAAATTAATGACCATGCATAAGGCATTACATCCCAGAGTCGACGTTAACAGACTATATGCATCTAGAAAAGAATGAGGAAGAGGACTTGCCAGCATTGAAGACAGCGCTGACCCATCAATACAACGGCTCGAAGACTACATAGAAAAACACGAACGAGGACTGATTACAGCCATCAAAAACGATACTGACAACACGATAGACGATAGAATGACAATAACTAGGAAACAAGAATGGGAAAAAACAACTCTATGGCCGCTTTAAACGACTAATAAACAACATCTCATACCAGAAAACCTGGACCTGGCTAAGAAAAGGAAACCTTAAGAGAGAAACAGAATCTCTCCTAATAGCAGCACAGGACAACGCCATAAGAACGAATCATATCAAAGCGAGAATAGATAAGACTCAACAAAATAGCAAATGTTGACTATGCGGTGACAGAGACGAAATGATCCATCAAATACATAAGCGAATGCAGCAAATTAGTACAGAAGGAGTATAAGACGAGACTAGACTGAGTGGACAAGGTGATACACTGAGAAATGTGCAAGAAATTTAAATTTGACCACACCAGCAAATGGTATATGCACAACCCAGCACCTGTCCTAGAAAATGACACTCATAAACTCTTATGGGACTTTGACATACACACGGATCACCTAATCTCGGCCAGAAGAGCAGACCTTATAATAATCAAAACAACAACAACAAAAAAAGAGAATTTGCAAAATTGTCGACTTTGACGTTCCGGCTGACTACAGGATAAAACTGAAAGAATGTGAAAAGAAGGATAAGTAACTCGACGTTGCTAGAGAATTGAAAAAGCTGTGGAGCATAAAAGTGACGATTGTCCCAATTGTGATTGGTGCTCTTGGCAGAGTAACAAAAGGATTATTAAAGGGCCTGGAGGATTTGGAAGTTGGTGGACGAGTGGAGACTATCTAAATGACAGCATAATAGTCTAGCATAGTCAAGCAGATTCTTGTATGAAGATCATCATCATCATCATCATCATCATCATCTCATGCCGCTAGCACGGACATTCCTGACCTATCTATCATTCCCCGCTTCTGGCAGGTCTTCAGGGCTACATCCCGTATCCTCACATAGCTGCTGTATCTATGTTCGAGCTGGTCGTCCTGCTTTTGCCCAGCCATATGCGGGGGTCCATAGGAGTACATCACTGATGAGTTCGCCCTTGCTTTTCCAGCTGTCTTGCGTGTCTGGTTCGTCTAATTTGTATAGTTTTCGTGATGGGAGGCAGTTGGCCGTATAGTTGGTGCCTTGTTGGGTTTTGCTGCCAGGACTTGTTCAATATTGCTCGCAGCATTCTTGTGTAATTGCAATCTAGCTTCTTCTTCTCCAGCCGTTTAGTTAGCGTCCAAGTAGTGCATCCATATAGCAGTATCGATACGACCGCTGCCTGGAAGAAACTGCGTTTCATTTTATCGGTCAGGTCTGATTTCCATATGATCGATAGCCTATCGATAGCTGTCCATGCTTTCGTTAGCCGTGTGTCGATGTCTTTTTCGGTTGATGAGACTGGATAAATACCTACAATTTTCCCAAAGAACGGAAAAAAATTGTGGAACATGTAGGTAACAATGATACCATTCATACTCTAAGTCCTTGAATGAATGATAAAACAGAATATGGAAAAGACATTGGCAGGATTGAATAACCGGAGAAAGGTTGAAATTCTCCTGACCACACCACTTTGGAGTTCGGCTGGAATATTGGACCTTCATTAAAGACTCATCAGTAACAATTGGTGTGAAAACCTGCAAAGACTATAATTATACAATTCACCTAATATCCATCAGCACGTTTAATCAAAGTTCTGCAATTTTTTGCTCTAATTCACCTGAATATTCAAAGATTATTATACACATACCTAGAAAGGTCTTAAACAATACGAGATCATGCTCACTAAATCCCTTAGTCATCTTTACGAGAGATTGAGGACTCTTTCCCTCCTTCGATGTAATAATGCCTCCTCAGATTCGCTTAAATATTGGATAACTAAGACAGCTTTCATTTAATGTCAGTGGTCATCTAAAAAGCCTAAAAGATCACTAAGAATAGTTTTCTACTCCAAGTACGAAAAATAATAGAGATAAATATTCATTCGAAATCTTTATTAATTTTCGGTAAGTTCTGATATTTGCACTACTTCTCCTCAAAATAATTGGTATTAAAAACAGTTTTAAATAAGACAGCTATTTACGTCTTTATCCTCAAATTTTATTCTTTAAGATATACTTTACGAGGAATTTAGTTAAACAATCTCCCGATATCGAGCATCATTCGAATGATTGATACAAAAAGAATTACCATTATGAAATATTCAGTGAAGTGATCAGTCAAGCAACAACCTCGGTGCCTAAGTTTACTTTTGCTTTCTCTATTAGAAAGAAGTCATGTTTAGTATTCCTCGTCAGAAGTTTGGAAAAGTGAAAGTTTATCAAATCAGAATATTACAACAAAACAGATGGCACATTAAAAACATATTTTTATTTGAACAAGGAACATGACATTTTTCAACTTAGAGAATACAAATAATTTCTGACCAATTTGCAGATGAATGATTATTTTTTGGGTCGGCTTTGGCACGGAGCATCGTATTTTAATCCTTCAAATTATTTCGGTTTTATTGCATATCACCCATTGTTGGTGATTTAATGCTAAGTCTTGTTTTTACATATACATTAAAATGATCTGAAAACATTTTGTTGATACAGAGAATTGAATAATCAAACAATTCGACTTCCAACAATTAAATTTAGCATATCATTTGTTTGTTTGATTGGTTGGTTGTTTCTTGTTTTTTGCTTTTTTTACGGCATATCAACCATTTTCAAGTCATTTAAAGACGAATCATATCACTTTGATTAAAAAAAATGTTTTAGTTTGGTTTGTTTTTATGGCATATCAACCATTGTAGATTATTTAATGCCTAATCCATTTTTACACATATAGATAGTTCTATTTCAAGCAATTTAGTTTAGCATAAGTACGGTTTTTGTTGACACATAGAAAAATGTAAAAAAAGGTACACAGTTTGAATGTCAAAAACAGTTCTATTTCAAATAATTCAGTTCAGCGTAAGCACAAATGTAAACGAAATTTTATTTCAAATAATTCAGTTTAGCAAAAGTACACGGTTTAAATATAAAAAAGAGTTCTATTTCAAACAATTCACTTTAGCGTAAGCACACAGTTTAGTTCTATTCGACCCATAGATTGGCCACTATTAGGTCCTACAACTCTGGGCCAGAGTCGACCTGGGAGCAATAGCAATAAAGAGGTTCTCCACATTCTCCGAAGCTCCAGCATTACTAGAGGCCCACCATCATCTTCTTTATTGAGACATTCAATACACCCGCAGAAATTCAGTTGGTGTATTCTACCGCCCCAGCTGACTGGGCCATTCAAATTATTGATCAAATGGTTACATGTATGAAAGTCCAAATTCAATATTTCGCTTCTTTCTAAATAGGAGCATGAATATCAACATTGATACTGTTACAATGGGAAAATGTTGGATTCTAAGATGGTCTAGTTTTAAGTTTAAATGGACTAAAGGTTGTTTCTAAAAGAGATTAAGGTATGTCATCTTACAGATTATGAAATGTTAGCTATATTGTCTCCTCCCTTTTAAATTACCTAATGACACAGTAAATGATTTAAAAAAAAAGGAAAGAAAGGTTTTAAGAGCTACCATTATAAAGCTATATGGTGGACATTTAATCATTAAACTTGCGGGATTTTGGAGATGCGCTTGTCTTGCGCCATAAAGATGACTTTTTCTGAATGTTTCTCATTTTAGACGGTAGAAATGATCCTATTTACCCAACCCCTCCGCTCGGGCAGGATATGACACAAGGTCAATTTTTAAGCGGAGTTTAACAGGTTTGAATTCAGAGTTTTCCTTCTCCTAGACTAGTTGCCTTACCAAGGCTGAAGAAACCAGTCTACCCTACTATTTACCCATAGCTGGAGGGAGAATAATTGGATTCATACCTTTCCCAAGGGTATTAGTGCTAAGTGAAATGCAATCAGTCAGGTCCAGGATTTGAACTCGTGTCACCGTGTCCATATCCTGTGACGATAACCATTACACCACGGGCACTTCCATAGACGGTAGAAATGATGAAAGAAAATGTGCGATGAATCCTGCTTCACTCAAAGTGACATCCAGAATGCATTGCAAATCTAAAATTTAAAAAAAATGAAAAAATAAAAAGGGCAAATGATATATCAAGATAGGAATTGGCTATCTGAAAAGAGACAATCCTCTTTAATTGGGAGCAATGCATTAAAATGTTTTTTTTTATAAGAATTAGGTATTTTTCTAGACACTGAAAAAAGTCCCTTTTTATACTGAATGAAAATAAAATAAGTACACTATGAAAGACGATTTTGACCTGTACGGTCCCATTGCTTATTGGCAAATCACCCTTCGTTGGTTATTTAGAATAAACTAAATCCATCCTTGTAGAAGAACATTAGTGATACTATTTAACCCATCACTACAGGGAATGAAGAATCTCATGCCTTACCTCAGAGTGCTATTCTGAATGTGGACGAAATAGAGAAAGTCGTTTACAACAATGTAACAGTCGAAAACGTTAGCCACGACGCCACGGGAACTCCACAGATAGAGTATGTTGAATAATGTTGATATAACCCTTATTTGCTAACTTGTGTATGAATTGATCGAAATATGTAATTACTTGCAATGATGATGATGATGATGTCACACTGCGGACATGGATCTCTCTGACCCTCACACGCCACCCGTCTCTATCGTCCATCGCTTCCGAAAAGATCTTCCACGCTACATCCTGTATCGGCACTGATATGTGGTATATAGGGCCTAGCTAGTCGTCCAAAATTTGCTCGTCCATGTGAAAGGGTTCATAGGATTATATCGCTTTTGAGATCGTTCTTACTTCTCCAGCAGTGTCCTGCATATCTGGTTCATCTAACTTTGGTAGTTTTTTTGATGGGTGGTAGGTGGCAGGGTTGTGGGATGTTGTCTTCAGGACTTGTTCAGTATTGCTCGCAGCATTCTTGTGTAATTTCCATCAAGCTTTTTCTCCATACGTTTAGTCAGCGTCCATGTAATGCATCAATATCATAGTATCGACATGACTGCTGCCTGGAAAAAAAATGCGTTTTATTTTATCGTTCAGGTCTGATTTCCATATGACCGACTGCCTATCGATAGCCGTCCACGAGTTTGCTAGTCACGTTGATGTCTTTCTCGGTTGGTGAGACTCTGCTTCCGAGGTAAGTGAACTTGTCTACTAGTTTAAAAGGCCCACACTTTGGTGTGGTGATATTGCCTCTTTTATTAAATCACGTATATTCCGTCTTGTGTGCGTTGACATGGATGCCTATGACACCTGCTGCTTGTTCCAGTCTATGTAGCAGGGTTTCTGCTTGGGCGGGTGTATTTTCCCGAAGCACTATGATATCGGTGGAGTCCGCGTCCGTAATTATTTTTGAGGAGTATCTTCTGCTTCTTTTCTTTGCCAGCTTGAAACCGTTTTCTTTCAATAAATCAATAGACATTCTTAGCACGTAGTCTAGGTAGATGATGAGCAGGTATGGGGATAATGTGTCTCCTTTAGCACACCTGCTACAACATCGAAGTATTCTGTGTCTCAATCCTGTAAGCGGACTTTCGTATTTTATATCATTATATCAGCTGTTTTTGAAATAGCATCATTATTGCTGAGACGGTTTCTTTGGGGAGGCTGTAGGCGAGAGGAAGTTGGTCCATCTTCCCTCTGTATATGGAATCAAAGGCCTTGGAGGAGTCAACGATTAATATTGTTCCTTCTAGGGTTTTTGCACGTACACCTCGAATTCGATGGATAATTAACATTTGTTATGTCGTGGATCGATTTCTCCGAAAGACATTTCGGTTCTTCCTAAGTATTTTCTCAATTTTCAGTTCTATGCGGTTGTGTAGTAGAGCATTGTGGATCTTGGCCGCTATGGATTTAAGGGTTACCCTCGGTAGTTCTTGGCAACTCCGAAGTCACTCTTTAAAGGGAAAGGGCGTATGCATCCCTTTTATTCATCAGTCTATTGCATTTTGGTGATATACGGCATTACAGTGTCGGATCAGAATGTCGAATTCTCTGGTCTTTCATACTTCTGGGGGTATTTCATCTGCTGTTTTCCTATTTCTTTATTTTTCTTTGTACTGAGTCATGTTCTATTTGCGTTACCTGTCATAGTTTGATGTCTAATTGTTTACTAATGATTACCATGATTGGTTCATGTGCAACTCTCGGAGGGTTTCTGAGTAAATTCTCGAAATGTTGTTTCCATAGTTGTATTCATTCTTCTTAGCTGGTAGCTTTCAGTTTAGCTTTCGCAGTGCTCTTCTTTCTGCTCAATTCGTATACCATTTGCAATGCTATCCTAGACTGTCTATCTTCAACCCAGTCTCTTATCCTATTGATGTTAATTTCTATATATTCTGCTTGTTCTTTTTGGTATATATTAGCTAATTCATTTTGTGCCTTCTTAAGTATCTGAGCATTGATATTGTTTGGGTTCCTCCTATTGCATTTAAAAGCGGTTTTTATGTCTGCACACTTTTTTCTAACCGCTAATATCTCTCATGGGACTCTAGGTTTAGCTCTTTGTTTAGTTGGTATGCATTTTGCTGCTGCTTCTAAGTGGGCATTGACGAAGTTCTCATATTCATCATTCGGAGAAGGTTGTTCTGATATCTCCTGAAGTGCATCGAATTTGTTCCTTAGTGTTAACGTATATTTATCTCTAATATCCCTGTTGTTAAACAGGGTATAGTCATAGTGTACGGTGGTTGTTGTTTGAGCCACATTCCTTCGTAGGTTCAGTCGTATCTTTGCCGTGACAGTTCGGTGATCGGAGGACATACCCTCGAAAGAGGAATATGTCACGTAATTCAATGCGCTATTATTCCATTTCTTTTTTTATAAAGTTGTAGTCTATCTATGCTTTATTATTATTTGCCTAGGTGTAGGTCCATAGTTTTCCCTTTCTTTTCTGAAATTTAGTACTGAGGCATCTTAAATAAAGTAAAACACATTTAGGTTGTATAATCTTATCTAATGTCAGTGTATCCAATACACATTAGTAAATGCATCCATGCTATTTAAAAAGAAGTCATAAAAAACAAAAAATATAGAAAAAGAAAACACAACAACAAAAAAGACAACTGCAATTCATTATTTTATAAGAAACTTAGACAAGCACAATATATAGCATTAGGTATTATTCATGACCAAATTGGCTAGCGCTATAATTACCCAATAACGAAACAAGGAAACCTTTTTGTCTAAAACTATACTGAATAAATAACTTTTATTTACAACGATTTAGTACTGTATAGCTTAGTAATTGATAATATTTAACAATATTCATTTTCACTGAATAATAGGGGCGACTCCACGTGGTGTAATGGCTTAAGAGCATCGTAGTATGTGACTTTGAACTTCTGTCGCACTTTTTAAACCCCCTTTTCTCCCAAGATATTGGTTAAATAGTACGACTACTGTCCTTTTACAAGGATGGGTTTGGCATCAAATAACTCACGAAGATTAATATTCTATTAAGAAAAAAAGTCAGAAAGACTATATAACGTTTCACTAGAGATTATAAATCCTAGTGTTTTTGGTTGAGAAGAAAATTTACTCAAAAATAACCATCAGGATATACTTATTAATGATTATATATATATATATATATATATATATATATATACACCCACACACACACACACACACACACACACACACATATATATATATATATATATATACTCTCTTCTGGCCCTTATAATTCTAACTACTGCCAAACACTGAATATCACCTTTATAGACACTTATTTACGCCGTCACATGCATGTGTAAAGCGTCATAACTATTAATCAGGTTATCTAATAAGAAGACAGAAATAGTAAAAGCTTATCACAGATTTTAGAAATATTTTTATGCAGATGAGTTGACCGTTGGGCACATATACAGCGGCTTCTTGGCAACTTCCCTATCATGATGACGCTTAATCGTTGTCTAGCCTTTAATTGATCTCGAACACCGACCTATATCACGAGAGGGAAACAATCTAGTACACTGTAACCCAGAGAAAGAGAGATTTTACACAACTAGAACCGTGCCTGAATTGAGACTGAGATAAATATAGAGTTAGAGAAGCAGGGACGATTCTGAAAACGGTGAGAAAACCTGGCGACCTGCCAGAAATCTTCGAATGAACTGGGTGGATATCGAAAGAGCTCAGCTGGGGTGGGCGTTGGGGGTCATGAGATCGTGGACGTTTGAGGGTAAATACGGCAAAGGCCCACCTTCTATTTAAAACGGTCTCATATCTACTTAGTGATCAAAATTCGGCGATCGTGAAGGCAATCGAGTGGAATCAACGAAAGGCAAACACAGTGTGCAGCTCATAACGTCTTGCCTGAAAGGTGGAAGTAATGAATGTACACATGAAGGGCTAAATAAAGAGAGACGGAAGTGATAAAGAGAAGAATGTAGGAGAAATTAAAGAGAAGGCTACAGGAAGAGAGAGAGAGAGAGAGAGAGAGAGAGAGAAGAAGAAGAAGAAGAAGAAGAAGAAGAAGAAGAAGAAGAAGAAGAAGAAGAAGAAGAATATTCATGTGCATAAGCGTTTTATGTGACTTTAGATACACAAAGCAAGAAAATCTTTACTATCGAAACAGCTATTGATCTTTATCTCTGATCTTTAAGAATAAAGTCCAGACATAGTTTCGTTATAGGAATTTGGGGCCCTTCTCCAGATTTTCCTTCGGCATTTATTTTATATCTATCGATCTATCTATCTTTTGAATTTCTATTATTTTTAGATAATAATTTCATTTTTAGAGAAACTATTTGATTTATCATATCAACTAGATACAGCAAAAAGACTGTAAATGTCTATTTCAAAAGGGCAAGATAGAGTCATAACATATGCATTCAAATATATGAGGCGTAATCTGAAGTAATGATTATGTATGTTAATAAAATAGCCCATTCGGCTGGGCTGAGAATACGCCTACTAAATCTCCAGTAGTGGAGTTAGTTTCGTCCACAAAAGGACATCCTGGGTATGAAATTGAACTGCATCTGGTGGTGGGGTTCTATTTCTGAACGTCATGGATGTGTGTAGTACACCGTTAGGGCTATTAATCCCGGGTTCATGCTAACAAGAAGTTATTGTAAAGGGTGTCACAAAATAGACGCAACCTATTAATATTACCAAAACAAGCACAACGGCCGTCATTTGGACCACGTTCTGTAAAAATGCATCCTTTGATTAGAGACATTAAACCAATTGTTTTTATATCAGATTCCAGGACATACAATCTTTTTTGTGTTCTAGTATCAATAATAAATCATTTTAATATTAATGGCTTGCATCTATTTTGGGACAGATTTGAATGATTTTCTTTCTAAATATAAGTAGTGACACAAAATGTTTTCCCCTCTTTTCCAAGGCATTGTGATCGACAATAAAAAGTTTTTATTGCATAATATTTTCTAATCTGAAAAAAGAAAATAACACAACGTTATTATTATTAGTAGTAGAGTTATGAGCAGTAAAATGAGTCCATGTATATTGAGGCACCCTATATCTATTAGCTTTCCATCTATAGGTAAAATAGATATGTTTGCATTTCACTTCAAAGTAATATCTTTGAGAATTTGTTGGATTTATTTGTTCTTCCAGCTGTTGTTAAGTAGTAGCTTAGAATGGATTCTTTATACTTGGTTAGAAAGAAGAACCTAAATTCAAACCAGTTTTACTCCGTATCACACCCAACCCGATGTAGAAGAGTTGAATGCCTACATACATACATACATACATACATACATATGAACACTGAACTAGATAGATATGAACGGAATAGCATACATACATACATACATACATACATACATACATACGTGATGACTGCTCCGTCACGGATGATTTCCATCGCTTGAGACAAAAAGAAAAATCTGTGCATCTGAGGATTAAAAATAGCAAACGTTTCCGCAACACGAATACAACTTTCTGAATGACAAACCAAATAAAGGTACCCAACAATCATAAACACTGCAGGATATTATCATTTTTTTTTCTCTTCAAGGTAGTCTATATGAATGACTGTGCATTTCCGCTGATATCGCCATGTTCCACTGCGAGAAAACAATACTCTTTTGCTATACTGTCGTTCTGCTGACACACACAGACAAAATCAGTATTCCTCCACCAATTATTTTGTAAAAAGTTGTTTCTAAACTAAATTCAATCATTTCTAGTGTAACATTATACAATTAAAACCGATATTAAACCGGCTCATCAGCCTAGAGGGTAGAGTGTTCGCGAATGGTCCAGGAGACCTGGGTTCAATCCCAGGTCACGTCATACCGAAGACTTTTAAAATGGTACTTGCTACCTCCCTGCTTAGCACCCAGCGATATAAGGTACGTATTAAGAGTAAAGTAGAGCAATCCAGGGAAAGGAGTTGTGCCCTCCCTACATTTTGGTGTAGTAGCTATTGAAAAGGAGCCTTCAGGTCGCCCTCGACTATGGTCGCCAACTTTACTTATTAATAAACTCAACATCCTTGAAGCGGTAACCAAAAATAATGTTGCAACATACACGTAAGCAAACATGAAATTGCATAAATATACATATTTGGAGTGTGCTTACTTTTAGACTACTTTATATTCATATTTTTGGTTACAGAGTTTTTGAATAAATATTGTCTTGAGTCATAAATCATTTTCATGTTTTAAAAGTAAGTTGTGACTACTTTTTTTTAATCTTCCAATGTTGCGTCTAGTTAACAGAAACTATCTAATTAAATAGTGCGTTTATCGTTCATTCTTATTTCAGCAGTGAAAAAGACCACATGATATCAAGCCCCTAAAATAGCGAAAGGTGATTCAAAATAATGACGAATATTCAATTGATTGAGTTTAATTCATTTTAGAATTATTCCTGAATAAATGTTACTCAGCTAAAACGGAAATGTTATGAATCTATTCAATAATTCTTAACAGCTTCAGTTTTAATTGTATAATCATTCACTAGAAATAATAAAAATCTGGAATATCTAGATTAGAATAAAATCAACTTTTTTTCAATAACAAACTGATCGTTATGATATTAATTATACTAATAGACGTTATAAGAATTTTACTTAATGTTTTCAATCGGTATGTAAAAACGACTAATCGGGGAGTATTTCCAAAACTATTCTACTAAAGTTAAGTTACTCCGGCATCTGATTTGCATCCAGTGAGTATCGAGCTCTGCAGAAATGGCCCTTGACACAGTCTACTACGGAAGACACTCTCCCTATTTTTCTTTATTTTGTATTAAAAAACAAATCGTTGCTGAAGTTTTCTCAATTCAATTTAATACAGGATAAACTGAAGATATTCACATTGAACAAAAGCAATCAAGGATATAAAAAATACAATATAAAGACGCGTTTATTAATTCACTTTGTCAATAATTTGGTTTCCGCCATTTTTATGCCAAGAGCAATAATGTATTGAAATGTTTCCAGACAATACTCTGTGAGTTCATTTTTCTCGTGTAATCCAGCCGTATGAAAATAAACAAATCTCAGAAAATGAAATTAACAAACAAGCAACTACGAACGTTCGTGACTTTTGTGTTGCTTGCGAATATTTGTGAAAAAGTGCCATTTAGCTAACTTGCAGTTTTCTATACTTGTTTTATACTGATTGTATATTGGTTATTTTAATAAGGCATACATTTCTATTCGTTACAGTTTATTATACGAGAGATACTCCGAAAGTAATTTCATATAAAGTATTACAATGGAAACTACCAGAGACACCGGGAGGAAAATAACAGGCGCATATAGAGTAAAATTTCAGCAACAAAAAACGAAAACAAAACATGCATTTATGCCATAGATGAACCAGAGCCTTGATAACATATTTGTTAGAGGTTTGCACTGAAATAATACCTCCTCTTTTATTACATTTTATGTCATCACATGGAAGTGTTGGTAGTATGATATTAGTTGTTGAAATTTATGGTCGTTAACACACTCTTTTTATACTATGTTATAAGTAGTTGAGTAGTAATCTAGGAAGCATATGGTATGAAAGCATACATCGTTGAATACATTCATTCGCAAAAAAAGGCTGTGCCATATATATTCATCGATGATTGTTGAAGATTTACGGCTGGGGTTACACTGTGCACAACGGCACAGTTTGGTGGATGGTAAGGTGCTTCAGTAGTTACGATGTTACAAACAAGTAACATCTGCCAACTCACAAAATGAAGACCTTACGAAATTTTATGGAATAATTAATATTGAGGAAACATTTGGAATGATCATATAAGTCTTATTCATAAAGATAAAATAAATACCAGTAGAAACCTTGACATGCAAATTGTTCTACAGTTAAAAGACAATTCTTGCAGTCTTGAAGAAACGGTTGGACATTTGTAATTGAAAGAAGAATATGGCTCCAACAAAATAACTCTCAATTGAAACAATGGTATGATACGGTTAAACATTTACGAGGTCAATCAAGTGTTATTGCGTCAAAAGTTGTCTCTTGTTTCCAGTTAGCTGTGTCCAAAATATGGTGTAAATGTAAAAAAAATGTGGTTAAAAAAGAAAACATACAATTAGAACACAAGGAAATGAAAAAAAATATGGTCTATGAGAAGGTTCCATCCACTAATGAAGATTTATTAATTGCCAACCGAGGAATTTAGAATCAGCTTGATATAGAACATTGCATTAAATTAGTGAAATCAATTCCTGAAAAAAACTAAGGCTGTCATAAAAGTTCGAATAGGAACGAATTAAAAATTTTTTCAATGAATTTTCATCAATATTTTGGTTATTCATAATGTTTTTCTCTGTATGACTTGGAAAAAATATACCTTTAATTTACACAATTTAATCTAGTTTGTTAATGTTATATTCAGTAACGGCAGAATGTTCATCTCATATAAAAAATTCTTTGCATATTTACTGCTATTAGTTTATTTATACGTGAGTGAACGCCCTGTAAATGTATGTGGAAGTGTTGGTAAATACAAATATCCTCTACATGTGCTCATTCTATAATTTTCCCTTGTGTTGTAAGAGGAGGTTACATAGTTTGTCTTAATTTTGGTATCAGAATCTTTTTTCAGTACTCAGTGAGTTTTTATGCATAAATAATGTGGCATCAAGACAATTCCGAATATAGAGAGATTGGTAAAAGGCAATGCCTGGTATTGTTAATTACAGCATAGTAAAATAAGAAATACATTGAATATACCGAAACGATCAAAAAGTCTTGGGTTTCTAAAACTAGTCCATAACATTGTTTACTTCTTTCTCAAGCAATGTTTTTCCACTTTGAATACGGACATTATGTACAGACTATTGAGAAATGACTAAGTTATTTTCATAGGCATGCGTAAGTTATTTCCTTTATCTCATTATTAGAGGAGAAAAATTGTTCTCTGAATACCTCATTTATGGACCCAAAAAATGAAGTTTTTGGGTTGGAAGCTTAGGACAGCAAGGTTATGAGGCAAGGTTATTCATCCTTATGTTGTGATAGCTTATCTGTTTTTTAAGATGTTGTAAAGTTTGCATTTTAATGTTGCAAAAGCACTTCACCGATCTTCGAAAGGGATATGCATGAAGCAAGGTTTCTTCGAGCTTCGATCCACGGAGATTTATAATTAGCATGCGTGATTTAGTCACGTATAGAATCATTATTCTGAGAAGAGGTTTGTTTAGTCGATCAGTTTGATCCTTGAGACATATTTCTTTGAATCTTTTCTTATCATTTCTGTGTGGTTCGATGTGTAGTGCACTACATGTTCATAAGGAGGAGCAACTTAAATAACAGGTGTGCATGTATCTGTGTTTGCTCACTAGTCTGGGCAGACTCTGCAAATAGTAAAACTGTTAAGTGGACTGGACGGAAAAGATATACTTTTTATTTTGTCATTTGTCACGAATCTCATCACCGCCTCCGCTGCAAGTACTTTTTTCTTACTTCCGAGTCACAAAGTTTCCTCTGACTGGATTGTTTCAATTAAGTAGCTGTTGAGATTCGTGACAAATAAGTATATAAATAAATAAAACACGTGAGAAAATTTAAATATTAACTTGAGAAAAGACGAATAAAATATTGGCAAATGATTGTCAGAAAATCAACTTTGGAAAAACTAGTTTAATCGTGCTGTCAAAAAAATTGAATTAATAAAATAAAGAGAAATAAAGTAAAAATAAAAATGAAAATGATAAGATTAAGTACCTTTTCAATTGTATTGCTAAAATGCTTGGAGCCACGGATGGTGTAACGATAGCCTATGTTGCAAATGGATGCACCGAGCCAAGTTCAAATTCCAGAGGATGACAAAAAAATATATAGATTTAGTTTGGCTATTATTCCGCGCTTAAGGATAGACATGAATCAATTTTAAAGCTTAAAGAAAGACAGGTCTGTATTTGAGAATTAATTTTTTTTATTTATTGCGGACTTTTTGTCCTCATCTAGGTAGTTTTTGTGTTGTTTCTTCTTTCATTACGTTTCGGCCAAATTTCACCTCTGGCCTTCTTCAGGTGATTTGCCGCGACCTCTGATAGGAATGCTGAGTCTTGTAACCGTATCCCCAGTAATTGCTGCCTTCCATAGTTGTTGTCTATGGCCAGAGGTGAAATTTGGCCGAAACGTAGTGAAAGAAGAAACAACACAAAAAACTACCAAGATGAGGACAAAAAAGTCCGCAATAAATAAATAAAAAAAATTAATTCTCAGATAAAGAAGCCGCATCTCAAAATGATTCCAGGTCTATATTTCTTCGAACTATTTCTTCGTGCTAAACAAAAAGCATGGATCTATCTTTTAAAACAATACTTACGCGCTCAAGTGAAGGGATAGATCTATTTTCTTCCGCTAAAGAAATAGCATAGGTTTATTTTTATGCTTTTTTTTTTTCGTTTTAAAGGGAAGACATGGGTCTATTTTTTCATGCTTTTTACATGCTAAACGAGTGTCCTGGATTTAGCATTAAAAAAATCTGAGAGCGAGGCTCCACTAATGCTGGAGCTTTTGGGAATGCGGCGTACCTCTTCATTGCCATCGCTCCCAGTCCACTCTGACGCAGACCGGTAACACCTGATAGGGTCCTTTAAATAGGTCAAATATGCTGTTTTACATTTAAACTGAGTGTAAGCAAATGACCTGTGCTAAATCGAATCGTTTGAAATAGAACTGTTTGATCATTTAACTGAGGCAAAACAAATGACTGATATTTAAATGAGTAGCAATACTGGGAACCATTTAAGTGCGTGCCAAATAATGAGCCTACGCTTATTTAAAAGGGTTGTCAGCAAAATGTGTTCACCAATCATATATATTTAATATGTATGTATAAAGAGGATTTGGCATTAAATAACCTACATTGTTTAATACGCCATAAAACCAAACCAAATCGAATGTTGATTTTTTATCCTTGGTACAGTTACAGATCTAGCAAAAGTAAAAAAAAAAAAAAATCTCTGAATTCAATTCATGTGTACTTAATTTAAAAATAGCTAAGCTAAGTGTTATAGTAATTTAAAAATGTACGCATGAATTCTCAAAGCAATAAATAGCAGCTGGTACTGCTCCTAGGTAGAAGTCAGTATTCCAGCAGACAGCCCTGACAGTCGGACCGAACTGTCTCGCTCAGTTGTATATGGTTATACTACTGTTCTTTGTTAACATATTTGTTCAACTCAATTCCTATCTTGTGTCTTGATTTCTGACAAGGCCGCGACACTTATCACAAAGCCCTAAGCATGTATAAACCAGTAAAAATCGATCTTCCAAAAGAAAGGTCTGCTAGCCTAGCTTGTTAACAACCTTAGCTTGGTCAGTCTAAGAGTTTGCTTAAAATACCTGTTATTAGTAAGGAGTTACGCATCTTAGTTCTGAACAGGCCCCTCACTGTTAAACTTCGTTGAATGGACGAGAACTGATGCTTTTAAAATGTCTTCATTGAATAATGACTCATGAACGACATGAACGAAGACTTTAAAGGGTAACTCTTGCTTCATTAAAAACAAATACGTAAAAAAAAACAACAGTTCAAATCATTCTTCTTGTCTGAGTTATGAGTGAGGCTTTTCCAAGAGTCGTAGCGAAAAATCCCAATCGGCTCTTCTATTTACCCATATTGGATAGAAAAGACGGATTAGTATATTTCTGAAGAGAATAAGCGCGAATAGAAATGCAAATATCTTCGTCCAGAGTTTGAACCTGGGACGCTGCGTCGATTTGCTTGGACAATAACCATTATGCGAGGCACCTATACAATATGACAGTTACTGTCTTTCTCTGTGTCACGTAATGGTACGTGTGTGTGTGTCTGTGTGTGTGTGTGTGTGTTTATGTGTATCTGTGTGTGTGTGTGCGTGTATGTGTGTGTGGGTGTGGTGTTAGTGTATAAAAACAGATTTAGAGAAAAAAGATATGGGTGAAAAGGGAGATTTTAGAAGCTTTAGGTTTATGTTACATATAATTTTAAAACAGTCCATTCATTTTATGTTTATTTTCATTTTCTTTTCACTGTTCCTGTGAGCTTTCTTTTTTTTTTTTTTGTATTTTTTATCGCTTAGTATTGTTCAGCAAATCTGGAAATGAACTTAGATAAAGAAAATTAAAAAAGAAAAAAGATGAAAAAATAAAAAAAAATAATCCCAATTAGAAAACAGAGTAAATAAAATACAAAAAATTATAACCATAACTTTTTCCCCCATTATTTTTTTTTTATACTTTTGCGATTACAGTTTTTGTTTCTCCCTTGTTTATAATTTCCTGCGCTTCTTTTCGTTTGTTTTATTTTCCTCTTCTTTCTCTGTGTTTCTCCTGCTTAGATTATTTTACTTTTTATTAAAAAAGAAATCTAGCGTTGCAGCTGAGGAGAAATCATCAAATTAGAAGCCAACATTTTCTTTGAAAATCTTTTAAACTTTGGACAGATTACAAACTATTGTTATCATTTCTTCTATTACGGTCATTGTTATTTACTAAGCTTCATTTCGTCTGGCACACACGTTGCTTAATGTATTGGTTTCTGGTTTCTTTGTTTAATGGCATATCAACCTTCATGAACTATTTAAAGTGAAGGTCATCTTTGTAAACGAACAGTATTGGTGGAATAAGAGGGTCCCTATTTTTGTCAAGGGTATTAGTGCGAAAGTGACTCGAGGTCGAACTGGCTTACTTCAATGTCACAGTCCAGCACGTTGGGTACTACGTCAAGGGAACTGTTTACCCCTTTGTTTACAGTATCTGATATTCGAAAGCGGTCATTTATGTACTAAATAAAATCATAGCTACTTACCTTCGGTGATCAAAAGTAAACGTGTACTTTCAGCAGTTCACCATATGTAAGCACTTAATATTGCTCTCATTAAAATTCATATTATTATTATTATTATTATTATTATTAGAGGATTTTTGTATGCAGCTTCAGCCGATGAATTTTCGCTGGAGTCTGAGTGACAACAAGTCACTCTTGGTCTTCCGGATTCTTCTAAGCATTTTGGCCGATCTCAGTAATGGTGTAGTTTAGATGGTCTCAATTTTTCCACAGATTTATAACTCTTCCAGACCCATTTCCAAACATTTGGGGACCGTTCCAGGGTACAAATACAATTGGTATTACGGTCATCCTCAATGTTTCCCAACATTCTGAATTCTCTGGCAATTACTATTATTATTATAGTTTTTCCCATCAGCGTTAGCTGATGGTCTTTCATTGGAGTTTGAGTGACAGCAAGTCATCTCAAGTCTCCAGGACTCTTCTCAGTATTTTGGACGTTCTCAAAAATGTAGTAGTTTGGATGGTCTCCACACTTCCGCCAACTTCCAAGTCCTCAAGTACCTTTATTAATCCTTTAGTTATTGTGCCAAAAGCGCCAATTACAATTGGCTCAATCGTCACTCTCATGTTCCACAGCTTTTTCAATTCTCTAGCAAGGTCGAGATACATATCTTTCTTTTTACATTCTTTCAGTTTTATTCTGAGGTCATCTGGGACAACAAAGTTGAATATTTTGCAAATTCTCTTTTTTCGTTGTTTATTATAAGGTCTGCTCTTCTGGCCGAGATTAGGTGATCCGTGTGTATGTCAAAGTCCCATAAGAGTTTATGAGTGTCATTTTCTAGGACAGGTGCTGGTTTGTGCATATACCATTTGTTAGTATGGTCAAATTTAAATTTCTTGCACATTTAACAGGGAAGCACCTTGCCGACCAAGTCGTGTCTCGCCTTATACTCCTTCTGTGCTAATTTGCTGCATTCACTTATTATGTGATTGATGGTTTCATCTCTGTCTCCGCATAGCCCACATTTGCTATTTTGTTGAGTTTTATCTATTCTCGCTTTGATATGATTGATTCTTATGGCGTTGCCTTGTGTTGCTATTAGGAGAGATTCTGTTTATCTCTTAAGATTTCCTTTTCTTAGCCAGGTCCAGGTTTTCTCGTGTGAGATGTTTAAAGTGGCCATACAGTCGTTTAAAGTGGCCATACAGTTGTTTTTCCCCATTTTTGTTTCCTAGTTATTGTCATTCTATCGTCTATCGTGTTGTCAGTATTGTTTCTGACGGCTGTAATCAGTTCTTGTTCGTGTTTTTCTATGTAGTCCACGAGCTGTTATTATTATTATTATTATTATTATTATTATTATTATGATTATTATTATTTTACTCCTTTGAGAGTTTTTCACACCTATGTTAGAGGATGGTTTTTCACCGGAGTTTGAGGGAAAACAAGTTTCCTTGAGTCTCCGGGACTTTTCACCTTATTCTGGCCGATATTAATAATGCTATAGTATGGATGGTATCTACTTTTCCTCTGATTTCTAAGTCTTCTGATTCCTTTACCAAAACCTTGGCTAGCGTTTTCAGTGCACCAATTACAACTGGTATCACCGCCACTTTCATGTTCCATAGCTCCTTGAGCTCTTTAGCAAGGTTAAGATATATATCCTTCTTTTAACCTTCTTTTGATTTTACTCTGTGGTCTGCTGGGACGGCAAAGTTCACTATTCGGCAGGTTCTTTTTTTTGTTGACTATTACTAGGTCTTGTCGTCTGGCCGAAAATAGATGATTCGTTTTCATCTTTAAATCCCTCTGAAGTGTGTGCTTTTCATTTTCTAGGAAGTATTTCGAGTTGTGCATATACCTTTTGTTCCTTTAGTCAAATTTAAGTTTCTTGAGTCTCCTCATGTCTTTTGGAGTAGGAAGTGCTCGTGGTGTAATGGTTATCGTCGTACACGAGTTCAAATCCTGGACGAGACTTGCATTTCACATAGCATTAATACCCTTGTGAAAGGTATGAATCCAATTATTCTCCCTCCAGCTATGGGTAAATAGTAGGACAGACTGGGTTCTTCAGCCTTGGTGTGGCAACTAGTCTAGGAGAAGGAAAACTCTGAATTAAAACCTGTTAAACTCTGCTTAAAAATTGACCTTGTGTCATATCCTGCCCGAGCGGAGGGGTTGGGAAATATGATTAGTCGTGCCTGACTGAACTATTTGACCCTGGCCGTTGAACTCTGAAATTCTATCACCAAACATCTGGTGAAGCTCACCTTATACCCAACTTTGGATTAAGCTGACTTACTTCACATCCATCATGTTGCTTCCCATGGCTTCTAGTGATATGTATTCTATGTTTGTTTCTTTTTCTTTTTTCTTTTTCTTCTCCCCCTTTTTGATTTGTTAAGTTTTAACTTAGTTAAAGTCCAGCTAATCATTATTTTTCTCATTTGAGCTCTTTAGCAATTAGGTGTTGCAGGTTATAGCATTTAGTTTTTCCATAACATTTCAAATTGAATATTGGCTTTAACAACATCATGTTAAAATTTGAATTAGATATATATGTGCAGATACAGTTAAAAAGGAAAAAAATACCAACCACGGTAACAAACAATTTGCAAAATTAAACCTGAAATTTCTTGCAATTAGTTAAGCTAGTACAAAATTGAAAAGATTGACACAATTTTGTCGAGTTCTTCGGGACGGTAGACTTCGGATTTTTTTTTTAAATCTCATTTGCTGTTTCTTAAAAGCACTTCTGTTTTGGACGCTGAACACATATTACTGTTATTTATTTTGATCTTTGGCCACATGACTGAATTTCTTTTTTCCTTTTTTGCATTATTATTATTATTATTATTATTACAAAGTTTTTATGCCAGATCTTTTTGAGTTTTTTTTCATTTGAGGGTAAGTTACAGCTCACCTCCTCACATCTACAGTACTCTTCTATCATAACTAATTTTAGTAGTTATGTGGTCTAATGGTTTCAATTCTTTCTCTAATCTATAGTTCAGCCAGACGATTTTCCATATCCGATTGACAATTTAGCTCTTTGCCAAAGTAAAAGTATTTGTTCAGTTTTTCACCTCCTTTCACTTTAACTATGTAGTTCGTTTGTATAGAAAAATCAAATATATGACAAGTTGTTGTTGTTGTTAGAGGACCTACGAAGAGCGATGGCTAATAGGAACGGATACCAAGGAAATGAAATAATTAAGTGAATCTGGGTTGTCGTACACATTGATGATGGTAGTAATGATGATGATGATAATATGTACATATATAAATACACTTTAACAGCTACATATGTAATTTCATAAACAGTTCATGGTAATAGGTAATTTTTTTTAGTTCCGGTCGATGACTTTACATTCTTCCTTTGTACAATAAAAATGGTTTTAGGAATTGCATGGACATCCTCTCTTTCTCTCACTTCATACTATTGCTGTGCCTGTTGGTGTATCTGCTCGAATAAAATAATAACATTATTTCTACGAGATATTTTCGAAATGTACCAAGATTAAAGTTGTATTTTGCTCATTCAGATTTGTTTTCTATTGTTCGAAGCACTTTGGAAACTTTTGTTTTACTATTATACAAAACCGCGCCGACGTATTCATTTCAATATCCTGAACGTCTTAAGAAATTACGTTTGAGATATATTTTCTGTTTAGGAAGCAAGAAAAAGTTGCACGGAGCTCATTCTGTCGAGTATCATCACTATAACACTTTTATGATTTAGTGTTTCGCCAAAAGTTACTGATCAAAATGTATCTTGACTTGGCTGTAGCTCGTCAAGACGATTAAACGTGTCGATAAATATAGCTACACTACCATAAATTATTACATGTACAAATCAATATGTATACAGTTTCTAAAATAAGGCAAGTTTCAACCGAACTCAAATATCATAAGCATTTTGTGCCTAGAGCTAAATCAGGCTTCAAGTTGTTGCAATTTGATTTTCAGTCAGAATATATACTGGCACACAGTTACTTAATGAAATTCTGAAAGAAGCAAATGTTTTCCGTGGAAAATGAACTTACAATTTCTTTTCGTATTTCCTTCTCAATTCCTGTGTTTCAACCCACGTCACACTGTTGTGTCTGACTTATATTCTAATCAACAAAACTTCTGCTGCTCACAGACATTTTGTTTATTTGTTAGTGAGTTTTTCTCTTTGAAAACTGTAAAAATTTGGAAGTGCTACAGATACACTTTGGGTAACAATTGACTTGATTGTCTACCGTATATACGGTACCTCTAATATCATTCCAAAATTCGAAAAGTGTCTGTTCACAAAGGTTTTGAAATAATATTGAATTCCCCCTCTTTCTCTCTATATACTAAATCCCAGACTTTTGCCTTGCGTTGAATACTATTCACAGGTGAGGAGGACAAATACACAATTATCATAACTATGCCTGATACGTACTGTATCTTTCTACACCCTACTTACCTTTCTTTCTTTCTTTCTTTCTTTCTTTCTTTTTATATTTCTTAAAGGTTCTTATGTATAAGTGAAGGAAATCAATACCTACTTTTTCGATAAAAATATGGAAGTGTTTTTCAAATCTCAGTCCATTATTTCCGTCTTTCCATTTACTGGTTTTGTTTAAATGTTTTGATTTTATATTCGCTTTCTTTTCAACGTTTAATACAAAAGCATTTTCTTTTCTTCGTGTAAACCATTAATATTCCATCTTCTCTTATATTTCGAATCCCATACATTTCTGTTTGCCATGGCCCCATGCAAAAGTGAAGCCCTCTTTTTACCCTTGTTTATTTATTCCTTTCAATATGTATTTATTTATGTAAAGTGATATTCTTCTGTTTATTTATTATTCATATGCAAAGGTTGGCATCAGTTTACTTCACATCATATACCAAGCTCATATATTGTTTATTTATAAAGTTTATAGCCCCACTACACACACAAACTCACAATATATATATATATATATATATATATATATATATATATATATAATCAAATAGCAGTGAAATAACGGATTTCTCTGACCTTCTCTCTCTCAATCCGTCCCTATGATTGATCGCTCCTTGGAGGTCATCGAAAATACATCCTTTGTACGCACAGTGCTAATGTAAATAAATTCTTGCTAGCCGGCCAACACAGGCAATTCAGTGTGTAAGAGTCCTAAAAAGAACATCACTTATGTGTTTATCCTTCCTTCTCCCTCAGTGTCCCGTATATATATATATATATATATATATATATATATATATACACTCTATGTAAGGAAGAAGTATTCACTCAGAGCAGATGAATGTAAATGTTATCTCGTTGGTCAACACTGGTTTGTCTAATTGAGAAAGCCGACGGTAGAACGTTTTTGGTGAGATCATTTAAGCTCATGTAGCAGTACCCAGCATGACTTATACGTCTTTTGACGTACAACTTCTTAGATTTTGTTTATTTGTCGAACCATCGAAGGAGGACCCACAAAAGATTTCGAGGCAACACAATTTTTTCAAATTTCTCATAACGTTGTGGAAATAACAATAAAAATGTAGACAATAGTCCGAAAACCCTTAATGGTAAAAATCATCAAGTTTCATCTCAAAAATTAAACAACTAATTTCTCATAAGTATTAAATTCAATATACAGGGAAAAAATGTAATAAACACTTCAAGCGTATTGTCTCTCCAAGGAAACTGTTATGGCTATAACGATGCTGTACAAATTCACGAAAGCAAATGATTCGCTCACTTAGTGGTTCGGGTGATTTTATGGCGTTTCCAAAGAAAACATGATATTGTTTGCTATCCGACTCAATTCTGAGTTATCCTATTTTTACCCCACAATATATCGCTCGTTTAAATTCTCGGATATGAAAGCTACAAAGGAATTATACGAAAGAAGACAGGAAGAAAAGATTGAAGGCCAAGATATGTTTTATATTTTTTTCCTTTATTTCCTGGGTTCAACAACCATTCAATGGATGGGAAATTCTTCCTGAATACAAATGAAATGGTTGCATCACCCAGTTAAGGTGTTAAAATGTGTCTGTCGTTCTTGGATATATATGACCAAATTAGGTGTTCAAGGAGTTAACAGCGTGTTAGACGTGTTTGGGAGGTGTGTATAAATCCGGGGTTTTCAGTTGTAATTATTAATTCCGATATATGGTGGCTTAATTGTGATTCTGACGAGTTCATTATTTGGTGTGGGTCGTTGGTAAAAGAGGTGGCTGTTACTAATGGAAAGGTTAGCCAAGGCGTTGTCTTGAGACGAAAAAAAAAAAAAAGATTTAGTTGTTGTCACTCCGATGGTCACTGCAGAAAGAGAGCGAGATTATTTCTTTTGTGCGGACGGTTCTTTTTCTTTGCGCATGCATCGCCCGTCTACCTGTCCGGGGAATCTGGGAGTTTCAGGATATTTTTAATAATTATCTATACTTTAATTAAATCTTAAAAATCTTTTCTCTTCCCCACAATTTCATTGGCAGTGTTGCTAGTGTTACATTAGCAGATACATTAGTAGTATATCTATTTATGATACGCCTTGATTACATAATAAGATCGGCAATAGATCTAATGAAAAAAAGTGCCCCATACAAAAGAAAGCAAGAAAATATCGTGGATACTGACAACACAAATCCAAGAAGCTGAACACCACAAAGCAAAATCTTCACTCTCCTTTCACAAAACATCCAAGTAATACTAATATATATATATATTCATCATACAACGTGTGAAAGCACGTGCGATACACTGCCCTCATCAGCTGCCAACCTGGGGTAATGACAGAGTTTCGGTAGCTCATGGGACAACCAAGCAGCTTTTGCCACCGGACAGCGTACTTAAAAGAGTTACGTGGTGCCTTCAATAAGTTTCCAGACTTTTTTTGAACAGGCATTTAGAATTGTCGTAGACTCTTGTGAATTAAGTACGCTATTGCATTACATCTTGTGAGATGACTGACCTATTTTTATGATTTCAGCTTCAAATGAACAGCGACAGCAGGAATTGAATACACCCTACTAAAGACCGATTGTCACAGCTGGTGAATTTCAAAAATGGAATCTGGACGTGAGGACACTTTAGAAGAACGATATGCAATAAAGTTCTGTTTTAAACTCGGAAAAAACGCCACAGAAACGTATCGAATACTTCAGACTGTTTTTGGACCACATTGCACGAATCGAGCATCAGCTTTTGTTTCGCACAATAGATTGAAGGAAGGCAGCGAGTCTGTGAGGGATGATGAAAGGTGTGGGAGGAGTAAGGAAGTCAATACACCAGAGTTGATTGGCCAAAGGGTTAGGGTTAGGGTTACTATGATTAGGTCTTACGGGAGTTCAGGAAGAGATTCCGTTAGAAGAGGCCAGCACTCTTCAAATCGAGTCAGTGGCATTTCCACCAGGACAATGCACCAGTACACTACTCCATCCTTGTCACAGACTATTTGACCAAGATGGGCATCAAGACAGTTCTTCAGCCTCCCAATAGTCCAGACCTTACTCCTTGTGACTTTTGGTTATTCTCTAAGTTCAGAAGCTGTCATTATAAGGCAATTGAGGAGATAAAAGAGGCTGTGACGATGGTCATTGAAACGCTCACACGAGAGGACTTCCATGGGGCCTTCCAGAAGTTGTTGGAACGGTACAACAAGTGCATTGCAGCCGGAGGAGATTACTTCGAAGGGGACTCGTGCGTCATGTGTGTACTATCAATAAAAGTGTCCATACGAAAAAAGCCTGCAAACTTATTTAATGATCCTCTTATATATATATGCCAGATCAATTAAAAACCGAGATTACATTGGAAATTCAATGTCAATTTTACTGTTCAGTTTTTAATTCCATTTGGTTGCTAGCAACGTTCGCCGACCCATTCAACAGTACAATATATAAAAATTCATCCTTCACCAACCGCGCTACGTCCACCAAAATATCGCCTTTACTCTATCAGAAGACCTACTTATAATCTCGAGATGAAATGAACGATTTTATTTACAAAACAGGATTTATTTACAAAATGTTGTATGTTGGGGATGGGAGAAAAAAAAAACGAAACAAAAAATTCACTGTTTGGTTACCCTCCCACCCCACTTCTACGATACGGAGTTCAACTGTTTTCCGGTGTCCGAGAACGCCGAAAACAAGTTGGGGGCTGATATAATGGAAAAAAAGAAAAAGCTGGGTCGGACGCGGTGAGGGCTGGTAAGATGAATTTATTCTAATGAGGTTCCAAGATATTCAGAAGAGGTGGGTTAGAGTAAGTGTGGGGTATAAAAATAGGGATGGGGAAGATCTTGGAGGCTAACAACTAGGTGAAGGGGATGATCAATTACAACACACAGCTAACCAGGTATTCAAAGGAAAACAAAGTCTACTTAATCGGGATGGGGCCCCGAAGGACCTGGACCGCAGATGCCATGTGCAGGAAGAGGAGGGAAGGATGATTCCAACATTGCTCCCTTTCGTACGGCCAAGCTCGCTGCATTCCCCCACCTTTTGTCGAATGTTATGCGATCCTAGCCATTTCTGTCGCATCTGATCTTGACCCGAAGCTGATGCCTAAAGAAAAATATCAGATCACGATGAGAAAAGTTTGCATCGTCGTGCAATGCCTTCTTTTGCGTCGTCCAAATCACAATTCTAGCTACAGCTAGGATTGCTAGAAACACCACGCGCTTCTCATCCTGAAACGGAGGCAGAACGTTGTCTCCGATGTAACCAACGTCGAGCAGCACGAGCTGCTTTGGTTCAATGCGAGCCGTCCACTCTACGACGTGATCCCAGAAAAGACGAACTCGCTGGCAGTAGTAGAAGGCGTGCTCAACCGTTTCTTCCAAACCACTGCAGCAGCTATCACAATCGGGCAAGTCTGCCTGGCCCGATCTGAAAATCAAACCGAGAAGAGGCTACGTGTTCCGTGACAGGCGCCTGGTGTGCAGTTTGAGATTTTTAAAAACGCGTTTACAGTAACCATGTTATTACGCGTTTACAGTAACCATTTCTTGATGTTACGTTATCACACGGAAATGGTGGTTCTGCCTGCATTTCATTCATGCTGAAAACTTTTCGCTTTCGACCGACTCCAAATTGATGCATATATATATATATATATATATAAAGTATTACAAATAATTAAGGAAACCTTAACAATTTTATTAATTTCTAAATCTTCAAAATTAGTTTCTACATTATTCCACCTAATACATTCAAAACGCGTATTATTCTGTATAATTTATTATCAATCTGTACAACACTGTCATAAAAAGTATAAATAAAGAGCCTTTCAAATGAAGTAAACTCTTATACACACATACACAAACATTCCACCCGTGCCTGAGCGTTAAGATACTAAGACTAATGTAAAGTTGGGCGGTTTTCGATCCCTGCTTTAAACGTCCTAAATTTCTATCTACACTGAAGAGTTGTGATACAACGAAACAGACTGTCTATGGATGACAATATATACGCTCTCCTTTCGGGTGTTGAGCACTCTGGCGAAGGAATTAACGGCTGCCATTCGCGTGATACAAAGTTCTTCTAATCAATTGAGCACTCTGGTAATGCAAATATGTAAACAAACGAAAGCTAATATTTAACTCGTTAAAATTCCCGAGCTGACGTATGTCGGCTAATGGCTGAGCAGTAAGATTCTAAGTCTAACGTAACGTTGGGCGGGTTTCGATTTGAGATTAAAGTGTTCTGCCTGTCTAGCCACACTGAAAAGTTGTGATACAACAAAACACTCTGTCTGGATGACAATATATATATATATATATATATATATATATATATATACCCCTTTGTTTCCGCATGCTGTGACATAAAATGGACGTAATGATTGAAGATAACTTGAACTGAAAACAACTAAAAACACTAAGAATTATCTTATTTACCTTTTGATTTTATCCTTAAAATGCCTTAAATCCACCATTATCGTCGCTAGCTTGGATTTCTATGACTCTCTCAGGCCAGTCGTCTTTATCACCCATCGCATTCAGCAGGTCGTCTTGACAACATCCTGTGTCCATAAAGAGTTGTTATTGATGTGTCTATACAGAGCTGCTGTAGATAGGTTCAAGTTAATCGTCCAACACCGACCCGTCAGTATGAAGGGGTCCACTGGAGAACGTCCCTTATGAGTTCGTGTTTACTTCTCCGGCAGTGTCCTGCATGTCTTGATTGTCTGATTTGCATGGTTTTAGAGATGAGAGAGTGGTGGCCGTACAGTTACTGTTTTGTGGGATGGTGCTTCTAGGATGTGTTCAATACAACTCGAAACATCCTAGTGCAAGTGCCGTCAGGCTTTTCCTCTCTACGTTTTGTCAGCAGTCATGAGGTGCATCCATATAGTAGTATGAACGCGACCACAGCTTGGAAAAATTGCGTTTTATTTTATCAGAAATGACAATACGAATCTTGCGAAAGCATGGTCTGGTATCGATATACATATATATATATATATATATATATATATATATATATATATAAAGAGACTTAAATTGATAGATTAATGGATAAAATATATTTTTGCATGGTTATCTGCAAGCATAGTTTCAAAATCGAGCATGCGTTTGTTTTCTTTCCTCCGTGATATTTTTTATTGGTTCCTGTTTTTGTTTTAATGCTTTCCTATTTTCTATTTCTGTCCGTTTCCATGGTTTCAATCACTGTATATACTCTTTCGCTTCATATGTTTCCAATTCTTTTAAATCTCTTTCCAGTTGCCCTCAGCAGCCATTTTATTTAGACCTGTTGAGGCTTCAGTCTTGTCTTGCTCTTAAGTTCGCAGTGAAATTCTTATCTTTCCTCTTTGTTTTCTGGCGAGTGCATATTAAACATTTTATGTAGTCCATCTTGTTAAATGATCTCAGTCCAATCTTCATTATTTACTCAAGTAGCGCGCGTTGTCTATGGCTCTGCTTGCTCAACTTGACATCCATCATTTCCTCTCCACGTGACAAGATCAATATGACGTTTCCCACTTACATGCTGCGAAGATTCATTTAGTTTCAAAGATCATTCTGAACATAAACCTGGTATCTCCAGTGACAAGACGTGGACAGATAATACGGACAGACTGGAGATATACTTAGGAGCAATTGTAACATGACTGAAACGAAGTATATTTGTTTTGCCAGCATGTATTCTATAACACTTCAAACATTTATAAATAAATATCGAGTGTAATAGTTGGATGAACTTTTGTTGTTTACACGTATCATAGCAGATATTTAGTCTACTCAGTAGTAACCCTTAAACTTTATTGTACTTTTTTTATACCATCAGAAATTTTGTAGGTATCTTGCTTTTTTTTTTGCTAGCTTGTTCAGACTGTAAAGAGATTTGTGTTAACATAGCAAATTTACCAGTTCAGACACTTTCTGAGTCTGGTTATGTCAGTGTGTAACAATAAAGGCTACACCAGTTGTAAAAATTTGTAACTATGAACCCTCGCTAATTAAGGCAATGTTTCTTGCTTTTCTCAATCATTTGACTGGATTGTATCATTTGAATTTTTTGTATGGTTTTTATATGATAAAAATGTAATATATTGAAAGAACAAGACACAATTAAACAAAAGCAAACAGCAACCAAAAGCATGCAGAAAGCACAAACGAAAATACATTGATTTCATCAATCAAAAGTTTCGCCGACTGTGAAGAAATCATCAAAATATCTATAAAATTCAACAAGCTACTTGAACCAATTTCAGTTAACCTTTCTTGATCAACTTTTCAGATGTTATGCAGCATGTGTTGTCCATCTGAATACAATTTCTTTCATTTCAATTGCAAATATTTTCCGTGTCGTTTCCATATTCTTCATTAGTAAAAGTTCACAACTATACTCGAGGAAGATCAGAAGGCTCCCATTTCGATAGCTACTACACCAAGGCGTAGGGGAGAGCACTACTCCTTTCGATGGACTGCTCCACTTTACCCTTGATCCGTGCCTTAAAAGGCTGAGTGTTAAGCAAGGAGGCATCAAGTACCATTTTTGAGTCTTTCGTATGATTTGACCTGGGATTGAACCCTGGTCTCCTGACGAACATTCTAACCATTGTGCCAATATGACAACTTTATGTATATCATTCTTTATAACATATACCGTGTGTTCTGGTTCACCCACATTCACCAAACGAGGGGTTTTACTTCCAAAACTCAGATCGTTCCACTGCTCACGTTATATTATTATTTTTTTATCCAGACAACAGATCAATCGCTAGTTGGGTCATGGGTTGACGAGTTGACGGGTGAGACTGCTCAATTAAGAAAGTAAAATTCGATGCCAACTAATAGAGAACAAACACGGTTTTGTAATTAAAAATATTTAGTTAGAAAAGAAAAATACCTTTAACAATGGTACAAGCATTGACCCTTCCAAAAAGTGGTGAGTCAGAGACCCGAATTACTAAGTATCAGTCAGTCGATTCTTTGTATAAGTTTAGACTTCCACTTTGGCGGACTACAGCCTGGCATTTGGCAATCTCAATGCTGGTTATGTGCTTTCTCTCAAATGATTATTTCGCAATTTTGTCATCCGTCTGGCTTTCTTCATTTTCTATACCCAGGGTAGTCTGGTAAAAGGACAACATGTTGAATCTAATTGTCATTTTCTGGTATTGACGCGTTATTTCGTGCTTTTTCTGTCTCTCTCCAATTGTTGTTTCCTTTAGTCACTTCAATTTTTTCTACACCCAGGATAGTCTGGTAGAAGGTCAAGTCTCAGAGCAATAGTGAATTCTCCAAGTCAATTCGCGTTCTCTCAGCAGGACACTTTTTTATTTCTTTTATCATGTTGTTTTAATTCACTTCGTTTTTTTTTCTACAACTAGGTTAGTTTGGTAAAAAGTTAGGTCTCAGCACGACGGGAAATTCTCGTAGTCAACTCGCGTTCTTTCAGCTGGACTCTTTTTTGAGGGGGAAATCCTTGTATTTTATGGACATCTTCCACTCGAGGTTGGGGGAGCAATACTAAAAAATATCAATATTCGCTTCATTTGGTTTCCTTTAATCAATTTTGCTTCCCACTGTTTATCGCACCCTTCACATCAGCTTCTTTAATGCTTTTTTGTCATTTTCTTTTTTCGTCAAACACATATTTCTGATTTATTTTTTCTGAATCCATTTTCGAAAATTTTCACTTTTAACAATGTACTCAGTTCATTCTTCTAAAATCCGCCGCCGTTAGTTCTTGTTTTTATGGTCAATAAATTCCCTTGAGTGACTTCCATCGGATCACATGTGTACCCTTCTACTTTCTTCATAGATTACCCGATTTATAAGCAGAAATCCATACCCCTTAATCATGATCAGTTCTGATGGTTTGGTTTGGTTTGGTTTTATGGCATATCAACCATTGTAGGTTATTTAATACTAAACCCATTTTATACATATAAACACTTCTATTTCAAACAATTCAGTTCAACATAAGAACCTAGTCAAAATGTCAAAAACAGTTATATTTCAAACAATTCGGTTTAACATAAGTACGTAGTTTAAATTTCAAGACAGTTCTATTTTTTAAAAAAATCAGTGCAGCATAAGTACATTTTTTGTTTACACACAAATAAATGTTAAAACAGTCCTATTTCAACTAATTCAGTTTTGCATAACAACACTGTTTAGTTCTATCTAACCCATAGATAGGTCCCTATCAGGTGCTACCACTCTGGGTCAGAGTGGACCTGGGAACAATGGCAATAAAAGGGTACACAGTATTACCCAAAGCTCCAGCATTGCTGGAGCCTCAACATTAGGTAGCTTAGTGTCATTATAGGATACTCGTTGGGGAAGTCTTACCCTTCTGAAGAGATGCAGTCGGTGTCTTCTGCAACTCAAGCCGACTGGCCAATCAGTTCAAATGGAAGATGTTGGTGGCCTAACGGTTAATGGCATGAAGAATGAGATCGGCATTATGGGTTTAAACTCCAAATAGAAGTTTGATTCCGTTAAGTCATTTGGAAAAACATAAATCTAATTCTTTTAATCATGCGTCAATAGGAATGTAGCAGGAGCACTTTAGAGTTGTCAAAGATTATACTCTCAAGGTTGTATTATTAATCGTAACTTTCTACGACGGGACTATAAAACCATTTATAATCTAACTTAGTAAAACGTGTCTCAAGGAGGCAGTCTTTGTGGTGTAGCGGGTAAAATGCTGGACAGTAACATCGTAAGAAATTAGTTTTAACACTAGTAACGGTAGTACGTTCACCTCCGTACGTATACCATTAGGAAATGTATAAACTCCCTTACATCCAAAGTGTAGTTAAACAGAACGACTACAATTCTTCCATAAGGATTCCTTCGGCATTAAATAACACACGAAGAGTTATTAAACAAAGAAACCGAACGTGAAATCTGTTGCAGGTTATTAAATTAGAACAGACAAGTAAATCTCCTAGGTCAGAGAGATTTCTTGTTAGATCTTTCTGACGACTATCATCATCATCATCATCATGTCGCGCTATCAGCATAGATCTCGCTAACCCTCATCTGTAACCCTTCTCTATCGTCCATCGCTTTCAGTAGGTCTTCCACGCTATATCCTGTATCGGCACCGAGCTATTGTATATCGGTCCTAGATGGTCGTCCTGTCTTTGCTAGTCCATGTGAGGGGGTCCACAGGAGTACGTCACATATGAGTCGGTCCTTACTTCTCCAGCAGTGTCCCGTTCTTCAAACTTGAATAGTTTTCAGGATGGGTTGTAAGTGACCGTACAGTTGCTTCTTTGTGGGGTGCTGCCCCAGGACTTGTTCAGTATAGCTCGCAGCATTCTTGTGTAGTTGCCGTCAAGCTTTTTCTCTATACGTTTAGTTAACGTCCATGAAGTGCATCCATACTACAGTATTGACACGACCGGTGCCAGGAAAAAACTGCGTTTCATTTTATCGGTCAGGTCTGACTTCAATATGACCGATAGTCTATCGATAGCTGTCCATGCCTTTGCTAGTCACGTGTTGATGTCTGTATCGGTTAATGAGGCGCTGCTTCCTAGGTAGGTGAACTTATCTACTAGTTTTAGAGAACTACCGTTTTGTGTGATGATGTCGCCTCTTTGATTAAAGTACATGTATTCCGTCCTTGTGCGTTGACATGGAGAACGATCAGTCAAAGCAGCTTTAATTGATTGATTTATTGACTTTAATTGCACGTTAATCAGAATAGGGTTACCTTATGTCTCGACATTAGGGAATTTGTACATTTTACACTTATAATTACATTTGTGTAGTATCTTTAGAGCTTTTTCACATGGTTATATGATATTAGATATTCATTAAACATATTGATTTGACCGGTCAGTTACAAGATCGGTCAGTTACAAGTATTAATACTGCGTTCAGGCGGAACTGAGAGTAATGGATTAAATGGGTAATCTACACTCCTTAGATGTCCAGAACTGGAGTATTACTACGTGATTCAGTTGTGTGTCTTACCCAGGAAATTTTTTTGGAGGAGATTACCCCTTTGTAGGTAATAAAGTCAGTGAATTGTAAGACCTTCCGACTGGGTAAACCAAGCAACTTTATTTATTTTTATTTATTTAATTTTAAGGAATCAAAAAAAAAAAAAGATTATTTTGATTTTGCTTGCAATGCTATTTCTGTATTTTTGTTTGGTGCCAATAGGTAACATCATAAAGAAACTAAAACAAAATATAAATCTATTTTGATTCAAACATAGCGGAACGAATAGCTAATCAATTCATGCATTTTGTTTTGTCTTGGGAACTTCATCATACACAATGATATAAACAATAGCCTTCTGCTTATCTTCAGTTCGTCTTTTGAGTTGAAGTAAATAAGGTATTTTCAGTCAAAAGATAATGTTCGGAAAAGGCAAAATCTTCAATAAGGAATGGAAATAAATGAGAGAAAAATGAATAAGAAAAACGTCAACCCATGAAGGAAAAGAGAAGAAAAAAAGAACGAAGAGAAATAACCAAAACAAAAAATGAAGGCCAAAATAAAATCCGTGAAGGTGAAAGAAAGAAAGTAAAAAGAAAAAAAAGGTCTATTAAATGAAAAAAAATGAATAGGAAAATGTAGGTTTTGAAGAAGAAGAAGAAGAAGAAGAAGAAGAAGAAGAAGAAGAAGAAGAAGAAGAAGAAGAAGAAGAAGATTAGTAGATAGATAGATTGAAAGATACAAAGTGTGTGTGTGTGTGTGTGTGTGTGTGTGAGAGAGAGAGAGAGAGAGAGAGAATGCTAATAGGAAAATTGGAAGACCAATATGAGAAATGAAATCAGTCTACGAAGAAAGAGATGCATGCGAAAAATATGAAGATAAAAAAGAGGATGAAAAAGAAAAAGATGTGATAAAAGATGAAGTAAATGATAATTTTAAGAAAATTGAGTCGAATCGGAAGAAGCAGTGAATAGTGATGGTAATATGAGGGCGTGGGTGGAAAAACGGATGAAAAAAAGAGAAAAAAACGATTTGAAGAATGAAAAGAATGAAGAATCACGAAAAGAAAGAAGTAGAACCAAACATAAAAAAAGATAATTTGAGATGTTAAAAGAATGAAAAAATGAGGAGAGGAAAAAAGGAAGAAAGTCAGAAAGAACAATGAATAAATAAAAAAGGAAGGAAATAACAGGGAAACAAAAGAGTAGAGAGAACAAAAAAAATAGGAGATGGTAACTGAGAGAAAATAAAGAAAGAAATGAAGAAAAATACGAAGAAAGAAAGGAAGCATAGGAGAAGAATATTGACAATGAAAGAAGTCAAGAAATATTTCCTGAAAGGCTTAGAAGCAACGTGGCATAATTGGTGGGAATATATATCAGGGGAAATCATTTCTATTTTTTCAAAGGCATAAGCGCAAAAGTCATTGTTATGATAACGAAAGAAAAATCAATGCAAGTAGCACAGAGTGTATAATGAGACGTCCTGTTCACTCAGACTGAAACGTCGATAGGAAAACGCAAAGTACGATGATCTGAAAAAGAAAAAAAAAAGAAAATTAATGGTTTTAAGAAAAGGGGGACAAAACCCAAAGAGATAAGTCATACCAGTAAAGATATTTGAAAACATTTTCAATTTCCTTTCACGGAAAATATGTGTTAAGATGTTATCCATTCACATGTGGTACTGTGTATACATCCAAATAGAACGATTGTTAGCCAGATGAAAATATAAAGAAAATTGAACTTCGAGACTTAATGAATCGATGGAATCATAGATAAACTTATAGAGTTATATATATATATATATATATATATATATATATATATAGTGGCTCTTAAATAATTTCCGTTTTAGAAAATATAATTAATTCATGTATAAATTGATTATGAATCAATTTTAACCAATAGGATATTCGCCATCATTTTGAATCATTTCTTGCAACTCATCAGGTAACTTAATTATTCTTCTCAAGTAAAATTCAGCTGGTTTCCAGCTCAAGAAATTTTTCACAAACGTTTTCACCTGAACCTCTTGAGAGCTCTTTTTTGTCATTCAGAGCATTTTGTAGAGGAAAAAATATGCAAATAACTTCGTGGAAGGTCTGGTGAATAGAAAGTATGGGATAGAACAAACCTGCTTAAATCTGGTATTTTTCCTGCATAGGAAAGAGAGAGACAGAGAGAGAGACAGGCCCAGAGTAATAAACATAGACTCACATGAACATAGTTACCGTGAAACTTTGAAGCGTGAGTGGGTTTTTTTCATATTCTAAACTATTGACCACACGCAGATTACGCAGATTACGCAGAAGATCTAGTTTAATTCCAGCTAACTAGTCTTGAGTAAATAGTAAGAAACATTGGCCTCTGTGTGAACTTAAATAAAACAAAGTTTTCCCGTTTTTAAACAAGATAATGCTATCTCTTAAATTAAATGTCTCGCCTCTGAAATTAATACACTGTTTTACATACCTCGGTTCCAATATCTCATCAACGGAAAGCAATGTCAGTATACGGATAAGAAAATCATGGCCTGTAGTTGACATGTTATTAATCATGCAGAAATTTTATTCCTCTGATGATGTGAACAGAATTTTTTAAAGATCTAGCCATGTCAGTACTAGTGTATTGTAGCCCGACCTGGAATTTAAGGAAATGCTTTGAGAAAAAAACTAGATGTGAAGAACTCAAGGATGCTGTGAACTGTTTCAAACAGAAGTGGCACAAAAGAGCAGCTGCACGCCACTTAATTCCCTCACAATAAAACAAAGTAAGACGAATAAGACACAATGGATAATGGTGGGGAAGCAGTGAGAAATTCATATGAGAACTAGTGTTGGCCGACCAGCAAACACATACATTCATCACCTCAGTGGGGATATTGGATGCCGTTATAGAAGGATTACCACGAGCGATTGACAGTAGCGATGTGTGATGAAAGAGAGCCAAGAGAATCCATGATGTCAAGACGACTTGATGATGAGGATGATGATAATGATGGTATAAATATATAAATATATACACACACACACACACACACACACACACACACACACACATATATATATATATATATATATATATATATATATATATATCACCAGGGGAAAGGAATAAATTCTCCTTGCGTCTCCAGCTATGTTTAAAATTGTAACTATATATATATTTATAAGCTTATTTATATTTTCATTTGTATTTTAACTTTCAAACAACTTATCTATCTATCTATCTATCTATCTATCTATCTATCTATCTATCTATCTGTCTGTCTGTAAGTATGTCTCTCTCTGTCCGTCTGTTTTCTCTTGGAATACATTCTAAATATCCATTTATGATATATCATTCATAAATATGTTTATTATTTCATTTATTAATATTCAGGCATTATCTATTATATTCTTTTTTTCTCGTGTTTCTTATCAATTTTCTGATTTTTTCCCCTTTTTTATTACTCATGAGTAAAAAATGGAAATTGACAAAACAAATTTCTTTACTAAGATTCGAATACGTGGCCATTATCAAGAACACAAACCTCCTAGTGCTGGTTTAAAAATCTACGATATGGTGTTATTATTCGTGATTTTTAAATGGACGTTCTGAACGTGAGACTGATGCCATCAATAGTGTTTACAATTGCACCAGGTTTCATGTTTGAAAAGTAATCTTTAGAGACCACGTCACTGTGACTTTTCTGCGGGCATCAGAAATGGTATATGCACTCTCACACCCTTTATTCTCAAGGTGAAAGGTATTTAAAGCAGTTTGTTTAAATTTGATTAGGATAGGATCAATTATTTGTTGTTTTTGCAAACACAATGCACTTTTCGTATAGCGTATTTCTTCCTCTCGTTAATTCTCTCCATTATGCATCTCCGATTCACATATATTCCTGACTATTCATATCTATCTATCTATCTATGTTAGTCTCTCACGATGTTTCTTTCTGTAAAACGACATATCCCAAACTTTTCAAATATATATATCCCAAACTTTCTGGGATATGCATCATATTTAAAACTCCCTGATTTCTTTCATTGAGAGTTTGGGATATATATATATATATATATATATATATATATATATATATATATATATATATATATTGTCATCCACTGTTTCGTTCTATCAGAACTCTTCAGTGTGGCTAGACCCGCAGGACGCTCGAAGCCGGGATCGAAACCCGTCTAAGTTTACGATAGATTAAGGTTTCAGACCACACGGCTACAAGCAGACTACGTTGGCTAAGGGAATTTTAAGGTATTTTATTTTTAGCAACAGCAGCAGCAGCCTTTGTTTACTTCTTTTTTAATACCCTATCGGCTACCAGAGTGCTCAATTCTTACGAAGAGCTTTGCATTACGCTAGGGGCGGCCGACAATTCCTTCGCCAGAATATATATTAAAATTAGATAGATAGATAGATTATCCTTTTGATGTAGACGGGTATAAGGAGTTTGATCTATTTATCTAATACTAAAATATATGCCTAAATCACTATATCCCAAACACTTCATATCATTTAATAGAAGAGTATTTTTCGGTGCTGATGCGTTGATGTTAGAAAGTAGAGAAAAAATCTAATAACTTGAGGCAATTCAAGGAAGGTCATTATATATATATATATATATATATATATATATATGTGTGTATGTGTGTTTATATATATATATATATATATATATATATATATTGTAGAACAGACTTAGTCAAAAAGGCGTGAGGTTTTGAATCGAGATGGGAGCTGAAGGGAGCGATTGTTTTCTAAAAAAACTTAGCATAAAATCATACAATCTACAAAAAATCGACTGATAAGAAAAAAGTTATTAAACTTTGCAAAATTTTGAAGAGTTTGTTGTCTTCTATTTTTGACTTCCTTTACAAAAAGACGATCACACAACAAACGAAGAAATAATCGAGCTTCCCTCGAGAGGGATGAGTATTTGTTTCTCCCCTGAAAGGCAATGCATTCTTATTATCTCTTTTTTATTCTTATTTCTTAGACAAGATACCAAGTTAAATTAGCAGTCAAACTTGAGTGTGGCCCAGTCGGCTGGGGCTGTAGAATACTCCGACTGCATCTCTACCGAGGGGTGAAACAACCCCAACAAGTGTCATGATATTTTCCTAAACAATCTGATGGTGAGGTTCCAATAATTCTGAAGCTTTATTGGATGCGAAACAGCCCTTTATTGTCATAGCTCACTGGTCCACTTTGACTCGAGTTGTAGCACCTCATATATATATATATGTTTTAGGTTTCGAGAATTGACTGCTTTTGCGTTTAAACAGCATAATTATGCTAAACTGATTTTTTTTTTTTTTATAGAACTATTTTGACATTTAACTGTGTGTTTATAAAAAGTGCACTCATACTGAACTGATTTTTTTTAATTAGAACTGTAGGAGTAAACTGAATAGCTTGGAATATAAATGTTTTTTGACAATCGAACTGTGTACTTATGTTAAATTAAATTGTTTGAAAAAAAAAAACTGATTATTTGCATAAAAATGGGTTTGGCATTAAATAACCTTCAAAGGTTGATATGCCATAAAACCCAAATAACCAACACCCAAACTAACTAACTTGTGTGAATCATAAATACCTCCATCATTTAAGTTCTTAACATTAAACTCATGCCTTTTTTCCTAGGTCATTAATCTAAAGTGTACGAAAACAGGTTCGGACGATATAAGGACTCGGAGGACTGATTTCTTTCTCCGCATCGTTAATTGTAATCCAGCCCACATCTCCTTTTTTTAAAACACAGCAGACATTTTTTAAGGATCAAAGAGTAACGTCAAAAATGAAAGCTGACAACTGCAAGAAAAGCAGCTCTTCAGTTTTAACAATAACAGACAGATTCCCGAAAGAGAAAGCACTATTTCACTGTGTTTCTTTATTCTTCTCTTTGTGGCAAGGATTATATAAACGCGATGCAGGACTATGAGGTCAGGACCTGATATCTTATCCTTCATAGAATTTAAGTGGGCGAGACACTGACTTCTTGGTGTTATCCATGCTCCTTAAAAAACCTGCGGTAGGTAAGACAAGGCTACTGTGTAATCAAGAGAAGGAAAGACACATAGGCTGCATTATTTCTTTGGTTCCTTTGCTCATATACAGAAATATATAACCCAACCGAAGAATATATTGTTAAAATAAGCAGCATTGTGCATGTACAGAAAGCATTTCCTATGAGTATTTGAATTAATGGAAAATATTTTCCTTCTTGTTTAAATAAGCAATGGCTATTAAATATTTTAAGAAGCATGTGAGCTATAATAATTCACTATTTTGAATAATTGATTCATTGAATTAAACGCCGAATAGCCCATCTAGGGTTACTTTATTCAGAAAAGTTGAAGAATCGCATTTATTGTAAGTTCATGTTGATATTTTTGTCGTTTTTTCTTTAGATTATTTTGCCCTCGGTCCTATCAAATTCGAATACTTTTTAAACATTTCTATCAAATTTATAGGTAGGAGCCTAATAGGTACTACCACCTCTGGACACGAAGGAATGAAAAGGCAGTGAAAAGGTACCCCACAGTCCCCAAACTGTCAGAACCAGCTGCAGTCTAGTACAACACCTTGCAGTTACTAATTCAGTAACTCATACAAATAGAGGTTGCTTCATAAAGTGTAATAGTTAACGAAATAAGAGATAAGAGAATTTTTCGTGAGTTCACTTCTCAGTAGGTACCTCATATTTCTCGCCTTGTGCTAACACAAGTAAATGACTACTCTTCCCAAATGTATTGTGGATTGAACTTTTGAATTTTCTTTGGTGATTCGGAATAAAACTTTCGAAAGATTGAAATACATTTTTCATTGAACTATTTAATTCTAATCAAAAAGCATAAATTTTCCATTTGGAATCTCAAAGCAAAACTCAGAAATCGAGCCACAGAAGCCAATTTTCTGTTTGTTCAAATAATTATGAGCAGAAGTGTAACTGTAAGCATAAAAAGAACCAAATATGTTGGATGTGTGAAAATGTTCTTTTTAAAACTGATTTTCATTCTCTAATTTTCAAAATGAGCGGTGGTAACTTTTGTGCAATCTTACTACATAATTCAAGCAAATGTGTGTAATTATTTCTCGAGATATGGAATAATGTAAAACATATATATATATATATATATATATATATATATATATATATATATATATATATATATATATATATATACCTTTTTCGTATTTTGTGTAAAAGGAAAATTAAATAAAGTAATTGCCTTTTTCGAAAAGAAGTGAAATAAATGAAATTATCCGCCTACGACAACAAATCTATCGAAATAATTGTCAGTGAGACGTTCAACTATGTTATATTAACATGGCCAAAATATGTGTAAATCAAATCTTGAAATGAAAGAAGTATTATTCATTACATTTTCTTTTTTTGTTCACATTGATGTAATCTGAGCATCGATTGATAAAGCTACAATAATTCCGAAAATGAAAAGAAACTTAGAAAATAAATTGTGTTGATTTCAATAAAATCGTACGGCATGTAAAGATTTTAAGCCTTTGGTCACGCAAAACACTCAGAGAAAATATTAGTAAATTCAGTTGATTACGCAACACTGCAAATCGTTTGAAGACAAGCGAATATGAAACAAATGAAAATATATCAAAGAAGCTTTTTATCTTAAGAGAGTTATGCAATAATTAAGTTACCAAGGAAACATTACAATAAACTTAACATTGCTTAACTCGTTCGTAAGAACAGGGAGAGTAGAATTAATATTTCTGTTTCAGAACGAATTTCGGAAACTAAGAAATCACATGATTACTCATTCACTTCTTAAAATTGCAATCTCCATCACCTTGTGCGAACCAATTGTTATGCTAAACTGAATTGTTTAAATTAGAAACTGAATTGTTTGAAATACAACTATTCGTGTAAAAATGGATTTGGCGTTAAATAATCCAGAAAGGTTGATATGTCATAAAACCAAACAACCAACCAACCAACCAACCAACCAATCCATCACCTTGTCAATGGAGTTTAGAATATGCATGTCATATTTAATACAAAGGGGTAAGACTGTCTTACAAAAGAAATGTGTTGGGTATGGTACGAAGCTATAATTAATGGTGAAGATATAGTTCTGGAGTGTAAAGTACCCATTTTATTGTCGTTAATCCCCAGTTTTACTCAGTAGAAAAGTAACAATAATACCCAGAGTTCTATCTATGTGTCTAAAAGAACTATCAAAAATATTCATATTCGATAGGATTGTTGAAAAAAAAAAAATTCTTAAAAAAACAATTGCAACAAATTTTGAATATGAATATACAATGGACATGTTCACTGATTTATAGGCATAAAATAACCTTAGACAGTTTGGTATGTCATTGAAATTAATCAGTCAATCACTTTATTTTTCTTATCATAATGGTTATCGTCGTAGCAAATGAATTTGGCAACCAGAGTTCAAATTCTTGGGCATGACTCTAATGCCTTTATGTAAAACATTAATCCATATATTCTTCGCGCAGAGATGAGTAAATAACCGAGCAAACTGGGTCTTTTGCTCAGTCAAGGAGAAGAAAAACTCTGACATCTGCTTTACTCACCTTTAAAAAAGACTTTGTGTCATATCCTTCGCGTTGCAGAAGGGTTGGATAAATGTAATCAAATATGCAGGTCTGGTCTATAAGGTAATTGATCTGATTATGTAAATACTTTTTTCATGTTATCAAAGTAATTACAAATCAAATGTCATTCAGTTATAGTTCTTCTGGGTTGCCACACAGCGACGAAGACACTGTTATTAATATCAGAAACAATACTGAGGGTGTTTAAATGGCGCAATTATAAGTTGGTTAGTCACGATATGTTAAATGGCTACACTGGGCTCTTCTTGAAAGGTTTCAGCGAGTCTTAGAATACGCTGACTGTATCCCCGGCAGAAAGTCTCCCCAAAAGCACACAAAAAGGAGTGTCTTGGGTATGACTCTAAATTGTATTTTGTGGTGTGGTTCCATTTATGGAGAGTTGTTAAGTACACCTTAATTGGCATTACACTGTATTATGACTAAGACTGAAAATACCTGATAGGATCCCATCTATGAGTCAAATAAATCTGTCGGAATAATATTTTTGAAAGATAGAAAATCTTGATAATATATAACTGGATTAGCTAGTCGGCTGGGGTTGTAAAATACACTGACTGCACCTCTGCAGAGGGGTAAAACACCCCCAAAAGTGTCATGGATCTGACAATAAACAATCTGATGCTGAGGTTCCAGTAATGCTGGAGCTTTAGGGAATGCAGAGTACCCCTTTATTGTCATCGCTCCCAGGTCCACTCTGGCTCGGCGTGGTAGCACCTGATAGAGCCCTATCTATCGGTTAAATAGAACTAACGGCATACTTATGCTAAATCGAACTGTTTGACTAAACTGAATAGCGTAAAATAGAAATGTTTTTGACAATTAAACCGTACTTACATTTAAACTGCATGCTTTTGCTAAACTGAATTATTTGAAATAGAACTATTTTTGACATTGAAACTGTATTTACACAAAACTGAATTATTTAATATAGAACTGTTTTGATATGTAACTGGGGAAAAACAAAATCTGTTCTTATACTAAACTGAATTAGCTGAATTAGAACTGCCAAACTAAACTGAATAGCTTGAAATAGAAATGTTTTTTAACAATTAAACTATACTTACATTTAAACTGTGTGCTTATGCTCAACTGAATTATTTCAAATTGAACCGTTTTTGACATTGAAACTGTACTTACACTAAACTGAATTGTTTTATGTAACTGTTTGAATAATCTGAATAGTTTGAAATAGAAGCATTTTTGACAATTAAACTGTGTACTCATGCTAAACTGAAATGTTTAAAAAAGAACTGATTATTTCATAAAAATGGATTTGGCGTTAAATAACCTACAAAAGTTGATATGCCATAAAACCAACCAACCAACGAACCTATATAACTGGTGTGCAAATTATTTGTATTTAGAATAGTTACAATAAATTGCAATTTTTACAAAGGATTATTATTATCGTTATTATTATTGTTCCTCTCATGTTTTTTTTTCACACCAGCGTTATCTGGTCTTTCACTGGAGTACGAGTAACAGGCAATCTACTCAAGTCTCCAAGACTTTTCTTAGTATTCAGGCAGTTCTTAACAATGCTGTGGTTTTGATGATCACTGCACCTCCTTCGATTTTTAACTCTTCTAGTGCCTTCACCAAAACCTTGGGGATCGTTCCGAGCGCACAAATTACAATGGGTATCAACGACAATTTCATGTTCCATAGCTTTTTTTAGTTCTCTGGGAAGATCTAAGTAGTTGTCTCACGGTTTTCTTTGACTTTCAGTCAGTCGTCTCCCGGTACGGTAAAATACAATATTCGGCAGGTCCTCTTTTTTTTTAACTACCACTTAGTCTGGTCTTCTAGGTGACATTAGGTGATCTGTTTGTATCCCAAAATCCCTGATAATTTTATACATCTCATTCGACAGAATGGTTTCTGGTTTGTGCATTTACCATTTTGTAGTCTGGTCAAACTTAAATTTCTTGCACACTTCCCTATGGTTGAGCTTTCCAACCCATTCGTGTCTAGTCTAGTATTCTTTTTGTGCTAGTTTGCTTCATTCGATTTTGAGATTAATGGTTTTATCTCTATCACTACAGAACCTACACTTGTTATTCTTTTGCGTCTTATCTATTTTTTGCTTTTACCTAGTTAATCCTTACGGTGAAATTTTATGTTAGTGTTATTATTATTATTATTATTATTTACTCATGAGAGTTTTTCATATCAGCGTTAGCTGATAGTCTTTCACTGGAGTTTGAGTCACAGCAAGTCTCTTCAAGTGTCCAGGACACTTGTCAACAATGCTGTAGTTTGGATGGTCTCCACTCGGCCGCTAACTTCCAAGTCCTCCAGCCCCTTTAATTGTTCTTTAGTTACTATACCAAAAGCACCAATCACGATTGGTATAATTGTCACCTTCATGTTCCATAGTTTTTTCAATTCCCTTGCAAGGTCTCTGTACTTATCCTTCTTTTCACATTCTTTCAATTTAATTCTGTGGTTAACCGGGACAGCAAAGTAGACAATATGGTAATTCTCTTTTTTTGGTTGATTATTATTAGGTCTGGTTTTCTGGCCGATATTAGCTGATCCGTTTGTATGTCTAAGTCCCATAGGAGGTTATGTGTGTCAATGTCTAGGACAGATGCTGGGTTGTGCATATACCATTTGTTCGTATGGTTAAATTCCAATGTCTTGCACATCTCCCAGTGGATCATCTTGCCCACCCGATCATGTCTCGTCTTAGACTCCTTCTTCATTATTATAATTATTATTATTATTATGATTATTATTATCAGTCATTTGAAACTAAGTAACTGGGCAGAAATAAATGATGGTTATCATTAACTCGAAATAATTGCTTTAAACTATATAATTTCATAATTGTTTTTAAATTATTAGAATTTAGATAATTTCTATTGGTGTATAAGTTATAACTACTATTATTTTTACAACAACAACTACTACTACTACTACTACAACTACTACTACTACTACTACTACTAATAATAATAATAATAATAATAATAATAAGAAGAAGAAGAAGAAGAAGAAGAAAAGTTAGCGACCATTGTCGAGGACGACCAGAAGGCTCCCTTTTCAATAGCTACAACACTGAGGTGTAGGGGAGGGCGCTACTCCTTTCCTTGGATTTCTCCACTTTACCCTTGATACGTACCTTATATTGCTGAGTGTTAAGCAAGGATGTATCAAGTACCATTTTTAAAGTCTTTGGTATGACTCGACCTGAAATTGAACCCAGGTCTCTCGAAGCATTGGCGAACACTCTACTCATTAGGCCAATAATAATAATAATAATAATAAATGTAAGATTTCATGGTGAATATTTCACATATTCATATCTGAAGAACACATGCGGGCTTGTTTTGTCTAGGGCTTAACATGAAACACTACCGATTCCAAGATGAGAAAAAATCCAGCATGTTTCCTTAAAATTATTCATGAAGATATGGTATGTGCGATTTTTTGAAGCGACTGCATGTATGAGCATATATTTGCAGTTATCAATCGAAACTTTCTGTCATAGAATTATAACGTTTTCTTCTGAAGGTTATTGAGGTCGACCTCTTCAATATGATGGTTCCAAGGCAAGAACATTATTTCCTTTTCTAAAAAAAAAAGGAAAAGAAAAGAAAACGCCCATGGGTAAATCAGTACCAACTGCAGGTAAATTTTGATTCAGTATCTTCGAGGCATGTGTGACGAGATATTTCTCGGGTGTGCGTATAGAAAATATTAAATTAGTGTACATATATTTCGAAAATAAATTTTGTAATTATTTATGCGGAATATAAAACAGATGCACGAAGAACAATTTAAACAAACCCCACTGCACAAGCAGGAAGTTTCACAAGGTCAATTTTAAGCGAAGTTTAACAGGTTTAAATTCAGAGTCTTCACTCTTGTCCAGCTAACATATCAAGGTTAAAGAACCCAATCGGCCATACTATTTACCGATAGTGAAATAATTGTTGGATTCATACCTTTCCCAGGGGCGTTAGCACTATTAGAAATATAAACAGCCTCATCATGTATTTGAATTCGATTCTCTTTTTCAAATTCCTATGAAGTCGAACATTTTACCACACGTACCAGTATATATTTATGTATATATATACTCATTCGGCTATATTCAGATGATCTATTGAATGAAATAGCCAAGAAAGAAAAACTAAAAGCTGCTAGCCAAGAGAAAAGACTTCAAAAGTGGAAAGAACATTATAGAACCTGGTTAGAAACCCACCCGAAATCTCTGATAAACTTCTTGAAAACTATAAATAGTAAACTACACATCACACGAACACAGTTTACTGAAGAAGACTTTGACGCAGTAGTTATAGAACCTTGAAAGCTGCAGACCTTAACGAGATACTTCCTAAAGTATGGCGGCAAATAATTTTTGACGACATACTTCGATTATGCAGCGCGGAATATAAACAAAACACGCTTGAGAATGAACGAAAAACTTCATCCTCCTCTATCCTAAAAAAATTGACCCAGGAAACACAAAGAACCACAGAGACATAACTCTTACTGATATAGCTGCTAAGGTTTAAAATATCACACACACACACACACACACACACACACACACACACATATATATATATATATATATATATATAGTAAAAAAATTACTGTATCGATATATACACGCTGCTGCAAGTGGTTTTAGTTTCAAAATAAGATATCGGCATAGTCGCCATCAAATGTTGATAAAAAATATGACTAGGTCACAGTTTTAAAGATATAACTAGGATCCAGCTCGGAAGCAATGAGCCATTCTTTTATTGACATCACTCTTAGGTACAATCTAACTTGGAGTTATAGTGCCAATGGATGAAACAGAGCTTTGCAAATTGTTAGTATTGAATACTTGAAAACATATAACTCTGTTTATATCATTAGTAATCGATATTAGTGGATAAAATCCTATAAGTGTGCAAATAATAGATTATCAGTACACAGAAATAGGAATTAACACATTCACAAGCGCAACTCCCCACACATTTGTATATATATATATATATATATATATATATATATATATATATATATATATATATATTGTATACTTAGACAGTTGTTATCCAAACATGTTCGGTTAAAGACCATGGATTGTTTTTTCCAAATTTTCAAGGGAAGACGTTCGAGTCCTTTCGTTATTTTTCTTATACCACGGTCAAGTTGGTGAAGAAATTACCCCAGACTAGCCCAAGCGTTTTCGACTATTCCGCTGGTCATTCTCAGTGGTTTATTTCTGTGAGTTTTATTTATATTTATTTGGATAGTTTTTCTTTAATAGATGGGGTTGGCTCATTTTTTAAGGGTGGATAGTTAGTATTTGAATATGTTTAATATGTTAATACCTGTGTTGAATGCTATTTTATTTATTGTAGGGTTTATGTTTTCATAGTTATTGCTTCAAGGGTTTGTAAACAGTTTTTATTGTTATTTTTACGTATCGTTTTTGTATTGTTAATTAGGATCTTTCTTATTTCTAGGGCTTTGAGTTTGTCAATGTCTTTGTTATGCTTTGTCATTAGATACTGTTTTATGGCGCTTCTGTGAGAGAGGTGGTACACACACACACACACACACACACACACACACACACACACACATATATATATATATATATATATAAAGAGAGAGAGATATATAATCAAGTCATGCTGATGTGAGCCTATGCTAGTTACGGAGACCCATGTGGTGTGACTACGAGTCACAGTACTTGTCAAGTTTATCCATGCCCACGCAGTGTTTGAAAGATCCACGAAGGTGGGTTGACACAATTCAGCCAGATCTTCCTCTGACGGTCAGGTAATATGAATGGCTAGATTGTCAAGCAACTCAAAGAATAAAGAAAAACCGTTAACAAACAACAAAAAAATCGTTTTTATTGAAACACGTTTGTGAGACAATAAATAACAAGCAAACGATGTTTGCTTTCATGGCAAGAAGAAGAAAATATATCGAGAGAGGAAGAGTGCGAGTAGAATGACACTAATGTCTCTAAAGTGTGGGACTTTTGTAAAGTCTGAAGGTTGTTCGGACTGCTTCGGGTCTAGAATTGAAGGGGTGCTTCTTTGGCAGTCTTGAGTTTCTTCTTGATCCCTTTTCTTATCCTCTCTGATGATTCGTTTTACCATCCTATTTTTATAGATCAATATCTGGACTAAAAAAGTTTTTTGATTGGTTGTCCAATAAGAGACAATTAGGAGTCATATTCACATCAGCCAACCCTAGTTCGGGATTATATCTAGCAGGTATAGGGAAAACCCTTTTTAGATGCTTTGACCCATGGGAACAGGTTTAGAGCAATAGGGTTGAACTAAAAATTCTTAGCCTCACCTGACTGGATGAGACATGCCCAGCTCACCGTTCTTATTTACGGTGGAGCAAGATTAAATCTCCCTTTTAACATTGACCTTTAAGATAAGGACTAGAAAATATTTTTGATGAAATGAGCCGATTCATCATTATGATCGATAAAGTTAGTTGACAACCGAAAATTAAATAAATTCGATGACCTTTAAAATCAAAAACAATTGTCACGCACTTAAGTGGCCTTTAGGAACAATCAACCAGCATTTTAGGTGAATTTAGCCTTGAACAAAAAGATACTTATTTTAAGGATCTTTTTGTTATATATATATATATATATATAGATCGATCGATAGATAGATAGATAGATAAATTTCCATATATTTCGTAAATTTTGATTTTTACATATTAATTAAGTATTTAACTGCACGTCTTATCACACTGATAGCATGGATTCCCTTTATTCTATCAATCTCGCCATCCTCCCCGAATTGATATCACTCCTGGTAGTTCCTGTAGATAGCTCTCATAGTCAATACAGAATTAATGGGTTCAATCCTTTACTGCTCGGTCGAAACTATTTTTTTTCTTTGTAGAATTCCATAAACGATTGTTATGAATTAGTTCCTTCTTCCCCAGTAACGCTCGGCATGTATTGTTCGTCTTGGATGGTTTATGATATGAGATAGAATTGACCATACAGCTGCTATTTTGTGGAGTGCTGTTTCCAGCATTTTTACAAAACACTTCTCAGAATCATTGTGTAATTCCCATTTAGGCTTTTTTCCTAGAGTTTTGTTAATATTCAGGTTTTGCAGCCATACAACAGTTCTGATGTGGCTACAACTTGGAAGAAATCTGGGTTTTTTTTATCAGGGAGATTCGATTTTCACAGTCAATGATAAGCAATCTATAGCAGTCCATATCTTGCCAAAGCAAATATTTACATTACTTTTTGGTGAGGGGATATTGCAACTGCAGTATATGAAATGATCTATTAATTTTGGAGGTTTGCCATTTGATGCATGGATGGAACAATCTAGTTTAAAACATAAAGTTGTGTGTGTGTGTGTGTGTGAGAGAGAGAGAGAGAGAGAGAGAGAGAGGAGAGAGAGAGAGAGCGTGTTACTATTTCCATGTCATTCATAATCACTATTACTTTTGTCTCTCAATCACGCGAAACACCTCCTAAATATATATATATTTATATATATAAATTTATCTTTCTCAATGTTCATTTTGTTTATATGGTTTTTAGTACATAATGCTTCGTTTCAACTAATTTATTATTCATTTGATATCTATTTATGAATAAATTTCAGTGTAGTTTTCCCTCTATAAAGCCATTGTGTGTGCACATAATTATTCCGGTCTCTCACGCTAGTTTATATCTGTATAAATAATTGCATGTGGACATCTTATTCAAATGTAACTCCTGAACGTTTGTGGTTTTGTGTAGACTTATCTTTTGCCAAGCCTGTTTACTCGTTCTCTCAGATAAAAGTACTAATCAATAATAGATTTATAATTATTGTTTTTATTTGTCAAATTGGTTGCCAAGCTTTGCTTAGATAGGGCACTCAGGCCTCAGAATGCTTACACTATCATGTTATATCTTTGAAAATTATCAGTATTAGGATTACTCAATCTTGGCCTGATATCAAGACCTAGATTTAATTAATAAGAGGAAAAAAAAACAACAAAAAAACTAGTCAACTAATTACTAGCAAGTCATACGTATATCATAGAGTTTCTTGACCTTCACCCTCGTTATCTTTTCCTATTTTCCATCGCTCCGGGAAGTTCCTCAAAATGATATCTAGTGTCCACTCAGAGGTGATGCATGTATGTATTTATCAACCCCTACGCTCGAGCAGGATGTGACCTAAGGTCAATTTTAAGCGGAGCTTTAACAGCTTTAAATTTAGAGTTTTCCTTCTTTTTGAATGGCTGCCAAACAAAGTTTAAAGAACACAGTCTACCCAACTATATTACCCATAGTTGAAAGGAGAATAATTGAATTCATATCTTTTCCATGGGTATCATATTTATCAACCCCTCCGTTCGGCCAGGATATGACACTAGATCAATTTTTAAGCTGGGTTTAAGAGGTTTAAATTCAGAGTATTCCTTCTCCTAGACTAGTTGCCTCTCCAAGGCTGTCCTACTATTTACCCATAGCTGGAGGGAGAATAATTGGATTCATAGCTTTCCCAAGGCTATTAGTGCTATGTGAAATGCTATCAGTCTCGTCCGGGATTTGAACTCGTGTCGCCGTGTATATTTCTATGGGTATTAATGCTGTGCGAAATATATTCAGCGTCCGACATACGGGAACATGGGACATCTGTTTCGACATTATTACGTCTTATCAGCAGTGTACACCGTGATCTCCCGCACTGGAACCAGCGACCACCAAATGTAAAGCTGAAAATCTACCACTGAGCTACTTGTCTACATCACACAGAAGTGATGCCAAATTAACTAGTTATGAAAAATGGGCGGCTAAATTATCTGATCGGTCTTGTAGTTGCTTCCATACACTTACAGAAGACACGGTCACCTCCAGGGCTACGTCTTCCCAAGAGGATTGGAGATACTCATCCGCGTAATCATAACCTCATGGCCAAAGAAATATATATACAATTTATTCTCAAGTAGAAGAATTATATTACAAATTGAATTACCATGACCTTATGAGGTCGAAACAGATGTCCGTAAATCGCACGTTGTGTTCGTCGGATTTTCTGGTAATTCAATTCATAATATAATTTCTCTACTTGAAAAAAATCTACTTATATTCAGCTTTGTCCAAAATTTGAACATGTGTCTGTGTCGATTTCGTACGTAATGATAACTGTTACACCACGAGTACCTCGAAAGTTCTGAAATATGTAAGTCGTTGATGATAGTCTAACGCTGGTACGTCCATCTGTCGGAATTCATAAGAGAACGAAGCTCATGATTTTGTCTTACTTCTCCTCCAGTGATGTGGGTAAATGGTCGTACAGCAGCTCTGGGGGGGTACTGCTTTCAGAATTCGTTGGAAAAACATGTGGAATTCTGGTGTAGTTTTCACATAGCATTTTCTCGAAGCGTTTCATTTGAGCTCAGATGGTGCATCCATACACTAGTACTGACACAGCCACAGTTCAGGAAAATACTGTTTTATTTTATCATAGAGATCAGATTTCCATTTGTTCAATAAACTGTCAACAGCAGCACACGCCCTCTCTTATGAGATGTTGCAGCCGAGTTGTCAACTAGTTGATTACTAATACCGGCGCAATTTTATAAATACCTCAGACAGTCTTCTTATTTGAGGATCGTTAAATACAACTAGTTTGAATTCAGTTTTCCTTCTCCTAGATTCGTTGCTGTATACAATTTGCCCTGCGCTAAACTAATCAAGTATGCTAGTTAATAATCGGAAGTCTTTTTTTGTAAAATGTTTATTTCTCATTAAATAATAAATTTCTGTAAAAATTTACCCGACCCCTTCACTTTGACGTCATGTTTATGACTAGATATCCGTCCTTGATACCGGTTGACGATTGCAGGACTGAGAAGCCTAATCTCCCCAACTATTTACCAAGATGGAAGAAAATCAAATGGATTCATACATTTCCCAAGTGAACCGATCACAGCCTTGTCCAGGATTTGAACTCATATCACTGAGTACATTTTCTATGATGATAACCACTATGCTGAGCGCAATTATTGCAAATTAATGTACAAAAGGGAAAATGTTTCCTGTTAGAATAAACTGTTATATATTTACTCATGAGCAGAATATGACAGAAGGTTATTTTAAAGTGAAGTACAACAGGTTTTTTCTATGAATAATTGTTAGTTTTTCTATGAATTGCCTAACCATGTGTAACCCCACCCTTAAAAAAAAAGAGACTCAAGACTCGCTGCTATTTATCCCACGCAAAAGGAAGGATATATGCCTTTTCCTAGACCGAACTCAGATAGCCAATTCCAATTGCTGCGACGATAACCGTTATGCTAAACGCACCTACTTTTTTTTTATTGCAATGCAGCCTTGTACTGTTGTGATCGAAGTGTTTTTCTAGGATGCTTTGTTTGGGGTTTTTAAATTACTAGAATAAATTATTTGTCAATTATTTTGGGTAGAAACTCCTTGAGAAAGGCCTCCTTCCAAAATTGTATGTATGCTTTTAAGGAGCTTAAGAAGCACTTTAATTTCCTTAATCTCGAAGAATCCTGTGCCTAAAGCACCTTTTCGCTCGTGAAATCCATTTTCGAAAGTTTTACACATCCTTACAATCATTGGCAGACATCACTTTCATACCTCTTGGAATTGCGATTGGCATTCGATCTTCTAATAACAAAAGTTCTATCATTAATCGCTGCGTTATATCTAACTTGGCCCTATTATTCATGACGAACGAGCACTATATCATTGGGAGGCGTGCTTAGCGAAACGGTTCTTGTTGGAATGGATTTATGACTCATGTTCAAATCCTTCGAGCTAATGCCGTTTGGAACTGAATGATTCCATCCGTTCTAAAGGATAAAGTAGACTGCGTGTTTTAGCCTTGGGTGAGGCACCCAGTCGATAAGAAGAAAAACTAAATTCCAGCCAGCTTTACCTTGCTTAAAATTGACCTTTTGTCATTTCACATAAATGTAGGGGGGAATCTTCGTGGTATTTTGGCAAACGTGCTGGACTGCGGCCTCGTTGTAAGCAAGTTCGAACCACTATCAACCGATTACGTTCACTTTTGGACTAAGACCCTTGGGAAAGGTATGAACCTCTTTATGCCCCACCAGCTCGGGGTTAAATAGTAACACCGGTGGATCTTGCCAAAAAACTGAAAATCTATCAAACATGAAAGGGACAGTGATGCCGTAGCCTTTGGAACAATAGAGAATAAATAGAATAGAGACTGTAGCAACTGGAAATTCGTGGAGATATTGAGACCGTTGAAACTGTTCTTATGGGATTGTTTAGAAAACTGAGAAGATTCCTTAAAAGCTGTGTTTACTTACTGTCTATCTGTCTTCCACGTTGCTTGTACTGAAGTGAATATTCGCTGAGTATTAAAATCTCGTAGGGATATTTTGGTAAATACTTTAGATTTCTTACATTTTCTCATACCTGAGAAATACCTGACTTCGATTTTCCTTACTGCTTGACATGGAACAACTTCGATTCGGGGATGATTGACTGACATATACTGTCATTTTTTACTCAATTCTTTATGAAGATTTAGAGCCGGTGCTTTTTCAGAGCGATTCCATGTCTTATTACATGAATCAGAAATTATCGGAACTTATTCCATTACATTGAGAACTTGAAAGATTAAAATATGGTGTTCACTCCTTATGTTTACCAAAAAATATTTCTCAGTCCGAGATTACATTGAAAGTTGCTTTATTTTCAAAATTAAAGCACTTTAAGTGTATTACTCTAATATAAATATCACTTTAGTAGGCATATATTCTGGTTAACTGTTGTATACAGACAGGCAGATATATATATATATATATATATATATATATATATATATATATATATATATATATTATAAATTGAATTACAACGACCAGAAAATCCGGCGAGTACAGTGCGACAGCTGTTTCGACTTTACTAAGTCTCATCAGCAGAATATACTGTGATATCCACCACTGGAGATCGAACCAGCGACCACAAAATGCAGAGCCGAAACTCTACCACTGAGATACTAGTTCACATCGCACACAAGCCCTTCTAAATTAACTAGTCATGTTAAACCTGTGACCATTTAACTTGATGTGTCTTGTAGTTACATCAGGTCACCTCCAGGGCTACGTCTTCCCAAGTTGGAGAAATGCATTCGCGTGATCATAACCTCATAGGCAATATATATATACATACACACACACACACATACATATATATATATATATATGTATATATATATATATAGTGTGTGTGTGTGTGTGTGTGTGTTAATAAATGACAGTTATATTTGTGTGGTTAACGATAATAAACGTTAAAACGACCGGTTCAACTGACGTAATTTGTCGCATGAAAACCTCTAAGGCATCCACTTAACTGACAAGCGATATAAAGTGGTCATTCACATTTTTAGATATTTCCAGAAGAAATATTGTCCCCATTGTTCAGTGGAGTTCCGGAATCAAATCCAGATAATTTTATCATTTTCTTTTTTTCCCAGAAATTGCATCGGATGATTAAGAAATGAATGACGTAACTTAGATTATGCCATGATATGATAACAATCGTGAGTAAAAGATCAAATTCTTTTACTTGACTCATGTATAGGACATTAACAGGTACTACCATTGCGGGTCAGAGTGAAACTTGGAGTAATAGCAATGAAAGACTTCTCCATATTCCGCAAAGCTCCATAACAAGAGCGTTACAATTAGATATAGTTTTCCTTACCTCTCTGCTGAGGCGCAGTCGGCATATTCAACAGTGGCAGCCAACGGAGCGGTTTACTTTTCATATAAGACTTCTAGTTGATAAAGGTAGTAAGCAACTGTTAAGAAAATCTTATACTTTGAAAATTTAACAAATCTTAAATGATAATAATTAATTGTTCCTTAAGAATTCTTCATAAAACCTAAGTTACTCGATTTGTTTTGCTCAATATCTATAAATTAAAATTTTGTTCCAGAAAACGGCATGAACTGATTCAGAATATAAAACTGAATGTAACATTTTTAGGAAAACATTTTTTTCATATATATAAATTTGTATGTGTGTGCTTATTATCATAAATTGAATCTTTTAAAAGTTTTTCGTAAATGCTCAAGAATGAATAAAAAGTCCCTATAAATCAGATGCTCTCTTCTTTTTTTCAATATCGAAGCATCCATTTTCATTTTGGAGCCATAATTTTATTTCTGGACTGAAAGTTACAATCCTGTGAGTTTCACAGCCATTTCATATATTTGTCTATATCATTCATAATTTTCATGTACACTGATTTATTTTTATTTACGCCCGTGAATACTTTAAGTATTATTAATCTTCTCTCTTTAAATCTAAAAAAATCTATCTATTCATCTATCTATATTCGTCTGGTTATAGTAATCTTTCTTTCTTTCTTTCTTTCTTTCTTTCTTTCTTTCTTTCTTTCTCTAACTTATTTCTATCTATCTATCTATGGCTATTAATTACGTCGTAGACAGTTTTAACGTTCCCACTATTTCTTTTTATCCCAAAATCCTTTTCTAATGAAGTCAAAGAGGACGAATCGTTACAAAGAAAAAATGAACATTCCGAATTTGATTGTTATATCATGTTTTTCTTCCAGAGAAGGTACAGTAAGAAACCTGCGGCCTCTTTGACAGACAACACAAGGGTTAGTAAATAATAATGATTCTGCTCTTGTTTTTTTACTTAAAACAGTAGAAATATAAGCGAGACGTGTTTGTTACTGGAAAATTTACAAAAAAAAAATCTTTGAAGATTTGATTAGTTTTGAAATGTGCTTGAATAGATATGCCCACGCAACGACTGCAGACTCGGAGAACTTCAGGTTAGTGCCGTTTTTCAGACGAATAGTGGTGTTAAACACAATTATAGATATTCTTACTAAACTTTAGTTCTTTGGGAAAGTACATAAGATGGTATTCTTAGTCAAAATAACAAAAATGTTTATAAGAAAACAGTAATAAAATAAAATATTATACTGAATTATTCTTTACAAAATATAGATTACTTTAAATAATCTAAATATGCTTCAATTTGATATATATCATCGTAAAATCAAACAACAAAATTCTTCATTTTACAGTCACAAACGTTTCCTCGCACTTCTCTCCATTTATATATATATATATATATATATATATATATATATATATATATATATATATATATATATATAGTGAAAGAAAAAATGGATAGTTAGACTTTAACTAAGTTACATTTTAACAAATTTAAAAAGATATATTTTTGTACTCTAATGGTATCACAGCAGAAGCCATAGGAAGCAGCATGGTTGATGGGAAGTAAGGCAGATGAACCCAAACTGGGTCAACGGTGAGCTTCACAAAGGCGAAAGAATCCCACATGTCAACGGTCAGGATCAAATAGTTCAATCAGGGAAATACTGCTACTCACGTACAAGAATATGGTGTCTATTGATGAGATTAAAAAACAGATATCAAAAGATTACCGTGACCCGGATTCAGACCATATGTCCAAACAGCATCGACCTTCACACGGGAAAACAAGGAGCGCATACCGCTGAGGTTGAATCTCTGGCTCCAAGGTTCGCAAAATGATATACAGAACTCAAGCTTAATCCGAACTAAAATCACTAAGATGTAAAAGCAGTGTACACATAGCAGCATCTAGCATTAGAACTTTGAATTGTATAGAACAGTTACCTGTGCTGACAGCCACCACGGTAGAGCACAAAATAGACATTGCGTGCAGACAAAACATAGATACTACAATAATGAACAAGAAATAAGATACCACAATACTGCAATGAATAAACATTTGTCTCAGCATCGGGTGGAAAAACTCCGTCTATGTTATCATAGGAAGCATAACAATGCTTCTAAGTACTCGTCCCGTAAAATCACTTAATAGCATCGAGAAAATACAACCTAGAATGATGACAGCTACTTTTAACGGCAACTCCGGCACAATAATCATCTCCTGTTACAGTGCCAACAATGCCAGTGATGAAACAGACCTCATCGGCTTCTATAACGCGCTATCTTCCCTTATTCGTAGTATTCTCAAACACAACGTTCAAATGATTAGTGGAGACATGAAAACTTAAATAGGTAAAGACGAAAAGAAAAAAACAATGCAAAACAACTCGGCAAACAGAAATGGGGAACATCTAACAGACTTCTAATCGAAAAAAGACTAACATGATTTATGACTAAATTCCAGAAATAGGAGGGAAGACTATGGACCTACATCTATCTAAACAATGTTAAAGCACCGATAGGTTACATACTGATGAACAAGAAATAGTTTAACAGGGCTTTGAACTGTAAGGCGTTTTCTTCATTTGAAGGAGTATCTTTCAATCACAGAATTATCACCGCAAAGATATTCCTGATGCCACGACACAAACTACCAAAACCAAACACTACGACTGGTTCTCACTTAATTGAGATATTGACAATAAATATACGTTAACTTTGAAAAACAAATTCAACAAAGTGAAATCTGAAACACTTACTCCGACTGACTTATACGATAACTCCCCCTATTTCCTCATGAAATGAGCGGCAGAATGCATACCAATTAAACCAAGAGCTAAGAATAGAGTTCCATGGGAGAAACTAGAAATAAGATAAGATGAAAATAGCATCCTTATGTAAAAAAGAAACCCAACAAATGTCAACCCGCAAAAACTTAAGCAGGCACAAAGAGAACAAGCTAACACATACCAAAAAGACCAAAAAGAATATATTCAACGTCAAGTCAATAAAATAAGAAATTCGGTTGAAGATAGATGATCAGGAATTGCGTGGCAGGCAGCAACTGAAGTGAGTAATATGAAAAAATCACAGAGAGCAGAACAAAAATTGGCCAGCCAATAAAAACGAGTACAAATGTGGCAAAAATATTTTTAAAAATTGCAGGTAAACTTCCCTAAAATCATAGATAAAACTGTCTAAAAAGATTTTAATAACTAAATAGACAACAAACCTGGACAGTTTTCAAGAAGAACTCAAAGTGGTACTGACAAAAATTAAAAGCAGAAAAGTTGCAGACCTCGACGAAATTTTCCCAGAAATGTGGCTGACAAAAAAAATTAACGAGTTACTTCAATTTTGCAACGGAGTATGTTACACAAGAATGTTGAGAGCAATATTGAACAAGTCCTGGCGACAACACCCCACGAGACACCAACTATACGGCCACTTGCCTCCCATCACGAAAACTATACAAGTTAGACGAACCAGATATGCAGGACACTGCTGGAGAAGTAAGGACGAGCTCGTAAGTGATGTACTCCTATGTACCCCCACATATGGCCAAGCAAAAGAAGGACGACCAGCTCGAACTTACATACAGCAGCTATGTGAAGACACTGGATGTAACCCTGAAGACCTGCCGGAGGCGATGAATGATAGGGATAAGTGGCGAGAGAGGGTCAGGGATATCCGTGCTGGCGGCACGACATGATGGTGATGATGATGATATAACTATTGCGATCTGGTTAGTGAACTTTTGTAATATTAAATAAAGGACAAACCACGATATGAGAGGAAATAGAGATATATTCTCAGGAAAAAAAAATTATATACAATAGAGAGACTATTAGTTGACAAGAACATAGGATTAGTGAATACAGAATAAAGATATAGTCCAACGATAGTATTAGCTTCCGTTATTACGGTAGCAAGTAAGGTGATCTAGTGCGATCTCCAGTCTCCGACAATCTAATACTATTCCTATAAGAAGCTGCTCTTCGCCTTCTTGTCTGCCCTGGTATTAATAGCGATAGCTATATATGGCAGATGGACTAGTTCATTGTGTGGGAAAAGGTGGGTGATACCCAGCAATAACCAAAACAAAATAGAGAGATAGTAAAAAAGTTACCCCCCTCCTCACAAAGAAAGGTGGCTTCAGACTCACCAAGAACTACAAAAGGCATAGCTCTTACATATAAAGCAGCTAAAGTTTATGCTTTCTTCTTAATCGCATCGATTGGGAACTTGAGAACATTTTCCGAAAAAAGTCGGTTTTCGAAGAAATCGATCCACATCACAGATTCTAACACTTGGTCGAATCATAGAAGGAGATCATGCAAAAGATCAAGTGGCAGCACTATTGCTTGTAGATTTTCTCCAATGCATTTGATTCCATACACAGATGGAAGATGGAGTAAATACATCTAGCTTATGGTCTCTCACCCCCGCACAAAAAAAAAAACTGTTACAGCCATCATGATGCTCGATAGGATCATGAAAATCAAGGTTCGCTCACTGGATGGAGACGCAGACTTTTACGACATTGTTGCCGGAGTTCTGCAAGGGGATACATAAGCACCATATCTGTTCATAATCTGCCAAGATCATATACTTAAAACGCTTATAGATCTAATAAAAGAAAATAACTTTACACTAAAATAATAAGAACCTGACGATGTCCCGCAGAAACTATTTCGGACGGAGACTATGCAGATGACATAGAGCTTTTTAGAAATACACCGACCCAAGCCGAATCCCTGCTGCATACGCTGGAGCAGGCAGCAGGAGACAGTGGGCTCCAAGTAGTGTACAAAACGAATGACATGCATTTTAATCGAGGAGACATCTTCTTTCTAAATTGTTGTTCTCTGAAATTAGTTGACAGTTTCACGTACCTCGCCAGCAGCATCTCATCTACTGAAAGTGTTATCAATATACACTTTGCTAAAGCGTGGACTGCTATCGGCAGGCTATCTAAAATACGTATTTCTGATCGATCCGATGAAATAAAACGGGGTTTCTTCCAAGCAGTGGTTGTGTAAATACTACTGAACGGATGCTGGCCCAATCGGCTGGGGCTGCATAATACACCTCTTACAGAGGGGTAAGACTCCCCCAAAGAGTGTCCTGATAATATGACTATAATGCTGGAGCTTTAGCAAGTGCAGAGTACCCCGTTGTTGCCATAACTCTAAAGTCCAGCCTGGCTCGGAATGGTAGCACTGATAGGGTCCAATGTATGGGTCAAATAGAACTAAACTGTGTACTTGAAATAGAACTTCGCTCAGTCGACTAGGGCTGTAGAATACACCAATGGCATCTCTACTGAGATGTAAGACTCCCCCAACGAATGTCCTGTAAATGACACTAAGGAGTCTGATGGTGAGGCTCCAGTCATGTCGGATATTTGGGGAATGCAGATAATCTCTTTATTGCCATCATTTCAAAGTTCATCCAGGCTCGGAGCAATGGCAGCTGATAGGGTCCTATCTATGGGTTAAATAGAACTAAACTGTGCTTTTTTTGCTAAGCTGAATAGTTTGCAATAGACCTACTTTTACATTTAAGTGTGTGTTAATAAATGACTGGCGTTTAATTGAATTGTTAGTGATACATAGCAATACTTGGAATCATTTGACTTTTTCAGTAAACGGAATAATTTGAAATAGGACAGTTTTTGACATTTAAACTATGTACTTATGCCGAACTGAATTGTTTGAAACCGAATTGTTCATATGTATAAAAATGATTTTGGCATTAAACAACCTTCTCTGATTGACATGGCATGAAAGGAAACCAAATCAAACCAAATGTAGGGATGCACCAAATAAACGCTCACAAAACCTATAAAGAAAAAGCTAGATGGGAACTGCTCATGAATGCTACGAGCTATATTGAAAAAATCCAGGAAGCAACATCCTAGGTAACAACAGCGGTATGACCACCTACATCATATCTTTAAAACCATTTAAAGAAAATGAGCAATTCATATAGAACATTGCAAGAGGACCAAGGGCGAGCTCATAAGTGACGTTCTTGGAAGGACACAACACGTGGACGTGACATTGTTGGCTGTCCAACAAGAACTTATAACAACAATTATGTATGGTTACAGGATGGAGTCTGGAAGACCTGCCAAGAGCGATGGATGATAAGAACGAATAAAGAGAGAGAGAGAGAGAGAGAGAGAGAGAGAGAGAGAGATAGAGTCAGAGAAATATGTGCTAGAAGCATGACTTGATGATACATATATATGTGTGTGTGTGTATGTGTGTAGGTTTCGATATATATATATATATATATATATATATATATATATATATATATATATATATTCCAGATAAATAGTAAATTATGAACACCAAAATTCAATTATTTTGACATTTATGTGACGTGGACCATCATCAGAGGTTTGTCAAATTACCTGCTCTACTCTTGTAGTATCAAGAAATTTTCTCATTTTCATTTACCAATTCAAGATATATATATATATATATATATATATATATATATATATATATATATATTGTGTACTAAGGGAGCATGTTTGGTTAAAAACCGAGGATTTATTTCATTTTTTAGATTTAGAGAGTTAGCTGTTTGGGCCCATATCTTAGAGTTGGTTTTGCTTTTCAGTAAGTAGGACTGGTGATAGGTTGACGTATTTATCGCTTTTGCTGGGTAAGAGTATTGTTTTGTGGTATAATTTGTTTAGTTTTTGCTTTGTTTTGAATTTGAGTTGAACTTCTTTGTTTTTAAAGTTTCAGAGCTGTGTTTTTTAGATTAAGGTCATATTTTTTTGAAAGATGGCTGTTTGGGCCTAAATTTAAGAATTGTTTTTTTTCAGTAAATTGGAGATATATATATATATATATATATATATATATATATATATATAGGTTGCAAGTTATTATTCATATGTTTGGTTAAAGACCCTGGGAATTTCCTTTTTTTTTTATCTTAATTTTTTTCTCTAGCTTTCTTGCTCGTTTATTTGTATCTGGATACAATTGATAAAGAAGGTGCCCTATTTACTGCACCCAAAACCTTTTGATCATATCGATTGATCTTCTCCAGGGGATTTTTTTAGATGCTGTTTTTGCTTTGGGTGTGATATTTATTTTGTTTGAAGACTATCATTTTTGGGAGTGTTTTACTTAGGATTTCCGTTGTTAAATATATTTTGTATACTATTCCCAGTGTTTTGTGCAATCTAATTTATTTCTGGCCGTTTATCTATGATACTGATGGCTTCAATGATTTGTTGGTGTTCATTTGTTAATTCTGGTGCTGGCGCCAATCTTTAACGACTAACGCGCTAATTAAAAAGACCCAACAATAATAACCACTTCCAACAAAATAAATATTGCACCCAAACTATATAAAAAGATTACCAATCGATATGAGCGAAATTGATAAGGAACAGAACTTAACACAACTTCTTCATCAATTATATCCTGATACAAAGAAACTTGCAAGAAAGCTACAAAAAATATAGATCAGCATCAAGGAGAATTTCATGCTGTTTAATTTGTATAAATAATATCTATCTCTCTCTCTCTATATATATATATATATAAATATTTTGAGAAGTAAAATATTGTTTATTATAAATCATAACTTAATTTATTGCATTTAATCTAGGGAAAGTTGGTGACAAATTTATGCTATATATATGTCATCCTTATAAAACACAATAAGGCACAACCTTTAATTACGAGAATTCAGGAAACGTTTATGGGTATATGAGATATCGAGCTGATGGACCATTATTGTTATCGAGCTACATTAGAAAAATAGGCACTACGAGACTTCTTAAATAGAGAATGGGTGGTACATGTTATAATCTTAAAACTGTGAAACGATTATACCTGCTAAGGTGAAATTATTGTTTTAAACTCTTTAAAAGATCAATCAATCTATTCCTTCAATCCCCCAATAGGCATAGGGTTTATTTCATGACAGCTTTGTTTCTTAGTGGAATAAATTATAAGAATATGTTAAGGATAAAATAGTTTGAACACTTTTTAAAAAAATATTGGTAGTTTTTGTGAAGGTAGCATTAAAAATGGATTGAATGGAGAGTGTGAGGAGATCATTGAAGAAATAATTAAAATAATTTGAATTAAATTTAATGACAGGCACGTCGAAGTGGAAAAGAAAAAAGAAACACAGTCAAAAGTGAAGGGGAAGGAAAAAAAGAAAAAAAGGAGTGGAAAGAGAAAGAACTGCAATATTTGTGTGTGTGTTTATTTTATAAGCAAAGTTTTTAATGCAAGTGTGTATTGTTTGAATGACGATTTTCATGAATTTCTATATTTTAGAAAACGACTTTTTAAATGAGTTTGAGAATTTTGGAAGGATGCTTTTTAAACACATTTATGTATTTTAAAGATATTTTTTAAAATTACATTAGGAAATGCCTTTTTAAATGAATTTGTGTAAATTGGAAGATAACTTTTAAAAAAGGCGTTTTGTAAACAAATTTGTTTATTTTTGAGAGAATGTGCATAAAAAGTCTGTATTGTATATGAGGACGCTCATCGAGACATGAAAATTAAATAAACGTTACTCTAACATGTTTCTCAGATATCCCCAATCTCAGAACTGATGTCATAATTTTGAAGTTATTGTCTTATTTATAATCATGATCTTTTTTGTGTGTTATAATCTAATAGAAAACAACGATTTAAAACAAGTTAAAGGCGCCTAGTTGATATTTTATTATTTGATATCATTTGGCATGAAAATATTGGCCTGTAATTGAATCTAATGGGCTACAATTTGACATAATCAATCTTCGAAAACGTATGGAGAGTAATTAAAGACAGAGAATGAGATCTCCCAAAACATTGTCACTGGCAATCATAATTATAAAAGCACGGCAACTGTGATGCATCTCATTTTTTCCGATTTTTAAATATATATATATATATATATATATATATATATATATATATATATATATATATATACATGTGTGCGTGCAAGCAAAAATAATATACATAACTAGTAAAAATAAAATCACAAAAACATGCAATCGTCAAACTGTCTGTCTAAAAACAACCATGCCATTTCTCAACGGATGTTTATCAAATTTGAGACTGAAGTCTAATTAGATCCAAGAATAAAGTACGAACAAAGAAAACCCTGGTTCGAGTTTCTTCAGGGTCTCTTTGGAAAGTACTCAAAGTGTTTTTAAAATGAAAATTTGAATGAAATCCTATCTTGAAAAATAAGGTAGCTGCAAAGTACAGGTACAACGGCTAGGACACACACACGCACACGCACACAATAAAAGTCAGTCGAGGATGACTGAAAGGCTTCCTTTTCAATATCTACTACACTGAGGTTAAGGCTGAGTGTTAAGCAAGGCGGCATCAAGTATCATTTTTGAGTCTTTGGTATGACTCGACCTGGGATTGAACCCCGGTCTCCTGGACCACTGGCTAATATATAGAGATAAAATAAATAGAGATAAAATGTAGCATACAAACATGCATAAAGATATATATAGAACGAGAGAAAGAAAGAAATTGCGCGCGTGCACGAGAGAGAGAGAGAGAGAGAGAGAGGGTTAGAAATACATTGATAGATAGGTAGAATGAAAAATAAAAGATTGAAAACACTTGTATAAAAAGTGCTCGATACTATTATAGCAGGGTGTGTTTAAAAACTTGGGTATTACAATTATGTATTCTCTGAGCTCAGTCTGTTACTCAAAGTTTCATCGGCATCACTCAGTCATAAAATAGAAATTGGAGAAAAGGTTGGCCGGCAACTATTATTTAGAGTAAAAGGTTTTTTTTCACGAGTCATGATGTGTGTGCATGTAACAAACACACGCACACACACACACATGCACACACGTATACACATAGAATTATTATTTATTTATTTTCATGATCTGTCCAATATACACAAAAATTTGGATAAATTCTTTTGAATATAGATTGCTGTTTGCTTATGTTTTGTGGCCAAACTAACGTTGTCATTGTACATTCTATTTTTATTGTTTAGTTGTGTAGCACCAATGTATATACTTTCACTGTTATCATTTTTAGCATTTATTTCTGTCAGTCACTTTATAGATGACATTATCAACTAGGCAATGGCCATTCAAAGCATCTTTCTTTCTCTCTCTTTCCCTCTCTCTTTCTCTCTAGCTTTCTTACTCTCTCTCTCTCTCTCTCTCTCTCTATATATATATATATATATATATATATATATATACGGGAAATCAACTGATTTCCACTCTGAAATAAAAGTAATTTTTGTGACAAAAGTAGGCTCAAGAAATTGTAATTTTTGAATCAGTATATTTTAGTTTATTGATCGATCGTTGCTTTCCCGCTCGTTTAAAAATTTCTAAAAAGATACTTCGCGGAATATAATATTTGACTTGCCATATAAAAATTTGAAGGATCAAAACTCAGAATAATTGAAGAAATTTTTTCCCTTCAAAATTGTTTTGAAATGCATATTTTTAACCAATTAGAATCATCGATAAATTATCAATATTTTAAAAATCTAATTTCGAACCTATCTCATTTAATAGCAAAGAAATAGATATTTTCTCTAGTATATATTTCAAAATCGTTTAATAAGATTAGATTGAAGGGATATGTTTCTGTTTACGTAAATTTATTCATAGTGCGGTTCCAGCTTTCGTTAGAGATGAAAAAAAAAATCAGCAGCAGTCGCATTTACGATTAACGCAAAAATACAATTTCTCTGAACAGATTGATACAATCACGCAAATATTAAAAAAAAATCACACAAAATATTTCCCTTTAGATTAGGTGAACAGTAACTGCTATATTTCATGCATGAATCGTCACTTTCTCTCTTTACTATCGTACTGATATTATCTTCACTTTCAAAAAAAAAAAATTTATAATTTCTGTTTTTCAACAAACTTCTCACTTTATTTAAAGAAATGCAAAATTATCATTTTATATATCGGGGTTTTATTAAATCATTTACATTGTCTGCAACACACACACACACACACACACACACACACGAATATATAGTGCAGTTAGAAGGAAACTCAACCCTGGTTAAATTGTCATTATTAATTTATTTCGCTGGAGAATATCATTATACTCTCCGTCTCATCAGATGACAGTAAATGTTTAACTTGAGGTTGAAAATTAGAAAACACGGATTACAGTCTATGTGTATGAAAAAAAAGGAAGGAAGAACCTTTATGAATTTTAAATTCTCAGGCGAGAGTAAAGTAATTTTTTGAAAAAAATGTTAGAAAAATTAAGAAACCAGAAAAAGGGTGTTCGTGATATATATATATATATATATATATATATATATGTATTATGCACTAACCCTTGTACCTGTACATAACTAATTTTTTACGGTGGTCAGCCAACTGTTTCACGATACTTGTATAGTTGCCGTCATAACCGAAGGAATCATTTCTGTATGGGGCGTTTGTCAGTAGGATTTAAATGGCAGCATTGATGACTTTCGCTAGTTCAGGACCCAGGATCCTTGATCGACTGAAATCCTTTCAAATCACGGCAGAAAACATAAAGAAAGGGAACATCCAAAAGGGAAAAAGCAGAACAAAAAATTGATTTGAAGAAGAAGAAAAAAGAGGAGAGGGAGAGCGTGGAAGAACACTAAGTAACACGGACAAATTGTTAGTAAAAAAGTAATTGAGGATTATCAGGTTGATGTTTGGTGGGAAAAGTAAAATTGATTTTCAACAGATTTTTTGAAGAGAAGTGTTCAGAGTATCATAGTCATCATCGTAAGAAAGGAACCCGGTTACTCCAGTTCGAATCGTGGACGACGCCATTTGCATTTCACAAAGCACTTATAGCATTGTCAAAATTATGAATGCAATAAAACCCCCTCTTCCAACTATAGGTAAATAGTAGGCTAAACTGAACTTTTTAATACTGGGACGGCAACCGGTCCAGGAAAATGAAAACCCTTCATACAAACCACTTGTACCTAGCTTAAAAATTGACTTGGACTAAGGGTTGTGTAAATTCATATTGCTCATGGTAAAAAAGAAAAAAGACATTCGAAATATTTTCTTTAAACTATGTCGCATGACTTCATGTGTATCTATTTTTGGATCGTTGTAAAGGATCTGACCAACTTTAAGGCCAGTTTGCTCAGTACCAAAATAAATGAATAAACTTATAAATCAGTCTGACCGAAATAAAATAAAATCCGCCCTTTCATATTGTTTAAATTTAAATAACTTTGCGGAATGTAGATATCGTGACTTCGTGTGAATTCTGATATAATCAGTAGATTAAACAAAAACTTCAGAGCAATACATTTTTCGAAGTTTATATATATATATATATATATATATATATATATATATATATATATATATATATATAAGCAGATGTTTGTTTGTTTTAAGTAACAAAACTTAAAGATTTAAAAAAAAATTGCTAGTTGGTTAAGTAGGTTTATGGAGACGCTCATGGCGTATCGGTTATAGTTTTTCTTTGTGGATCTAACTAATCGATTTCAAACCCTGAAAGTGGCTGTTTGCTTTTCCCATATCGCTAATAACCTTGGAAAATGACAAAAGCTGCTATTGTTTCCTTCAGTGATTAGTAAATCATAAACAGTCTGGGATCTTTAACCTTGGAATGTCTTCTGGTCTTGGAGAAGTGGAAAAGGAGATCAAGTGTCGAATGGTTTATATGAATAGAGCAACCACGACCAAACCGAGTTAACAGATACGTGTTTTTAAAAATTGTTTTTACGGCATGTCAATCCTTTTTGGGCTATTTAATTCAAAATTCAGTGTTTTTCAAGGCAGCTAAAGTTTTCAAGTTACTCATGATAATCATTTGTAAACAATTATAAATATTCTTATATTGATAGATTATGCACAACTATATATGAGTTGAAGCAACTTTTTCTGTTTTATAATAATAATAATAATGATAATGTCCTGGAGAATGAGACGCACAAACTCCTCTTGGATTTTGAGATATAGACGGATCACCTTAACTTGGCCAGACATCCAGACCTTATAAAAACCAACAAAAAATAGAGAACTTCCAGAATTGCAGACTTTGCTCTACCTGCTGACCACCGAGAAACATTGAAAGAAAGTGAAAAGAAGGATAAGTACCTGGACCTTGCTAGGGAACTGACAAAACTGTGAAACATAAAAATGACGATTATCCCTATCGAAATTAGTGCTCTCGATTTAGTCACCAAAGGATTGATACAAGGAACAGAGGACTTTGAAATAAGGGGACAAGCGGAGACCAAGTAAACTACTGCATTATTGAGATCAGCTAGAATACTGAGAAGAGTCCTGGAGATTTTAGGAGACTTGTTGTCACAGACTTCAATGAAATACCATCAGATAACGCTGATGTGAACAACTCTCAAGGAGTAGAAATAATAATTTGCTTGCACACAGTGATATGGTTTCATATATTTTTATTTAATAGCAATATCTTTGAAACTTATATATTTGACTCTTAAATGGGCCCTAAGAGTTACGAACACACTGGATTAGGAAAGATCTGGGAGTAATATCAACAAAGCAATACTTCACATTCTCCATAACCAAGGATTGGAGCCTTGCCATCCGATCCAGTTTGGTAGTCATATCGAGGATACCCTTTTTTTGTATGGTATCTATCTTTAGAGGATAAAGTCAGCTTAATCTAGGTTGCCTCCGCCCGGGCTAATTTAAAATAGTTACATAATAAGCATTGTTTTTTCAAGTAATTCAATGGTGCTATTTATTTAATATTTGGTGTGGTAATTAGAGGCGAAATTGACAATGATAATTACCTCATATAAACGATGTTGCAAATTAGTGCTTTCTGAAGTGTTGATTACAATAAAGTGATGTAATGTACGGTATTGTTCGTAAATAAATACGCGGTGCATTCAATAAGTTTCCAGACTATTTTTGTACAGGTATTTAAAATTGTCGTAGACTCTTGAAAAATCAGTATGTTATTGCTATACATCTTATGAGATTACTGACCTATATTTATGATTTCAGGTTTAAAAGAACAGCTACAATAGCACTTGGAATACACCCCACTAAAGCCTGATTTTCACAGCTGGTGAATTTCAAAAATGTAATCTGGACGTGAGGAAGAATCATATGCTATAAATTTTCTGTTTTAAAATTGGAAAATATGCCACAGTAACGTATGGAATGCTTTAGACTGCTTTTCGGCCGTCTTGCATGAATCGAGCATCAGCTTTTGAGTGGCATAAGAGATTCAAGGAAGGCAGGGTGTCTGTGAGGAATGATGAGAGGTGTGGGAGGAATAAGGAAGTCAGTACACCTGAGATGATTGGCCAAAGGGTTAGGGTTAGGGTTACTATGTTTAGGTTTTAAGAGAGTTCAAGAAGAATTTCCGTCGCAAGAGGTCAGCACTCTTCAAATCGGGTCAGTGGCATTTTCACCAAGATAATGCACCAGTCCACAACTCCATCCTTGTCACAGGCTATTTGACGAAGATGGGCGTCAAGACAGTTCCTTACCCTCCTTATAGATCAGACCTTGCTCCCTATGACTTTTGGTTATTCCCTAAGCTCAGAGGCTGTCATGAGACAACTGAGGAGATGAAAGAGGCTGTGACGAAGGTCATTGACAAGAGGACTTCCATGAGGCTTTCCAGAAGTTGTTGGAACGGTACAACAAGTGCATTGCAGCTGGAGGAGATTACTTCGAAGGAGACTACAGTTTCATGTATGTACTATCAATGAAAGTGCCCATACGAAAAAAGTCTGGAAACTTAATTAATGAGCCTCGTACATCCATAAATCTTTACTTTGGTTTAGTTCCTTGTTTGTTTTATGGCATATCAGCTTTCTAGGCTTATTTCATACCAAAGATATACTTGTAGAAGATCAGTAGTTGTACTATTTAACTAATAGCTTGGGGGAATAAAGAATTCTATACTTTTTTACCGAGGTAGTGGTCCGAAAGTAAACATAATAGCGCGACTGGGGTTCGAACCTGCATACTCTAGTGTCTCAGTTCAGCACCACTGAACTTTGCCTAATATTCTAAAATCAATTTTCTCAACTAATTGATTTTCTAAATGTAAGTTTCTTCTGAACAGGATATATCAGGATTTTGTAATTTCTTATGGAATATTATACAGTCAGAGCGGATATCATTAGGTATTATCTATTACTAAGTCAGTACCCAAAATCCGAATATGCTGCAGTACATAAATGAGCACTCCTGAAAATAACTATGGTCATATTAGAGGTAAAGCATCTTTTCTTTAATAGCTAAGCATTTTGTGTTCATAAGATTTACCTTAAATATCATCATCATTATCAACATCATCATCATCTTCATTCTCATCATCATAATGGCGTGGAAACATTACGGATTACTTTCAATCCTTCATAATGCGTCCCTATCGGCCATTACTATTTGCAAGTCCTCTAGACAATATGCAGTGTCAGTACAGAACTGATGAATATAGGATATTGCTAGTTGGACAACACTGATGGGTCCATGTGTAAGAGTCCTTATGAGAGTGTCTCGTTATCATCGCTTCTCTCGTAGTGTCCATCGAGTCTTACTCATTTTATTTGGATTTTTAGCGAGATGGCTGAGCAGTTTTTGTTTTGATGGGATGCTGATTCGAGATGTTTTTTATAGTTCACACCAAGCTATTTCTCCACGTGTTTCATTGAAGTCGAAGTGATGCAACCATAAAGAAACGGCAACAGATCGGAAGAATTTTATCTATTAAAATAAAATGGGCATTCTTTCAACCGGGAGCGTATTCTTTAATGTAACTAGATTAGATGATTTAAAAAAGACGGCATAATTCTTTTACAAGTCGTATCGACAAAAATATTAAGTAATAACCCACTGATGAGGATGGCCTAGTGAGATGGGGCTGAAGAATACACTAACAGCATCTCTGCAGAGGGGTAAGATTCCCCTAACCAGTGTCCCTGATATAAAACTAAACGATTTGATGGTGACGCTTCAGTAATGCTGGAGCTTTGGGAAATGCAGAGTACCCCTTTATTGTCACAGATCCCTGGTCCCCTCTGCCCCGGAGTAATAGCACCGGAGAGGGTCATATCTATGAGTCAAATAAAACTGCTTGACATTTAAAGTGAACACTTTAAACTGAATTGTCTTAAATAGAACTGTTATATATCTAACTGTGTGCAGTCAAGTGGCTGATGTTTAATTGAATTGTCAGTATAAAATACCAATACTTAAAAACTGTAAACTGTTTGCAAACAAATAATTAATAGTAAATAGAATTATTTGTATTAGATAGAAATAAGTGAAACCATTTCACAGGCTCATTAAAAAATGTTATCAGCTAAATGTGTTAGTAATCATATCTAATAAATATATATAAAGACGATTTGGCATTAAATAACCAATAAAAAATTTGTATGCCATAAAACCCATCCTGTAATATTACGGACGGGCGCTGTCGTCAATCAGTGAAGGTGTCACGAGACTAGCGCGTGCGAGCAGAATGACCTGCAAAGTTAACGTGATTTTAAAATAATCACTGATGTTAATACATCACTGGTGACATCGAACATTCGAGTATCTTCGATTTATTCTTCAAGATCTCTATATAAGAAAACAAGTAACGAGATTTTGGCAGAGTTGAAGGCAGTTGTCAAAACGGGTACGTTAAAGTTTCCGAGGCCTCGACCCGTTCTAACCCAGTCTGCTACGACCTATCTACCAGGTGTGTGTCAAACAGCCAGCTCTCACCCACACCGCGTCACCACCAAGAGGAAGGGAGAAGAAGGACGCAACTAAAATGAACTTTTCGAGTTGCAGCGATCATAGCTGAATAAAAAACCACTGCTATATTTTCTTCCCTTACCTTCGAGTTTGAGTAATTCTTTTTCTGCGGACTTCTTTCTTTACAGCACAAAACGTTGGTCCTATGGTACAATCCAAACCATTGACGAGGAAAAAGATATGGAATTCATTGCCAAAAATATTAGAATACCGAGTGCCCCCCCCTGAATTTTATGACTACCTTAATTTCACTCATTTAAAGCATATCAAAATGATTTCGGCTTTATCAAATGTCAGTTAATACATCTATTTTGATGGATAGAGCCTTCTCATGGACAATTTTTAAAAAAATTCCCGCTATAAATTTTCAGTCGCATAAAACAACAATTGACTCTTGTTTCGATTTGATTTTTGTTGAACACTTTCTATTTTCAGTGCATATTGCTCTGAGTTTTTTTTATCCTCAAGCATTGATTTATTTCAGGGTCTACTGTTAAGCTTTCATTTTTTACCCATGCTATTTCTTTTATATTTACACCAAAGTTTTAAAACAATCAATTAAAAATAACCAACGTCTTTCGCCATACTCCATAGTGGATAGTTTGCTTGAATGAATTCTATTATCAGTTCCATTATGTGAACTGATAGTTCTTATATTGAGACTGTGATTCCTTTCAATCATCTTCGCACAACTGCTTATTGAGATCTGCAAGAATTTTTAATCGATTAAAGAATTGCATATCAAGGGTTCTGTTGGTATTTGTTTTTGGAATTCAAGTTACAAGACCATTCCATTTTTTTTTCCAAAATTGGCTTTTTCCATAATATTTCCACAGTGTGGTTATTCCATTCATTGTAATAATTTAATCTCATTTGTTTAAAGAATATTTAATGAGGCCAAAATAGTCTTTTATTAAATCATAATGTTTTGCTTCTTATTTGTAATTTGGGCATTTACAAGTAAATAAAACCCCTAAGTCACCGTTCTTTGAGTGATAATTCTACAATCTTTGATAATATTGCCTTATTTTCGAATTTTATAATTTGAAAAATATCTAATAAAGAAATTACTCCCTATCTTACGTTGATGTTTAATATGATAGTGACTCCTCTGTTTTAATTTCAAATGTAAATTCATATTGTAAATGCTAATTTTAAATAAAGATTTCTTTGATTATTTAAAGATTCTTACATCACCACTAATGTCTACCACTTGAATAATCTTTTAAAAATTTCTATTTTAAAATGACAGCCTTTGCAAACCGAGTAAGCCAGCTAGTTTTTATAAAATCAAGAAATGCGGAATTTTCTTCTATAGTTGTTAATCATACAGGAAATGATGTTATGTTTTACGAATACATGTTAGACATGGCATTACGGTAACACAAATGTTTTCCCTTTTGAATTGCGTCCACACCCACAATTTGACAGCCCAACGCAATCTGCTAAACATTAAATTTTTAATGAATTTTATAGTCGTTTTACTTACTAGCCTACTTTCTAACATACCAATCACAAACACATCAACGAAAAAGACCAACACAGTTTGTTAATTATGCACGTGAATATGCACATTCAACATTGTGTTCGGCTGTCTCATCCCCTTTTTCTATTTTTGAAGTTATTTATGAAGATGAAGAATTACCACTTCAAAACATTGTATTATATTTGGAGCCATGAATATTGATCATTTGAAAATTGATTCACTGCCCTTTAAGCTCTTTTATTTATTTATTTTTGTTAAATTGTAGAAAAGTGCACTAGTATTACAAAATAAAGTGAGTGCTTTAATTGATAATGTACTTACTTGTCATTTTGAAAATGTAAATGTTTTTGAGACTCCAAGGATTTCAGATCATTGTCTAAATTTATGGCTTATTTTCACAAAAAAACTTAAGGTCAAATACAGAATATGTAAGAAGCAGATATTTTAGTGACTTTGTTGCGAAGCTTTTTATGAAAGACAAGAAAGGGTGCCTCAAAGTAACATTATTATATTGATAACAAAGTAATACTTTTTAGGATATTTATAGTGGGATTATTGATAAGCATGCAGAATCAGGAACATATAGAGTAACACATCATGCATCTTCCTGGCCTTATGAAACTTTACAAAGCCAAAGAAATATACAAACATATGTTATAACTTTAATGTAGAAAAAAAGCCAAAGTATGAACAGATATATAAGACACTTCATAATACTCTATTCTATAGAATTTATGAAGGCCAAGATTGTTAACAATAATAAAAAATTGCGTCTAAAAATTATAAAATCTAAATTCTAAAAAAATTAAGAAATATCAAAAAATTCATGAAATAAGCAAAATTAATAGATAATGTTAATTTCTAAAAAAGTGTTTTAAAAAATTAATTAAAAAAAATATTAGTTTTCTTTTTAACGCTATAAAATTTCATTAGGATTTCAATAGATTTAGTGACATTGAATCTAGAAAAATACATTTATATTGATCAAAACCAGCTGAATTCTACTTTTGTATAACAGAATTATGCCGAGTATTTTTTGCTGAGGCGAGTAAAGAAAATTTAAAGAAATATTTCAGTCCGTCATTTTCATTTATTGAGGTGAGTGAAAATAAAGTAATCAGTCCAGTTCATTTAATAAATATTTCTGATTGTAGCTTAAATGTTATTTGTGCTTTTATCCTTATTTTGGTGACTAAACAATACGTATACCTTTGCAAACATTATAAACACCTGTATTTTCCATAAAATGCAGTCAACCCTATAGAAAAACGCTACGGATTACTTAAAGGTAATAATCTACTTGTAATACTGATTACAGGCCTTTAATCTTTGCATTTTGAAAGGTAAATGAAAAGTCAATAGTGTAAGAAAGTAGTGATTATTTGAAAAAAGAAAACCCCTAAAACTTTATTTTCATTATCAATACCAATTATACAACACCCACACTGTAGAAATTGAAATATTTGAAATATTAGTGATGAAATTTAAGAATGTGTACATATCTAAGAACTTGTTTTTCTTGGGCTAAAATACGAATAACCCACAAAGTTAATTGTGACAATCAAAATGTGACACTTGCAAAACTTAAGACTGCTCATTTCTGTGGTGATTCATTTTTATGGTTATTTTCTTACTTTAAAGATCGACTTCAAAAGTTTTAGACGAATGAAAGTGATTGTATTTAGATTGAGGTATTTAAATATGCACTACAGTGGTTTTTCTTGAGACCGTGATTTTAGCTGTCTCACTTTCTGACATTAGAGAAGCTATAAGGAAGAGAAGTATTTCCCATATATAATGATGGCTAACAGTATAATTCTTGCAAATGTAAAAACATCAACAACACTATTTTGAACATTGTTATCTTGAGCGAATTGAAAAATGTTTTTAAAAGATATTGGAATTAATTCTTGTCAGCATTAATAGAATGAAAGTATTACTTTGTTATCAATATAATTATGTTACTTTGGGGCGCCCTTTGAGGAGGTGCCCATGGTGTAATGGTTATCGTCGCAGGATACGACGACACGAGTTCAAATCCTGGACGAGCCTGATTGCATTTCACATAGCACTAATACTCTTGGGAAAGATGTGAATCCAATTATTCTCCCTCCAGCTATGGAGTAGGACTGACTAGGTTCTTCAGCCTTGGTGAGGCGACTAGTCTAGGAGAAGGAAAACTACTGAATTCAAACCTGTTAAACTCCGCGTAAAAATTGACCTTGTGTCATATCCTGCCCGAGCGGAGGGGTTGGGTAAATATGATTAACAGAATGAAAGATATAAGATTGGATGATATTTTAATTGATTTCGGTTTTTTGTTCCTTTGTTTTTAATGGCATATAAACCTTTAAGTGTTATTTAATGTCAAAATCATCCTCGTAGAAGAACAGTTGAGGTACTTTTTAACCCAAAGTTAGGGAGATAAGGGTGTTCATACAAATTTTAATTGAGCATAAAATTATGAGAAAGTGGATGAAGCTAGAATAATTTGTTGTGCTTTATGATGAATTAACTTAAACAAGACATTTAAACTTGTCAATTGTAAAGGCCTATGGCACATGAAAACATGAATTTAGGTTCAAAATTTTCTTAAGCAAATCATCTAAATTGAATTTAATAGACAATTACATTGACAAAAATGGTGTAAAAGGTATTAGAAGATAACTTCATATACGCCTGAAATTTACTCGGCAATATTCATTGTGAATCATTTAAATTGAATTTAATTTAAACCAACATTCGCACTCGATTTAGCTATGGTGAAGTCATTTGACCGAATGAAACTGGATAACTACAAAATTAAATTCAGATATTACCAAACAAAAACTTTTATTTAGTAACACTTTAACACATTCTTAGGTTTATATCATGAGTGTTATTTTTCCACTTTCTAGTTTCTTTTTATATGAGGTTCGGGCAATAAAAGGTTTGTACGATTTACAATTGCACAATTATAAAGGAAGTCAGTAGAGATGTGTCATTTCATATCTTTCAAGACTGTCAGTGTTACTCACTTTGCACACCACTGCGCCCAGAAATTTTCTTTACTTGAGAGTCCGTGTGTTTTCACATCGCTGATTGTCCTTTCGAATCAGGGTTAAACCAATTTTTAGCCTATTTGTCAATATCTTTTAAGCTAGTACATACTTCTCCGTACACATCAGACATTCTGCTGTAAGTTTCACAAGGTCTACACTCCTCTTTCAGCATAAAATTGATGACATACCTCTTTTAAAGCGAACAGCACTTTGTTTGATTTGCCGCTATTTTGAATTGCTTCTAAACAATTTCTTAGCAAGATTAAACATTTTTTTGCTGTAATCCAATTCCAAACAATGTAGAAGCTATATGTAGGAAAATGAATTCTGAATATATATATATATATATATATATATATATATATATATATATATATATATTAAGTACCCTTTTTCAAAAACTAACCCAAGTCTGTTTCGTTTCTTTGATATGGAAAGCCAGAAGGTCACTCTCCCGTTGAAGGATTTTAATTTTGTATTTCATATATATTAAAAGAACAACGTTTTTCTTCTACTTTTTGTAAGGTTTTAGCTTAATTTTGCACAAGGTCTGCGGTATAGGGCACCCAGTGCAAATCAAACTCAATATCCATGCTCCTGCTTGTCTATTTATTCCCATAAAATGATGTGAAACGACTATTATGTGTGTGCCGGTGGTCATATATTTGTTTGTATACAGAAACTGGTGCATTCATGCAGTATTTTAAATTAGTGCATGTAAACATTACTGCAGAATGGAAAGTTTAGAGAGTTGTGCTAGTAACTCATTACAAAGGAATTTGGTTCTTACAGGGTGCCAGATGATCCTATCTTTATGCTAAAATTAATCTAAACTATTATATACCGAACACGTTCAAACATTGCTGAACACTAATCTAGAATAAAGCTGTGGATTGGTTAGTTTATTTGTTCAATGGCATAACAACAACCTATGGGTTATTTAATTCCAGCATTTGATTAATACCTAAATGTTTGATTACAGTTTTAACTATTCATATTTTAACCGTTGCACTGAATTAAAAAAGGCACTTTATTTGTCTATAATCCTTTGTTTTCTAACAGAGAAATGGACGAAAGGCAAACTCGGAATCACTAAAAACTACAGACGCATTACCCTTACAGTCATAGCTGCTAGGATTTATAATATCCTGTTTCTCAATCGTATCCGACCAAAAGTTGAGAAGGTTCTTTAGAAAAACCCGGTAATTCCTCGTGACGTAATGATTAAAGTGCTCGATGAAAGCCTCGGAGTAAGTAAGTTCGAGTTCCAATCGAACTTTTACGTTCATTTTCAATACCTTTGGGAAATGTATTGAACATACTAATCCCCCAGGATAGTCTTCAGTGAAATCTATTCACGGCTTCAGAGATTCTGAATATTCATTAAACCATCGAAGGAGTACATGTAAAAAATATCTTAGTAACTCTTTTGTCTATAGATTTCTCAAATGTATTTGATTCTTTAGACAGAGGAAACATGAAGCAAACACATCTAGCATATCTTCTCAAAGAAACTGTTACCGCTAGAATGATGCGCTACAAATCACGAAAGCGATGGTTCTCTTAGCCGATAGTGACACTTTGACATTGTCACTGAAGTCCTGCAAAGAGATACATTGGTACCATTTGCCTAAATTAGGTGCTATCAATATCATTAAAATCTAATGAAAGAAAATTGCACTAAAAAAGTAAATAAGCTGCCGACAATCAGCTGAAACTATTATGGATGCTCAGAATGCATTTGATCTAGAGCATCTTGTAAATATTCTTCTTCAAAATAAATCTCAGCTGAATAGGCCTGAGCAGACAGAAGGTGGCAGAGGTCTGTGGCTGAACTCTGATAAAATTGAGTTCAGGAGTCTTAAACAAGTTAGTCTCATATCATGATTCAATGGCAAGCCACTGAAATTAGTAGACGAGTTCCCATACGTCGATAATAATATATCATCTCCTGAAACAATGCCAACATATTCATTGGAAGGGCATGGACGTTTATAGACAGGTAATGACCATACAGAAATCTGATCTTTCTGATAAAATAAAAGGGAATTCTTCCAAGCAGCTCCAGTGTCAATACTGTTGCATAGTTGAACCACCTGGAATTCAATAAAACGCTAAGAGAAAAAGCTAGATGGGAACTACAAAATTATCCTTCGTGTTGTTTCTAACACTCGAATCATGGAAGCTGCACTCTATGAAATAGCTGCTGTATGGCCATTTACCTCTCATCTCAGAAACCATTCAAATAAAACCAAGAAGGCATTCAGGGTATTCCTGGTCAAGTAAAGCAGCGTGCTCTGATGAGACATAACAATGTTAGCCGATTAACAAAACGTTACTTTCATTAATTCTGTTCGGACATTGGATGCTATCTAGAATACTTTCCTTGAGCAATTGCCGATAGGGATGGATGACAAGTCAAAGAGTCAAAGAGAACCCGTTCTATAAGCATGCTTTGAGGATAATGATGGTGAGTTCTATCCAATAGAAATAATTTGGACATATCTAAATGGTTTCAAGTATTCTTAACTAACATTGACAATCTATACACAATTACAAAGACCCAAGCAACCATTTTCATTTAATAATGATCATTTGTTAGCACATTTATATATCTCAGATAATTGATTGTAATCTTTAAGAAAAAAATCACAGCTCCGAGTAAGAATTCTTTAGATAAATCATATGCACACAGACAAGTATCAAGTCTTTCTATCTAATAAATAAAGTAAAGCTCAAGATCTTTGTGGAGGGTGACCCGAGGGCTCTCTTTTAATAACAACTACACAGAAGTGTACGGGAAGGCACTACTCCTTCTGCTGAATTACTCCACTTTACTCTTGATACGTACCTTATAATGCGGAGTGTTAAGCAAGGCAGCATCAAGTACCATATTTTAAGTCTTTGGTATGACTTGACCTGGGATTGAACCCTGGTCTCCCCGCCCAAGCCAATGGCGCGGTACAAACGATTAAATACAAACAATTTTTTTTAACCAAAAGCGGGTACACTAACAGGAAGAACCATTCTGAGTGAGAGTGGATCTTGGTATAATGGCATTGAAGTGAAACTCCACACCCCACGGTGTTCTAGAACTGGAGTCTTCCCGTTACGTGTAATTTAGTGTCATTCCCAGGATGCAATAAACTTGTTATAGATATCATATCCATAAACGCATACACTAACGCGGGCAGATGCGCACGCATACATGTATATACAATGTCCCCTAGAAGTAAGTACCCCCAAACTTTTTATGCATAAAAAGTTTAATTTCTTCAAAATTGAATTAGAAAAAAAAGGAATCATTCATTTTCAGCGTAACATTAACAAATAAAACGAATATTATGTGTTATTCATTACCATTGAAAAATCTCAAGCAAAATAGAATTGCGTCCGCACGCACACACACACACACACACACACACACACACACACACACATATATATATATATATATAAGGTGGTACTTGATGCTTCCTTTCTTAACACTCAGCAATATAAGGTACGTATCAAGGGTAAAGTGGAGCAATCTAGGGAAAGGAGTAGCGCCCTCCCCAACACGGCGTAGTAGCTATTGAAAAGGGAGCCTTCTGGTCACCCTCGACTATGGTCGCCAACTTTAATTTTTTTACATATTCATATTTTTGCTACTGAATATCAACAGTTGTGAGCGAGGAAAATATATGAATTATAATTCGTTTTCATTGTCTAATTCTCTTCTACAAAAAAAAAATGATGAATTTTGATTTCTCATCCGAAATCTTCGTTACAGTGAACCTGGATATTGTTGCGTTGGGTAGCAATTAAAATGATCAACCAATCCGTCCTGCGAAGCGTGTGATATCCCTCCCTGATGAAACTACTTTCCGGTAAATATTTACAAGCTAGCCGCGGCCTCACCCAAAAAGAAACATCAACTTTATAATGCCCGTCGAGCATCTGTCTTGCACGCCCAAGCGCATTCCGCCAGGAAAGAACACAGAGTTACAACTCCCTTATGAGATTAAAACAAACACATCCGCTCTGGAACCCCACAAGGGCTTACCCCTTACCATATCACGTTGCCAACATCACTGATTTTTTAACCCCTATCATTAAAGTGATACGAGCATATCTATTATACCCGCTCTGTCTTCATACCTCGTGACCCCCAAAAAGGTCAAGTTGTCAAAAACAACCCCCCCCAAAAGACAAGAACAACAGAAAAAAAGAAAACAACCATGAAGAGTAAATTTATCCGTGCCTCGTACCAGGCAAGATTTGACTAAGGGTCTTTTTTTTTATCGCGGGGATTTCGGGGAGGGGGATATCGCGAACGAACCGAGACTCATTCATCACAGGTCAATGCTGATCATAGGTTCAAGAGGAGTAATATAAATCTCTGCTTGTCATTGATAATCCCCAGCACGAATACCAGGAGGCCCTGAAGAGGTTTAGTCTCAAATTGACGTAATCTCATACGACCCGTCAAATATCCTTCCAACCTCTATGAAAGCCGTATTTGAGACCTTTCACGGTGAAAATGAAGAAGTGTTCAACCCTAACCAGAAAGGGTTTTATGGTAACGTGGATCACATCCAGGCAGTTATCAATAATGATTCCGTTCAACCATTCTGACGTAGAGGATGCCTTCCCCAGGATGCAACACATGGGCTTCAAGAACTACAGCAAAATTTCGATAAATTGGAGTCACAGGATGTTTTTGTAAGTAGATATAATATATGAAGAAAAATATATCCTTAATCTGCATTTATTTGCATATGAATAATATGCAAATGCTTAATGTTTCGAGGTTTTCGTTAACCCATCTTTAAGGCAATGTTAATATGGCATGTTAAGTCTTAATCAGAAATTATTTTAAAATGAAATCATACAAAGAAAAAAATGAGAAAAAATCTTAACGTTCAATTATCGTTAATCAAGTTATGTTTCAAAATGAATGTGACGTAATTAGTGTTTGAATTTTCGTTTTTTTTCTTTTTTTGATTCTATTAATAGATTTTAAAAATATTTTTAAAATTGTATAAGAATTTCGAAACTTTTTAATCTGAAAAAATAGCCTATGTATATGCAGTTAAAAAATATCTATAAAATATTTACAATTTTGAAAATTTTTACCAACACACACACACACACACACACACACACACACACACACACACACACACACACACACACACACACACACACACACATATATATATATGTATATATATATATATATATATATTGATCCCATGTCATAAAGCTTAAACTGTTTATATTTACTCCCGCGTGTACTCTTTAAAATCCGAATGAAATCAGTCATGCTATCTTCACATATACAATACTCTTCACACGCAACAATTGGATTTTGAAAACCTCATTAATTCTATACATCTCTATCTATCTATCTATCTATCTATCTATCTATCTAAGAGATATTACCTAAAATATTAAGCTAAAGATTAACTCATGGTTACAAATTTTGGCTTATCAGTACACATTCAAAATGCATTTTATTTTGGACAGTTTTTATTTTCTGACGTTCTTATGCATGTTTTTGCACGTGAGTGTATGTATGCGTGTGTCTATGCGTCCTTACGCACACACACACACACACACACACACACACACACACACACACACACACACACACACACACACACACACACACACACACACAGATATATAATGCAATTAAAAACACTGCATTTATCTCCTCTCATATCAATTTAAAAAAGATTGTACCCGGTGTGCATACAAATATTAAAAAAAAATCTACATACGACCTTTGGTAATGAATTTCGGCTTCCATCATTAGACTTAACATGAAAAGTTGACCTAGAGACCAGAAAACCTTTGATCTAAAGTAAGAAATGAATATTTTCTATGTATTGTGCGTCATTCAACCAGCGTGTGTTAATATTTCAAGTACATTTTTTAGTACGTTATTTAATATAAATTTCATTTTGGGTGTGCCTCAATAAGTACCATATGTTCGTTGAGGAGACACTTTTCTAAAATGTATAATTAGGAAATTATATATATATATATATATATATATATATATATATATATACACTTTTATATAAAAGAAGTAATCCTTGAGACAAGAGAGTAGAATTTACAATGAACCCACGTTTTATGCTACAGTAATAAATCCATGACAGCACTGATCTCGAAGACAGTGTTATTTAGATGATATTTTATTATTCACTAGCTCCATTTGGGAATCCACTCTTTTGTGTTATGTCAGTAATAACTTTTTCTAAATATGAAAACATTACGTGTATAAATCTGACACATGTGTGAGAAACTTTTACAGTCTATTTTTCCAAGAAATTTGGCAACATTGGAATTATTTCAAAAATATTTCAAGAGTCTGAGGATATCAAAAAATATCCCATATGTACAAATGTTTTGATTGCGTAATATTTCACTAGAAATGATAATTTTTTTGTTTAAAAGAGAATCAACTATCGTATTAAAAGTTGGTGGACTGGTTTTAATTTATCTATCTATCTATCTATCTATTGTGAGGTGGTTATCTGGTTCACATGTAACCAATACATCTTTCTAAGGAGGTGTAATGAAGAATTTTTAGGCTTTAATGTCTCGTATAAAAAGATGGTCGAAACAGGGTTAAAATGTTGTCACTTATTCTTCAAGCTAACTTTACACCGAAGAGACAGAGTACGCCTTTTACAACACACTCGTCTTCTTTCTCTATCTATCTATCTATCTATCTATCTATCACATACTCGAATGAATAAACAGACAACATCTCTTAATATAAAAAAATATAATCCCGTTCTTTTCTTTTTTTATAATGAACAGTAAGACATGGTGGTGGGGAAGGAGGGAGTCAGTGACCGCTAAGATATACACACAAAGTGAAATAAATAATCTGTAAAGAAATATACGTCTTTGTTCTTCTTTCGTGAGGCTGGTACAGAGACAACTCAAAACGTTTAAACATGTCTACTTCTTCCCTTTTCTTTTAGGAAATTGGTACACGTCAACTCAAGCATCTACTCATCTCAGCTTCTATATGTGTTTCGCAAAGCACCCACAACTTTCTTCTGGGATTGTATCCGGTTTTGATTTAGTGAGCCTGTTTCCTCACACTTCTCTACATTATCGTGGACATTTAATCATCTTAGCTTTTATATTTTCTTTAACTACAGGGACTTCACAAGGTTCCCCATTCTTCTTTTTCTGGGATTATACTCACTTCCAATATTAGAGAGTCTCGTACATTTCAGACCTATCTCAACGTCTCAAACCTGTGCCGTCGGGCGTAAGGCCAGTACCCAGAGTGACGTAACATCCAGTCTCTCTTCTGTCGGCTCCTTTCTTCTCTCTCCCGGGTGGAGAATCTTCAGCCGATATATAATTTTTCGGACGCCCACGCACTTTATGGTCACTCTTCCTTTCGGCAAGCCACCCATGCAATTCACGTGGCATTTCCGCTGTGTTTTTTTTTTTTTACATTAAGACACAGGTTCATCCCGTTTTGATATCCGTGTAATTTACGTAGCCCGTCAACGAGGATGTATTTAACATATTCATCAAGCTCTTCAACATACACACACAGAGATACACACACACACACACACATATATATATATATATGTTGGATTGCTCGATATATATATATATATATATATATATATATATATATATATATATATATATATATGTATTGTATGTGAGTGGCAAAAAAATGTGAACATCCATGGTATGTTCATACTAAAAGTAAAATAATGTGCATTAAATGAATTATCTCGTAACATGTATGCAAAATACATTACTTAGACTGGAATTACATGCACTGAAAAAATTTTATACATTTATAAGTTGGCGACCGTAGTCGAGGGCCACCAGAAGGCTCCCTTTTTCAATAGCTACAACACCAAGGTGTAGGGGAGGCCGCTGGATTGCTCCACTTTACCCTTGATACGTTCCTTATATTGCAGAGCGTTAAGCAAGGAGGTATCAAGTATAAAGGAGGTATAAAGTCTTTGGTATGACTCGACCTGGGATTGAACCCAGGTCTCCCGGACCATTGGCGAACACTCTATCCACTTGACCAATGTGCCGGTTATTGTTAACATAGAATTAGTTGATAATGATAAAATTTTATCTGAATGCATTAACTTTTTTCCTGACTTCAAAAGTATTACCAATGATGTTTACTTTTGTAAACGATAAATTTGTGTTGAATGTCCTTGGAAATAATATTTTGACTATGTCTTTAAAACTTTTTGGAAATGTTCTTAGTTTTCTGAGAAATCAAGGGCAAATGAGCGATAAGTTATTTAAACAAATTTTAACTGTTGATTTTCATTCTTAAAAGTAACTCATTAAACTATATATATATATATATATATATATTGAATCTACAGGGTACCGTGACTAATAGGCTGGACTGCGTTATCGTTGTAACAGAGTTCGAACTCCTGTCATACTATTCCGTTCACTTCCACACGAATGTCCTTGGGAAAATCATGAACCCTCTTATGTCACCTAGTTGACTACCTAGACCACCGACAGGTCACTGCTCCAATGTAGGATTTAATCTAGTCATGTTCGGTCATTCGCCTGCGTTATGTTTCAGATCCATATCACCGAAGTCGCCACTCGCTGATCGCCAAATAAATCAGATAAGGCTGATCATTTAAGAAAAATAATTTGAAGTTGAAAGCCAGGAACAAAATAACACGGGGTTTTCAATGATTAATAAAAAAAAAGTTTAATTAATAAAAAAATAAGAAAGTCCGTTTTAAGAAAGTCAGTTTTCTTTAAAAAATGAATAAGTTTGATCATGTAAGTCCCTTCCCCGTTGAGTGAAGAAATATGTTTCAAAGATCTTACCACCCCTCTCTCTCTAATTGAAGTAGCAGGTACACCTTTTCAAAGAGCTATGTTGTAACAGTACTCGTTTCAGCTATGAATTCTGTTTCGTTAGGTTTCTGTTAACAACTTGTGATTCTCGCTTCTCCATCACAGAAAGTCTGACTCAACGCTTCAAATTCGAAGCGATAGGGGGTTTACTACTGACTGCTACCTCCCTCTAAGCAAAACGGCATCAAGTACTATTTTGGAGTCTTTGGTATGACTTGACCTGGGATTGAACCTCAGTCTCCCGACCATTGACGAACTCTCTACTCATTCGGCCAATTACCGCTACTTTCGGCAAAAAACTGGGTTAAATAATAATTTTTCTTATTTCCAAGTGGGCGTATCTCATCAACGTTTTTCTCCTTAATTAGATTTCAGTTATTAATTCCATCCATATATGGCTACCTCCGAGTCTATCGGTGAATATCTGTGACCGTTACTCAAAGGTGGAGGGTATATTTCTACTTCCATGTGTCGCCTGGTGTACCCTCTCGCTACCGTAGGCGGTACACTCACTCATGTGACGTAGTGCAAATTGCACTGTCTTCCGAAGGGAAAAAAATAAATTAAAATTTTTAATTTCTCAGAGTCTAATATTTTCAACCAGATCTGCACCTGGTTCGTGACTGACACCTTCTGACCCCATCTCCAGTTCTGCCATTGTTTTGGCTAGCCGTTTTCTGATGACACTTTCAGTACAATCAAAAGAGATATTTTAGCTTTCTTTCTTCCTTTCCTTTCTCTTTCTGGTTAAAAGAAATAATTCAGTATTTTTTGTTTTTCCAGTCCAGCAAAAAATTAAACACTTTTTCCAGCTTCTTTTCGATTATGACAAGTATTGTATCATTCTTCAAAAAATCAATGTACTTCTTTTATTCTTCTAAAATCCTCGCTGGCCATTTTTCGTCTATTAAAATCATTCTCAGATTTCTCTCGCTTCTGGTCTCTGACGCATCCTTTACCATGTCATACATATGCTCACAGCAATTCATTAAATTGTACCTCTTCAGTTCTTAAAGAAAGATTGATTTAGCATTAATTAAACCAGGAAGGTTGGCATCCAATTAAACTTAAAAGAAAAAAAGAATATATATATATATGTATATATATATATATATAATGTAAAGATAAAAGAAAAAATAATATATATATATATATATATATATATAATGTAAGGATGAAATTATGAACACTAAACATCCTTTACTGGGAGTTTCATGCAGCGTGCCTAATCATCAGCCACCTTATTATGCTGTTATGATGTTGTAATTGTGCGTATTTTTTAGCTAATTTTTTTCTCATTTGCATCAATCTATTTGGATTGATTTCATTTAGGAGGTCATAGTTGTGTAATGGTATTCATCGTAGGACCGATTTAAACATTTGACGAGGCTGTTTACATTTTGAAATTTCGCTTATACACTTTGGAATTATAAGAATCCAATTTGTTTCCCTCCAACTATTGGTACATAGTGGGACAGACTAGGTTCTTTGACCATGGTATGGCAACTAGAAGGAAAACTCTGAAAACCTATTAAAATCGTTTAAACATAGATCTAACGTAACATCATACTCTTTTGGAGAGGTTGGATATATATATATATATATATATATATATATATATATATATATATATATATATACATTGCAATCAAATTATAGTTGGGACAAGCTTGGTTAAAGGTCACGGAACTTTCTTATTTCATGATCTTATGATGTTTTTTCTCTTGCTTTATTGCTTATTTCTTTGTATCAGTGTCAAGTTGACAGAGAAGTTGCTCCTGGTTTTGCTAGTATTGATTTACTTATAAAATAAAACGCAAGAATAGCAATCTTAGAAAACCATTAATTTCTTTTATTAACTTCTACATAATCAAATTGATAACAGAAAATAATTTTTATTCGACAAATTGACATACTACGGCAGTATATTTTCATTCCTTTCTCTTATAGCATATCAACTTCTTAAAAACAGTCGTAAAAAACATTTTAGAAAGGAATAGACCTTTTTTCACCCAAACATTTCTTCTTACGACGACCTTAGGTCAAAAATAATTGAGAACAATCAAAATATAAATAACATACGATAAATATTCCTATTTGTTTAAACAGTTTTCTACAAATTATATATATATATATATATATATATATATATATATATATATATAAGATACGTTTTTCCTGTCATCATTTTGGCAGTTTGATGATAAGATACGAGGTGCATGCGATAAGTTTCCAGCCTTTTTTTGAATGGACACTTTTCTTGGTAGTACACACATGAAACTCTAGTCTACGTCGAAGTAATATCCTCCGGCTGCAATGCACTTGTTGTACCGTTCCAACAACTTCTGCAAGGCCCCATGGAAGTTCTCTTGTGTGAGCGTGTCAATGAACTTCGTCACAGCCTCTTTCATCTCCTTAATTGTCTCATAACGACAGCCTCTGAGCTTAGGGAAAAAAATTCACAGGGACTATAGGGAGGGCGAGGAACTGACTTGATACCCATCTTGGTCAGATAGTCGGTGACAAGGATGGAGTTGTGGACTGGTGTATTGTACTGGCGGAAATGCCATTGACCCGATTTGAAGAGTACAGGCATCTTCCGACTGAATCTCTTCCTAAACTCCCTTAAAACATCAACATAGTAACCCTAGCCCTAACCTTAAACCTTTGGCCATTCAACTCTGGTGTATTGACTTCCTTACTCCTTCCACACCTCTCTTCATCGCTCACAGACTTCCTGCCTTTCTTGATTCTCTTATACCACTCAAAAACTGATGTTCGATTCATGCAAGATGGTCTAAAAGCAGTCTGAAGCATTCTATACGTTTCTGTGTCATTTTTCCAATTCTAAAACAGAATTCTATCGCATATCGTTCTTCTAAAGTGTTAGATTGAATTTTGAAATTCACCAGCTGTGACAATCAGGCTTTTGTTGTGTGTATTCCAATTCCTGCTGTAGCTGTTCATTTGATGTTGAAATCATAGATATTGGTCAGTCATCTCATACGATATATAGCAATAGCATACTGAATTTTCACGCGTCTATGACAATTTTAAATGCCTGTACAAAAAAAGTCTGGAAACTTATCGTAAGCCCCTCGTATGCCAACTGTCTACAAGAATTTTCTTTTAACTTTTGACCGATTTGCATATCTAGGTTCCCATTGGTATGTTTTAATAAGTTAATTATTTGATAGTTCCATAATCTTTCTTTGATATTGTGTCATTGAATAATATTTATCACTGCATCACTTAGAAATATATATATTAAATGATTTACATTCAATATAGTTTGTTTAAAAATGGTTCGTTGGTTATGTTTCATGGCAATTAAAGACTTGTCTTAATGCCAAATCCCGCTTTTATATATATATATATATATATATATATATATATATATATATATATATATATATATATATATATATATACATATATATATATATATATGATTTGAAAAAGAATAGGTTTTAGATAACATTTTAAAATCAGAGCTTATATGTCTAATTGGTTTCAAGTAATGTTATTTGATACTAAGAATTCTTTTGAATATCTATAATAACCCTAAGTAAAATATTAAACAGTTTTATTTGAAACATAGATGCGCCCCGAGCAATTACAACCACTCCGAATCAGACTGGACATGAAAATAATTGTAATGAAGGGATAATCCATATTTCCCCTACTCGAAAAATGAGTATTACTATCATTTAATGTCAAACTCAGGACACTAAATTGTTTCAATAATTGCCAACATGAATAATTCTATTCAACATTATTCCTTCGTACTACAACTACGATTCTAAGTGGATCTGGGAGTAATAGCAATAAAGACGTACTCCCCATTTCCCAAATCTCCAAAATTAAAACCTCATTAGCACATATTTTAGAGTCATATACAGGGCATCCGTTGTTTGAGGGGGTCACGTCTTACCCCCCTGCGGAGGTGCAGTCGTTGTATTAGTCAACGGGGCGATTTGTTTAAGGAAAATTTTATGTAGCCAGAATGTTCACGTAGAAAATAAAAATGTTTCACGATTCATCTGTTATTAATTTGCTTACTGCTGAATGAAAAACTAAGTAAAAATCCTATAATTGTTCTAATTCTATCGATTTTGCGAAGAGTAGCATTTGTAGACTATCATTTCAGAAAGCTAATTCTTCATTGCATATATAGACAATCATTTTTGAAAGCCAATTCTTCATTGCATATGTAGATAATCATTTTTGAAAGACAATTCGTCATTGCTTTTCTTTTGAAGTTTATCAATTTAAATTTTGTACGATAACTTACATCAACTTGATTGAACATTACCAATTTTCCCCACTAAAAAAATGCATGCAATTTTGTTTTCATTATAAATAAACTTTTCATTGCTTTTTGAAAGCACTCAGTCACTATTATGTTGGTCTATGCCAATGGTGATGGCAGAAAATCCCTGTTGCTATCATCAAATGTAACATTGCTGATGCAATGTCGACTTTTGTAAATAAGATCATTGGTTTTCTTGTTATAAATCTTTGTGGTTTCGACGACCATCAGTTTGAAAATTTAGTGGTTTGTAAGAATCGTGTATATCACATGGTGTCCTTGTTGAGTTTGGTAACGTCAATATATATGATGGGGAAATATCCGTATGTGATATCTCATAATACATATCTACTACGATTAAATATGGAGAACATGAAGACTGTCAATTATCAGGCATTATTCAGTCAAGGTAAGCAAGTTCACCCTGTTCAAGGATGTCCTGTATATTTGTTTTATACAGGGCTTGTCTGATGGTCTTGTTAAAACTGAAATGGCGAGAGAAATAATTGGATCGTTAAACACTGGAATAGGATAAAACCCTTCATTCTTTACAAATTTCTAATACCAGCAGATATGCTTAGTACTCGCATCAGAGCCGGTGTGCGGTGCCATTGTGAAGCCATGAAAAGATAACCCACACTCGAGAAGAAAAAGAGTTTGGAGATAATCTTAAGAGTGTGGCAGTGAGGTAGCAATTATTCTGACATAATTGCATCATAAAAATATTAGAAAAGATGTTCTAGGATTATTGACTTGGTTTTTTCATAATCATAGGCTGACAGATGCTGGTGCAATATGCCTCTCAGGCGATATGTAAATTCATTTCCCGAGCCTTCGATTAAGTAACGCTATAAGTACCAGTTGTGGTAAGGTTACCTAAGTTAAGCAATTATGATATTTGTTGCTCCCTCCCACCAGAGAGGACTCGACAGACGGTCAATGACCGGAAGGCCGATTATAGTGGGGTTTTAAGAGAGGAGAAGGTCGAGCACGAGCCAAGGCTCGAACCCTGCTGGTCTATGCTGGTCATTAACCCACATAGCTGGTCTTGGACCAAAAGCTGGGTCCAGGCACGTGTGCCTGCTTATAGCTTAAAATGCACAGCAAGGTCCAGTGCTATGCAAGAGGGACAAAGGTGTCAACGTTGCAGCTCGCCCACCCGAAGGTGTCCCAGCCGAAGTTGGGGGCCTTTCGGCCTCGAATCTGCCACTGATTTCGATACTCCATCCGACACGAATGCCAGACAGCCCAACTAAGGCTAGAGAAATAATTGAGTTAAGCAATTATGAGTCTGCTCCCAATTTCAATGGGTGACAACTCATTAGCAGCAGGCACTGGAAGCAAAACAAAACCTGTGTGCCATTGACATTATGTTTGTATGAATGCTGACTGCATTACTTTTTAATTGTTTCTCTCAAAATGAATTTCTTCCCTTTCTCTATAAATAAGAGCACCAAATCAACATTTTGTAACAAACAACTTTCGGTTGGCATTTGATGGATTTTTAAAAAATTTCTTTGTACTTAGAGCCTCACTTCAGTTTCTTCCTCAGGTTCATTATCACTTTTAAGTGATAATTAATCCTCCCGTTTAAAATTTTACAACAGTTTTTTTTTCTAGTGTGTTTTCCTTCAATCGTGGAGAATTACGTTTTATTCAGTTCAAATCACATCTGGCATTGATTCATTCTTGTGTTAACTTACATCTTATGATATTTGAAGACAGGCAATTTCTCTGTATCTCTCGCATTTGAATCTTTTTATATCTAGTTTATACGACTGAATTACGTCTTGCCGTTTGTTGTATTTTGTTTCAAACTTTTTTTTTGTCTTCCTTTTCCTCACGATTTGACGTCATCTTTCATTCAAATCTTCCGTGGTCTGTAATTTGGAAGACTTAAACACATCAATATTGTAAAATCAGAAAAAACACCTCCCCACAAAATAAATAAAACAACGAAAAAAAGTGACTAACTCAATGAATTGGTGTTCCTTTTAAACCGTAAACTTAAGCTAAATGTAAATTAAATTGAACAATCACATTTGCTTTAGTCACAAAAAAAGCAAACAAGCTCTCAGCCATTGAAAAATTAAGATAGAGAAATAAAAGAAAGAGAAAAATAAAATAAAAGGAAAACACATTCCAAAAGAAAAAGAAAGAAAGAACCTTTTTGTTAAAAAATTCGGAATTGCTTGATAGTTATATTAAGAAATAGGTGTTTCTTACAATGAATCGTTGCTCCTGTTAAATTATCAGCTTGAACTAAATTTCTTAAAAAGTATAATAAGAATCAGAACGAATAAGGCACAGGTATTGGGCCATTGGCCAAATGAGTACAGTGTTCACCAATGGTCTGGCAGACCGGGGTTCAATCCAAGGTCGATTCATACTAAAGACTCAAAAAATGGTAGTTGATGCCATCTTGTTTAACACTCAGCATTATAAGGTGAGGATCAAGGGTTAAGTGGAGCAATCCTGGGAATGGAGTAGCGCCCTCCCCTACACCTATGTGTAGTAGCTATTGAAAAGGGAGCCTTCGGGTCACCCTCGACTAAGGTCGCCAACTTTATTTAATATTAGTTAAAATATTATCAACGAACACACAAAACTTTGAATGGTGTATCATGATGTTTGGTTATACACTTCTTTTATTTCACATTTTTATCAGCTTGATATGTTAGGGAAAACATACACAGAAATTTATTTACATAGACATTTGTATAGACAGACGATTAGGCCTGCTGCGCATGCGCACTCTCACATATGCAAACACACACACACACACACACACACACACACACACATATATATATATATATATATATATATATATATATATATTTACCAACCCCTCCGCTCGGGCTGGATATTACACAAGGTCAATTTTTTAAGCGGAGTTTAACAGGTTTTAATTCAGAGTTTTCCTTCTCCTAGTCTACTTGCGTCTACAAGACTGAAGAACCCAGTCTACCCTACTATTTACCCAAAACTGTAGGGAGAATAATTGGATTCATACCTTTACCAAGGGTATTAGTACTATGTGAAATGCAATCAGTCTTGTCCTGGTTTTGAACTTGTGTCACCGTGTCCATTTCCTACGACGAATACCATCACACCACACTAATATTTATTAGTGTACAGGTCTCTTTTTAGAAAAAAAAGTTTTGTAAAAATAAGCGTTAAATCTTTACATTAATATGCATCAAAATTTATTGCTAATTTTATTTCTATACATTGATACCTCTGTAAAATATTTGTGGCTCGTTGGGAGTATTACATCTAATAATTTAAACAATGCTTATTTGATTGTTTTGAATAACCAAAATTCTTACCAGGAATTTTTCATAGCCCAAATTGTGCCATCTAATACTATCTTCAAATCTTAACCATTTAGACAGACTCTCCCGTATATATGGATTGGAAATTGACATAAAATCACTGAAAAATCAGACCAACTGTAGTCGAGAGCGACCAGAAGGCTCCCTTTTGAATAGCTACTATACCGATGTGTAAGGGAGCATGTCAATTCTTTCCCTGGATTGCTCCACTTATCCTTGATCCGTACCTTATGATGCAGAAGGATCAAGTAAAATTTTGTATGTCTTTGGCATGGAATTGAACCCCTGTCTCCCGAGCCATTGGCAAACATTCTAATCATTATGTCTATTGACCTGTTTTAAGTACACACCTACACAACAATAATGATTTTTAAGATTATCTCTATCTAATTTTTCCATTGAAGATATTCAAATTATTGCTATAATAAAAAAGGTATTCAATTTATTCTTGATTTAATGACAATGTAAAATCGATATATTTGTTTGTGTTTCTCACTTCATATAGAGATATACTATAAACATATATAACTTGATTTAATTTCTTAAAGGTATTTTTTCTTTCAAATTGACATCGGTGTGGTGTTTTCGGAATAGTAGTTACCTATTGTTAAGATATGGTTTGTGCCTACAAAGAGATTGACACAAGTGTTTAAGATGAAAGATTTAAAGGTTTGCAATGCTGAATACTACCCAAGACACGTAGTACCATATAAAGTTGGTTGCATGATGTTCAGTCTGATATCAGTATTGTGTGGGTGGATTTACATTTATATTCAATCTTACATTGGTGAGAGGGTGTTTAGTAAAAGAGAGGTGGAAAGACAAGAAAAAAAGATAAAGATATATCCGGTTTATTCCTCCATACACCTACTGATCATCGTAAATATTTTCTTTATTTTTAAATTCAATACCATTTTTTAGCAAATAACACACACACACACACACACACACACAGGCACACACTTATATATATATATATATATATATATATCGCATAAGAATATGTACACACATAACATTCTAAATCAATAATACCAGGATTATATTATTTCTATTGTAAATTTATACAATCACAACGAATATAATTAGGTATTTTTGTTACCAAAAACTGCAACATTTAAATTCTGGAAACAAGTATACAATGGCAATAGATTTATTATGAAAACTAAAATTTCATATATATATATATATATATATATATATATGTATATATATATATATATATATAATTATTTTTATTATATAATAGCTCTTTCCTAGATATTAAGCACTCTCAATATTATATTGCACTTGGTTCGACACAAAAGTGATTTAGTGACAACCAACACTTATAATATATATATATATATATATATATATATATATATATATATATATATATATATATATATATATAACAGTTAAAAAACTGAAAATAACTCAGACAGTATATAAATATAAAAAAAGACAATACATTCAAATAAAGCATTGATTTACACATGGATAATGTAGCAGTGTTAGACGTATCTTTTTAAAAAGAATTTAAAACCATCTTCAGGGTCATGCAATTATATGACGTTGTCTCAGCCAATAAAGTATTTTCAAATTATTTTGAAAATACATTTAGGATATTCTTTGTAAAGAATTACTTTGAAAATGATTTTTAGGGTGAGGCAACATTACATAATTACATCATTTACAAAAAGAAAAACAAAACAACGTACATTTAACGTAGGCATAATAAGCATATATTGATACATCTGCTCTCTTGATATATTGTTTCTTCATATTTTCACACACACACACACACATGAAGACCAATAAAAATAATTATATAAGAGATAATAATGACATTAGATCTCGTTAAAATGTTTAGTTTATTTTTACAATTCATCCTATTTTTACTGCTTGGCCAAACAGACTTCATTTCTATTGCATAAAACTGGAATTTTGGAGTAAAATTCTGAAGGAGTGGTTATTTTGTAACCTTTTTCCATAAAAGGTGTGGATGAGCAGAAAATTAAGTTAGTGGAAATCAGTCAACGTCAAGTATCTTTTTGTACTTGTATATAGTGAATACAAAGTTTATAATAGCTTTGTACTTACCGACCCAATGAATAAAATTTGCAAACCTTGGTTAAAAGAAGTCGCAGGGGACAAATTTTGATGCCGATTATAATTTATCTATTTATTTCTTTCTTTCAACGATTTAGGTGGGTGTTGAGCCCATAAAATTTACATTCCAATGATGACAGCTAACACTATTAAATATCATATGTGATAAGAGTATTACATTCATAGTGGACCTCACAGGTATGTACCTTATCGATTATTATCTGTTGAAGTGAGTACGTCTCTGTCCGTATGTAGCTTTTCATTTCCTTTTTATTATTGTATAGGTTTGCAGGTTGATCTGTTTTTTTGCTGTGTCTACATACGAACATATTTACGCACATGGAGTAACGGTTATCTTCATATGAAGTGTATTCAGAGAATAGATTTCAAGTCCTCTCCTGGATGTGACACTAAAGTACATCTGAGGGTAGAGCTCAAATTCTGAAGTCTGGATTCCCTCATTGCCATTACTCCAAGATTCATTCCGACCCAGAGTGATAATAACTGTTAGAGTCCGATTATTGGGTCAAATATATATGTTAGATAGGAATATTTGTTACCAAAATCGAGTGCAAAAACCTCTCAAGTTATAACTACACCAAAATGTAAATATGAATGTAAAATGAATGCGATTCCATAACCTTTAGGCATAAAATAACCTTAGACGGGTCGGTATGTCGTTAAAATCAATTAATCAATCATTTGAGTTCAACTCAAGGGCAAAATTGTTTCACTTTGCACAAATGACCTTTGGAAATAAATCAATTTATTCTTCCTCAGTTAGGAATAAATAGTAAGACAGACTGGGCTCTCTTGTCATCATATAGCATTTCCATTTGGTAAAAGAAGGCATTGTTTAGATAATAACTCTCTTTTGCTTCCAAGGCAATACGTATGAACATATTAATTTTCAAGTAAAAAAAATAATTACGCAATCATATAAAAAAATATTATGTCTGTCTTCGTGGTATTAACTTCCATTTGACAAGGTTTCGAAAACTGAAAATGTTTACATATGTATAATATTATCAAAGAGAAAGGATAGTCTAGTCGGCTATGGCTATAGAATACATCGACCGCATCTCAGCAGAGGGGTAGTACCCCACCCACTGAACGAGTGTCCCAGATATGACACTTTAACAATCTGATGGTGAGGCTCTGGTAATGCCGGAGTTTGGGGAAAGCAGAGTGCCTCTTCATTGCCATGGCTCCAAGGTCCACTCTACCCTGGAGAGGTAGCATCTGATAGAGTCCTATCTATGGGTCGAATAGAACTGTTTGAAATTTAAAGGGAGTACAAACAAATGACTCATGCTTAATTGAATTATTTGAAATAGAACTGTTTGATCATTTAGCTGTTTGTAGACAAATGAGAGACGTTTAATTGAATTGTTTGTGAAATATAGCAATACTTGGAACATATTAACTTTAATAAATCATATATATCTAATATATATGCATAAACAGGATTTGGCATTGAATAACTTACAATGGTTGATATGCCATAAAATCAAAACCAAAATCAAACCAAGACAAAACGGACTGGAGGACTCGGATATATGAGAACAATTGTAGACCATTCAAACTACAACATTACAGAGATCAGTCTGAATACTAAGAAGAGTCCTGGAGACTTGAGGAGACTTGCTGTCACTCAGACTCTAGTGGAAAAGTAATCACTAATGCTGATGTGAAAAACTCTCAAATGAGTAAAGTAATAATGTCATAAGGACTAATTGTATCAAAGTGAAAATTGAGGTGCCCGTAGTGTAATGGTTATCGTCGCTGGATATGGACACGGTGACACGAGTTCAAATCCTGGACCTGACTGATTGCATTTCACATAGCACTAATACACTTGGGAAAGATATGAATCCAAATACTCTCCCTCCAGCAATGGGTAAATAGTAGGGCAGACTAGGTTCTTCAGCCTTGGTGAGGCAACTAGTCTAGGAGAAGGAAAACTCTGAATTCAAACCTGATAAACTCCGCTTAAAAATTGACCTTGTGTCATATCCTGCCCGTGCGGAGTGGTTGGTAAATATGATCAAAGTGAAAATTGATAATAAAAATAGATTATAAATTGTAGGTTACGTGGAGGTAGAGATGAATTATCTAATCACACAATTACTGAACGCAGTAAACAAATATAAGACAAGGCACGAATGAGTAGGAAAGTTAATTTCCAGGAAATCATGCAAATTTGACCATAGTACCAAATGGTATATGCAAAACCAGAATCGGTTCGACAGAATGAAATGCATAAATTTCTCTAGGACTTTGCAATAAAAACTGATCACCTAATCCCGATCAGAAGACGATATATTATGTTAATTAACAGGGAAAAGAGAAATTGCTATCAAGTAAATTTTGCAGTTCCGGCAGTCTACAGAGATAAAACCAAGAAAAGAAAGCGAAAGCTGAGGAAGTACAAGGACATTTCCTCAGAAGTAAAATCTGTTAAACACACGAATGACGGAAATGCCAACTGTTGTTAGTGCGTTTGGAAAAATCCTCAAAGGAAAAACTGGAGGAATTGGAGATCAGAGGAAGAAACAAGACCATCCAGACCATAGCAGTTAAGATCGGTCAGAATACTGAGAAGAGCCCGGGTTACCTGAAAAGACTTACAGCCACTCAGATCCCAGGGAAAGACCACCAATTAACGCTGGTATTTTAATAACTCACAAGAAGTTAAATTGTAATAATAATGGTTGCAAAGTGGAAATCTAAAAAGGGAAACAGAATCTCCCTTAATAGCTGCGTAGAATAAAACTATATGAATGGATCCTATGAAAGATAAAATAGATAATATATTATATTTTAGGAGATGCCCTTAGTGTAATGGTTATCGTCATAGGAAATGGACACGGCGACACAAGTTCAAAAGCTGGACGAGACTGATTGCATTTCACATAGCACTAATACCTTTGGGAAAGGTATTAATCCAATTATTCTCTATCCAGCTATGGGTAGATAGTAGGACAGACTGGGTTTTCCAGCCTTGGTAAGGCAACTAGTCTAGGAGAAGGAAAACTCTGAATTCAAACCTGTTAAACTCCGCTTAAAAATTGACCTTGTGTCACATCCTGCCCGAGCGGAGAGGCTGGTAAATATGATAAAATAGATAATACGGACGAGAATGTCAAGTGTAGCCGATGTGGAAGAGAGAGAGAGAGAGAGAGAGAGAGAGAGAGAGAGAGAGAGAGAGAGAGAGATAAAGCTATCAATCATATATTAAATGAATGGTGCAGAATAGCACAGAAGGAATATAAAAATTGACATAACTGAGCAAGGAAAGTGATCCACTGACATTTGTGCAAGAGACTGAATTTGACCATATTTAGAAATATTATATGCTCAGATCAGAATCTCTACTCGAAACAGTGACGCTCAAAATTTTCTGGAATATTGAGATACAAACAAATTACTCTGTTACGGACTATGTTAGAATATAGAGAATTGTTCTGGAGATCAGAGGACACGCTTTCACTCAGACTTAATGAAAACAAAGTTACTCATGGCGTAAAAAGTATTTTAGAGATACAATCTATATATAACGAAAGATTTCATTATGCTTGTTCATATATACATGGAACCATATTTCAACAAAAGCAATAACCATACCTAGGTTTCAATGAGAGAAACCTATGTACTACTATTTAGATTGATTGGTTGAGTTTAACGGCATGCCGACACATCTTGGGTTATCTGATCCTAAGAGGTCGGGAAGTCATGTTCATTGTAGTTTCATATTTATATTTTTTATGCAGTTTTTTCTTATTATTTTACACACTGTCTTGTCGATTACGAATAATCTAAAAAAATCAAATTGACCAAAAAGAACGGCCAAAGGTACAACAGGTCGTACAAAGTGGAACTGGGCGTAATGGTAACGAAGGGTTACTCCACATTTCCAAAATTTCCAGAATTGCAGCTATAACATCAGATAGAGTTTAGTGTCATACTCAGGAAAATCCTTTTTTGAGAGAGTGGGAAGTCTAACCGTTCTGCATGGAAGACTATCATCGTATTTTTAACACTTCTGTCCGGGTTCTGCAATTTAGAGAATGAAACACTTTTCAATTTTTTAACAGGATAATTTTCTTTGGTCTTATTTTTGTTGATATTACGTTAAAAGGCTTATAAGAATCTTTTGTCCAGTCGAATATACCGACTGCTTCTCTAAAGAAGGGTAAGACCTTCACCCGCAGCGAGTGTCCTGTTTATGACACTAAACAATCTGATGGTGAGGATTCAGTAATGTTAGAGCTTTGGTGAATGCGGAGTATCCCTTCTTTGCCATCATCCCCAGGTCCACTCTGGCCAGAATGGTAGCCACAGAATGAGAGCACCTGATAGAGGTCCTCTAAGGGTCAAATAGAACTAAACTGCGTATTTATGCTAAACTGAAATGTTCGAAATAGAACTGTTTTGACATGTTAACTGTGTACTTAGGCAAAACGGAAATGTTTGAATTAGAACTATTTGACTAAACTGAATAGCTAGAAATAGAAATGATTTTAACTATTAAAGTGTGTAATGCTTGAATGAATTGTTTGAACTAAAACTGAGTACTTGTATAAAAATGGATTTGGCATTAAATAACCGACAAAAGGTGATATGCCATAAAACCCAAACAACCAACTTACAATACTTTCTTCAGTAAAGAGAAGCATCAATACAGTCATAGACTGTGGTATTATAAGTTCTTAAATTTACTTTCTTACTCATAAACTGCAGATTCATTCTTTTATTAATACACCTTTCCAACCCTGTATTCACTTCCTTTCCATAAGAAATAATGACAGTGAAATTATCTTGGTCCGCAACATGAGATGTTTGACTACATAAGTAAAGGAAAGATTGTAAAATCGGTAAACATACTGAATTTGATATATCAGTGAGCGACCGTATTATTCTGTTTGACTTGGTAAATATAATCTTGGCTAAATAATAGCACCCATCCTATTTTAAGTTGTCCAGGCCAGATACAGTATCATTAAAAAGTATATATATATATATATATATATATATATATATATATATATATATATATATATATATATATAATTTGGTTTTAAAAAACATAGGCTCATATGTGTATATATCGCAGTTAACGACACGGAAACGGAGTCAATATATCTAGGCAACCGGTCTAAGAAGAGAAAACATCTGTTTTGAAACCAGTAATATTGTGCTTAAAAATTCATTTTGTGAGGTGTCCTACCACCAATAGTACATCAGTAAAAGTGTGGATTCAATTAATGGACAGATAAGGTTAAGGTCGATCTTCTCTGTAAAACGCCAGAAAAAGTTTGCGTTTCAAGTTTTTAACAGTTGCATTTGAGGGAAACAACTGAGTAGATCTGTTTTTTTGTTTTCGAGTTTGTTAGAAGTCCCTCATATAAGTCCGTTTCTATGTGTATCTGTGTATATTTACACGACTCCTCCCTATGAGTAGGATGTGATAAAAGATCAATTTATAAGCAGGGTTTTACAGTTTTGATTTTCTTTATTCAAGACCGGTTGCTATACCATGGTCAAAGTGTCCAATCTTACCTACTATTTACTCTCAGCTGGAGGTTGAATAGTTTGATACATACATTTCTCTCGAGTTTGGCTTCTTTGTGTAATGCAAAACGACTCGTCCAGGATTTGAGTTCGACTCACCGTGTCTATTTTCTTTCAACGACAACCATTAAAAACTTTATATATATATATATATATATATATATATCCGACCCCTCCCCAAACGAAGTGTACGACATGAGAATGCTCAATTATTAAAATGGAGTTGAACGTTTTAATTTAAAATATTCCTTTTCCTTTACTGGTTACCATATTATGCTTAAAGAGCCCAGGCTGCCATACTATTTACTTACAATGGAAGAGAGAATAGTCGGATTCCTATCTTTCCGAAGGCTATTAACTTTAAGTGAGATACAGGTTGTCCAGGTTTTGAACTTGGGTTGATTTGTTCTTTTCCTACGTCGGTGACTATTACTTTCAATAGAAGCACACACACACACACACACACACACACACACACACACACACACACACACACACACACACACACACACATATATATATATATATATATATGTATATATATATATATATATATATATAATTTTTGTAGTCACACCCTTTAAAAAGTGCACAGAATCGCTTAGTCAGTGATGTTCTTGGGGTCCTTACACGTTTCTTGTCTTCCAACATCATTATTGCCCTCCCAAGCGACCCTACCGAAACTATTGTTCCAGCCGGCGATCCTGCAGTAAGAATACGCCCAGCAAGCAAAGTCACACAGTTCACACCTCAAAAGAAAAAAAAATTAAATGCTACTGCTAATGAGTTTTTAAAATGAGAAACGACTATATATATATATATATATATATATATATATAAGCGTGGTAAAGTGATTGTACCTGGGCTTTTCCAAATCAGGAATACATTTTTAAAACAGTGCATCAGTAAAATGTACTTGAGGCTAACATATTTGCCATAATATTGACATTTGTATTAAACAATCACACACCCACATGCGATTATAATTGAATTGTTAGAATTTGTACATTTTTGGTGCGCTTTTTGCTTATCTCATTTATCCTATTTATTTTTAACTTATTTTACTATTTTTTCTTCATTTTAAACAAAGATTTGTGTGGAATCATCTTTTAAGTTATAGAAAATATTTACTGACGTATTTCTGATGACGCAAAAGTCCCATGGAGATGACTGAGTCGTATAGGATATTACATGTAGTACCATAAGAATGTCTATTACAGCCAATCTCAAAACTGAACAATCTCTCATAATTGCTGACGACGATTATATAAAGTATTTTTGACGAGTCACGAGACGACACTCATCCTAAAAGTGTCATTTTCTGCGAATCTATCCCTGTGGATCTATTTATTCCTATATCTAAGATTTACTCTAAAAGAGAGTGATTCTCTGATGGTAAGAAAGATAAAAGAAAATACGCTTCGAGGATTGCATAATCACTCTCGAAACTATTTTAAGAACTTATTCCAGACAGCTGGTAAATGCGCACGAGCTGTTGCGAATCATGCAATGAAACATTTTATTGCCAAGAAATAGGTATACTGTGAAAACATTTTCATAAATTGGTAATGTTCATCTAAATCAAAGGTACTTGCATTTTTATCATTTTTACTCTTTTCTAGCTGAATATCACGCAATAGAAACAGATATTATACGATAAGTTTATTACCAAAATATATAGTTTAGAAACTGTGTACTCGCAAATATGAATATGTGCTTGATTTTGAATTTGTTTGCAATGCCTCCACGTTTATCTCTCCTATGCATATCAGATTTTGTAAAGTAATTCATCCGATTGTTTCTGAAAATACCCTCTTAAATGCCTTTTCTTATTATCATTTCTTAAGTCATCCAATTTAATGTAAATTATTTTACTCTATTGCTGTTTTTTGATCTGATAGGTAAATTTCTTTGAAAATTTGTTTTTATTAGCAAAAAATGAAAAAAGTCCATTTGGTCTGTAGACTTAGTTTTGAAATCTGCCTTCACAATTAATTTCCAGTTCGATGAAAAATAATCAGAAAACCCTAAATAGAAATTCTATTAATTATTTTGAAGGTTTCTGTTTGATCACCTCTCATTTTTTTAGTTAAGTAGTTAATCCTTATTTCACCGATATCGATCTGTAACAGTATTTTTTACAAATTTATATCATTTTTGCCACACTACTTAGTACCTCCAATTCAATATTTCACTCCAATTTCCATGTCTTTAAACTGGGTCCCAAGTCTGAGTACAATATTCTATATGAAGTCTCATTAGGGTTTTATAAAATTTCAAAATATTTACCTATCAGGAAATAAGATTTTTAACCATCTAACTAATGATTCTATTTGCCTTTATAAAATAAGTTGGACAACTTTTAATCTATCAAGACCAAGATCTTGTTCGTATTCTTCGGTTACTTTTTTTTATTTCCGTGTTGCTTAATCTATTTTACATTTTAATGTTTCTGGATCCAATATATTGTAGACTAGCTTTTTCAAAATTAAATATTAGTTGGCAAGTATCTTTATAATACGACCAATTAATTATGTAGATCTGTGTTATTTCTTTTGATAATTGTCTACGGAGTAGCTTAGCATCATCAGCAAATATTTTATTTCTTGTACTCGACTCAATCTCATATATATATATATATATATATATATATATATATATATATATATATATATATGTGTGTGTGTGTGTGTGTGTGTGTGATTTCAATTTTGTTGCAGAAAAAATGGTATGGCTTGAATGAATTATAGAAAATTATATATATATATATATATATATACAGAGAGAGAGAGACAGACAGACAGACAGACAGACAGACAAAAACATAGACAGAGACCGATAATTCAAATGACACCAAGGTCAAAGATAGCACAACAAGGAAATGAAGACTAATTTACTGAGAACAGAGTTTCTTTACGATAAAATAAAAAAAATCATAATGACTTAGAGTCGATGGCCCTGAGGAAATAAGCGACAATTATAGGAAGCAAAACGAGTTGATATATATATATATATATATATATATATATATATATATATATATATATATATATATATATATATATGTGTGTGTGTGTGTGTGTCTGTCTGTCTGTCTGTCTGTCTGTTTCGTCTTTTAAACTAATAATTTGTAAAAAAAACTGCCAGACTGTATTTACAAATGCCAACTGTTTCTTGATGAATAGCTTAAACAAGTAAATTAAATGAATGAGTTGATGATAATAATTACATTAATGCAGAATATACATTAATGAAAAAGAAATGACCACGTCATTTGTAATAACGACAAGCTAACGAGATAAATGAAGGTATTTTTCCCCGTTCTTTTCATACAACCACCACCTGATAAGAACTTTAATTTCAACAAGTAAGTTATTTTTAAATGAAGCCATGAAGATGCATCTTCAAATAATCTAAGTGTTCGATCGTCATAGACGCAGAATATAAATTTAATAAAGAACAAATGATAAATCACCGATATATCAAATCTCTAAAATAGGCGAATATAAATTGATGATCTGAATGGTTTTGGGGTTCAAACTTTCTTTAAAAATTGAAAATATGAAATACAATCATTCAGATTTTTAATGGAATATTAAATTTGACAAAACGTGATCATGATATATATATATATATATATATATATATATATAATCAATAAAAAAAAGCCCCCACATCAAATGACGAAATAATTACTATCTACCCTCCTAAGTAGTAGACCTTCCGAAATTATACTATAAATTCATTAGTGAGCAAACGGTAGAGCGGAACGGAAGATTAAGAACACGCTTGTGCCACCAGAAAGCAGTTTCAATACTGGTTAGTATAATTGTCTTTAAGTCGTACTCTTTTAAAATGCCAAAATCTTTACAAAATTGTATGCTGTTTATTCTTTGTAAAAAGCTGCTTGTATAGTGTATTTTAAATGCAAAGGCAGTTTTTAACCATAAACCCCAATTAAATATATGATTTCTAGTCCCATGTGTTACCATATACGACGAAATGTTTCTGAAAGTCTTTCGTAGTTAAAAAAAAAATGTCAAGGCCAACATCAGAAGTCAGGTGAAAATAAACATAAATCTCTTATAAATATACATTAGTCTAGGACTTTAACTAAGTTAAAACTTACCCGTAATGACCCCCCCCATTTTTTTACGTACACATGATGGACGCCTCACCTGGTCCTGGTCCTTTGATACATCGGCTCAACATCCAGGATCATCAGTTCGATCGTGGAACTAATGCTGCTCATCTATAAGAGTGGTTTCTATAGATGAGAATAAAAAACAGCCATTGAAAGATAACCATGACCCAAACTCAAACCACATACATAAACTGCATCGCTCTTCGCGTGGGTAAAAAGGGGGCGCGTCCTGCTGAGGTTGGAGCCCTTGCCTCAATGTTCGAAAAATCAGCTACAGAGCTCAAACAACAAAAATTATTAAAATGCAAACAAACAATACAAATAGCAACATTTAACGTTAGAACTTTGAATAAAATAGGTCAACGACGAGAGTTGACTGCATCGGCCGTCGAGCATAAGATAGACATAATATGCATACAAGAACACAGATACAAGCACACCAAAGACATCAAATATCACGATGCTGGCAATGGATGGACGTTAGCAACTGTATCAGCATAGAAAAACTATGTCAATGCCACAGTAGTAGGGGTAGGAATGCTTATAGGTCCTAGAGCGTTAAGAACACTTAATAGCATCTAGAGAATAAAACCTAGGATGATGACAGCGACATTTAATGGCAATCCCAGAATAACAATCATCCCCTGCTACAGCCCTACCAATGTTAGGGAGGAAACTGAACTAGACGCCTTCTACGATGAGCTATCGTCCCTATTACGTAGCATACCGAAACACAACGTACTAGTCATTGGCGGAGATATGAATGCCCAAATCGGGAAAAACGGAAACAACAGATACATTTTTCACAACACATCAAATAGGGGTGGACAACATCTAACAGAATTCATGATGGAACATAGATTAACATGCCTCAATACAAACTTTCAAAAAAGGGAGGGAAAATTATGGACCTACACATACGCGAACAATAGTAAAGCACAGATAGACTACGTCCTAATAAACAAGAAATGGAAAAACAGCGCGATGAATTGCGTGACATACTCCTCTTCCGACGGTGTATCATCCGATCAACGAATAGTCACAGCAAAGATTAGACTAAGCCTACGAAGAAACGCCACACGAATAGAGACCACCAAACACTACGACAACAGAGATATTAGAGATAAATATGTTTTAGAATTTAGAAACAGATTCGAAACATTACAAGAGAAGACAGAAAAAGGTACCCCAAATGATGAATATGAGAATTTCGTCAATGCGCACCTAGAGGCGACAAAGAAGTGTATTCCAACAAAACCTAGAACTAAACATAGGGTCCCATGGGAAACGTTAGCGGTTAGAGAAAAACGTGCACACGTGAAAACTGACTCCAAAAGCTATACGAAGAACCCAACAAACACAAATGTCATAAAACTAAAAACGGCATAAGATCAATTAGCAGGCTCATATCTGAAAGAACAGACAGAATACATATAAAATCAAATAGATAAAATTAGAGACTCAGTGGAAGATAGGCAATCTAGGATAGCCTGGCAAACAATAAACGAAGTGAGTAGAAGGAAGAGCACAACCAAAGCAAAATTAACAGCTGCAAACCAACAAGAAAGAATAAAACGATGGAAACAACATTTCGAAAATGTACTTGGAAACCCACTCAAAGTAACCCACGAACCAATCACCACAATTATTAGCAAGCAATACGACATTAAACTAGGACTGTTCTCGCAAGAAGAACTCGACTCTGTTCTTAAAAAAATTAAAAATTGGAAAGCTGCAGAGCTTGACGAGATTCCACTAGTGGTATGGAAGACCAGACAATTTGACGACATACTGCTCCGACACTGTAATGCTCTTCATAATCAAAATCTGATAGACAGATGGATGAAGGGATGCATCCTCCCCTTCCCTAAAAAGGGCGACCTCAGATTAGCCAAGAAATATCGAGGTATAACACTTACTTCAATAGCAGCCAAAATTTACAATGCCCTACTACGAAACCGTATAGAACCTAAAATCGACAACATCCTTAGAAAAAACCAAAATGGCTTCCGAAGAAATAGATCCACGACCTCACAAATATTGACCATCCGTAGAATTCTTGAAGGCGTACGGGCAAAAAACCAACAGGCGACATTACTTTTTGTCGACTTTACCTAGGCCTTCGATTCCATTCACAGAATGAAGATGGAACAAATCCTACTAGCATACGGCATACCAAAAGAAACCGTAGCAGCAATAATGATTCTCAATAGAAACACCAAAGTGAAAGTACGTTCACCAGACGGAGACACAGAATACTTTGACATTGTAGCATGGGTACTACAAGGAGACACACTAGCCCCATACCTCTTTATCATATGTCTAGACTACGTACTTAGAACGTCGATCGATAAAATCAGAGAAAACGGCTTCGTGCTGACAAAGAAAAGAAGCAGAATATACCCTGCAAAAACAATTACCGACGCCGACTACGCCGATGACATAGCTTTACTAGCAAATACACCCAAACTAGCCGAAACACTACTGCATAGTTTAGAACGAGCCGCCGCAGGCATTGGCCTCCATGTCAATGCACACAAAACAGAATATATGTGCTTTAATCAAGCAGGCGACATTTCCCCACAAGACGGAACCTCTCTAAAACTGGTTGACAAATTCACCTACCTAGGAAGCAGTGTCTCATCAACTGAAAAAAGACATCGACACACGGTTAACGAAGGCACAGACAGCAATCAATAAGCTATCGGTCATATGGAAATCAGACCTGACCGATAAAATGAAACACTGTTTCTTCCAAGCAGTGGTTGTGTCGATACTGCTGTATGGATGCACCACCTGGACGCTAACAAAACGCCTCGGAAATAAGCTAGACGGCAACTACACAAGGATGTTGCGAGAAATATTAAACAAATCCTGGCGGCAACACCCCACAAAGCACCAACTGTACGGCCACATGCCTCCCATCACGAGAATTGTCCAAGTTAGACAATCCAGGCACGCAGGACACTGCTGGAGGAGCGGAGACGAGCTCATAAGTGATGTTCACCTATGGACCCCCACTTATGGCCGGGCAAAAGCAGGACGACCAATTCGAACATATATACAACAACTATGTGAAGACCTGCCGGAGGCGATGAACGATAGGGAAAAGTGGTGAGAGAGGGTCAGGGTTATCCGTGAGGGCGGCATGACATGATGATGATGATGATATATATATTGGCCAATCGGTAAAGTGGGTATAGTGTTCGCTAAACGTTCAGGAGACAGGGACTCAATCCTAGGTCGATTTATGCCAACGACTCCAATATAGTAGCTGGTGCCCCCTTCCTTTACACTCAGCTTTACGGATCAAGGGTAAAGCAGAACAATCCAGGGAAACTGTAGCATCCTCTACCACACCTCAGTGTAGTAGATATTGAAAAGGGAGAACTCGGGTTGCACTAGACTACCATCGGTCAACTTTATATATATATATATATATGAGGATCATACCTAACAATATACCTTCGATGATGAGTTAACGTTCCTTATCTGATACATTCTCAAACACGACGTTCTGATCATCTATGGAGACACGAATGCACATATAGGCAAAAACTAAATAACAAATATTGTATTCTGAACTCTCCTATAGAAATGTTGAACGTCAAGCCGAATTTAATTTCGAGAACAGGCCGGCATGCATAAACATTAACTTTTAGAAAGTACACGTGTTGTAATGGTTATCGTCGTATGAAATGGACAGGGCGACACCAGTTCAAATCCTGGACGAGACTGATTGCATTTTACATAGCACTAATACCCTTGGGAAAGATATGGATCCAATTATTTTTCCTCAAGTTATGGATAAATAGTAGGGCAGGCTAGGTTCTTCAGCCTTTGTGAGGCAACTAGTCTAGGAGAAGGAATACTCTGAATTCAAACCTGATAAACTCCACTTAAAATTGACCTTGTGTCATATCCTGCCCGAGCGGAGGTGTTGGGTAAATATTATAAACATTAACTTTTAGAAAAAGAAGAGTTAAATATGGACTTACACAGATAACTCAAAAGCTCTGAATGAAAAGGTATTCATAATCAAGAAATTGATAAACAGAGCTATAAACTACGAGACTTCTCTTTTTGTATTTTTTTCTTCAGATCACAGAATTGTTTCGGCAAAGATTTGCTTCAGTCTACGAAGAAATAAGAAATAAATCAATCAGCTTTTATAAGATGTATCGTCCGCACTAGCTAGTATTGATACATGGATTCAGTAAGAAGAGGAAAAAGATCTCAAGATCAAAATTGAATGCTGTGATTCAAGAAAAAAAGACTTCAGAAGTGAAAAGAATAGTTGAAGAATCCCCCTGGAAACACTCCTGAAATCATAAAAAAAAAACATCTGAAAAAATTATGTAAGATCAATTGAATACTAAATTGCACATTTTTCACGTGATGAATTAGACACATTTCTTTAAGCATAAAAGCTGCAGGTCTTGATAAAATACCTCCTGAAGGATGACATAATTCTTCGATTATGTAATGAATTATATAACTAATGCCCGATAGATAAATGGAACAAAAGTTATATCCTCCTCTTTCCTAAGAAAGACGACCTCAGAATCGCTATAAAATACAGATGTATGAATCTTACTAATACAGCTGTTAAGATTAATAATGGCATTCTTGTCAAATCTTTCTGACTTGAAGTTGGCAAAATTCACAGGAAAAAAACAGTTTTTAGACTATTCACTGAATTCTTGCAGGAATATCGCGGTAACACTCTGGTTTGTAGTTTTCCCTTAGGCGTTTAATTCCATACACAGAGGAAAAATGGAACACATACTTCTATCATATAGTTTTCCGAAACAAAATTATACGGCTAAAATCATACTATACCAGGTCATAAAAAACATGTTCCGTTCACTTGATGGTGACACTGACTATTTTACATTATCACTGGAATCTTTCAAGGAGAAATACTGACACAATTTCTATTCATAATCTGCCGAGCTTACGAACTAATAACGTTAATAAACAAACCAAAGAAAACGGTCTTACATTAAAAAAGGAAAAAAAAAAAGCAAAGGAAATCCCAGAGATCCTATTACTGATGCAGATTACGGGGATGAGTAAATGATTTTTAAAAATTCACCTTCTCAAGCCGAATCTTAGCAGCAAAAACTGGAGCAACTAGCAAGAGGCGTTGTTCTGTTAGTGATTCAGATAAAACAAAGTTAATGCGTTTTAATCAAGGTGTAGCCATTTGCTCCTTAAATTGCAAGCCTCTGAAATCAGTAGACTCGTTTCGTTAATTCGGTAGCTAAATCTCATCAACTGAAAGCACTATCAAGTTACGCATTAGTAAAAAACATAGACTGCTATACATAGGTTACCGATGATATAAATATCTGATCCCTCTAATTAAATAAAACGGGAATTTTTCCAATTTGTAACCGCTTCAGTAATACTGTATAGCTGCACAACTTAAAATTGAACAAAATGTTCATAGAAAACATGCACCCTACAAAACAACACTTGAACGACCAATTGCCTCCCATCATACTGGCCATCAAAATTAGATGAGCAAGACTAGCACAACTGGAAAATAAAGACGAACTCATAAGTGGCCTTTTTCTATGGCCTTTATACATGTTGATCGAGCAGTAAAAGTTTACATTTACCTGCCCTGAGTGGACACTGGATGTCGTGGATACGACCTACCAAGAACAATAGCTGATGGAGATAGATAGCAAGAAAGAGTCAAGTGAATCCTTGCTGAAAACTAGCTTTTGATGATTTTGATGATGATGATGATGAGTGTGTATGTGTGTTTGAGTGTGTGTTGTTTAGTTAAAGGTGAATATTATATCCATCATATATAAGAAAATATATAGTATATATATAAGTTCAAGAGAAATATTATAGTATTAAATATTATGTTTATGTTTACAGAAATTTTAGTTGAAACTCAATAGAAGTAAACAATTCATTTTATTTTACTGATATTCAGAAATGTTTTACTTCCGCCATTTTTCATTGTTGAAACAAAATTAGTCACACTGTATTTGTATTGCCCCAGCTTCGATACCTTATTTCTACTTCACTTGGCTTTTGATGAATCCTCCCAAGAAGCTCATAGCTTAAATCAGATTTGCTGGACAAATCAAGATGCCAGCTCAAGTAACAGCCATTAAGATACAGCTGTTGTAGTATTCTTGCATATACTAATAGCAAGTAATTTATTAAATACTTTATTTTTTGGTCTATAAGATCAAATACAGTCTATACCCATATCACCATTTCATGTTGATTAAGTTTATGTCTTTACAAGCAATCAGATATAAATTCTCTGATTTCATTGACTATGAAAATTCCTGCTTTCAGTTTCTTTATTCTTTTTTCTGTGTCAATGCTTTTACGTATACGAATCAACCACCATCCTGTTTCATTGTAGTTTTGTCAGTCTTGAATATGTGCCGACCTAGCATAATTTATAGCAGAAATAAAACAAAAACTGGTTGATCACTCGGCACTTTCTCCTGAACATGTAAAACATTTAGCAAAAATATTGAGTGAAACAAGTTCAAATTCTCATTCATTAATTACTTCGGCAATTTTCACATTGCTGGCAAAGTTGATGACACAACTGAAAAATCAGTGTATCTGTTACTTTTTTCTCTTTTTCAGCCATATGAATTCCCTTTTAATTGCATAAAAAACATAAAATACACATGATATAATACAATCCGGCCAAATTATTGGGTAACGCTTGATATACTTGTCCAAATTAGTGATGTCTCACAGTTGCACCGTTTTGTAGTTGGCCTACTGAGAATCTGAGACATCTGATAAACTTGCTATGTTGACACAGGCACCTATACAATCTAAGCGAGCTTGAGGACAAGGTAAATCATATGCCCCCCCCCTACGAACACCACATATTACTGCAACCAGATCTGCAGGTGCATCGAAGTATATGGGGAGCTGTCTGACATGATAGCTATAAAATTCAATAGACTTTTGGAACCTGTTCCGCTCAATATTTTTAAACAGTTGATAATTTATGCTGTACATGTTGGTCTAAAAACCTCTTTTGTTTCATCTACGTGTATATTCCTAGCTTCTCCGGATTATTGCTTTTACGTAGATCTTCCCAAAGTTAAGTCTGAAGAAACGGAAAAAAGTTTCACGTGACTGAAAGTGATATATGTCGTATATTGAAGAACGTCCCTATGTAAAGAAGAAATTTAAACTCAGAACTAACACAATCTATGCAACCACGGAAAAGGGAAAAAAAAGCAACATTGTAACTAGAGAATTTTAACCGTGCATATGTATTTGAATGGTTAGAATGTTCGCCAATAGCCCGTGAGACCTGGGTTAGATCCCAGGTCGAGTCATACCAAAGACTCAAAAAGTAGTACTTGATGTTACCTTGCTTAACACTCAGCATTATCAGGTAAGGATCAAGGGTAAAGTGGAATAATCCAGGGAAAGGAGTAGCGCACTCTCCAACACCTTGATGTAGTAGCTATTGAAAAGGGAGCCTTTGGATCACCGTGGACTACGGTCACTTTACCTACATGTATTTACTCAATCATTCTGCCAGGGGCATGATGCAACACAAGGTCAATTTTTAGTGGAGCAAAGCTAATTTGATATCAGATTCTTCCTGCTCATAAATTGGTTGCCTAACCAAGTCTAAAGTATCCTTCCACCTAACTATTTATCCAGCCGGAGAGAAAAGGTACTGATTAGTGCTTTTCCAAAAGGCATTAGTGCAAAATAAAACGCAAACAACCTCGTCTCGGATTCGATCTCGTGTCACCGAGTCCATTACACAAGCAAATTTGAACCGTACACGTTTAAGCTATGATATACTAGCCTGTAAATCAATAACATTCCTTGTATATTTAGGTTAGGAAAATAATGCTAATTCTATGTTGAGGACTCCTATTGCTAATCAGTCACACTTCACTCTGAAATTAATTTCTCGTTTGCGGATTCTGATTAACCCAACATTGAATTTCTGGCTGTTTTTGTCAGTGGTCAACTGATAGCCAGTGGATGCAAAGTCCTCTTTCAATAGATAGAGTGCTTTTTGTGATATTCCAATTTAGAACAAAAGACACGCTGATATAAAACCATATCAACAAACCAATTATGTACTTCTAATAATACAAACTATGTCTGTTGTATAAATATGAGAGAGGCTCAGTTCTTTGGTTCCCAGGACGACAGTATGAAGGATGACAAACTGCCGAGTAACGAATCGGGTCGGAGATTTGCCTAATCTAAGCGTTCTAAATTTTCCCATCGATCCAACATATTGATGATAATTGACCCCAACACTTGCAGGCGCTCACTCTGAAAGAAATTTGGTGGTTGAAATTCCTGGCGGGCCAACACCGAAATTCCATTAACAATGATAATTTGTCATCAAAGCTGAATGGCCATTTTCAGCACCGAGTATTTCCAATCAGACTGGGCTTCGATGCGGCAATAATATGTATCGATCTATCTGAGACGAATTTTGAAACAATCTAGTTTATGTGCTAAGTCATGGTATAAGAATGGTAGCCCGACGCATCCGTTGACGCCGGAAATGACTTGTTATATTCTTTGAGGTTAGAATTTAAAACCAGATATGGTTTGGTTTGGTTTTTTTGTTTAATGGCATATCAACTCTTTTTAGGTTATTTTATGCCAAAGCCATTCTCCGAGAAGAACAGTAGCGGTACTATTTAACCCATAGCTAGGAGGATAAGGGGGTTCATACCTTTCCCAAGGGTATTTGCCCGAAAGTGAATGTAATAGCGCGACTTGAGTACGAACACGCGTACTACGATTCCACAGTCCATCGCTTTAACCATTACACGACGAGGACACCCACCCCCAAATATGGTATCGAGATTTTTAGAATAGTCAAAATAATCGGCTTGATGTAAAAGTAAGAGGTTTTAATGGAAATAACCAGGTATGTTTCGTTCAATAAGTCGATGCAAGTAAATCAAAGTTCTAAGGAATATGCTATTTGATACATATATTGTCATTTAGAACCAATGGAGGAAAAGATATAGTTTATCATATTTACCAACCCCTCTGCTTGAGCAGGATATGACACAAGGTCAATTTTTAAGCGGAGTTTAACAGGTTTTAATTCGGAGTTTTCCTTCATCTAGACTTGTTTCCTCACAAAGGCTGAAGAACCTAGTCTGCCTGACTATTTACCCATAGCTGGAGGGAGAATAATTGGATTCATACCTTTCCCAAGGGTATTAGTGCTATGTGAAATGTAATCAGTCACGTCTAGGATTTGAACTGGTGCCGCCGTTTCCATTTCCTACGACGATAACCATCACACCACGGGCCCCTCACCTTTTTTTTCCAACCTCTCCGCTCGGGAAGGATATGACACAAGGTCAGTTTTTAAGCGGAGTTTAACAGGTTTTAAGTCAGAGTTTTCCTTCTCCTAGACTAGTTGCCTCACCAAGGCTAAAGAACCTAGTCTGTCCTACTATTTACCCATAGCCGGAGGGAAGAATAATTAGATTCATACCTTTCCCAAGGGTATTAGTGCTATGTGAAATGTAATCAGTCACGTCTAGGATTTGAACTGGTGCCGCCGTTTCCATTTCCTACGACGATAACCATCACACCACGGGCCCCTCACCTTTTTTTTCCAACCTCTCCGCTCGGGAAGGATATGACACAAGGTCAGTTTTTAAGCGGAGTTTAACAGGTTTTAAGTCAGAGTTTTCCTTCTCCTAGACTAGTTGCCTCACCAAGGCTAAAGAACCTAGTCTGTCCTACTATTTACCCATAGCCGGAGGGAAGAATAATTAGATTCATACCTTCCCCAAGGGTATTAGTGCGATGTGAAATGCAATCAGTCTCGTCCAGGATTTGAACTAGTGTCGCCGGGTCAATTTCCTACGACGATAACCATTTCACCACGGGCACCTCCGTATATATAGTTTATGGTTTATCTAATGCCGCAATTAGATTCCCTTGTAAATGTTTAATTATTATCATGACTATATTTTCAACGTTCTATTGCAACCTTTTGTTTAATCAGAACTTTAATTTTTATATTTGGCTTTAACAATTATAACTTGATTGCTGAGTTAAATGGTTTCTAGAATTCATATCAAATATTAATAACTTACTTGGTTTAAAGCAACTATTCCTATTTAATAAAATCAATTTATTTGTATACAATTATATAGTTTCAAATTTCTACTAATAATAATCATTTTTATACAATTATACTCTCACGTAATTATTCTTAATAGAAATATTCCTCCTTAAATTGATTAATGTTCAAACATGTCTATTTCAACAGTTATCCCAACAGGTACTAAAACTCCGGATCAAAGTGTACCTGAGAGTAATAGCACACACGCCATTGTACCAGAACTAGAGTCTCACCATCGGATAGAGTGGTGTCTAAAACCCAGGACACCTCTTAATGGGTGGTGGGGGTCTTACACATCTGTTAGGTTTCCAGATGGTGTTTTCTGTGTCTTGCCAACAGGGCGACTAGAAAAATGATGGCGGACCTTATCATGATTAAAAACCACACTGTAATGTATACCCACTAATAAGGTCGCACAAATCTTATTCTCTTTGAAAGAAAATTTGAAACTTAACCTTTAGCCAATAACTAGATTTAATTGACTCTTTGTTTTCTGTAAAAGATGGATATCAATACACAAACAAAGACTCCTTCTGTTAGTTTCTACATTGGCAAAATACTAAAACTTCTGAAGACTAGAAGAAAAATGGAGTAGAAAAAACAAAGATTCGAAAATGAATTGAAAATAAAAGAATATCTGGACAAATGCAATGATCTTGACAGATAGCTGAAAAAGCTGTAAATCATGAAGGTGAATGTAATACCAATTATCGTTGGAACGTTTCTCAAGAACCTGGAAAATTGGATGAACGGTAAATTAGAAGAAGTGTTGAGACCATCCGGACCATCGAACAGCTGCAAACCATAGAAGAGTTCAGAATGAACTAAGTAAACGTATTTTTACTAATACCTTTTTAGAAGCAACGCTGGACAAAGAGGCACTACAAAACGGATGATATAAATAAGGAAGACCAGTTTTGAAAAATAAGGAACATTACAGAACATTTGTTAATACTATTAAAAGAAAGGACATTCTCAGATCTTGAAATCAGGGAAATATGTTGACAAGTAAATAAAGAAAACATTGAGAAAGAAAAGCTCCACACAGTAGACGAAGAGATGAAAGACAAAATGTTGAAAACCACAACATCGTGGAGTTCTTTCTTCATCGTCGCTTGAAGTAATTTTACAAGTGACAGAAGAAACGAAGTTGGGATAGAAAAATAGGACAAAAGAAAATAAAGGAATAAAGACTGGAAATCAATGAAATAGGAAACGAAATAAGTGAATAAATTCTAAAACATATTCTAACTGGGAACATTACCGATTTAAAACATCTAATTCACGCGGGAGCTATGGTAATATTTTCTAAAATAGACACTCCAACAAAGGATCCCAAAAGATATAAATAAACAAAAGCTTGATAGGAAATTAAACTTGAGGAATAAATGTGATGAAAAATACAAAAGACATTGTATAATGTAGTGGCTGCTTCCTGTGACCCCTGATTCGAAAATGAATTGAAAAGAAAAGAAAGTGAATATCTGAACAAATACTAGGATCTTGGCTGATAGCTGAAACAGCTGTTGAACATGAAGGTGGCTGTGATACCAATTATATTCGGAAGGTTTCCCAAGAACTTGTAAAAGTGACTGGATGAACGGTAGATAAGAACGTTGAGATCATCGAGACCATCACATAACTGGATGAAAAAGGTAAACATACTTTAAGTAATACTTCAGTGAAAAACCACCTGTCAGAACTGTTGTAAAAATAATCATACCTTTAAACTGTGACCTTATAGGTTCGGAGAACAGTCAGTGAAATTTTATTAACCAGAGGAAAAAGAAACTGATTTGGATTTTGGAAGAATAGAGTAGTATATTAAAAATGTGTAATTGCAGAACGAATTTTTTTCAATGAAATCTAAAAAATTGGGCTATTTTCAAGAAATAATTTTTTAATAAATGAATTGTTTAGAACATATATTGTTATTATTTAAACTAAAGAGTCAAAATATAAGTAAATTGTCTTCACAGATCGGTGTGTTTTGCGATAGTTTGACATGAAAAAGACGAATACAGATTAAAGCCAGATCCTGTAAATCATCAAAGAATTGGATAACCTATTTTCTAAATTCGTAAAAGTTTTTTTTTAATACGCATCTGTAGAAAATTATTGAAATCCAAATTAGGAGAAAATTGATATTTTTCGACTTCGCTCCTCACCACTTTTCAGATGAAGATATACATAAAATGACAGAGTTTGTATATCGAAGAAGTAAACCAGCTATGGTCTGACGAAAGAACTGTGCGTGAGTCGGTGAGCAGTTCTCTGAAGTACTGTCTTTGACCTTGTACCAGACTGCTCTGAGTATAGAAAGCAAAGAAAGCTGACCATAATACAACACTACGAAAAATCAAAGAAGCTTAATGTGATAAGCACTTGTAAAGTACTACCAAGGCTTGACGAAAGCAAACATAACCACCTTTAAGATTGCCTTGCACCAAACTATAAACAGCTAGAACAGAAAAGTCTAAAATTTATTCGATAAATTCGCGGACAGTTTAAAGTCGTGACCTGGTCTTATTTTAAGATTTACCACCTCTGGGATGGATTAATATCCGTATCATTTTCGAAAGACATTTTTCTATATTAAATATTGTTATTTTTGCGAGCCGTGTTTTGTTCTTTGTTTCTCAGAATCAACTTTTATTTTTTTTTTCACTTAATCAATTGTTTGGTCTCATTCGTTTTCTCGCTGACCGGTGACCCCGATTAGTGACTGATCTGTTGTCTGCATAAAAGAATATAACGTGGGCAGATAGCAAATCTATCGTGTCATCCAAGGATATATCCAACCAGTGGATCGATCCGCAGATTGGAAGCGGAACCACCCCTGTGTTTGGGGAAGACATTGGTACCGTCATAAATTCATAAAACTGCCTTCATCAATATACATTCCATGCATCCTGTTTATAAACCTATATTAACCCTAAATATATCATGCTTCCTTGATTTCATTTTGTGGCAATGATAATTCGTCGACGGTGTTAATACCGGGAAGGATTTTTATTACCCTGTAGAAGGAGCACTGATAATAAATAAACCCTGGGTTTAGAATAGCCACAAATTATGATAAATAAACATGGACTCAATTGACATATTTGAGTGCAATGATCAGCAGGTGCTCTCTTGATAGCCATCATGGGAGATCCGGTTGTTGTCCGGTCAATATTGGTGTTCTAAATTCAGCTACTCCTAGAAAACACACCCACAACAATTTTCCTGATTCTCAATATAATATATCAGATGGCAAAAAGGGAGAAGACATTACAAGAAGCAAGTACTACTCTGCTATTTTCAATGAAATCCTACACAAAATTACTATTGAAAATGTATGATGGAAATATTGAAGTAATCGGCCAAATTTCTGACAACAAGCCAAAGAACTGCAGAATAAGCAAGAATGATTGTAAAGAAAGGTTATATCTTGGATATTGAAATTCTGGAAATATGCAAACAGGAAATTAGCAAGAAAACATTCAGCAAGAAGAACTCCCCAAAGGAACTGAAACATAACATTCTAAATGCCACAACATAACAGAACCTAACACCTTACCAAGACAAATTTAACGCAGGAGGAAAGAAATGCAGTGGACAGAAAAAACACCATGAGGAAAGAGAATGAAACATTACCTTCATTAAGAATGTAAAGCTAGAAAAAACTAAATTAGAAACGGAAAAGGTGAAACAATTACTAAAATATATTCCAATAGAGAACGCTGAATTGAATAATCAAGTTTATGCTGGAGCAAAAGTAGTCAGTGAAAAACATGGCATCCAGATAAGGAACCCCAAAAGAAACAGAGAAACAAAAACCGGATGGAAAATGAAATCGGAAGAACAAATTAAAAGAGAAAAAAAAGACATATACAAAAAACCAAAAAAAAAAAAAAAAATACAAAAAAACCCAAAACAAAACAAACTACGCAGACATGTAAAAATATTAAGAAACAGAAAACACCCGATAACACAACTGGATGAAATAACAAATGATTTTTTCTAACATGCTCAGAAAATCAGAACGTTATTTAGGGCAGCAGAAGCATCATTATCGTTAAGTTGACAGTAAGATTTTCAAAACCAAAAGTTTAAAGTTACCAATACTTACAAGAACTAAGTAAAAAAATATCACATATAATTGAACCAGATGAAAAATTCAACAATGATAGGAAAATCGGGACTATTTAACAACAACATGAATGCATACGATATGAATAAAATAAAGAGAAACAATATAATTACACTTTGTCCATAGGACGACTGAACCCCAACAAGTTCATGTTCGTCCACTTAGACGACAAACACTGCATTAAAATCGCCTTAATTTCACGCAGATTTGTATAAGTGTCTTATTTTGAGGCATTCAAATTTTATTTTTCGATGTTTACTCTTTTGTATCACATTGTGTTAGTTACTACTTGGTATTTTAAGAATTTGTCTAATTTCACTATTCAGTGACAAAGATTGTCACTTTTAAAAAGATTCCTTGACAGAATGATGTACATATATTATGAGAAACGTCTCATAATTGTTTACTTTCCTTCGGATTAATGATTATTGTTATCTTGTCAATATATATTGTTTGTTATGATAAATAGGACTTTTTTCAGAAAACATTCGAGTGGCTTTGTCTATTGAATTTTCTTTATAATATCTTCCTCTTGTTATTAAATTAAAGCAATACTTAGAGAATCTTCACAAAATATAACAACAGTAAAACACAAATAAACATTTCAACGAAAATAAATACGTCTAAAGAAAAAGGAAGATAAGCTCAAAATACACCGACACTGGATTATATAGAACAAGCAAGATAAGATATTCCCAAATAATGAAAGCAATTTCCACCAATAAGTAAAGGCAGAAATTTGGGGGTAAAAAGATAAAACTGAAAACAATTCTGGACAACTATTGAGAACAACTGAAAAAAAGCCCACTAAGGTTTGGATGGCTAAACAATAGGAAGAAGGAATTAAAAAATCGAAGAAGGCCCGGAAGCAGAAATAAATCTTGAATCCCCGGTAGTGACCCTCATGAAAATTGCAAATTGGAAGGTAGCAGGCCGCAAGAGGATCCAGAGATTCTAGTTCAAAGATCCCCGTCTATTCACGATAGATTAGCTTAACAGTTGTGCAAGAAGCAAACATTTTCGAACAGATGAAAAAAAAAAGAAAAAAAAAAAGAAGGAAAATTGCACTGATCCCAAACGATCCCAAAAACGAAAACATCCCAAGTAAGAACATGTGGAGAACGTATAATGATGTGTAAAAAACCTGAACGCACAAATAAGTGAAGAAATGTATTTCTTACAGTCGCAGAGGGTTCGAAAGAACAAAAGCAGTAGAATTTTCATAGACGAATACATTATAAAAGAAGTGAAATATAAGGTAAATATAGCTTTAGCAGGGATAAACAGCTGAAATGCGTAAAACCTCATCCCTCAACCATGGAGAATAAAATATTTAAAAATATTCAAAGTCTGCGAACAAGCAGTTAACTTCACCATGATAGCAGAAGAAGTATATCGACAGACCATAAAATTCAGAGAAGCATCTTCTAGAAAAATCTACACTATTCTTCATTACGATAATATGGCTAAATTATATCCTTTGAAATTGTAAAGATGGCCGCAAATTCAAATGTCTCACGCAAAGATAAACCACCTGCACATGGATGGTATCAGGTTTTTGTGTTTTTGTTTTTGTTTTGTAAAGAATAAAAAAGAATTGGAAACCCTTATATAAACTAAGATGTTCACCAAAGATAAACGAATGGGATTTGGATTTGAAAAATGTGCAATAATTTAAATGCATAAAGCTAAAAGGAAAACAACTGCTGGAAAAGAACTCAGCATTCAGGAAATAGAAAACTATAAATACCAGCCGATTTGAAAAGCAGATAATATCCAAGAAAAATGAAACGAAAATCAGCTAAGGAGTTCCACGAAAGAACATGTAATGTAGTGGAAATCAAATTCTACTGCAGAAACTTTATTAAAGGAATGAATACCTGGACGTTTTTCCAAGTAAATTACTCTGGACAATTCCTAAACTGGTCAAAAAAGATGTTCAGATACTTGGAACTGAGAACAAAGACATTTATGACAATGGACAAGTCCTTAAAATAAAGTCATGTCGTAAGCAGGCTATATGTATTTAAAGAAATAGAATAGGAAGATGATTCAATGGTGCTAAAAATTATGTTTCTGCAAAATACAGGGACAAAGTAAAAGCAAAAACGAGACTATTTACAATTGTCGAAAACAGCAGCAACAAAATTAATAAGACGTAGGGAAAATAAATATAAAATCAAGAAAATAAAAACGGGAAGAAAAAATATGTAGACACTTTAGAAGACAAACTAAGACAATTACGAGTGTAATAACATGGACAGGGTAAATCTAAAGAAAGAAACTCAATCGCTTTTAAAGGACTCTTAGAAGATCGTCATTAGAACCAATTGTACAAAAGCTAGAATAGATAAGTTAGTTAGTTAGCGACCATAGTCGAGGGTGACCCGAAGGCTCCCTTTTAGATAGCTACTACACCAAGGTGTAGGGGAGGGCGCTACTCCATTCCCAGGATTGCTCCATTTTACCCTTGAACCGTACCTTATAATGCTGAGTGTTAAGCAAGGTGGTATCAAGTTCCATTTTTAAAGTCTTTGGTATGACTCGACCTGGGATTGAACCCAGGTCTCCCGGGCCATTGGCAAACACTCTAACCGCTGGGCCAATGTCCCGGTTTAGAATAGATAAAAGAAGGAAATTATTAAGAGAAGACCAGAGAGAGAGAGAGAGAGGGAGAGAGAATGTGGAACGATTAACAACATAACTGAATACGGCAAACCGGAACAGAGAACACGACTGAATGAGGAATGTGATCCACTGGATATTATGCAAACGACAAAGTTAGACCGTAAAGACAAATGTTATATATAAAGAACAAAGCCAGTTTTAGAAAATGAAACAAACCTCCCGGATTTTCTAATAAGAATAGATCGACTAATCCAAGTCAGAAGAAATGACCAAGTTTTAATTAAGAAGAAGAAGAAAAAAAGAGCTTCTAACTAACGGAATTTGCTGTTCGAGCGAATCATATAACTAAATTAAAGGAAAGCAAACAATTAGCAAAATAAATGGATCTTGACAGAAATCTCGAAATCATGGAACATGAACGGGACAATGATACCAATCATAACTGGAACACTTGGAACAATTTCCCAAAAATCTGAAAATGATTCTGGAGAAGAGTATATTAGAGGAAAAATGGAGATTTTCTATACCACAACACTGCTAAAACCTTCTAGAATGCTATAAAGTTTAGGAGAGCCGTGAAGACTTCCTATCACTCCAGGGAAAACCCCAGTTATGACTAGAATAATAATACAATAAAAATGATATTTACACACTAAAAACTGTCTCCCTCTCCGGGGGATTTTTAGAAATATTCCATCACCTATTCATACAATTTACAATATGGACTCCTTCTTCTACTTTGTTTAATAGCATATAAACTTTTCCGTGTTGTTTAATGTAAAAACTATCCTTGTTGAAAAAACACTAGTGTGACTGTTTTACCCCTACTTCGAGAGATGTCGGGGTTTATGCCTTTCCCAAAGTAATAAGTTCGAAAACGAACTGAGTAGCTCGACTGAAGTTCGAATCCGCTTACTTCGAGGTCAGAGTTACACACTTTTGACATTACGCTACGGGAACTCATCTGAACGATTTTGTATTAACACCATTGTAGTTTATGTCTTACAGACTTTAGTGAAGGTCTGAAGTTTTCAATGAATTGTTGGTTGGTTGATTGGTTGTGTTTTATAGCATGTCAACCCTTGTAGGTTATTTGATACAAAACCCTGTTTATACACATATTAGATATGTATGATTTGTAAAAGAATAGTTTGCCGGTAGTTTTTTTAAACAAGCCATAGTTCATTTGTTTGCACACAGTCAAACAGTTTCAAGTATTTCTATGTAACACCAACAATTCAATTTAACATCAGTCCTTTGTTTGAACCCAACTAAATGGCTAAAAAGTTCTATTTAATTCATAAAATAATATTTTTACATAATCTTAGTTGCAGATATTTGATAGTTTGCCGTTCGAGATCTAAATTAGGAAAAAGTAAAAACAAAACAAAACAAAGAAAAAATACAAAAAAAAAAAAATGAAAAGAAACAAAAGACAAAAAAAAAAAAAAACAGCAAAAAATCAACTTTCCGACTTATGTACGAATACATTTTTATCACTATTCAAATTCCCTTGCATCATTCACTTTCCATTTGCGAATATGACAATGTCTTCTTAATGATATTTTTTAATAGCTCTGAATAATAAAAGCATTGTATCTTTTAATTTCCCGGTATATTTTAACAATATTGTGCTATTCACGTACAGTCTATTTTGCAAGGACAATCAGTGATTACAATTCTTTTGTTTTCAATGTCATTTTTTTGGTCTGATAAAAATCTTGCCCGATCTTAATTTATTTTAAAGAGTTGTTTGATACATAGCATTTTCAGTATGGTAGTCTTTTTGTCAGCGGCATTCATTCATACACCTCCAATTACTGAGGGATTCTCCAGTATTTAAACTCTTGTTTATTATGCTGGACAATATTTGTATATATATTTGTGTGTGTATGTGTGCACGAGCGTATGTGTGTGAATCAGTCATTTTTTATCATGTTTCTTTAAAAGCCGTAGATCGTTCTTCTTGTCTCACAAGATTTCTCATGTTTTTTTTAGATTTATATGTCACACAAGGTCAGTTTCAAGACGGAGTTTAACAAGTTTGAAGTCAGAGCTTACCTTCTCTATGACCGGTTTCCAAAGTATCATTAAAGAACCCAGTATACTTTTCAATACCCCTATAGCTGGAGGGAGAATAGTTGGATTCATGCATTTTCCATTGTTATCAGCTCAATATGAAATCCAAACAGGCTCGTCTAGGTTTTGAACTTGGGTTACCATGTCCATTTTCCACGACGATAACCATTGCACCTCGCGTACCATCTCAGGTTTAAATTTATACTGAGAGTGTTCAAAACTTTTTCATGACATGAGATGTTGCAAAGTGTTAATAGTAAGTCGACCAAGAAATTAAAAGAATAAAGAGAAAAGAGTTGGCTGAAAATTAAGAAAGATCATGAAATGAAGGTTATTGATAAGACTTGGAGATAGTCAGAGAGAGAGAGAGAGAGAGAGAGAGAGAGAGAGAGATTCCATTATCACAGGTTATTCCTGCAGGTATAATCAAGATGCCTTTTTTTCAATTCAATGAAACGTAAAAAAAAAATTTCTGGTATGCTACCTCTTCGGAGAGACTTTTAATCTCAAATCGTTTTTCTCTACATCCAATCAGCAGGGCTATTTTCTTTGCGGACAGAGTTTAGTTATATACCACCCCATTTTAGGGGTGGTATAAAACTAAACTGTATCTGATAGTGAGAATTCAGTTGTAGAGATGTGGGGAGTGTGGAAAGCCCTTTTATAATCATTATTTCAAGGTCCATTCTGACCCAAGTGGAAGTACCTGTTACTGTCTCATTCTTGGATCGATTAGATCCATTCAAAATTTATTTATACTTCCAAGGAATGCTTGATATCATATATTCGTCCGCTAAAAAAGTTGCGATTCCCTTAGCTCTTGGCATGAAACAACCCCAAACCGATTGAAATGTCGTTCGAATAGTTTTCTCTTTTTACTTTTATAGTTGCGTTTTCAGTTTTAAATCTTCATGCATTTATGAGGTAGTATGATCAAGACATGTTCATACGGTGAAACATATTACTGGAGATGTGACCCAGAAACAACAAGCATAATAAGAAATGAATTGTTAGAAAATAGACAGAGAAGATTGTGAAGGTTACTGGTCAACCAAGGAAGTGGCAATGACAATAATTTTCTTTGTTATTTGGCTATGTGTACGCTAGTTTTGTTGTGCATTGTGATAAAATTAAAAATAAAAAGTAAAAGAAAAAGTAACCATTCAGTGAAAGTGTTTTTTCACCAATGTCATTCAAAATTGCTTCTATCTTTATTGACACTGCTGTGCAAAATCCGAAATAACCCCGGGACGCAAGGATCACGATCACTTTTCATCAGCCACCACTAAGAGACAGATGTCAGATATCTTTTATTCAATGCCAACCTTTCATAACAATCCCAAGGGTACGTGCGAACGATTTCTGTGTGCATAATGATGGCCTGGGGCAGATTCACCCGACTTGGAGATGACAAGCATATGTTGGAGAATGATGAAGAGTGACATTAGATGTCAAACGTTGGCAGTTTTAGATATTTACCAGTTGAGGTTAAGTCAGCAACCCACATTTCAAGACAAAATATAGTGACAATTCTCTTTCATAACGTAGGAGTATCCATGGCTTAGTGGCTAACGTGGTGGACAGTTGGCTCGAGGAAGCGATTTCGAACCCCAGTCGCACTACTACATTCACTTTCTGACTAAAACCCTTTGAAAAGATGTGCACTCCGAGTTATACGTCATATAGTATCTCTACTGTACTTCCACAAAGATCGTTTCAGCATTAAATAACCAACGAACGTTGATATGCCATTAAAAAAAAGAAACCAAAACCATTCATCACTCTCACACATGTACGTGAAGAGCCAGATGATTCATCTCTTTGCCGCTAATATCATTTAATTTCTATGAATATTTAGACAGTATAATACTTTCCCAGTAGTTTTTTTAAAATGTCGATCTTCAGATGTTCATGACATGTGCAGATTGTGGTCTGCAAAGTCTAAGTTCTTTGAGTTTCTACTTTTACCTATGTTCTTTATCATATCATATATACCAACCCCTCCGCTTGTGAAGGATATGACACAAGGTCAGTTTTTTAAGCGAAGTTTAACAGGTTTGAATTCAGAGTTTTCCTTCTCCTAGACTAGTTGCCTCACTAAGGCTGAAGAACCCAGTCTACCTATGTTCTTTATGACTGTTGTGAGTTCTCCGACTATAATTGGCATTACTGTCCCCTGCATTTTTCCCTACTTTTAGCTCTTTGTTTTTTTGTTTTTTTTGCATGCCGTAAAACGAAGGAACAAAACAAATAAAACTATAGTTTCCTACATACGCAATGTGACGTTATATATATATATATATATATACCATTGCCCTATACATGAATATGCGAAATATACATGGGACGTTCATAACATATATACATAGAACATTGGATCTCGAAACTCGAAAAACGCGTAACAACTTCTCAGTTCAGGTACGAACCTTTTTATTACCTTTTGAGTTTAAAGGTTCTTCGACATAAGGAGAGAGGCACAATCTTTCTATTCTGGCTTTTTCATATGCACCCCCACCACGTGTGGCACGATTATATTACATATATATATATATATATATATATATATATATATATATATATGTATGTGTGTGTGTACTTTTTTCTAGTGTTTATTCAGGTCATCGTATTGGCCCAGCGGTTAGAGTGTTCGCCAATGGCCCGGGAGACCTGGGTTCAATCCCAGGTCGAGTCATACCAAAGACTTTAAAAATGGAACTTGATACCACCTTGCTTAACACTCAGCATTATAAGGTACGGTTCAAGGGTAAAGTGGAGCAATTCTGGGAATGGAGTAGCGCCCTCCCCTACACCTTGGTGTAGTAGCTATCGAAAAGGGAGCCTTCGGGTCACCCTCGACTATGGTCGCTAACTTACTTATATATATATCTATAAAGATGAACAAAAGAGATAAGACAAAGAGGGGTATTACTGTTATACAGTTAATTTATTTTTCTTAACTCGTTTCGATCTTCAGGAGAAACCCTTTAGTGGAGGTTTTTGAAGATTTTTAATAATTCTTTAAAGAAGTTGCTATACAATAAGACAAGTGATGTTAAATGTACTGGTAGAGTACCATAGTTGAATGATTTTTTTTTCTGATCAAAGTGACTTTAATCAGTCTTTTTTAACCGGCTTGTTTGTTTGTTATCCGAGTTTTTTACGGCTTTCCAGTGTTATTTTCAAGAGTGGGAGGCTTTCAAATCGACAGTGACATTTTGTCACCTTTATTTTTTTATAGAGATGTTGGTGTCATATTTTTATAAGAATGACGGTGGTCAATTTGACGTACTGGTTACAGTGTTCCCCAAAGGTCCGGGAGACCAGGGTTCAATCCCAATTCGAGTCATACTAAATGTCACGTGATGGCTCAAGGAGACGAAGAGGTAGGACTGATACTCTCCCCCCGTTGAACTAACATTATCTAGCAGTCAAAAAGTGACCGTTAGGAGAGAATGTGGGTCACGCAGATGTTCGCACCTAAGTGACCTCGGGTCGCCGGACATCGGAAGGGGAAAGAAAAAAGAAGCCAAATGATTGGCGGGGACCCCAAACGGAAGTGAGGTTCCCTTCCTCTCAGGAGTGGTAAGGAGGTTTTTTGAGCAACGCTCGTGGCAGACGGACGATAGCCATTTTACTCCGGGCTAAAGACAAAAGACTAACTGAGACACGAAGGACTCCAAAATCCTTCAAGCCAGTACTAAAAACAGAACGAAGTCTATTAGCCCGTGAAAGAAGAAAAATTCTCCAGTGGAACCCCGTCAAAAAAAAATAAGATAAGTAACTTTGGGACATTTTTCCTTTACACCCAAGTTTTGTTTACCACTCTCTCTCTCTCAATTTGAAAAAGGATAAAGCCAAGAAAAGACATTTATATTCACGGACTATCCTATTATATATTTTTGACACTTTGAACGTATATATATATATATATATATAACCGTAGTAAAGAACCTATGCATTTTTATTTTACCATGTGGTCTATGTTATTATTTCATGCTTTCCTTTCAGCTTCTATTCGCCTTACATTATCTTGCTTAGAACTGTCCTATTAATTCCTAAAGTATCACACGGGAAACCGGAGTTACCGACTACTACAACAACATTAATATTATTACAACTAAGACCTACAGGCCCGTATTCATCTATTATCTAAGGGAAAGAAGTTTAGCGGCCTGGTGAGTGTGTGATAGTGTGAAATTCTGGACCCCTTTGCCAGCGGTGGTCAGTCTGGCCCTAAATTATTCCCTCACGTAATATGCCAGTTCTTATCTGCCTGAGAAAAGAACTCTGAACGGGACTTATTTCTGTAGGGGATCAAGTGCCAACCTGCCCCGTCTTCACACGTGCGAAAATAAAGTCCCGTTTAGGGATTTTAGTCAATTTGCCGTCACATAAAGAACCAAAAAATGATTAATGATATCTCCCTGCTTAACGCAGCATTATAAGGTACGAATAAGAGGAATGTGGATCAATCCTGAGGAAAGGACTAACGCCTCCCCTACACCTCAGTGTAGTAGCTTTTGAAAGTAAGCCTTCGAGTCACTCTCAACTACGGAGGGCCAAATTATATATATATATATATATATATATATATATAATCAAATCTTTGGATCACAACAAACTAAGATGGATTGCCTCATATAAACCTAAATAAACAAAAACTTGAGTTAAATATCTGATTAAAACATTTCTAACTAATTTGAAAAACACACTTCCCATGCTTAACAAATATCATCCAAATTGAAAGCTCAATGCTAGGTGTTCAGGATGGCAGAAATGAGAAATAGTGATAATTTTCATTCATCGAATTGATACTTTATTTTTTATAGCAAACTGACTCTTTTAAAATTTTATGATAAAAAATTCCGAAAAAGTGTGTTTCTTGAACAAAAGACATTATTTTTGAGAATGACTAAAAGGAGAAATTTTTTGGGAAAAATCAACAAATTCATAAGTACAAAACTCAGTTTTCTTAACACTTTTGTTCATCTCTCTCCCTTCCACCTCTCTTCTTTCTTCTTTGCCACCTCTCTCTTTCTGACTTAACCACTCTGTCTTTCTCCTTCTCTCTCTCTCTCTCTCTCTCAATATATATATATATATATATATATATATATATATTGAAATAGTTATTTACTACAGAATGAATTTGACTAATGTTTTAAGCAGTTTCATTAGCTTTTTTTAACAACAACAACAACAACAAACACTAAAATGAAAGTAAAAAGTCGACTCTTCAAAAGGGAGAGAAAAAGGGTTTTCTTTTTTATTGAGGTAAATACTTATTTTAGTTTTTATATTGCTTTGCTTGCTGGTATCCGAGCACATTAATACACAGCGTTTTAGTTACTTTTTATTTTCGATATATATATATATATATATATATATATATGAGGGATTTCAAAGCCTCACCCCTATTTTAGATTTGCTGCACACCTCTCCCTATGAATGGGTCTCAGCTGCACAAAAATTAAAATAGAATTATTAAATAGTTTTCTTATTTTCACAGGAAGTGGTAGTGTGTTGCCATAACAAAAACCTTCAATTAAGAATGTTGTTTCGTGTTAGGATTAGCACCTTTTCAACAACCCTTATATATATATATATATATATATATATATATATATATATATATATATATACCAACCGACTGCTATGACTTTAAAGTATGACGTTTAGTTAAGCTAAGTAATGGGTTTGCAAGAATTGCCCACCAGATGATCGTATAAACAAGAGTAGTTCGATAAATTCGAGAACGTTTTATATTTACATAAATGTTGTAATGGCTATTCCTCCTGGTTTGTTGTTGGTCGGTTGGTTGGTTGAAATATATGGCATGTCTACCTTTGTAAGTTATTTAACGCCGAATCCCTTTTTATACAAATGATCTGTTCTTTGTCAAACAATTTAGTTTAGCATGGGTACACAGTTTAATTGTCAAAAACATTTCTGTTTCAAGGTATTCAGTTTATTCAAACAGTTCTAATTCAACCAATTCAGTTTAGTATGAATGTAGATATCGTTTACATACAGTTAAATGTCAAACCAGTTCTAACTCAAACAATTTAGTTTAGTGTAATTAGTTTCAATGTCAAAAAAACGTTTCATTTCAGACAATCCAGTTTAGCATAAGTACACAGTTTAATTGTCAAAACATTTCTCATTCAAGCTATTCAGTTTAGTCAAACAGTTCTAATTCAAACAATTCAGTTTAGTATAAGTATGCCGTTCTATTTAACCCATAGATAGGGCCCTATCAGGTGCTACCATTCCAGGCCAGAGTGGACCAGGGAGCAATGGCAATGAAGAGGTACTCCACATTCCTCAAAAACCCAGCATCACTGGAACCCCACCATCAGATTGTTTTGTGTCATATACAGGACACTCATAAGTGTGGTTTAATCCATCGGGAGAAGTGCAGTCGGTGTATTCTACAACCCCAGATGACTGGGCAATCTAGCTCCTGGGGATTGAGCTTAGTTTTTTTGGTATTACTTAATGGCTTTCCTGTACTGTATAGGATTTACGCCTATTCAAATTGTTATCACTGAAGGAAATGGACTTGGCAACTCGAATTCAAATCCTGGATGAAAGAGTTCATGTTTTACTTCTCACGAATCAATGGGAGAGGCACTAGTTCTTCTGTTCTCCTTCCAGCTATGAGTAAATAATTGAGCAGACAGGATTTTTAGCCAACTTGAGGCAACCAGTGTTGAAGAAGAAAACTTTGATTTCTAACTAGCTATACTTTTCTTTGAAATAAACTTGTGTCGGAAAACTTGGGTAAATACACACTGTTATATAATAGTAAATAGACATGCAATAAAAAAAAAAAGAAATGTGCGTTTTGTGACTTTGAGGCAAAGCTTAGTTTTGGCGCCAAATTATCATTAGCATTAAACCAGAATATCTTAGAAGTGTTTTACAATATCATGATTTGATTATTTTCCGTCACATCAAGCACATTTCGGATTTTGATGCAGATTCTTTCAACGATAGTCTGTCGTATTCCTAACCTTCCAGCAACAAAGCGTTTCTTTAATGATGTCAGATTAACAGACAATTTGTCACGTCAGCACACAGAACGAGAAAAAGATTTCAGTGTAATTCACGTGCGAACTCAGTGTATAGGTTCCGAAAATAAATGATGTTAACTTGAATAATGCAACGATATGATAACATTATTCACTGAAAGGTAAAGACATTATCGTTCAAGTCAAAGTATCAACAATACACACACACATAGTATATCACAAAAGTGAGTAGACCCCTCACATTTCTGCAGATATTCAAGTATATCTCTTCATGGGACAACACTGACAAAATGGCACTTTGACACAATGAAAAGTAGTCTGTGTGAAGCTTATATAACAGAGTTGATTTATTTTCCCCTCAAAATAAATCATAATATTACCATTAGAAGCTAAACCCCAGCCAACAAAAGTGAGTACACACCTTAGGGAAAGTTGTCAATATTAACATACACCATGTCAATTGTCAATATTTCGTGTGGCCGCCATCATTATCCATAACTGCCTTTACTCTCCTGGGCATGGAGTTAACCAGAGCTTCACAGGTAGCCACTGGAATGCTTTTCTACTCCTCCATGACGACGTCGCGGAGCTGGCAGATATTTGAAACTTTACCCAGCTCCACATTCCGCTTGAGGACCACCCAAAGATGTCCTATCGGGTTCAAGTCAGGAGACATACTTGGCCAGCTTTACTTTCAGTCTCTTCAGTAATGCAATGGTCATCTTGGTGGTGTGTTTGGAGTCATTGTGATGCTGGAACACTGCCCTGCGACCCAGTTTCTGGAGGGAGGGGATCATGCTCTGCTGCAGTATTTCACAGTACATGTTGGAGTTCATGTTTGCCTCAATGAAATATAACTCTCCAACACCTGCAGCACACATGTAGCCTTAGAACATGCCATTCCCACCACCATGCTTAACTGTAGGCATGATACACTTATCTTTGTACTCCTCTTCTGGTCGCCGCCACACATGCTTGAAGCCATCAGAACCAAACAAATGTATCTTCATCTCATCAGACCATAGGACATGGTTCCAGTAATCCATGTGCTTTCTTGACATGTCTTCTGCAAACTGTTTGTGTACCATCTTCAGAAGAGGCTTCCTCCTGGGGTGACAGCTATGCACACCAATTTGATGTAGAGTGCGGCGTATGGTCTGAGCACTAACGTGCTGACCTCCACTTCTTCAATCTCTGCAGCAATGCTGACAGGACTCCTACGCCGATCTTTCAAAGAAAGCATTTGGATGTGACACTAAGCACGTACGCTCAGCTTCTTTGGACGACCTACCCGAGGCCTGTTCTGAGTGGACCCCGCTCTTTTAAAACGCTGGAATGATCTTAGCCACTGTTCTGCAGCTCAGCTTCATGGTGTTGGCAATCTTCTTGTAGCCTTGGCCATCTTTATGTAGCGCAGCAATACGTCTTTTAAGATCCTCAGAGAGTTCTTTGCCATGTGGTGCCATGTTGGAACTTTCAGTGACCAGTATGAGAGAGTGTAAGAGCTGCACGACAAAGTTGAACACACCTGTACCCTATGCACTCATGGGCCTTGTAACACATGGACCTAGTAAAACTAATGAGCCACATGACATTTTGGAGGGAAAATGACAAAGAGTACTCAATTTGGACATTTAGGGGTGTAGTTTCTTAGGGGTGTACTCACTTTTGTTGGCAGAGGTTTAGCCTTTAATGGCTATATTTTGAGTTATTTTGAGGGCAAGATAAATTAACTCAGTTATATAAGATGCACACAGACTATTTTTCATTGTGTCAAAGTGTCATTTTGTTAGTCTTGTCCCATGAAGAGATATACTTAAATATCTGCCGAAATGTGAGGGGTATACTCACTTTTGTGATACACTATATATATATAAGTAAAGTTGATGACCGAAGTCAAACCTGAAGGTTCTCTGAGGGGATGGTACTAATATTTTCCCTGGATGGGTCCACTTTACCCTTGATCCGTACCTTATAATGTTGTGTTAAGTAAAGAGTCATCAAGTATCATTTTTGAGTTCATGGTATGACTCGACCTTGGACTGAACCCTGGTCTCCCAGGCCATTTGCCAATACTCTACTCATTAGACTAATGGGCCCGTACACACACAAATATACATACATATATATCTACGCGCACACACACACGCACGCACACCTCTGTGTATAAGTGTGCGTGCTCTCTTCAGGTAGTTTTAGAGGAATTTCGCAAAATGGACAAGCTGATCATCATCTTTTTAATATTAACATTGTTTCTTCAAATCCCCTCGAAAACGGTAAAAGTTCATTGCTTCCTAATCTATCCACCACTTTATATCAATAATAAAATCATTATATATCATCATCATCATCATATCGCGCTGGTAGCACGGATATCCCTGACCCTCTCTCGCCACTCCTCCCTATCGTTCATCGCCCTAGGTAGGTCTTCAGGACAACATCCTGTATCCTCACATAGCTGCTGAATGTTCATTATATATACATATATATATATATGTGTGTGTGTATGTGTGTGTGTGTGTGTGTGCAAGCATTTTTGGTGTGTGTTGACATCAGATTCAATAAATTCAGTAAATCAATAAAGGAAAAAAAATTAGGAAGCTTTTCGAAACAAATCAATTGAAATATATTAAAAATTCTTCAGAAATTTTTGAACCCCTTGACTAACAGGTTTGTAAAGACTTTTGTGAAATGATCAATGCCATTGTTTGTGTATGTTTATGTATAATCAGCCATAGCGGCTTTGATATTTCGCTGCTGTCTTAGGTTTTCCACTTTCGCTGTTTGTTTTCTCATTTGTCACTTTACCGCTCCCTCGGGTATCTCATTATTCTATTTCATCCAAACAGCATGCCTACGAATCTTGCTAGATGTAGATAATAAGCTTTCATTTCCTAACGAAGGATTGTGCCTTATCTTTGTTGACAAGGAAATGATTAAATTAATTTCTATTCTCGTGTCATTTCATAAGATTAATGGCAATTTTCAAAAGAAGGGATAATTTGTCACTTTTGATAGTGAGCTAGGAGATTCTTGCTTATAGAGAAATGATTATTTTACTCGTTTGAAAGTTTTCCCAATAGCGTAAGCTGATGGTTTTCCACATGATTGTGAGTGACAGCAAGTCTCTTCACGTCTCCAGGACTTTTCTTAGTATTCCGGCCGATCTCAGCAACACCGTATTTTGGATGGTTTCCACTCGTCCTCTTCTTTCCAAGTTTTCTAGTCTTTGTATCAAACCTTTGGTTACTCTATCAAGTGTGACAATTACAATTGTGGATCAGAGTCATTTTGATATTCCATAGTATCTCTATTCTCTAACAAGTTCTAGGTACTTATCTCTCCTCCAGATTTCCTTCAGCTTTACCTTGTGGTAATGTAGTTACTCTTTTTTTGTTGACTATCGATCGGTTTGGTTGTCTAGCTGAGATCAGATGATGTGTTTGTTTCTCAAAATACTAAAAAATATTGTGCATCACATTTTCTAGGACGGATTTTAGGTAGTGAATATACCATTTGTTCGTGTGGTTAAATTAAAACTTTCCTGTGGGTCACCACGTCCACCCAGTGGTGTCTAGTCTTATACTCTCTTTGCTCTAATTTGCTGCATTCGCTTATGATTGGGATTGATCCTTTCGTCTCTGTAACCACATGATCTACATATGACATTTTGTTGCGTCTTGTCTCTTCTTTGTCACAGTTCTTATGGCGTTTGTTTTTGTACTTCTATTTGATGAGATTCAGTTTTTAACTTGAAATTTATTTTTCTTAGCCATATCTATGTTTTCTCGTGTGAGATTTCGCTTGTTTGTCGCTTGAAATGTCCATACATTTGTTTTTCTCCCCATTTTTGTTTTCTGTTTATTTTTTTCTGCTAATGCTTGTGTTGTCAGTATTGTTTTCGGTGACTATGATCAGTTTTCCTCCATGTATTTTTATGTTGTATTCTAGTCGTTGTATCGATGAGTCAATGCTATATTCAATACTGATAAGTCCTCATCCTCCATCTTTTCTTGACAAATAAAGTCTGTCTACGCCATCTCTGGGATTTAAGGCCTTATGTACGGTCATTAATTTACTTGTCCCGTGGTCCATTTGTTGAAGTTCTGATCTAGTCAACTTTAAGAATGGTCTCGAGTATCTTACGAAGAAGTCAGCTTTGTTATTTATCCCTTTGATGCGATTTTTGCTGTATAGTTTGTTTTCGAGTAGTTTTCTCGTCCACGTAAAGCATTCTTTCTAATTTTTTTTTCTTTCATCTCCACTTGTTTGATGGTGTCCGCTTCCATTATTTCCAAGTATCTGTAAGTTCCCTTTTCTCCGAGTGTTCTGATTTTTTTTTTATTTGGTAGTTCTATTTCGATGCCAAATTCCATCCATATATCTTCACTGTATATCTTCACTGCTTGTGAGTTGCCATTCTTTTTCATTTTTGGCAAAGAGTTTGATGTCGTTCATGTCTGTTAGAGAATGATTTTTTTCTTGCGATTTATGAAGTTTATATATGACTGTGCATTTCCTAAGTATGGGATTGAGTAGCCATCGCTATTACAAATAATAATGGTGATGGCACATCTCACTGGAAGATCCTTGACTGGACTTTCACCGAAGTTAATTTTTTTTCCTTCTGCTTTTAATTCGACCCAGCAGTTTTCTATGGTATTTTCGGTAAATATTACGGCTTGGTTGGAAATCTTGTGTTGCATAGCCGTAATACATGTACAACTATCGCATGCATGTTGGTGACTGTAGTCGAGGTTGACCCTTTTCAATAGCTACTACACTGACGTGTAGGGGAGGGTGCTACTCCTTTCCTTGGATTGCTCCACTTTACCCTTGATACGTGCTTTATAATGCTGAGTGTTAAGCAAGGAAGCATCAAGTACCATTTTTTAATTCTTTGGTATGACTCGACCTGGGATTGAACCCCGGTCTCCCGGACCACTGGCGAACACTCTACCCATTAGTCCAATGAGCTGGTTTACAACTATACACATATGCATGCGGAAACATAGTCAACACAATAATGACGAACGAACACAATTCTTTAGAAAAATATACCTCTCACACTTTATTCGAAATGGTTGCGAAAGGATTATGTGTGAGAGGTGAGTTGAAGACTGAACAAACTGCAACATATTGACCCCCAGTTCCTTTGTCTTTAGCAGCAATTCTTTCTCGTTCTGTTGGGCTGCTCAATTGTGGTCCTGAGGGCCCATAGCCATCTGCTGGGTGCTGCTTCTCTCTACTGCATATTTTATCCAACCAAGTGACTTCAACTAACTGGAACTGTCTGTCGCACCGGGTTATATCATTGTTTTACTCCACCTGCTTCCCGTGAGCGTCACATTTGCACCGAATTCAACCCGTCCACAGTCAAGGTTATACCCTGATATCTTCGACCGGACCCACCTGTTTCTCGATTGACAGCTTTGTCGAAGGTTAATATGTTACACTTGGATATTTTATGGCTGACGATTAACCAGCTTTGCAGGACCATATCATTTGCATTTTTGTTATATATCCATGCCATTGTTAGATTTTTACGATTCGTTCTTCAGTGCTTGAGGATGTGTTGACAAATATCTAGTAGCTTTCCTGTAACTCTTGTTCCCTTTTGGCATTCATTCTGTTCCGTGGCTTCTTAGCGAATCATGAATCTCCTCCCTAATATTTTCTACATCATCGGCAGGTTCATTATGAGTCTGTAACTTTTGGAGGCGATTCATTTTGGAGGTATTTTTGGTTTAAGTAGGTCTTTCCTTTTGTCATCCATTCAGATATGTATGTTTCTTCAAAGAATCTATTCATTTCGATAGCCAATGTCTCATGAATGGAAGTGAATTTTTTTAAAAGCAGCCTCCATGTATGCTATCATGGTCCGATATTTTCCAATTTCTTAGAATTTTGAACTTTGCTCTGAGTGAATCGAGGTTTATTTTTGCCTTCGGTCCTTCTTTAAGCCTTTTAAAACTCTTTTCTTATATTGCTTATCCATTCAGCTTTTCTATTATGCTCTCATCGTTGCTATGTTTTGCTCCAAAATTATTTTGTTTCCCTGTCATCCGGTTGTTGGTATGTCTTTGTCTATTCTCCTCTACTCGCTTGCAGAATTTTTGTTCGTTGTTTTGAAAAGTTCTGTTTTGTCTATTATTTTATCTCTTCTTTATATTTTTTCAGTCTTGTGAAATGAATTACAATGACCTACGCTTGACATGCAGAAACACTGAATAGCTGTTTAGACCTTATTAGATCTCATCGGCAGTATATTCCGTGATCTCCACCACCGGATATCGAACTAGCGACTACAGATTGCAGAGCCGAAACTCTACAACTGAGCCACAAGCACATATCACACACAAGTGACGCCAAATCAACTTGTCACAGTAATTGCGCAGCGAATTAACTTGTATATTTTTCTTTTTTTTAAACAGAAGAATTTTATTGTGAATTAAATTATCAAGACCAGTCTTTTGGTTTGTTTCCTCGAGTTGTAGTCTTTGTTTTATATTTGTTGTTTATTTTAAATCCTAACATGTTTCAACGTTCATTCTATGTGTTATCATTTTCGCTTGTTGTCATAGATTTCTTATTTGTTTTTTCTGTTGAATTTCCCATGTAGGTTTTCAGTTTCTGTTCGTGTTCTTTAGGAAAACACCAATTTTTATCACAGACTAATTTTACTCCTGCATAGATTAGTTCGTTTAATTGTACGTAAATTGCTAGATTTACGTACATCTAAACGTTGTCATCTTTAGAGATGAAATAACTATACATGTGTAGCTACTTAGTTTTGACACATATCTTCTACAAGAATAGAGCAAGTCTAATCCAATCTTGTGTAACCTTATGGGCAGGGTGTAAATTCTTTACTTCTTTTTTTTCTTCTTGTGTTATTGTTTATTCTGTGGTTTGAGTTTGTGCCGTTTCGATTGTTATTACTAAGAGGTTTATTTATATATGAGTGTTCTTGTTTTTTAGTATTTGCTATGTGCATTATTGTATCAGGGTCTTGTTGCCTTGATTATTCACATAAAAATGGATTCGGCGTTAAATAACCTACAAAGGTTGATATGTTTACAGTTTCTGTCTTTACTGTTCCTCACTTTTGGTTTCTTAGCGATGGAAATCTAGTCTTCTTTTTAGACATAATTGTATTCAAGTTTTCTTATTTCATTTCTTCTTCGTGTGTTATTGTTTATTCTGTAGTCTGAGTTTGTGGTGTTTCAATTGATATTACAAAAGGTTTATTTATATATGAGTGTTCTTGTTTTTCAGTATTTGCAATGTGCATTATTATATCAGGGTCTTGTTGCCTTGATTATTCCCATAAAAAAAGGTTTTGGGCGTTAAATAACCTACAAAGGTTTATATGCCATAAAATCCAACCAACCAACCAACTATTCAGTATTTTTTTTTATTTCCCTATCTTTATAAATTAAATATATAGCTTAGTAGCGTTTCAACCACTATCTTCGTTCGTTATTTTACTGCAATACTAAGTTAACGCATTTTTTCATTAATTTTCGAGACAGCAAAAGCTTACAGACCACCAGAAAAGCCAGTGATAAAACAAAACATGAATTTAGTTCCAAATAGTTAAAAGAAAATAAACTTTTAACAATACTGAAAATTTGTCCGCGTTTTGGACATCGTTCAATAAATGTAGATATATTATGTAGCTTTGTAGTCAGTTTCAGAAAAATGTGTCTTTTCGAAAATGATGATGAAGAACTTTTTAGGAGACAATGGTTGCAATTTTATTTTGTTCTTTAAGTGGATAGATATCGCTTTTTTTATCCTTTTCTTTCCTTTCTTTGATTTATCTTTTTTTTCTTCTGCCATAATCTCTTTTTTCTTTCTTCCCACGCTGTATTGTCTTGGTACTACTTACCAACCCCTCTGCTCGGGCAGGATATGACACAAGGTCAACTTTTAAGCAGAGTTTAACAGGTTTTGAATTCAGATTTTTCCTTCTCCTAGACTAGTTGCCTCACCAAGGCTGAAGAACCTAGTCCGTCCTACTATTTACCTATAGCTGGAGGGATAATAAGGGGGTTCATACCTTTCCCAAGGGTATTTACCCGAAAGTGAACGTAATAGCGCGACTGGAGTACGAACTCGCGTACTACGATTCCGCAGTTCATCGCTTTAACCATTACACCACGAGGACACCCCACGCTGTATTGTCTTGTTAGTACTTTGTAGCACATTCTTGATGAACGGCATGATCAAATCACAAGATAAGATATATCCAGCATTGTGCAGTGCTTCTCCTACAAAAAAAGTTAAGGATGAAAAGACGTTGTCACGTTGTTAGAAAGACGTAGTCACGTGATTCCAGTGATAAAAGAAATGGTCACACAAACTTTTACAGCTTGAGTAAGCTAGTTTATCAATGTGTTATGATTTAGGCCGGCCATCTCCGTGAGTTTTCAAACCGACTTTCATAGGAAGGAGGAAACTCACTGTGTCTTCCAAAGAAAATTATCAAATTCCCTAGAAATTGTTTTTACCTCTTTTTAGGGAATTCGATAATTTTCCTCGAAAACGTGGACCCAAGAAATCATATCTATTTTATTTTAAATCAGGAATCCAACTACTCAAAACTTAAAAGGCAATTTTATTCATCAATTATTTCAATTTGTCTTTTTAACCCACTTCGTTCGTGGCGTAACACTTATCATCGTCAAAAATGAACTTGGTGATCCGAGTTTAAATCCCACATTAAGTTGTTAGAATTTCCTATTGTGGTAATTTCTTCGGGAAAGTTATGAATTCAGTTGCCCTCCTAGTCATGGATAGATACTCGGCTCTTTAACCCTTGTATGGCTATCATTCTGGCAGAAAGAAAACTATGGATTTGTTGTACTTCGTTTAAAAATTGATATTGTGCTGCATTTTGTTCGTGGAAGAGGGGAACTTTCTATCAAACAGTCACTGAATTTCGCGCTGGGTTGATTTCAGCGGAGAACATTGCATGACACTTGTTGTTAGCAAGTTTAGATTTGTATAAAATCTTACGTTCTTTTTAAATATTTTCTTAATAGTGTCAAATTTAAATTCTTTACTTCTTTTTAGAAGACTTCCTTTCGTAAAGATAGCCTGAAATAACTAATGTCCAGTAATTTTTTTAATGCAAAAATCAATAGTTTTTTTTTTATTCATCAGATGTTATTTTGCAAAAAGTTAACAATCAAAGACTGAATATTTTGTCCTGAAAACCTAAATGTCACGATATTCCAACGATTTCACTAGTGCATGAATTATAGCAAGTCCTCGGGATTAGAATGTTGTGAGTGGCCGGAAAACACATAATTTACCTTAATTTACCAAGTATGTTCTATGGAAATAAGGTCAGCAGACACGATAGACAGATAAAAAAACGATTGCAGATTTACGAAACGTTTGTTTTTGCAAAATAGTAACACGTATATCTATGGTACATAAGTAATGCCGAAGTTTCTTGAATCACAGTCATTGTAGGCAATGATAGCACAGGAAATCTTCGGCTTCTTGGTTTAATGGCACATCAACCTTTTTAGGTTATCTAATGCCAAAGCCATTCTCCTAGAAGAACAGTATTGGGATTATTTAACCAATAGCTAGGAGGATAAGGGGGGGTCAATACCTTTCCCAAGGGTATTTGCCCGGAAGTGAACGTAATTGCGCGACTGGAGTACGAACTCGCTGACTACGAATCTGAAGTCCATCGCTTTAACCATTACACCACGAGGACACCCCCATAGCACAGGAAAGAGTCATAATATTGCTATTAGATTATCAGAACTACTTGATGTTATATAATCAAAGCAATGAACATATGAGATAGTAACATATTTCGAGCTGTTCTTGAATCAAATTCAATTAATTCTATGGGAAGTGAAGAAAGAAAAAGGCGACCAATGAGTATGTTAAAGTGTTGAAATATGTGGTGAGATAAGAATTAACCAATATAAATACCATTTCTACCATAAACGACTGGGTAATCTCGTTTTAAAATTTTCTTCAACATTTGATTTGAATTTACATGATTTTGGATAGAAAGTAAAGAAAGTTAATGATTATGTACAGTGCCTAGCAGATGAGATAAAAAGAAGATCAATTATAGCTGATATAAAAAGGGGTGATATCAACTGAATTTTGTTTACAAATAGCGGAACTAAATTAGATTATTATAAAAAAAATAATACTGTATGACTGACATCGGCAAACGAAGTATTTCTGAAGTACAAAAGAAAACATGAAAAGACAGAAAGACGAAGAAAAGTGAAGTATGAGTAAAAAAAGAACTGCATTGATAACACTTCAAACAAGAGAGAGAGAGAGAGGGGGGGGAGAAGGAGAAAGACCATCGAAAGAATTTCTGCAGTGGTGGGAGAAGAAGAAACTATGAGGCTTATTATCACTAATTAAAAGCTTCAATGAGTACTATGATAAATAGGGTGTACTCTTGACTTAGTTGTTAACGTGCTTAAATGTAACATTATAGTAAGCGAGTTCGATCTTCAATGGCGCTATTTCCCTTGGGCAAGGTATTATTCCCCTTATATCCTCAGTTATGTTCAATAGTACCTCTACTGTTCTTCTCCAAGAATGCCTTTGGCATTAAATACCCAACGAAGATTGATATGCCATCATACAAAGAAACCAGGCTAAATATAATAAATCTCCCTCTGGGTGGGTGTTGCTGAGTACGCTGACATTATCTCTGTATGCTACCCGTTGGCCGTCTGTGGTGACCCACAACATTGAGGACGACACTCTGGTAGCTGAGCAGTCCGTGACCCGACAACGAAAGCGTTTACGTAACCTGAAACACTCCATTTTGGTAATTACTGGGTAAGATCGGTTGTTGAAGTGTCCCAATTCGATCAATCGGCTGGTCATGTCTAACTCTAGCGCCTATATGAATGACGAGACAGCAAGACCAATTATGCTGAGAAAGCAATACTTGGAACCACTTAACAGTGTTAAAACAAATGAATAATATTATCTAGAATCATTAATGCTCGATAGCAGTCCTTGAAACCATTGTGTATAAACAAATGATCTCAAACTCGTTTGAAAATAAAGTTACCTACCACTTATTCTTTTACAAATCTCCCCCATGAGAGTTGAGCTCTCTGGTTAAGGAATTGCCGGCCGCCGCTTGCGTAATGCAAAGCTCTTCGAAAGAATTGAGCACTACGGTAGCCGATAGGGTATAAAAAATGTAAACAAAGGCTGCTGCTGCTGCTATTTCTAAAAAATAAAAAAAATACCTTAAAATTCCCTTAGCCAACGTGGTCCGCTTGGTGGCCGAGTGGTCTGAAAACACAGTCTAACGTAAAGTTGGACGGGTTTCGATCCCGGCTTTGAGCGTCCTGCGTGTCTAGCCACACTGAAGAGTTCTGATAGAATGAAACAGTCTGTCTGTGGATGACTATATATATATATATATACGTGTGTGTGTGTGTGTGTGCGTATGTGTGTGTGTGTTTGTGTGTAAACAGGATTCGGCATTGAATAACCTCCAAGGAAATAAAAACCAGTAAACAAAATAACTGAACTAACCAAATATAATAAAAGAAATATTAGATACGAATGTAGAAATTTCAATCTTTAGAATGAGCCACTAAAAATACGTGCCAATATCGTCAAATTGAATAGGTTTTTATGGAGCAGAGTTTTTCACGCTATGCTTATTTTGGTTTTATTTCAAAGCATCTCCTCTTTTGCTGGTTACATTAGTAAAGTTAAACAGCCCACTTTGCTCTGGTGTGTCCTCATAAATGAAAAGTGAAGAGAAAGATTCGTACGTTTCTCAAATGTATTAGCATGACGTGAAACACAAGTAGCTCCGTCCAATATCTGAATTCAGTTCATCGGGACCATTGTACTACGATGATAACCAATACGCCACAAGTGCATCTCTATATGATTATAAAAGTAGAATAAGATTGACGTACATCTAAACGCTGTCATCTTTAGGGTTACAATCTTCATGAAATAACTATACATGGACAGCTACTTAGTTTTGACACATATCTTCTACAAGAATATAGCAGGTCTAATGTAATCTTGTGTAACCTTATGGGCAGGGTCTAATTTGTTGTTGGATTATCGTGAAAAACAGGAGTTGTTGCATACAAGAGAAATAATAAACACCTAATTTCTTGACAACTGTCTTCCCCCAAAAAACAAGGATCGATACGTAAACGAGATCGATTGAGGTAGAAATACATACGATAATTCGCGTGTGGATTATGTTGTATATGAAAAAAGAAAGCGGGTTTATTTTCCTATCCTGTAAACATAAAAGATTTTGATTACAATATCTGCTCTCCAAATTACGCTTAGATGATAGAATCTCATAAGAGACTCCTAATCAGCAGAAAATCAAAATAAATCTTCAGCAGAGCCAACGTGTCACGGATTTTCTTGAACTAGGCAGAAAAAGAATAAGAAACGGCACAATGCAATACGTACATACGTCTTTACAATTACGAATCTGTTTCATGATGACTTGATCTTTGGATAAGCTCGCGGATAAATCATTAATACCAATAAGTCCTTCTTTGTTTGAAGAAAAGTTTTCAAAGTATTTCTTTTAAAAGACAAAAATAAAAAAGTTCGAGTTGGCTGGTTGATTGTGTATTATGGCATATCAAACCTTGTAGGATATTCAATACCAAATCCTATATATATATATATATATATATATATATATAAGTTGTACACGAATAATTTTTCGGTAAAAATTTTTATACGTGTTTGAGCTCACAGTTAATTGGTTTTAAGTATTTCCATCAAACACTAATAATTTTATCTGCACACACCTAAATCTTTCTACGTATTGCTATGTAATAGTAATAATCCTATTTCAGATATGTCATTTGTGCGCATACATTTAAAGGGTTTCAAGTATTAAAAATATTTCGATTTGACCAATAAAATGGACCCTAACAAGTACTCCCATTCCGGATCAGAGTGGAACTGAGAGTAATGGAAATTAATGTATTCTCTACATTCCTTAACGCTCTAGGACTGTAGCCACACTATCAGATTCAGTTTAGTGTCATATCCACGTCTCTTGTTCAGGGCAAGTCGTATCTTTTTTCCGAGGTGTATTCGCCCTTTTCTACAGCCCCAGTCAATTGAGGAGCAGAATGATCGAAGAATATTAAGGGATGTCTATAATCTCTTTCTATTCATGTATAAAATTTGAAGGTAATTTTTTCTGTACAATCTGTTTTACCGTTAAAAGAAACCACGTTTCCCTTGAAAAACTGTTCTCAGTGCCCCTTCATCAAATATATAATAGGTAAGAAAAATTAAAAATGTCATGACTGATGAATACTGAATTGTTTCATTTTATGAACTCATATATGTTGTATACTTAACCTCTCTAAAAACAACAATTTGTTAAATAAAGGTCAATTTTTAAACGGAATAAAACTGGTTCAGGACTGTATTCAGTGTTTTCCTTCCAAACTGACTGAGTTATGAAGGCTGAATAACCAAGTCTGCCTTACTATTTAACCATGAATGTTGAACAGATCGATTCATTCCCTTTCTAAAGACGTTAGCACGAAGTGAAACCCTTACAACCTCGTCCAGGATTTGAACTGGCGTGAGCTTGTGTATGTGTTGATCCAAATATAGCGGACAAACCGTTTAAATACATATTTAACTCCTGTCTAAAAAAAATGTACGAAGTTGACCTACGGGGACATCTGAAGTTATTAGGCGTTATTAGAGGGAAATAAAAACTTTTATTCAAAAAGAGTGAAATAGAAACTGATATGAATTTGGAAAATTGGACGTCGATTCCACCTTTTACATTATGATGTATTGGAGGCTTATGAATAAATAATGACAAATAAATATAGATATATCATGATGTAGTCCCCGATAACTGCTATCTCAGAGATGCGTAATCGTTTGAGAGGAAAGAAAGACTCTCCGGTCAGTCTCTCAGACTGTAAAATCAGGAAGAAATAAATAACAAACAAAATGTGCAGTCTAGCTTCTTCGTTCTTTTAGGATCCTGTTCTTGTATCTTTGGTTCGTTCCTTTTTTCCTTACATGAGAACGTTTACCTGCTCGCATCTGAGACACTATAAGCTAAAAAAGAAGCAGAATCACGAAATCTGTCATCTTATATTGGTGTTCATAGAACCATTGGCCCAATATTTATTTAGGATGGGTGTCATTGTTCAGCCAGTCTCCGTCACCGCTTGCTGACTTTAGAAAGACACATTCTGGGGTGCTAGACCAAGCATATCTTGTTACTCCAAGCCCACTGGACAAGATGCTGAACTTTATCAATACGTGTTTTTTCCGACTGCTGGCCTTTTTTTAAAATAACTTTTCTATTCGCACCGCTATGGAATTTGCTTGCAAACAGCGGACAAAGTGTTCATCACTATAAACAAATCACATCCAAATTGTCTGCCCGCATGACTCGTGGGCAACAGAGAGTCACCAGGGGGAAGTAGTACACACAAGACAATTGGGATGGTGACTGATACAAAGGATGTCAAATTCATGTTATTCCCCACGATCAGCTATTGTTAGATGTTCCTGAGCAAGCAAGAAATGTTAATTCTACAAATATGAGAAAATGGAGGAACAAGAAATATCAAAAGAGACACTAAAAACTAAATATAATTTCTCATAATGCCGAAGAATATCGGTAGAGCTTATGAAATATTTTCGTTTTACCAATCACATTTCGTGGCTTTATTGCTTTATTGCATAAAAAAAAGTGTGGAAACCTTTGCTGATGACAGCGCTTCTCACAAACACTTCTTTCATTTAGGTGTTTCTTATTCTCCTAAGCAGACACAAAGAAAGCTGAGAGAAATTTTCTACACTTGCTGTTGTTAACTATTAACCTCACTTCGGACTGACACGTCAAGGTCTTTGAAGTGAAAACCTCCCAGCTGCGTCAGCAGAAACAAACTCAAAAACAAATCGATGTCATTCGAAATGCTTTAGTATAAGGTATAGTAAGATTAAAACATCAGATTGCATCACCCTTTTTGCTGGACCTTTGAATATATTGACTAAATCATTTATAGAAGGCTAAGTTTGCCCTCCAAAAAAAGAGGTTTCCTGTATATGAAACTAAAATGAATCTGATGGTGAGGGTTATACATATGCATACATAATACAGAAAATAAATCATTTTTGCAGCACATAGAAATGAAATATTTGCTAAATATTATTTTTTCTTTCTTCGACACACGGCTGACGAAAGCATGGACGGCTATAGATAGGCTCTCAATAATATGGAAATCAGACCTGACCGATGAAATGAAGCGCAGTTTCTTCCAGGCAGCAGTTGTATCGATACTGCTATATGGATGCACTACATGGACGCTAACTAAACGGCTGGAGAAGAAACTTGACGGCAACTACACAAGAATGTTGAGAGCAATATTGAACAAGTCCTGGCGACAACACCCCACGAGACGCCAACTGTACGGCCACCTGCCTCCCATCACGAAAACTATACAGGTCAGACGAGCCAGACACGCCAGACACTGCTGGAGAAGCAAAGACGAGCTCGTAAGTGACGTACTACTATGGACCCCCACATATGGCCAAGCAAAAGCAGGACGACCAGCCCGAACTTACATACAGCAGCTATGTGAGGACACAGGATGTAACCCAGAAGACCTGCCGGAGGCGATGAACGATAGGGAAAAGTGGCGAGAGATGGTCAAGGATATCCGTGCTGGCGTCACGACATGATGATGACGATGATATATATATATATATATATATATATATATATAAGGGTGTGGTCTTGCTCAAGTCTTCATCACTATAAACAAATCACATCCAAATTGTCTGCCCCCAGGACTCGTGCGCAACAGAGATTCACCAGGGCGAATTAGCACACACACACACACACACACACGTGTGTGTGTGTATGTGTGTGTATGTGTGTGTTTCTGTAGCAATGAGGTTTTTTCTCTTAATCATGCCATTAAAAACTGCAGTAATTGCTGCTATTACTGGTGTTATCTGAAAAAATCCGTTTTTAAATTGAGCATTTTATACTTCAGTAGAAACCGATCAAGCTTATTGGTCTCATTCTTCATTTACAACTCCTTCACACACACACACACACACACACATACAAACACACACACACACACACACATATATATATATATATATATATATAATTATGTGTGTGTGTGTGAAAATATGGATACTATACTGGAACAAATAAGGGAAGCACAGTAATCCTCTCATATAGAGATAGAAAATATATTAATTCAGCATAGATACTAAAAATCAGATTTAAAAACGCCGACTTTATTTAATATTCCTTAAACAGAAGTGTCCTGAGTATGATTATAAACTGTATCTGATGATTGGGCGTTAGTTCTGAAGCTCTGATGATTGTGCGTAACATATCGTTGTCATTACTCTCAGGTCAACTCTTATCCGTTATGATGTCACTAACTAAAGTCCAGTCAAGAGGTCATATTGATATCTTTAAAAATTATTACTAATTGATAAGAATAATTGAAGTTTTATAACTGTGCAAATATTAATCATTAGATTGGAATAGTTATTTGAAACAATTAAACTCTTGGCAAAAATGATTGACTTTGATATTAAATAATGGGTTGACATGTCGTAAAACCAAACAAACTAACGAAACCATGCTATATATATATATTTATATATATATATATATATATATATATATACAACGTTCTAGGAAGTGCTTGAGATACAAAACAACGGTCTACGAAAATTATCACATTAAATACAAATCAGAACCCAAATTATAAAACGCGCTACTCCATAAATAAATAAACAAACAAACGAATCAACGAAAAGATGAAAATTGAGAAATTCGTTGTGCCGTCAAGATAAGACATTTTCAATCGATATAAATCTATTTAGCGATGAAAACAATTATTATTCAATGAAAATAAAAAAAAAACACAGTAAAAAAAAAAAAATAACCGCGTAAAACAGGTTAGAATTCTGAACTTTGCAGACGGATAACGAAGACTAATGTCGTTTCAAGATAATTAACGTAATTAGGATTTTCCATGACAATTCATGAAAAAATAATGTTTTGATCAACATATTAGAGTCGGGAGAGATATGGTAATAATATCGTAATTATAAAATCTCAATTGCTATGAGTTTTTGTCGAAAGAGTGAGGTGTGTTCGTTAAGTAACAAGACTGAAACTGTATTTACCGAAATCTGAAATGAACAATGGGTGAATTGTTAATTTTTTTTCAAAGTAGTCCTCTTAGTATTCAGAATAGTTACCCCATTATTCAAAGCGTCTTTCACACACTTCGTTTAATGATGTGAAATTGCACTGTGGCATTTCTTTCAGTATTTTCAGCGTCCTTAAATTTTACCACAAAGAGAATTTTGAGAATCGCAACACCTTGACAACCACAAATAAAGATACATGAGTAAATACAAAATGAATATACCTTTTAGTCTGTTATATATTTTTTTTCATTTTGGTTACAAAGCTGTAGAGTTTAGTATTATATAATGACTAATGATATCCGTTTTTATTCTAAAATGTTCCGGGATAATTCCAAAGATTTTGCTGTCAATTGCTTAGAAAAAATAACTTTTTAGAATTAGACACATTTTTTAGAGGTGTGATCGATCTATCTAGCTAGTTATCGAGCAAGCTTGTCAGCTGCTAAAATAATTGAACATAGAAAAGAAATAGATAACAGAATATTTTGCTTTTGGGGAAATTTCTACTTTTGTATTTACTTTGCCTCAAACGTGAAGGCAATTGGTCATCATCATCAATATAGCTGTAGCCACTTCAAAAAAGCGAGAGTCGCTAGGGCACTTATAAATCTGTCTTAGATGACAATGCCACATTCATTTCCTTTTTCACAACGAACATTTAGTAATAATAATTCATTGTCTTCTGCAATTCCTGATATACATGAAATCAATTGGATGAATCGACTTACTCAAACATCCTTGTCTGTTTCTGCTTGCACTTAAGCATAGATCTTATCTGGCACATAATATAACAATTAACAATATATACTTATATATATATAACAATATATAATTAACAATATATATATATAATTCTGGATCCTGGTTCTGACCAATACTTCCGTAATCATCACTATCATATTGAAAGAGTTCATATTTTTTTATCCTATTTCATTTTTTTACCTGGTGATGTTGCCATTCTTCCTCTAACATTTTGTGGCTTTTATTTCGTTTGATGTCAAGCACTAAATTTAGAATTGCATTCTCCTTTAATGTTGGCTAACCAAAGCTTAAAAATCTCAATCAGGGTGCACATTTTCAGGATTTATGTTTAATCATGATTTGATATATTTATAAGAGGAATTTTTTCATATGACAGAAACATTTACTAAGTTTAATATAACGAAAAAAAGATTTAAATGTATTTTGCCACCATTCCTTGACTTAAACCTGGACACGACATGATACGACGATAATACGGCTCTACACAAATCATAAATACATTGCAGATTCTCAGCTTTGTAATTGCGTGAAACTATTAGCAGGGGTTTTCAAAGTAATTGATATTGACCCCTGGGGTTCGCAAGGACTATTTAAGGAGCCGATAAATGCCTGGGAATAAGAAGGGTGCCAATAAATCACGAGTCAATTTAACTTTTTTGGTCAAAACCTGAGATTTGTATCAGATCTAAAATACATAAATCACAACTTGCTAATACATATATTGCTGACTATCGAATGGTGTTTTTGAATATATAAACCTAGAATTATACAAAAGTTAAATTGAAAATTCTTACAATTACAGAGACAGAATCCAACTGGGTGTAGAACGATAGATAGATAGATAGATGAGTCACATACAATTCTCGGCTTAATAGACTTGCCTTCGAGATAGATCAACCCGTACATCATAGTACATGATTGCCCATCTAAGTCACCATCAGATGGCCACGAGTGCCAACTTGGACAAAGGCAGCTAGCATATCCACAACACCCGTAGTAATCAGAGTGCTATCAGTGATTTGTGCATTTACTATTTAAATTTGCCAGTTTCAAGTAAGTACATTAAGTAAGTAAAGGGTAACCCGAAGGCTCCCTTTTCGATAGCTACTACACCAATGTGTAGGGGAGGGCGCTACTCCTTCCCTGGATTGCTCTACTTTACCCTTGATCCGTACCTTATAATGCTGAGTGCTAAGCAAGGAGGCATTAAGTACCATTTTTGAGTCTTTGGTATGACTCGACCTGGGATTGAACCCAGGTCTCCCGGGCCATTGGCGAACACTCTAACCCCTAGGCCAAAGTGGCCACTAAACTTAAGAAGTACTGACAAGATTCACAAGAATTCTTGAAATTTCGATTCATATATTTTCTAATGAAACAATGGATATGTACCTTTTATGTGAAAAAACTTTCAGTACTGATGCCCTGAAACCCTCGATGATTAAACACTAGCTTGAACGGATTCATTCTGATAAGAAAAACAAAAATCTTGATCTTTTGAGATATTAAAAAATAACTTAGAAATCAACCAAATTTAAAGACATTGTTTAACGCATCTGCCGATGTTGAAAGTGGAGGACTATAGAAGATAATATACGGTATCTCTTTTAATATAACAAAGAAAGAAAAATAATATATCATTGGTGAAGAGATATTAATACAAGCAAATAAAGATGCCATTGAATATGTTATGAAGATAGCCCCTCTATCTGTTATAACATGCTTACTATTTAGTGAAAATACAGTGCTATGATGACCCAGTCTGCTGGGGCTGCAGAGGGGTAAGACCCTCTCCCAATGAGTGTCCAGGATATGACACAAAACAATCTGATGGTGAGGTTCCAGTAACGCTGGAGCTTTGGTGAATGTTGAGTACCATTTTATTGCCATCACTCCCAGATCCATTCTGGCCCGGTGTGGTAGCACCTGATAGGGTCCTATCTATGGGTGAAATAGAACTAAACTATGTACTTAGCCTAAACTGATTTGTTTGAATTAGAACTGTTTGACTAAACTGAATAGATTGAAATAGAAATGTTTTTGACAATTAACCTGTGTACTTATGCTAAACTGAATTGTTTGAAATAGAACTGTTTATTTTTTATAAAATGGAGTTGGCATTATATAACCTACAATGGTTGATATGCCATAAAATAAAAATAAAAACAAGCATATAAACAAACAAATATTTCAACGAGGCATTGATGAGATGGCCGATGATATGGAGAAACCCTAGACTTAAACTTTGCGACTTTTCTATCTGACATGATAAATCAACTTTTGGCTGTTTATCTATTCTCATGGCACATGTGTAGTATACTAAAGAACATTTTGATGAGTTTTTGGTTGCTAAGTAACATAATAGTGACGTCAAGGGTGTGACAATTTTTCCATGTTTTTTTTTTTTTTTGCTCATTCGCGAATTTTTGCGATGTTTAGGGAAAAAGTGATAAAATTTTGAGCCAATTACTTTTGCTCACTGAAGTGAAGTAAGCTGGCTGTCAAGAGGTGATAGCTTGCAAAGACTTGAATGACTTGACGGTGAACTTTCTTATGGATATGGATCCATCACAATGTAACGTGTTGGAAATGTTTAAGAACCATCTGTTCTATCTGCTAGACCTTTTCTTAAGATTTAATGAAGTACAAAAACATCTGCAAGGTAAATATGTTCCAAATATTCAAGTCCGAACAATTCTAATAAGCTTCCTATTCGAAATAGGTCTATTTAGATCTTTATTAGCACAAAAGATTTTTAAACTCTTTAAATTTTGCAGCAATTACAAAAAAATGAATATATTTCAGACTTAGAGACATACGCAAAGCACCTTGAAATTAACAGAAGACTTCAAAGTACGCTTTGAGGACCTAGAGAAAAATGCATGTACTCAACTGGATTATTACGTCGTTTTATTTGGAAAGAGAAAACGCAGAAAGATGAACCCGTTGATATGCACGTAAATCTCGCAGATCAATCGGTGTTCTGAAGTAAAAATCTCAGTGGCTGTTGAAGCAATGTAAAAAATATAAGTAAAAACCCCAGCTTAGTGTAGCGGCTGACATATTTTTACTTGCATTCCTTAGTTAGTACATGGGTGAATTTGGTTTTTGCCACGCAAATCGAGTTCGAAAAAAAAACAAAAACAAAAAAACAAAAAAATAACAACAGAGAAACAGACTGAACCTGGAAGAGCGTGGTGACTACGACTAAAACTCACCAATCTCAAACAAAATATCATATTTCTGAAAGTAATCAAACGCATCCTTCCCATGATTGATGTCAACCAATTAAATTAAAATGTATGTTCATTTATTTTAACGTATTTAATAACAGACGCGAAATGATAGTAAACAAATTCTTTTCACCTTTTACTGCCCAATTCAATATTTCATGCAAGATATTCATTTATCATTTTGTATTTCCACGTATTTTGCTAAGTTATATTCAATTCCAACTTTATATCAAATAAGTTGCACATGGTTTATGATTTTCACAACAATAGTAAAGAGTTTTTCCTTTTCGCTTCCCTATGTTTCATGTAAGATATTTACTGGGAAGGTGATACAAAGCAGTTTCGAAGGGCTTGATATGCAGTTTCCTCTATTGATATTTCCTATATTGATATTTGTGGAAAGCGGTGTTTGGTATGGAGTTTTCTCAAATAATGAATATGGAAATTGCAGATCAACTTAATTATTAAAATTATTATTTATTCGTTTTGGCTCATGCCTGGTAATAGACAATAAGTCAAGGATTCAATAAAGGGGTCAACGGTCTAAAAGTTTGGAGACTACTATTATAAGCCCTCCTACGTCCCGGGGCACATATTTAGGTTAATAATGTATATGACTGTGAATTTATGAAAATGTATTGATACAGTGGTTGCATATAAGTATGTACCTAAACGTTTGTGTATAGAAGTATGAAAAAGATATCTAAAGTTAGTTTGTTTGGCAGATTTTAACGGATAATAAGATAAAAAGAGGAGTAATGCTAGTACGGTCAGAGATCAGTAGACAAGAATATAATTATTTTTTTGGTACATTAATACGAAAGGGGCATTTTTTGCAAAACTTGTAAATACTATTCCAAGTAGCAAGAAGGATTTGAACAGACCAGTGATGGCCAGGGTAGCTGCGGATAGGGTGGCCGTTGGACTGTGCTGCCGATTGGGGTAAGGTACTCTTCTCACGCCCATCATTTTTCACTTGTTAAATCACGTTCAGCAGCAGTTCAAGTCTAGAGTCTTATCTCTTAGGCGAGAAAGTGTATTGTCTCACGACTTCTACCAATAAACCAGAAAGGTGAATAAAAACATAATAAATATATATTCTTAAGTCGTTCGCTCTTTTTTCTTTGGAGGACTTATCAGTGGCTTATATTCTTTCAACTAAAACTGCAGCCAACTAATCTTTTCTTAATAACAAACACAACGTGGGATTGAAGTTGTTTAGCTGGCAAAATTGTGCAAGCCCCAGATGATACTGACACAATTATAAAATAGAAAGCTGAAAAGTTCTTGCACCGATCACAGTTTTCATTATCAATTTTTTGGGACGGATTCAAAAGTAAGTGGAAAATTGCGTAAGAGGATATTTTACTATAAAAACAAAATTTCATTCTAACTACAAGATGAAATGGATAAAATGACGCTCACATTTTTGGAATATAGTCTGGACAAGGAAATTACAATACCATCTGGTCTATAGAGCTGTTGGTCGAGAGTCACTTTGAGTACGCTGTTATATTGCATGTATCACAAGCACTTATATTTGATTTTGTTAGAATCTTGTTTTATGTCCTTCAAAAGAGCTTAAATAATGACAAATAAATAGAGTTCTAGTTAAGTAATAGAACATGCAGAGTCCATAAATACAACAGCTTCTATAACAGTTAATTATAGCCTTCATGGAACACTTGCAGAAATTAAGGAATACTCTGATATTCTGATTTTATGCTTCTGATATAGTTCAGTTCCAATAATGCATAAACAGTAACAAAGCAATCCACATTGTGATTCTGACCTCATCCTTAACACACGCAGATACGTACACATACATGCATACAGAGAAAAAAAGAAGCAAGTATACGTACCCACCCCCACAATCGGCTTGTGCAGCATGCGGCAGCGTGTCAATTTTTAACAGAGTTTAACAGGTTTGAATTCAGAGTTTTTCTTCTCAAAGACCAGTTGTCATATCCAGTGTAAAGATTCCAGGATTTCTTACTTTTCACTGGAGGGAAAATAATTAGACTGAAACCTTTCTCGAGGGTATTAATAATATATTTGTGTGTATGGGGGTATGTGTGTCAGTGTGTGTACATATTGCCCATAAACATTACACTCAAAACTTTTTTTTCAAAAAGTCAAATTTCTTCTACATTAAAGTTAACACCTTTTTTTATTTTTCGTAGGGCATTATGTAATCAAAAGGTTCATGATTTGGAATTTTTTTTTATTGAATAATCGTTCAGGTTGAAAATAATCGTTTGCAATCTGTCTGTTTGGGCTATTCTCTTATATATATATATATATATATATATATATATATATATATATATATATTCTCTTATATATATATATTTATATATATATGGTGGAACGATAAAATTGTCACCCTAAAAAAAACGACATGATTCCATTTCCGTTTAATGAAAACCGATTTTCTTTTTTTTTTGTTGCAGACCATCTATTAGTTGGCCAGTTGTGTACAAATCCCAAGAGCGATAGGAGCCTTCTATCATGTCTGAAAGTGACACAATGATCAACGAGCGAGATCAGAGATGCGCCGCTGTACAACTCATGCTCTATACCGTTCCAAGTTATGACAACAGGACCATTGTCAGCACCCTCAAAATGCAAATCTGGATTGTCATGAATAACAGGGACATGCCCAGGGTGATGAAAACAAAGTTTCCGGCAACGGTTATGGTCTTTGGTGTAGTTTCAAGTGAGGGCCCCATCATACCACCTTCACATCTTCGAAGTCGGCTTGAAAGTCAACACCAAAGTGTACCTGGATGTGCTGAAGAGTGTGGTGATCCTCTGGTGCAGTCAGGTGGCCGGTGGCAGACCCTGGTTGTGGCAGCAGGACTCGACGCCGGCCCACAGGTCCAAAGAGACCCAGGCTTGGCTTTAGAAGGAGTGCAACGATTTTGAACCCTTCTCTCACTGGCCCATCTTCCTCCCCCAACCTGAACCCGCTGGACTACTTCGTTTGGTCATACGTCGATAACATCATAAACATGACCTCCCAAAACACCAAAGCCAGCCTGACCGCCGCCATCCGCCGAGTATTCACCGAGCTCCCGCTGGCGCTTGTGGAAAAGCCCTGCTCTTAGTTCCGGATCCATATCGAGGCGGTGATTGAGGCTGAAGGCGGCTACATTGAATAGATGTCAGCTCTACTATAGAATCAAGTTACCTGAATTGATTTTTTCAATGAAAGTTTTAAATGAAAGCTGTAGTGTTGTTTTCTTTAGGACGACGATTTTATCGTTCCACCCTGTATATATATATATATATATATATATATATATATATATATATATATATATATATAAGATATTTTCGGGTGTACAAAATTCAATTAAAGCAATAAAAATACCCAAATTTCAATACATAATGAGAATAAAAATATAAAAAGCAAAAAAAAAAAAAAAAAAAGAAAGAAACAAAAACGTGTCACACGCAAGCAGACCGGTTTCGTTTTCGCTTACCAGAACTAAATCAAGAAAAATATTGTGTTGAATAATGAAAGAAAACAATTATTCAGCACGATATTTTCCTTGATTTAGCTTTTTTTGCTTTTAAATTATTATTCATGTTATGAATAGAACTTTGTTTTTTTATTCCTTTAATATATATATATATATATATATATATATATATATATATATATATATATATATATATATATATATTCCTCTATGCATACTAACATCAAAACGCTCTAAATCATATATAATTCTTAATACACATAACCAGTCTGCGATGTGTATTATATGTACTGACAAATGACGTTCATCATAAACGTGGGGTATCTAATGAGTATAATAGTTTTAAAACGTAAAACTGTTCCCTATATTACATTTGTAATTTCACAGTTTAATTTTCATATAAAAAAAACAATAGTTTTGTGCATAGAAAATTCAAGTATGAAAAATTACGAGCAAATTGTTTTCTGACGTCTATAATGAAATCAAAAGTATAAACACCCACACATACACGTACAAATATACTGAATCGGCCTCTATTTTCGTGAAGCATCACGCAACTTCTATTTGGAGGGAGGTATTAAAAAAAAAGCCAAAAACCTATATCAGCTGGTTCAGTCTTTTTTTTTTTTATTATTTTGTCATGATTTCAAATTGTAACCTCTTCTTGAGAAAAAAGTCGCACCGGAGAGCGTGCACTACAACTAGTATAGATTAACAGATAGGGAGATTTATTGATAAAATCGGTATATGAAATGGGAATTACGTCAATGTCTTTTGAAAAGAATAAAAAATGTTATCGTCATTCATTTTTAACTGATCGAAGAAACTCGGTGAAACCTTATTTTACTCTTTGTTCAACATAAATACAAGTGACGGAGCATTATTTAAGTGATACTATACACTTTTACTTTGACACTCATTTCCTTAGTAAGAGGACTGTATGAAAAAATGTTATCACGAAATTTTATGAAGCACCAACTTAATGAAGTCAGCGTGATACACAGGAAACATTCATTTTTTTTTAACGCACGGTGAATCGAATCATGAGAACAAGGAGTGTAGACAAGTTGGTATATTAACTCTGCCGAGATAGGGAAATTACTGTGCAAGAGACTGATTTGAAAGATGAAAAAAATCATATTGATTTTATTCCTTCTTTTTAATGAATATTAAGGCATTAACAAATTAAGTTAAAAGGTTGTTTTATGATTACTGAATAATTAAGTCAATTAATTATATCACTGCTAACATCACTATCGGTCAAAATCTATGGCACGAATAATGAATTTTTTTGCCATAATTTTACTGAGGTTACTTTCTACTTCAGATCTTTATAATTCGAATTCAAAGAAACACACACACACACACACACACACAGGGTCTCTCTCTCTCTCTCTCTCTCTCCCCCTCTCTCTCTCTCTCTCTCACACGTAAACTCTCTCGCTATGTCACTTTCTCTCTCTCACTTACACATACATAAACACACATGCACACACACACTCACTCACTCACTCACTCACTCTCTGTCACACGCACACACAAACTCGAACACACATATACTATTTCTTACCTTCTCTCACTTTCTCACTCACTCTCTCTCTCTCTCTCTCACACACACACACACACACACACACACACACACATATATATATATATATATATATATATATATATATATATATATTATTTAAAAAAATAAGATAATGACAAAAACAGGTGAAAACCTCACGACCAAGTCTTTCACATTGCTGATCCTCTGGTGTGTTGTTAGTGTCCAACATATCTGTCGTCTGTTAGATTCATTTTAACATATGATTGTAATCTGATTGATTGATTAGTTTTAAGGCATATCAACCCATCCGGGGTTATTTTAGGGGTAAAGATTCGTTTGTGTTGTATTTATTTACATTTTTGTGTTGTTTTTACATCATCATCATATCGCGCTGGTAGCACGGATATCCCTGACCCTCTCTCGCCACTCCCCCCTATCGTTCATCGCCCTAGGTAGGTCTTCAGGACAACATCCCGTATCCTCACATAGCTGCTGAATGTATGTTCGTGCTGGTCGTCCTGCTTTTGCACGGCCATGTGTGGGGGTCCATAAGAGTACATCACTTATGATTTCGTCCCTGCTTCTCCAGCAGTGTCCTGCATGTCTGGCTCGTCTAACTTGAATAGTTTTCGTGATAGGGGGTAGGTGGCCGTACAGTTGGTGTCTTGTGGGGTGTTGCCGCCAGGACTTGTTTAAGATTGCACGTAGCATTCTTGTGTAATTGCCGTCTAGCTTCTTCTCCAGCCGTTTTGTAAGCGTCCATGTAGTGCAGCCATATAGCAGTATTGATGTGACCGCTGCCTGGAAGAAACTGCGTTTCATTTTATCGGTTAGGTCTGATTTCCAAATAATCGATAACCTATTGATAGCTGTCCATGCTTTCGCTAACCTCGTTTCGATGTCCTTTTCGGTTGATTCGACGCTGCTTCCTAGGTAAGTTAATTTGTCTACTAGTTTAAGAGGGGTTCCTTCTAGAGTGGAGATGTCCCCCGTTTGGTTATAGCACATATATTCCGTTTTGTGTGCATTAACATAGAGGCCTATGTTTACTGCTGCTCGTTCCAAACTATGCAGTAGTTTTTCGGCTTGGTCAGGTGTATTTGCCTGTATCGCTATGTCATCGGCGTAGTCGGCGTCGGTAATTGTTTTTGCGGGGTACCTTCTGCTTCTTTTCTTCGTCAGTTCGAAGCCATTCTCTTTGATTTTGTCAATCGATGTTCTATGTACGTAGTCTAGACAAATGATAAAGAGGTACGGAGCCAGCGTGTCCCCTTGTAGTACTCCTGCTACAATGTCGAAGTATTCTGTGTCTCCATCTGGTGATCGTACTTTTACTTTAGTGTTTCTATAGAGAATCGTTATTGCCGCTACGGTTTCTTTAGGTATGCCGTACGCTAGTAGGATTTGTTCCATCTTTCCTCTGTGAATGGAATCGAAAGCCTTGGTAAAGTCAACAAAAATTAATGTCGCTTGTAGGTTTTTTGCCCGTACACCTTCAAGGATTCTACGGATGGTTAATATTTGTGAGGTCGTGGATCTATTTCTTCGGAAGCCATTTTGGTTTTTTCTAAGCATGTTGTCGATTTCGGGTTCTATGCTGTTTCGTAGTAGGGCATTGTAGATTTTGGCTGCTATGGATGTAAGTGTTGTTTTACGATATCAAGTATTCTTATCTAATACAAATAGATTCTATGCAATTGTATCTTTTCATGTATTCCCATCTGATACTAAAAATTCAAACACAAGTCTTTGATTGTGTTTTATAGCATATCAATTCTTGTAGGTTATTTAATGCAAAATCCTGATCACACACACACACACACACACATATATATATATATAAGGGAATAGTTTCTAAGTAATATTTCTCGTCAGCGTAATTTAAGCCCTATCGACAAGGCCAGTAATTTTCTAAGCCCTGTGACGATTATGTGGTTACCATTATGTGTGGCTCTAAATTTCAAAGCAAATACTTACTTTCATGGCGATATTTAGCAACCAACTCATGTATATATATATATATATATATATAAACAGACAGACAGACAGAGACAGAGACATAGATAGATAGATAGATAGATAGATAGATAGATAGATAGATAGATAGATATACCCTGCTTGGTGCAATGGTTAATAAGCTTGACAAGCATTATTTGTGAGTTCAATTTTTTTCTGTGTGCCCAATAAAAGTAAAAAAGAAATTTCAAAGAACAATATTTATTATGCATTGCATATTTAGCTCTGCCAGATTTCAAACTTCTAGAAATAAGGATACCTTTCAAACATTGTGACATTTTGTTTTTAAAATGTATAAACACCACTTACTTCTCTTTGGTATCTTCTTTAAAGCTGTGTAAAAATTATTCTATTGAATTTTTTTCACAAGAAACGAAGAAAATTTTATGCCGGTATTAAAAAGACTGTTGTCTCTAAAACTTCAAGTGGATTTTTTTTTATATATAAGTACCGATTTTTTTTTTAATTATTTGAGTTTTTTTTATTAATCTTAAAATTCGGTGTTTTTAAACTTTAAAGTGAAAAAAAACCCAGAAAGATGTAAATACATTTTCGGGGAATAATGAGACAGAAAAGGAAGCCATCTAATTCTTTTCACATTGTCTCAATAGACTCAAATGAGAAAGAAAGCGAATCACATAGTCAGCCAACCTTCCCGAAGTTTTGTTCCGAATTCTCACGCCACCCTGTCTCAATGGCATTTTGCCGAACATTCAAATGATCCCCAGATAATAATTTAATGCAACACACAAAGAAGAGTCTACGCTGCGCAAACACCAACACATACACACACACACACGCACGCGCGCGCGCACACACACACACACACACACACACGTGCTATGATCTAGCCCAAGTGAGATGTTAAGTCTTAGATCTCTGCTACGGCAAGACTTACAATTATCAATTTATCTAGTATGGCCCACTTAGGAAATATCTGCGGTGATGCTAAAAAAAAGTATTCTTATTTTTTAACTTTTACGTACTCAGAAAATGAAACACAAATTTTAAAGGGCGCCTTTTTTCCAGAGGCGAGGCAATCAGATGCAGTTTAGTGTCATAAGATAACCTTTTTAACAGGGCTTATCTCTCCGATGAGGATACAGTCAGCGTATTATAATCCCTGTTTACATTTATTTAAAATAATTCAATTTACTTTGTTTAAAGAATATTTCTGAAGCTAGAATGCTCAGCTATTAAATAAATGTTTAGCGTCCAATCTGTTATAGGTTTATTTAGCGCATAATAAAACAGCTAAATGTACGTCCTCTAAGTGTACTAATACCATATTTGCTAGGGGTAGTTAAAAAAAATGCTACACTCATAGTATGAAAAATCGTAGAGCTGAAGTCTGATTCGAGACAGGAGTGCTGACTTCTAAGTAAATAATGATTATCGGTGGTTACTTGCCTGATGAATTTATATGTATCTGTTTATTTGCATCATTTCATTTGCTAAAGCTGTCTTCTGGTTAAATCAAGAAATTAGTCAAGAAGTGGATGCATTTCATTTCAGGTATAAATAATACATATTTTACATTCTTTCAGATGGATCCCAATAGGTACTATCACAAGCAGACAAAGCCTATTTAACCCATAGAAGGAATCTTAATGAATACTTTGATTTAAGCGATCTATTTCAACGATAGGATGGATCCTAACAGGTACTATCACCAGCAGTCAAAGCCTTTTTAACTCATAGAAGGAATCTTAATAAATACCTTGACCTAAGCGAACTATTTGAACGAAAGGATGGACCCAAAGAGGTAGTAGCACTACCGAACAGAGTAGTCCAGTTTTCCCCAGAGTTTCAGAATTTAAATCCTCATCATCAGATGACGTTTAGGGTCATAAACAGGACACTCCTTTGTGGAAGCAGGAATACGACACACACACACAGATATATATATATATATATATATATATATATATATATATATTAACTAGCACAGTGAAAGAAAAAGTGGTAGCACCTGATAGGGTCCAATCTATGGGTCAAACAGAACTAAACCGTGGTTTCGAGTTTGCTGATCTTTTTTTTAATTTTTAACTGCGTATTCATAGTAAACTGAATTGTTTAAAATTGAACTGTTTTGATATTTAAATTGCATATTTATACTAAACTGAAATTACTTGAAGTAGAACATTTTGATATCTAAACTGCGTACTGAATTGCTTTAAATAGAACGGTTTTGACAGTTAACTGTGTGTAAACAAAAACTATACTAATACTAAAATAAATTGTTTCAATTTGAACTGTTTGACTAAACTGAATTGCTTGAAATAGAATTTTTTTAACAATCGAGCGGTAATCATGCTAAACCGAATTGTTTGAAATAGAACTGTTTGATTGAATAAAAATGGATTTGCCATTAAATAAACTACAAAGGTTGATATGAAATAAGCAAAAAACAAACAAAAAAAGGCCAAACAAGTAATAGAATTTTAGATGATTCTGAAATGAATGTATCGGGATTAAATCTCACTACCTACATACGCACGTGTCCTCGTGGTGTAATGGTTAAAGCAATGAACTGCGGAATCGTAGTACGCGAGTTCGTACTCCAGTCGCGCTATTACGTTCACTTTCGGGCAAATACCCGTGGGAAAGGTATGAACCCCCTTATTCTCCCTCCAGCTATGGGTAAGTAGTAGGACGGACTAGGTTCTTCAGCCTTGGTGAGGCAACTAGTCTAGGGGAAGGAAAACTCTGAATTCAAACCTGTTAAACTCTGCTTAAAAATTGACCTTGTGTCATATCCTGCCCGAGCAGAGGGGTTGGTAAATAGTACCTACATACGCACGCGTATATGCGTTGTTCTATTAGTTAGAAATCAACTGTTAAGCACATTTGTTGTGTGAACACTCACTTTTTCTGGACTTCAGACCTGTTTTCTCGCTTGATTCTGATATTCATGATTCCATTTAAGCCATGCCACAGGAGATTCGTTATAAATCTGAAAGGAAACGTAAACATGTTAGCATATCAGGCAATTAAAAGGATCTATTAGAATACAAATGTAATAGAACAGAGGGTGGAAAATAATCCCCACCCTGAAGATACTGTTTTATTTAGGATCTCAGCTATTGATGTGGCATATAAAATATAATGTACATATACCCATATGTACAGATGTCGCGCGCACACACACACACACACACACACCTGCAGACGAATATAAACTTATTTTTTTCTGGACACACACATACACACACCTACTATATATATATATATATATATAGCTGTACCGAGCTCTATGTCATTAATTGAAAGACATGGTGTAATTTGGTTTTTAGTATAAACCGGATGTAATTTTTAAAACTAATACAAACACTTTTAATCCAGTGTAAATAAACGAAAGATTATAACGACCGCTAAACATTTTGTATTTAATTTTTATGCATTTCATTTATTCTAAATTTATCTTTTGTTGATTTACGTACGTCGGACATCATAATATTTACTGAACAGAATTTTACTCAACAAAAGTGGTGTCAAGGCTAATTTGATAAGAGCTGAAACAACGTAACCCGAGGTATCATTGCATATATATTAATATTAAAAAGTAAAATAAATATAACTCACTATATTGAGATTGACGCAATTGATCATCTAGTGATATTTGTCAAAAGATACATATATATATATATATATATATATATATACAGAGAGAGACAGAGAGTGAAAGAGATTGAAAGATGTGTAGACAATTACAAATAGTATGAATTACGCAATACTTTCATCTTCCAGGTTCTTCACATAAATATAGATTGACCTACTTATATAGCTTTAAAATAGAATTTAAAAACAAATTTAAAAATAAATTTCCTACCGCATTTAAAATGTAATTTCAAAACAGGCATGCAAATCGCAATTTGGAGAGAACCAGCATATAAATCGAAGAACGCGAAATGTTGCTGCTATTTGCATTTTGGTGTTTTAAAATTCCGTTTGAAATTCATTGTTGATTCCGTTTGGGAGATAAGCTACTTTTACTGAAAAGTATTCAGTTTTTTGGTGTAAGAAAAATGCATTCATTTTCTTGGATATAGTACACTGTATATGCTAATAAAACTACTTGTTTACTATTAGAGGAGCTTTCACAAACAAGAAGAGAAGAATGCTGCAAAAGCATCAGTCTTTCAAAATCTTAAGCGGAAATTTTCCTTATCTTAAAAAATGGAGATACTTTAATATATATATGTGATATCAAAACACAAGCAAATGAAACAAGTCATCAAAATACATTAAAACATTACCAGTTCAGAGAGAGAGAGAGAGAGAGAGACACACACATACACACGCACACACACACATATATATATATATATATATATATATATATATATATATATATATGCGTGTGTGTATATATATATATATATATATAAGAATAATAGAAAATGATCAAAGAAGCAAAGTTAGATAAATAATAAAAGTTGACAAAGCAGAGCTGTATGAAACTAAAATAATTACCTCAGTAGCAGCATATTGTTACTATACGTTTCATATGTGAGTGTACAAAATCGTCAGACTAAACGTGGATGAATACAATGATTGTATAGACTGAAATACAAGAATATATATATATATATATATATATATATATATATATTGGAAATGATTCTTTACACTGATGAAGATTTATTGAGCTTTTGAAGATTTTTGGTATTTCTAAAAGGATATTCTAAGTAATGTGGTTACTCATATCGCCATCGACATAAAGAATTGTCCTGTAAATAGAATCAGCGTAGAAATTAATTAGAATGGCCAATAATGACCAATTAGCATACATTCCAAGAAAATAAGGAAATGTTTATCAACTTCAATGTATTGGCTGGAGTTGTAAAATAAACTGGTTGTGTCTCTCAAGAGGCGTAAGAACTCAATAAACAGCATCTGATGGTTAGGCTCTGACCCTGGCATTTTGGTGAATGTTGAATATCCCACCATTGCAATTTCTCCCTGGTCCACTTTGACCCAGAGTGGTAATACTTGCTAGTCTCCCATATATCAGTCAAATACAACTCTTCAGTTATTTACAAAAGATTATTATAACTATTAACTGTTTCAAACGATATGACCGCGTTCAAATTATCTATATTATATGGGAATACTTGATAAATTAAATCACAAATACTTAAAAGGTTTAGGTGTGTGCAAACAAATGAGTTTTAACGAATCTTTTAAAAATAAAGCTTGCAGCAAGGTATTCAGAATCTCGGCGAGAAGACCAGACCAAATAATAATCACCCCCTACCCAAAAAAAGAGAAAACTTGCAAAATTGTCGACTTTTCTTTCCCGTCTGATAACAGAATAAAACTAAAAGAATGTGAAAAGAAGGGTTAATACCTCGACCTTGCAAGAGAATTGAAAAAAACTGTGGAACATGAGGGTGACAATTATACCAATTTTGATTAGTGCTTTTGGTACACTAACTGAATGATTATTAAAGGGACTGGAGGACTTAGAAGTTGGTGGACGAGTGGTGACCATCCAAACTATTACATTAGTGAGAACGGTCAGAATACTGAGAAGTGTTCTGGAGACTTGAAGAGACCCGCTGTTACTCAAACCCCTGTGAAAGAGCATCAGCAAACGCTGATGAAAAAACTCTAACGGAGTAAATAAAAATAATAATAATAATAATTATATATATGCCACTGACCCACATATTCAGAAAATGCACTGCCGGATACAAACTCAGCAGATCGCAAGAGAAGATCAACCATCTAATGTACATGGATGACATTAAATTATTTGCAAAAAATGAAAAAGAACTGGAAACTCTCATACACACAGTTAGAATATACAGTCAGAACATAGGAATGGAATTTGGCATAGAAGAATGTGTCATGCTCGTCATGAAAAGTGGAAAATGACATATGACTGACGGAATGGAACTATCAAATCACGACAGAATTAGGACACATGAAGAAAATGAAACCTACAAATACTTGGGCATCTTGGAGGCTGACAAGTGCAAATGAAAGACATGATCCGAAAAGAATATCTCAAGAGAACGCGAAAACTACTCGAGACAAAACTCCCCAGCAGAAACTTCATCAAAGGAATAAATACTTGGGCTGTGCCACAAGTTAGATATTCCGGACCCATTCTCAAGTGGACCCGAGAGGAACGTAAATAAATGGACCAAAGGACAAGAAAACTAATGACCATGCATAAGGCATTACACCCCAGAGACGACGTTGACAGACTATATGTATCTAGAAATGAGAACTTGCCAGCATCGAAGACACCGTTGACGCATCCATACAACAGCTCCAAGACTACATAGAAAAACACGAACGAGGACTAATTTCAACCATCAGAGTCGATACGGACAACACAATAAACGAAAGAATGACAACAACTAGGAAATAAAAACGGGAAGGAAAACAACTCTATGGCCGCTTTAAACGTCTAATAAACAACATCTCACACCAGAAATCCAAGAAAATCTAAGAAAAGGAAACCTTAAGAGAGAAACGAAATCCCTCCTAACAGCAGCACAGGACAACGCCATAAGAACCAATCATATCAAAGCGAGAATAGATAAGACACAACAAAATAGCAAATGCAGGCTATGTGGTGACAGAGACGAAACGATCAATCACATTATAAGTGAATGCAGCAAATTAGCGCAAAGGGAGTACAAGGCGAGACACGACTGGGTCGGCAACGTAATCCACTGGGAAATGTGCAGGAAATTTCAATTCGACCATACAAACAAATGGTATATGCACAACCCGGTGCCTGTTCCAGAAAATGACTCGCATAAACTCCTATGGGACTTTAACATACAAACGGATCACCTAATCCCGACCAGAAGACCAGACCTCATAATAATCAACAAAAGGAATAGAATTTGCAAAATTGTTGACTTTGCTGTCCCGGCTGACCACAGAATAAATCTGAAGGAAAGTGAAAAGAAGGATAAGTACCTCGACCTTGCTAGAGAATTGAAAAAACTGTGGAACATGAAAGTAACGATTGTGCCAATTGTGATTGGTGCGTTAGGCACAGTAACTAAAGGATTATTAAAGGCCCTGGAGGACTTGGAAGTTGGCGGACGGGTAGAGACTATCCAAACGACAGCATTACTGAGGACGGCCAGAATACTCACACGAGTCCTGGAGACTTGGGAAGACTTGCTGTCATTCAAACTCCAGTGAAAACCCATCAGCCAACACTGATGTGAAAAACTCTATAGGAATAATAATTATATATATATATATATATATACAGTCTTGGCCATTAAATAACAAACGTACCGATATGCATCAAAATACTAACCAACTTATCAACTAAAGAAATATAGCTGCCTCTTTTATTTTCACATTAATTTTATTAGGTGAATTATACATCTATTTCTATTTTTTCTTATTTTTCTTTGCTTATTACATAACATATAAGGATTTAGGCCGAAATTCTTAAGAGCTTTTTATATTGGGTATCGATCTGTTGAAACTTTATAAAAGGAATTGTCAGAAACATTCCGAGAAATAAAATTGTTAATATGCTTGATAATAATTGAACTTAACATTTATGTAGACAGGCATTTTGTTTTCCTTTCCGTACAGTCTAAATGTACCATTAGAAATGTTAAAGTTGAAATCTGGAAAGTAAACTTTTTAACGTAGGAAGCCATCTCGATATTTAAGTTGAAAGATTTGAAAGATTTAATTAAATATTTTACAGCTCACTCAAGTTGTCTTTGATTAGAATTCCTGATAATCAACAGACCGCCATCTTATATAGTAAATATGGAATAAGTTTGTTAATTTCCATAGCAAAAAGACTCCTATGTTTTCACGTGTTTCATTGAATCAAATGTACCTAAAGGTATGTCAAACATGGTAATTTATCTTTGTCACCATTTCTGTTTTACGAAAAAAAGAATAGCGGAATGGTAGTGCTTAACAATAAGTCATTAATATTCATGAACATGGGTATGCCCAATAAATCCATATAATAGCGTTTCAGTAAGGGTAAAACTCATTTATGTCAAATTGGATAAAACACGGTCCTTTCTATTGATGATTTTCATCAACAAATCGATGGCACTTATTGTTTTACTACGGATTAAAACCTAGTGTGTCTCTTAATTACATTTAAAATTGATTTTGTAATAAATCTAATATTATTCATGATATATATATATATAGATTGAGAGAGAGAGAGAGAGAGAGAGACAGAGAGAGAGAGAAATAGCCTTGGTAGATGGTATAGATAGACCCACATATTCTAAGGCCGGTTCAAGTGTTGGCATGTATATATGTTCATTTACTGTAATCTTACTTAATAATCTCTCCGAATATTCAATAAACTGAAAGATATTTTCAGAATGGTATGACTTGATGTTCTCTCTGTTTATATATATATATAGAGAGACAGACAGACAGACAGACAGACGGAGAGAGACAGAGACAGTGACAGAGAAAGATATGGAAAAGAAAGAAATTTATAAATGAATTTCTCTATCAATGTCTCTCTCTCAGCGACTCCATATATATATATATATATATATATATATATATATATATATATATATATATATATATATGCGTATGCATATGTGTCTGTGTGTGTGAGAAGATAATTAGAAGTATTTCATTTATGTTAATTTGTAACTACTCTGATAAAAAAAAAATTCAGATATGATATAAGTGTTTGTAAAACTAGGATTATTATTATAGATCTCAGTACCCGAAAGAACACATAGCACAACATTACAATAGCTTCACTATATATATATATATATATATATATATATATATAAAGATCGGACGAGTTGACGGGTATTATAAGTATATACATATGTGTATATGTCTATAGATAATTTCACGTAGTTTTTCTCTTAATAACGTTGGCTGTGTTGTTGTATACAAATTGTGCTTCATGATATTTTTTCTGAACTATGCGGCACACCTATGGCCTACCATAAACAAAATCAACTGTCATTTCTTCCAGTGGGTTCGTCTAGTGAATTCAGTGAAACAAGATTTGATCATTCAAAGAAATACGTGAAATCTTCGTCCAGATTCAGTAAAACCTCACCTAGACGAGATAGTGGATGTGACCAACGATGATTCATATCTCTTTTTTTCAATATATATATATGTATATATATATATAACTCTGAAATGTAAACCTGTGGAGGGCTGCCCAGAACGATCTTCTTTTTTCATCTAATCAAAATATTATGTCTTCTTCAACACAAGACTCCACTACTATAAACCAATAATCACCAGCCGACCTTGTACCTGTATATGAACGCATCATCATCATCATCCAATCATGCCACCAGCACGGACTTCCCTGACTCTCTTTCTCTCTCTCTCTCTCTCACTCTCTCTATTTGTCTCAAGTATTCATCGCATCCAACAAGTCCTCTAGACTACACCCTGTGTCAGTACAAAGCTGTTGTAGGTCAGTTCTTGTTGGTCGGCCAGCACTGGCACGTACATGTAAAGGGGTCAAGAGGAGAACGTCACTTACACGTTCGTCCTTGCTTCCCCAGCAATATCCCGCGAGTCTTGTTCATCTCATTTAAATCGTTTTGTTGATGGGAGGTAAGTGGCCGTACAGCATTGTTTTCGTGTGGTAATGCTTCCAGGATTTCCTGTATTCCTGTGCACTTCCTGTCTAGCTTATTCTCCAAAAGTTTTGTCAATGTTCATGTGGTGCTTCCATACAGTAGTATGGATACTATTGCTGCTAGGAAGAAGTTCCGTTTTAATAAATCGAACAGATCAAACTTCCATATGATTGGTACCCAATCGATAGAAGTAGATGAGACTCTGCTACCGAGATACATGAACTTGTTCGCTAATTTCAGAGAACTGCCATTTAGAGTAGAGATGTCTCTTTCTTGATTAAAACACATGAACTCCGTTTTTCGGCATTCGAGTGGATGGCAATGCTTTTGGTTGTGGATGCCAATATCTTCTGTTGCCTGCTCCTGACTATGCAGTTGGTATTCGGCTTGTGTAGGTGTATTTTCACGAAACGCTCAGTCGTCTCCGTTGTCTGCGTCCGTTATAGTTTCTGCGAGTTATGTTCCGCAATTGACCGGCCTCGACGAAATACCCCACGAAATATGGAAAATAAGAACATTTGATGACTTACAACTTTTATTTTGCTAGGCGGTATATAAGCAGAACACAAATAAGAGAAGGACAAAATGGCTGCATCCCTTAGATAGGTATCCTCGGAATCACCCAGAACTACAAAGCATAATATTTGCTTTAATAGTAGCTAATGTTCATAAAGCTCTGTTTTTCAATCGCATCGAACATGAAATTGACAAAATTCTTATGAAAAAAATAAACAGAACAGTTTTCAGATAAATCGATCCACATCACAGATTCTAACCATCCATAGAGGGAGTAAATGCAAAAAACCTTGAGCTGACCCTCTTGGTTATGAATTTCTCCCGGGCATTTGATTCCTAGCTAGGTACCCGTGGTGTAATGGTTATCGTCGTAGGAAATGGACATGGCGATACGAGTTCAAATTCTCGACGAGGCTTATTGCATTTCACATTGTACTAATACCATTGGGAAAGGTATGAATCCAATTATTCTCCCTCTAGCTATGGGTAAATAGTAGGGCAGACTGGGTTCTTTAGCCTTGGTAAGGCAACTAGTCTCGGAGTTAAACTCCGCTTAAAAAAATGACTTGGTGTCATATCCTGCCCGAGCAGAGGGGTTGGTAAATATGGATTCCTAGCAGAGATGGAAGATGGAGCTATTATTTCTAGCATATGGTCTCCTCAAGAAACTGTTAACGGTAAAAGGATATTTCATAAAAACTCGAAAGCAATGGTTCGGTCATCCGACGCAAACACAGACTTTTTCGTCATTGTCACTTGAGTTCTGTAAGAGTATACATTACCAACATATCTGCACATAATCTGCCAAGACTACGTACATAGAACATTTTTTTTACTTTGATCAATTAAAGAAAATGGCTTCATAATCACGAGCTAAAATCAGTCGATATATGGACATTTAGTGTCTGAATATGTGGATGCCTATTGTCTGAATATTTCATTCATGTCGTCTGTAAATGTATTACCTGCATATGCAGTTTGGTGTAATAATGAAAATTGTTTATTTTTGGTTGGATGCGTTGGTTTCTTTGTTTAGTGACATACCAACCTTCATAGGTTATCTAATGCCAAAGCCATCTTTCGAGAAGAACAGTAGTGATACTATTTAACCCATAGCTGGGTGGATAAGGGGGTTCGTACCTTTCCCAAGTGTATTTGTCAAAAGGTAAACGTAATAGGGTGACTGGAGTTCGAACTAGCTTACTACAATTTCCCCGTCCAGTGCTTTACCCATTACACCACGAGGACACCTTCCAGAAGATTGTAAACCAAATTATAACAGACCGAACTTGGCTGATTTGCAGTCGGGACCCGTCGTCTAAATACTGTTGTAGTCAATGCGTTTTATATGATGGAAAATAGCGCTGGTTGTACATATTTATGGACAGTCTCTTCACATATATAATTATTTTGAATGTAATCAAGTTGTAGCATGACTGAAGCTTAAAATTATTTTTAGTTTTTAAAATTTCAAATTGATTTTAAAGCACATGAATAACTATGAAATTAATGCAATAATTATAATAATATATTAATGTTAAAATGTGTTATAGACATCTAAACTGTATCTCAGCTTGAAAAAGTTGAAACATTTTCGTACAGGGTAAAACAGTGTACAGTAAAAGTACAGCAACCTCTACACTCACCAGACCTAGTTTCCAGCGACTTTTTCTTGTTTCCTAAACGGAAAATTAATTTCAGCTTTAAGATTTGAAGACATTAAAAGAAATGCAATGGTTCATCATCCAACCTTTTCAAAAAAGAAAATCAACTTGCCTTTCCTAATTCTTTTCCACTTTCGGACAATTCCCCTGGGGAGAGGTATGAAGCCCCTTAATCTACCAGCTATGGGTTAAACAGCATCACTGCTATTCTTTTAGAAGAATGGTTTGGGCATTAAAATAACCCGCAAATGTTGATATGCCATTAAAGAAAGAAACCAAAGCAAACAAAACCAAACCCCAATTCATTTCAATCTTGGAAAATGTAGTTACTGTCTCGATAATTTTTAAAGAAACCTAAATATATATTTTTGTCGGTCTTTTTGGAAATAAAATTATCGCCAACGGTATTTCTATTTTTTTATGGGTTTGTGATTTGATGAACAGTGAAAAGCAAGTAGTTCTAAAGAGATAATCGAAAGATTTGTCGAACAGAATTAAGTACTATTTTAACATCCCACCTGTAATTTTGTCATTGTTTAAAACACTTGCGAAAACAGCTGGGTCTCAAAATTATTAAGAAATATCTAAAATATCTAAAAAGGTTTAAAAAACAATTCAAATTAGTTTCCCTTCATTATCATTAACTTTTCTCTGGAAAAAATTGGAAAAAAATAGTGAATAAGCTCATGTTTCCATCGGAACATATTCAATTAGATATGAACGCAATTTTCTTTCAGACAAAACATCGAGTATCTATTTTAAAGAAGTATTTTGTATTTGTATTAATAATATCCTCGATTTCTTTGTATAAAGTAGACAGGATACTTGGCTATTATCAAATCTATTATTAACCCAAGAGTTAAAGAATTGGAAATTGCGTGAAGATGTGTATAATCAATTGCTTTTTTTTTTGTCTTATGCTCTTCGTGGGTTGTTCCATGCCAAAAACATTTCACTAGGAGAATAGTAGTGGTACTATTTAACCTAGAGCTGGAGTATAAAGGCTGGCTAACAGGTAGAGTGTTCGCTATTGGTTCGAGAAACCGAGTTTCGAAAAATGGTATTTGATATTACCTTGCTTAACCACTCAGCATTATAAGGTACGATCAAGGGTAAAGTGGAACAATCCAGGGATTGGAATAGCGCCCCCCAACACCTCGGTGTATTAGCTATTGAAAAGAAAGCCTTCGGGTCATTTATAGTCGCTAACTTAACTTTACTTATAAGTTTCTCAAGGGAGCTTATAGCACGCCTGGATTTCGAACTAGCTTTTCGATGTCGTAGTCCAGCATGTTAGACACAGCACCTCGGGGACTTCCCTGTGAAACTAGGGTTTACAGCAAAAATTTCCCTTTTTTTAAAACTAGATTTTATTTTTCCTGCTCTCTTTGCTATGTGGCACATAATGGATTCTTGTTCATATTACTGAATGTTTGCTTGGTTTTAATGGCATATCATCTCTTTTTAGGTTATTTAATGCCAAAGCCATTCTAGAAGAACAGTAGTGGTAGTATTTAACCCATAGCTGGGCGGATAAGTGGGTTCATACCTTTCCCAATGGTATTTGACCGAAAGTGGACGTAATAGCGCGACTGGAGTACGAACTCGTGTACTACGATTCCGCAGTCGATCGATTTAACCATTACACCATGTTGACACCCCACTGAATGTTTGACTTTGCATCACATAATAAATAGATTAATAAATATACATGATTTAATAGTTGGCAAGCAAGACTTGGAAACCTTCACAAATAAATTCGAGTCCCATTGGCTGTATCATTTAGACGGCATTGTGCTATATCTAAGTAAAACTTATAGTAAATTACTAAATATACATGAGTTAGATACCCATTTCAGTGCTTTGTACATTACGTCTTATTTTCATCTTCAATTGTGGATCATCTTGCAAGTCCCTCCGCGATTAGCTTCTCACTCTTTCTTTTGACGTTTTTCTTTCCTGTTCGGTCGGTCAAAATTTACTTTGTAGTTCGGATCGCTTTGTGTGGCTCTTGGTCTCTCTCTGTCTTTTCCTGTTCATTGCCTTAATCCCAAATATCTTAGGTCTTCATTGATGGAATATAATCATACGCACACCCATTCTTTTTAATTGTACATCTATCCTATTTCTTCGACAACGACCATTTTCTCTCTCGTCACGACGTTATGAATAATTAGCAAGCATAGGTGGAATAGTCAAGCGCTCCACTAGACCGCTACTCACCAAATTTCGTAGCTTCTAAATATTCCAGGATCATGTGATCAGGTGACCAATGAGAGCCGTTCTTCCTTTCGATTTCGAGGTCACCACACATCACTTAAATCCGACGATATTTTTCCTCACTTGCGACCGGTTACAACCTATTAAAATTCTTTACTATATGCAAATAATATATTTCAACAACCAATCATATAATATATGTGAGTGTGTGTATGTGTGAATGTGTATATGTATATGTGGGAACATTGGTGAGTATATATGTATCTGAGTATACATAAGCATATTGGTATATAAGTACGTATGTGTGTATATCTGTTTTCATAACTGGGTGTGATTGTGAGAATGTGTGAATTTTTGTGTATATATATATATATATATATATATATATATGTGTGTGTGTGTGTGTGTGTGTGTGTGTGTGTGTGTGTGTGTTTGTATATCTGTTTATATGTGTATTTATGTGTCTGTCTGTATGCGTTTATATATTCCTCTATACATGTGTGTATGCCTGTGTATATGTGTGTACGTTAATGTATGTGGGAATGATTATATCTGTATATGTGTATGTGTGAGTATATGTGTACGTGTGCATATGTTTATATAAGTATGCATCTGCGTATGTTTATATGTGCGTATATTTGTAAGTGTGCGTCTATCGGTGAATATATATATATATATATATATATATATGTGTGTGTGTGTGTGTGTGTGTGTGTGCAGGTATACGTAAGTGTATATGCATATGTATTTATATATGCTATTGAATGAGTGTATACATTTATGTGTATGTATATATAAGTGTAAATTTTTGCATTTATCTGTGTGCATATTACTATGTATATATATATATATATATATATATATATATGTGTGTGTGTGTGTGTGTGTGTAAGTGTAAACTTTTTGTATGTATCTACGTGTATAAAGATTACTCGTAATATGTACAACTGGAATCGAAAATGTTAGGATCCGCTGAGAGCATCATGTGAACATTTATTAATAACGTTATTTTAAATCAAGAGTCGTTTGCATGCGCGTTTCCGGAGTAAAAAAATAGTTTAACCAAAAGTGACAGTTTCATTACATTTTAGAATTATATATATATATATATATATATATATATATATATATATATATATATATATATAAGCGAAAGAGAGAAAGATAGATAGATAGATATTTAGATAGATAGAGAGAGAGAGAGAGAGGTACGTAGATACAGGCATAACGTATTTCCTGGCATATAAGACGCACATTTAGCATAAAAGTATTTCTACGTCGACATCACACTGCGTTTTATTTGCTAGTATTATGGTATTGAGTAGAGAGTTCACCAATGGAGTGGGAGACCGGGTTTCAATCCTAGGTCGAGTCATACCAAGGACTCAAAAAATGGTAGTTGATGCTGTCTTGCTTAACACTCAGCATTGTAAGGTAAGCATCAAGGGTAAAATGGAGCAATCTAAGTAATGGAGTAGCGCTCTCCCCTACGCCTAGGTTTAGTAGTTATTGAAAAGGGAACATTCGCTTACGCTCGACTACGGTCGCAAACTTTACTTTCACTCACTTTTGGTACTATGGATTGAAATCGACTGCTTTGGATGTTTGAGTCAATGAAAAGAGGACTAGTCCTCCAAATGTCGAAATTTTTCTTGAAGTTTAAGTGCCAGAGTACGCAAAGAAAGTGGTCAGTAATTTTACAGAGATTGATTGATATAGACGATAATAATTCACGTCCATCCACTACCGATGTGTCCTGCAACTAAGCAAGTGCCTACAAGAAGCAAGCGTGAATACCAATGGTATAAACTACCCTAATTCAGAAAAAAACAAAACTAAAATAAAAAGGAACCATTCCTCACAACTAGAGACTGATAACGTGTTTACACATGATGAGGAAAATGTTGACTCCAAGACCCAAGAAAAGACATCAACCGTTCGTCTATATACTGCGTGATGCCGCACGTGAACAAGGGGAACCAATGGTGTATTAGGTATAGATGAGTATGTCTTCGAAGAAACCAAAACGAGGTGGAAAAATATAGCAGTGGCATGGATTCATTTATAAAAGGCTTATTATATGCTCCTGCAAATTTGAATAATAGAGAATCTGAAAATGTACAATATATCCAACAAAATAATAAACTTCTTTTTGAATGTCATGGAAAACTGGAGTGTGGAATTGACAGCGAGAGGAAAATTCCCACAAGAAGACAAAACATAGTGCTAATAAAAAAAAGAACTTGTTGATTTTGCCGTTTTGGTGGACTACAAATTGAAAATTAAAAAGAAAGCGAAACACTAAAAAAAATTCAGACCTTCCCGGGAAAAAGCAGTAGAAAATGAGGGTGACAATGATATCAAATGTCGTTGGTGGGTTTGGAACGGCCTCCCAAAGGCTTGAAAAGGGAATGGAAGCGTGGGGGAACTTCAAAGTCCCATATAATGATGTCGGAGTTCGGCACGTTAACCACTATGTCAGGGGAAGGTCCCTGATAAATAAGACAGGTTTACGGTGTATATTGAAAAGTATTAATATCGGATGGGACTTGCGGGTAACATACAATCGAACTCGACTGAAATAATCGACTTTACAATATATAGTAAAATTCATCTCTGGTCAAAATATCGAGGTCATAGTGTACTGTAAGATACGACTCTTCGCCAAACCATATATAAAGATTTGTTTTCGAAGTTTTTCCACTAATGCGAAACGTGTAATTAGTGTGCTTAATATTACAAAAACTCTCGCGGAAAAAATATCGATTCATTGATTGTTCATTGTAAATGGACTAAAGCATATCCTTTTTAGACATTTTTTTTTTAAAACGTGTCCCTTATTTTAAGGCAAACTTTGTAATTTCCAGACCAAAACATTTATTGTAAACAGAAGACGATTTACCTAAAATATTATGCCAGTATTTATGAAGGGTTAGAACCAAAATTTCTATCGGGATTTTTGAATGAGTTCTTTAACTTGTGAGGGATCTGCTTTTTGTAAATAAATTAAGAGGAATCCATTCTTAAAAAAAAACAAAACAAGATTATGTTCTCACGAATAGAACGTACACGTGTTTACTGAATAACATCAGAGAAAAAAAAAACATTGTATTTTTGACCTCAATTTATGTAGTGTGTGTGTCGGTGAGAGAAATAACAATACACTTCTTTGTGACAACGCAAATGTACGTCATTGATGAGCTAAAACGTGACTTGTTGCCTCTGGAAAAGACAAATTATAACAGGTTTATTAGTTTGGAAAATAAGTTTCACATGTTATCACCTAATCAGAAAAAAAAGTAAATAACAAGAAGAAATTCCTCACTAAAATGCTTTGTCGACCAAATCTATTGTATATTTGCGCACGTTCGTGACTTGTCTTTAACTACATTTATAGTGTTCCAACGTAGATTACCCTTTTGTTTGATAATTGAAGTCGTACATCCAAGTCAGCTGAATCGCGTGAAAGTTAATGTTGCTAAATGCATTTCAAAATCAGATTCGGCTGTCTGCTTGCTTTATCTTCACCGTTTGAATCCATAGGTGTGATACATCGGGTTCAAACTCTATTCTATTATATTCCGTAAGCCCAACATTTTGGTCTGATTCCTATTTTATCACACCCCGTTAGCCTATTTCCGGCATTGTTTTTTTTATACCCTCAATCCTAATAATTCCGGCTGATCGCTATTCTGCAATACATCATAAGCCCAACATTTCGTGTTGAGCGTTATTTTATGATACTTTCTAAATCTGCTATTCACGCAGCCCCCCCCCTCTTTTTTCCTTTTTACTCTACATAGATATTTCAGGCAGTGTGCTATTTTACTAAAACATCTAAGCACAATATTTTCGCCTGAAGCTCTTTTGTTATAGTCCACAAGCCAAAGCTTTCGTGCTTATCGTTATACAAAACTCTCTAAACCCGTCTGTTGAGTTGAACATTATTTTACCGTAATCCCAACATTTCAGACATCGTTATTTTATGTTTGACCAGGTGCCAATACCCCTGAAATTTCGTGCTAAATGCTATATTACAATACACCGCAAGTACGTTATTTTGACCAAAGTCTTAATTTACTTAACTCCATAAGCAAAATTGAAACCTATTTTACTATACACCATAACTCCAACATTTTGAGCTGGAAGTACTTTTCTATACACCCTTTCTCGAGTTGAGCCGTATAAAATACACCGTGAATCCATTATTCAAGATGAGCTTTATTTTATTATATTTAGAGAGCTTGACATTTTTGAAAGATCATTATTTTCCCAAACCCGTTAGCTTGTTATTTGAGTTTACCCCTATTTTATTATAGAACTAGGATTCTACATTTCATGCTGGAGTTTTATTTTCTACATTATCTCTGTTTTTTAACAGCATTTTTTCGGACGGAGCAATCATTTACTGTACGCTGCAAGCATGGATAAGCATTAATTTACAATGCATCTTGATCAAGAGAAGCAAAAAATTAACTGATCGTATCCTTTTCTTGTCATTAAAAAAGGAAGCAATACATTAAATTTAAGATCGTAACTTAGTTTGAGAATATCTCACTGAAATCTTTTTGCAATGTTAAGTGATTAGCGCTGAAGATATCATTTCCCCATTTCATGACAAACGAACATTACAGGACAAATATCTGTCAGCATCAAAACATTATCTAGAATTACATGAATCAACCAAAAGACCTTTTAACAATCAGACAAGTTTAAAAAGCTCCAGTGGACGAAATGATTATGGAGTTATGGGAGTTTTGTACTGGTAAAATTTAGACTTTTTCCTTAAGTAAAAATCTATTAAAGTTGCAGTGGATAATGATTATTAATGGATTTTTTATTTTTTCATTATGGAAACACTTATTCAATTTAAGAAGAAATCAGACATAATCAGACAGGTAATTAAACAATACATAGAATGTTTTATTGATGATATTTCTCCACTTTGCGATGCATACAATTTTGTCTCTTACAGAATCTATATTTTTTTGAATAAATAAACAACTTTAAAAGAACTTTTAAATTTAATTCAGTAAAATGTTTAAAAAATTTAAATTTAAATTTGATTCAGTATTTCTTTTTTAAATTAAAGAAAATATATTTCGAATAAGGTTTAACTATTGCATATAGACCTCAAGTTGCTAAAAATACTTGCATTTCCTCAGTGGTCACTCATCTAAGTGCTAATTTGGCTGGTTTGCTTAGGTATTTTTTAATGGCATATCAATCTTTGTGAGTTATTTAATTCCAAAGCTATCCTTTTTGAAGAACTGTAGCGGTGCTTTTTAACCCATAGCTAGTGGGATAATGGAGTACATACCTTTCTCCAGGTTATTTGACCGAAAGTGAATGTAATAGAGCGACTGGAGTCCGAACTCGCTTATTGCGATACGGCAATCCAACACGTTAATTTCTATACTTCGGGGACTTCACTGTACAAAGCAGAGTTATCGCTGCTTAAATTTGGAGATCCACTGAGACATATGCTTTCAGTATGACTTGACCATAACATTAAAGTAAATATTTTAGCTGGGTTTATAATATGCCTTGAAATTTGATATAGTCTGTAAAAATGTCGTAGTTTCTGATTATCATTTTATGGAATTTCGAAGAGGAATTATGGGTTTTGGTTGGCTGTGTCTATCACACATCCCGCTCTATCACCAACTGTATTTCCTGTACAAGGGTGAGATCTCCCCAGAAAAAAAAAAGAAAATAGGCGAATTGGCTACTACACTTAACGACATCCAGTGGAGAGGCAACATATTCTGTAAATCTGGGAATTGGTGAATCATATGTTCATGGCCATTACTCGAAGGAACACTTTCATCCGGAGTGGGAGTCACCGTTAGAGTCACATTTATGTATGAAATATATATCTGTGAAAAATTATAATTATTTCATATGAGTACGTGAATCCATATAATCGTTTGGTAATTATTTCTATCAAGAATAGATACTTGAAGCTATAATTATTTATTAAGAATTCTTATTATTACTCGTTACTTGTAACCATATAATTGCTTGATATGCTCGAAAGCAAATACCTATGAAAATTATGAGTAATTGAGAAGAATACACGATAACATATAACTGTATGTAAACTACTACAATTAGAAACCAAAAATTCAAAAGTGCAAATGAATTATCATCATTAAATAACAAGTTTACTTGAAACAAAATAATCAAATCAAATATAGCACCAATAGAGGGATTCATTTTGTTAAAGAAGGAAATATTTCGAAACTTTCGCGTCAAAATAGACACAGATCTTCATTACCCGATGTCTGCAATGACTGGCACGTCGCAGCTGATTTAAATCATCGTTGTGTATTACCAACATAAATAGTGTTAACGATCCAGCGTCGAGATATTGTCATTTGGTCCGTTGAATTAGAAAAGTTTTTATTATTGTGTTAACGGTCACTTCTGAAGAAAATTTCGATTAGACACATCAGTGTAAGATGGAAAAATATGAGGATCTGCGGGAACAATGTGTTAGAAGTGGCTGGATAACCAATGTATTTCTTATCGAGGTCTGATGCCGATGTTTCATTACCAACTAAACCTCAGCATTCTTGAATAATCTTAAACTTTCTTCGTCAGACCAGAGGAAATACATAAAAACATCCAAGATAAGGCTTTAACTGCATCAGCGTGGATATGGCAATCACACAGAGTGATGTCAATCCAACAAAGTCTGGTGGGATCATGAGTTACTGCTGGGGCGCTCCGGGTTAGTGGTAATGATGCTTCGTCCCTGAGACCATTCCTGAATCGAGAGTCATCACCTGATGAAGGCTTTGTAGGAATCAATGCTACTGTATAAACATCAGGCATAGTATGGTACCTAACTGAGTGCAAAGAAATGATTAATCATTGATTACAATTATTCTTAATGTAAATAATGTGTTCGCTATGATATGATTCCAAGCCTCTATACTTAAAACCATACAATGGTTTAAACAAATAATACAATTGGATATAGACAATAACTTGAAACCAAACAATTCAATTAAAATTATTAGTATTAAGTAATGGTACTTCAAGCAAAAATTGTTTACAAATTATAATTACGATTAGCTAATTGAAATATAATCAAATAAGGAAAGACAGATTTTAGCATTAAATAATTTAACAAGGTTTGATGTGTCGTAAAACCAACTAATCAATTGAACAAATAAGCATCTTATTTTCAGTTAAGATGCGAAAGATTATACTGGGTTACAGAGTACGAGGCGCAAGAACTATCTTTGACCTGAACTATATTTGCTTCTTCGAGCTCCAAAAAATGCCGTCCATTTTCTTTGTATTTTAGATTTGAACCAATCTGATTTCTTTTCTGTTAAATCATTGTTCCTTAGAACTCCAAAGAATGACATCCATTTGCTTGGCATCTTTTACTTCAAATAGCACTTTGACTTTTTTTTCGTGAAAATCGTTGTTCCTTGGAGTTTCAAAAATGACGTCTTCAACAGACTTCAAGTGATACTTTTTTTACCCGCCTTTAACTCATTGATCATTAGAGCACTCAAAATCTTTTCACAAATAACATAAAATTCACCAAAACAAAATAGTATTTTACTGCATTTAATTGTCTGAAATGTTCTAACTTAAAGCAAAATTTTTGTCCAAAGTTTTATTTTATTTTAATCTTTTTTGCTTTCGCTAAAATTCAAACTGATTGTAATTCTCTGGGGAAGTTTCTTAGAAAACAACACACATCTTCATGATCAATCGGCATTTTATTAATTGAGTAATTTTATGAGTTGTCAGGTTACTTAAATTAAGATATTCTACGAAAATTATATCTCGTATAAATTTAGACGGAACCTGCAATATATACTGGAAGCAGAATGACCACTGTTTGATAGAACATGATTTCAACAACGAAACAACTATTTTTATAAGTAATCTCCACCATTTGCCATGCATCAGGAGACATGAAGTGTTATTTTGATGTCCATCAAGAAAAGATACATTCTACACATATTGTAGCTCACTCGTAATTGGGAAGGGAATTCTCTAGTCCCGAAATTTAGGTCGTTACCTCTCGGTAACTTTCTAACCTCACCTTTTCAAAATTCAATAGTCTCGTGTTTAACCGTCTCTTGAACCTACAGCGAGAGCTCTTGTTATTGAGCTTTTGTGGCCGGTCATACAGTTGGCATTAGGGTCACTTGTGGTGGGAGGCGGCAATTATATTATTGATGGATATCCAATTCACCTCCCTAATTTGGAGTGCGGGCTGAAAATCAAACTGAATTCTTTGAACGCCGGTACATTATAAACAATAGGATAATTCATATAATGAATAATATAATGATACTTGTTATCCACAAAACATAAGTTTACCAACACTACATGAGATTAGTAAGTAGTCACCCACTCGTTAAGTGACCAAGCCAATCACTGCTTATCTGTCATGAGCGAACGTGAACTGGTTCTTTCAGTCTCGATTTGGTTTAATTTGGTTAGGTTTATTTGTTTGATGGCATACCAGGTCTTTATGGGTTATTTTATGTCGGACGTTTGTTGATTTGTAAATATTTGATTACATTGATAACTTTATTTTCAATGTTCTATTGGAATCATATTCAAGTCAGTTTTTTTCTATAATAATAATAATAATAATAATAATAATAATAATAAAAATGAAACGATCAATCGTATAATAAGCGAATACAGCAAATTAGTATAAAAAGAGTATGACTCTAAACACGACTAGATAGGGAAGTTGATCCACTGGGAATAGTGAAAGAAATTAAAATTTAACCGTATAAACTATTGGTATATGCACAACCCGGAATCCTTTCAGAAGAACGAGACGCACAAACTTCTCAGGGATTTTAAGATACAAACTGATCATTTGATCTCGGCCGGACGACTGGACCTTGAGATAGTAAAAAAAAAAACGGACCTTCTGAATAGTGAACATTACCGTCCCGGTAGACCACAGAATAAATTTTAATGAAAGCGAACAGAAAGATAAGTACCTAGACCTATCTTGAGAACTAAAAGAAACTATGGAATATAAAGCTGATGGTGATACCAAGTGTAATTGGTGCACTTTAAAAATCAACAAAGGGTTTATAAAGGGACTGGAAGAGATGGAAATAAGAGGACAAGTTGAGACCATGCAGACAATAGCATTATCAAGATCACCCAAAATACTAAGGAGAGTCCTGCAGACTTGATGAGACTTGCTGTCACACAAATTCGATTGAGTAACATTCAGCTATCGCTGGTGTGAAGAACACTCAAAAGAGTAAAAAAAATATTAATAATAGATTGTACAAGAGATGACCGAGATATGACTAAGAATGAGAAACCTTCAGAGATAAACATAACAGCGATACAAAATAATGCCATGAGGATGGATTATATCAAGGCGAAAATTTAAAAAAAGCAACAGTGTCGTAAACGTAGGTTAAAATAAAAATCAACAAACGCAGCAAACGGTCACAAAAGGAGACTGTGCGTGACTGTGTGGGAAAAATGATCCATTGGGAATTAGGCAAGTAAGTAATATTTGATCATACAACAAAATATTATAAGCAAAAACCAGAAACCGTTGGTCCAGGCAGCTGGAGCTCTAGAATATACCGACTGCATCTCTGTAGAGGGGGAAAACTCCCCTAACAAGTTTCCTAGATATGACACTGATGGCTAGGCTCCAGTAATACTGAAGCTTTGAGGAATGTGGAGAACCCCTTTTTTGTCATCGTTCCTAGGTCCACTGCGGCCCGGAGTGGTAGCACCTGATAGAGCCCTATCTATGGGTCAAATAGAACTAAGCTGTGTACTTATGCTAAATTGAATCATTTGAAATAGAACTGTTTATATAAATACAAATTGATTTTGTATTAAATAACCTACAATAGTTGATATGCCCTAAAAACAAATCAAACCAAACCAAATCTGAAACTATACAAGAAAATGAGGTCATAAATTTCTCTGGAATTTTGAGATACAAACGGATCTCAGAATCCAGCTCAAAAGATCAAATCAAGTCTTAATTAACAGAAAAAAAAGAACTTGCCATTTAGTAAACTTTGCTGATCGGCTTAAACAGACAGAAGAGTAATAGAAACCGGGATAAGACTTGTTGTCACTTTTACTCTAGTGAAAGTCATGAAAGTACGATGAGGTTTTGTTTTTATAATCATATGGAAACAAGTATTCTTAACCAGCACTTATAATTCCAGCCCTATTAAATAGTTAAAATTAATTATTCCTATTTGAAAATAATAATTTGTAGGCACACAGTAATATATTTTAGTTTGGCTTGATTTATCTGTTTAAAGGCAGATCAACGCTTTATGGTTTAATTACTATCGAACTTTAATTGATTTTCAAAAAGTTGATTGCATTAATGACTAAACATATTTTACAAGCTCATTAACCTCTTGTCCTACCAATGCTAAAATATCCAACCTATCCTATTATTTATCCATAGCTGGTAGGGGTATAGATGGATAAAAGCGTTTCTTACGAGCATTTGTGGAAAGTAAAGCACAAACAGGATCGTCCAGGTTTTGAAAATGGCTTGCTAAGCCCATTTCCTATGATCACAAGAGTTACTCTTGGCTTGCTACCTCGTGTCCATTAAATCGAACGATTACAAACAATATTCATTGTTATAAACATCAAATCAACTTAACAAAAGAAATTTACCGGGTGCATCATTATATTATCTTATGAAGTTAATATATTTTTCTGAAATGTTCCGCGTGGTTTTGTAGGTTCAGTTAGTTTTAGTTATTTTGTTTAATGGTATATCAAATGTTGAATGTTATTTAAAGCCAAATCCTGTCTAAACATATACTATATATGATTTTTAAGTTAACAGTTTGTAAGTAACATTTTGTAAACTAGAGTGAGTAAAATAGTTGGTTGGTTGGTTTGGTTTTATAGCATATCAACCTTTGTAGGTTATTTAACGCCAAATACATTTTATGTAAATAGTCAGTTCTATTTCAAACTATTCAGTCAAGCATGAGTACATAGTTTAATTGTTAAAAACATTTCTATTTCAAGCAATCCAGTTTATTCAAGCAGTTCCAATTCAGCTAATTCAGTTTAGTATAAGTAAAGATTTTGTTTACACACTGTAAAATGTCAAATAGTTCTATATTAAACAATTCACTGTTATGTAAGTACAGTTTCAATGGCAACACAATTCAGTTTAGCATAAGTACGCAGTTTAAATGTAAGAACAGTTTAATTGTCAAAAAGATTCTATTTCAATCTATTCACTTTACTCAAACAGTTCTAATTCAAAAAATCCAGTTTAGCATAAGTATGCAGTTAGTTCTATTCAACCCATGGATTGGACCTTATTAGGTGCTACCAATCCGAGCCAGAGTGGATCTGGGAGCAATGGCAATGAAGGGGTGCTCCGCCTTCACCAAAGCTCCAGTATCACTGGAACCTCACCATTAGATTTCTTCTAGTCATATTCAGAAGTGAGTTAAATGGTTTTTAGTATTGATATTCATTGTTTGAACACAGTTAAATAGTTTCAACTTTTGCTACTTATTATTTGCACAAAGTTAATTAAGTATTGCTATTTATTGTTTCCTCAAGTTTAAATTATTTCGAGTATTGGTACTCATTGTTTGCCCACATTTAAATAATTTAATGTATTGTAAACGATTAAATTGTTATATTAAAGCCTGAGATGAGAACTGGTTTGTAGATAGATATCTCTATTTCAAATGAGTTTCACTTAAGAGAATTATCAGTTCGATAATTTTTATTTTTGGGTTGTTTTCTTAGATCTATCTGAGTAATATTTTTTTGTCATTATTTTAAATCACCATTCGAGAAAATTTTCATAAATTTATAGCATGATATTTGATTAAACATGAATAATCATTTTTTCATAAGATATAATTGGTCAGAAACAAGAAAGTAGACAATATTAATGGAGAAAATCTTATTGAATTGTGAGATACCGAATGAATTCATTTTCACAAAGCTTTCGGCTTGTTTTGGACACACTTCATATGTACATATGTATATATGTACGTATGAATATGTGCGTGTGTGTGTGAGTATGTATGCGTATGTGTGTGTGTGTGTGTGTGTGTGTGTGTGTGTGTGTGTCCGGGTTGGCTGGTATGTTGTGACTTAAAAACCATGCTAGATTACGAGTTTACAAATGTGAATGGAGTGTCCTCGTGGTGTAATGGTTAAAGCGATGGACTGTGGAATCGTAGTACGCGAGTTCGTACTCTAGTCGCGTTATTACGTTCACTTTCGGGCAAATACCCTTGGGAAAGTTATGAACTCCCTTATCCTCCCTGCTATAGGTTAAATGGTACCACAACTGTTCTTCTAGGAGAATGGCTTTGGCATTAAATAACCGACAAATGTTGATATGCCATTAAACAGAGAAACCAAACGAAAGAAATGTGAACGAAATAGATTGATTGGTTTGGTTTCCATCTTTAATGGCATATCAACCTTTGTGAGTTATTTTAATGCCAAAGCCATTCTTTTAAAAGAACGGCAGTGATGCTATTCAACCCATAGATAGGAGGATCAGGGGGTTCATACCTTTCTAAAGGGTATTTGTCCGAAAGTGAACGTAATACCGCGACTGGAGTTCGAACTCGCTTACTATGATTCCGCACTCCAGCGCTTTAACCATTACTCCTCCCACTGGATTGATTAATAAATTGTAATGGCATGAGAACCCGTATAGGATTATTCTATGTCTAGCCGTTTGATAATCTCGTTCATTGTATATTCCTGTTTACATTTTTTATAACGTTGTTGGTTGGTTGGTTTCTTGGGTTTATGACTTACCAACCATTGTGAGTTATTCAGTGCTTGATCCTGTTTATACATTTGATTTTTTGGGGAATAGTTTGGAAGTAACATTTTGTAAACGAGCTAGAGCTAATTTGTTTTCGCACTGTTAAATGGTTTCAAGTATTGTTATACATTGTTTGCAAACAGTAACATGTTTTCGAGTGTAGTAAATCAAGAAACAATCTTATTCGACCCATTGATAGTACCCTATCAGGTACAACTAATACAGGTCAGAGTGGATCTGAGAGTAACAGCAAAGAAAATGTTCTCCATATTCCTCGAAGCTCCAGGACTGGGGTCACACCTTCAGATGCAGTTTAGTATTTTATCCAAGAAACTCGTTATAGGGGTTTTACCTTTCTGCAGAGATATAGTCGGTGAATTCTGTTTAATTCCTAGATGAGGACCATAATAGGTTTTATCATTGCAGGTGAGAGTGGACCTGGTAGTAATGGTAATAAAAAAGTACTCTATACTCCCCAAATTTCCAGAACGAGGATTGCGTGGCCATCCGGAAAATAATATAACCACCGGAGATTTTCGACTCTAGGGAGAACGAAGACTGGCATAATATCTACTAGGTATTACGCTGTTCTGGGCACAGGACTTGCTTCAGACTGTCTTGGGTTGAGATGTTGAGAAATGCCTGAGCTATAAGATGCAAGTAGAGAAGCGTGAAGAAATAATTAACAGTTTCGAGATAATGCCAGAATCGCGAAAGTAGACGATTGAGTGGACACTTAAGGTGAGTTTTGACTTGATATGGCCTTGTACTCGAAAACAAGAAACCTGAAGAAACAGACTCACTGAAGTCGAAAGCGAGTACTAGCTAAAAAAAAAAAAAAAAAAATAGCTGCCTCGGGAAGGCCCCAAAGTCGAGAAACATGTTGAAGCTGAGATTAAATGTTTTGAGTTAGCCCTGTACTAGTCTCATCAAAGCAGAACAAAGAAGAAATGGTTCATAATAGATTCGAATCTTCCTCTCTCTGTATATCTTAATCGTTTTCGACTCTCCCACACTTTACTATTTCGTAGATTTCGTGTAATAAACGCAAAAGAAAAGAGGGTAGATTACATTTTTATATATAATAGATGTTTGATCTTTGCAATAAAACATACACAGGACACCTCTCTATTCGTATTTGGGGTCTGCGTTTTCAATGCCGACCAACAGGACTACCAGCAGATATTTTGTGATATAAAGCAGTTTTGAAGTTAACAGTTTTTAAACTATCTGGAATATGGAACATATTTTGAATTCGCTCTTCGGGAACCAGCGGACTGACATTAAACAATGAAATAATATGGCATAAAAAAGAAATTAAAAGGAGTAAAAGGTGAATGGAAAAAAAGGAACGGAAAATAAACAATTAAATAAGATAAAATAGAAAAAATGCAATATATATATATACTAGCCAAGTGCTGTTGACGTGTTCGGGAGGGTATTAGATTTAGTAATTGAATATAACTAACAGAATGAGCCAAATATATAAATTACTTTTAAAAACCATTCCAAATTAATATAAAAACTCATAACAGCAAACACCCAAATAAAACCCCTCAGGACAACCAACGAAGTGGGCGAAAGTGCTTGGGTTAGCATGGGGTAATTTCTCCGTCATCTCGACCCAGACAAATGGAAAATAGTAAGTAAACTCGAACGTCTTCACTTAGAGATCCTAAAAAGAAAATACACCGCAGTCTTCAACAGAACATGCTCAAATAATGATTTGCTGTCTAAGTACGCAATATATATATATATATATATATATATATATATATATATATATATATATATATATATATATATATATATGAATATAAGAAAGAGAAGTGGCCCAAAATATAATTATAAGTCTAACACAAATTTATCATCCGTATCATCGAATAGGAATAATTTTTAAATAAATCAATTAAACCTCTACATAGGACACTAATAGGCACTAACACTCTACTAGAGTGGAATTGAGAGTAATGTTAATAAAGCTGTTCTTCCAAATAGTAGCACAGACTAGGTTCTTCAGCCTTGGTCAGGCAACTAGTCTAGGAGAAGGAAAACTCTGAATTCAAACCTGTTAAACTCCGCTTAAAAATTGACCTTGTGTCATATCCTGCCCGAGCGGAGGGGTTGGTAAACAGGATAAAGCTGTTCTCCCAAAAATTGAGCAATACAATCCGAAGAAGTTTAGTCACATTGCTTGGACTAAACTTTTTTGGAGCGTTGAGGGTTATTGACCCGTCTGCAGAGAATGCAGTCAGTGTTTTGTAAGCCCCACCCAAAGAAGTTTATGGATAATTAGAAAACCAGACCATTAGACATTGAGCAATGATAGCAATATGATTGAAAACGAGATTAAATATGAAAATAATCAAAAACAAGAACTGAATGAAAAACTGAAAAAAGTCAAATTAAGCTGACCTATGTATATATATATATATATATAGAGAGAGAGAGAGTTCATGAGAATATACCAACAATGTTCTCCGCCGAAATAAATTTATTATGACGGCTTAACCGAGTTTGAGTCTCCACTTAATTGCACTATATATATATATATATATATATATATATATATATATATATATATATATGACGCAAGCTGGGATTGAACCCAGGTCTCCCGGACCATAGGCGAACAATCTACCCACTAGACGAATGAGCCAGTTATATATATATATATATATAAATGGTTCATTGCGTCATACCAAAGACTTTAAAAATGGTGCTTGATACCTCCTTGCTTAGCACTCATCAATATAAGGTATATATCAAGGGTAAAGTGGAGCAATACTGGGAAAGGAGTAGCACCTTCCCCTACACTTCGGTGTAGTAGCTATTGAAAAGGGAGTCTTCTTGTTGCTCTCGACTACGGTTGCCAACTTTACTTACTTACTATATATATATGTGTGTGTGTGTGTGTGTGTGTGTGTGTGAAGGTAAAGTAGAAGGAACTTAAAAACATAATTGCCAGTATAAAATTGCTCTGTCATCCGGCTCATGACCCAACCGAGTTGTTGCGGGCGAATTGATAACATCTAAATTCAAACATTCCTTTTAGTAATAAATGAACAGAGTTCCAAAAGGTTAATCCTTAAAAATATGCTCCGTTTGCCTTACAAAACTGATCGCTATTTATTGTGTTATTTATGCGATCAAGCACGTCAAGTTATCTTCTTGTCGTGTTGCTTTTTTCTTTGTTTGGATTCATACAAAATTTGTTCGTTGCTTTTCTCTCTTGTAATGTATGCTGAGAAAGTTTTATTTGCTCGCTTTTAGGCAATAAATAGACAAAACGAGCAATGGGTTGACACCCATACTCATTATCATACAACTATCAACAAATTTATGCACTTCCAAGTTCTACAACTAAAGCAAGCCATCATATATATATATATATATATATATATATATGTATATATATATATATATATATAGAGAGAGAGAGAGAGAAAGAGAGAGAGAGAGAGAGATGTCTACAAATCACACTTCTTCAGTCCGAAATTTGAAGCGGGGTGTCCTCGTGGTGTAATGGTTAAAGCGATGGACTGCGGAATCGTAGTACGTGATTTCGTACTCCAGTCGCGCTATTACGTTCACTTTTGGGCAAACACCCTTGGGAAAGGTACGAACCCCCTTATCCTCCCAGCTATGGGTTAAATAGTACCACTACTATTCTTCAAGGAGAATGGCTTTGACATTAAATAACCTGCGAAGGTTGATATGCCATTAAACAAAGAAACCAAACCGAAATTTGAAAAAATTAACGAATAATATATTTCCCTTGGATCATATAGCATTTTAGAGAAACTACATGGATGTATTTCTACGGCAATGAATACTGAAATTTGTAAGCAGGCATTCGCCTTTGAAAATCTGTACTTCTGATATTCAGTTAGCAGTCACCCTTTACTCAATAAAATAACATGGAACTTCATGAAACGCTGAGCAAATTAAAGAAATGACTTTAGTCACTGAGTTAATTTGCTCTTCTTGATTTGGTGAAAGAGAAAGTAAGTAAATATACACAGTGTTTTCGTATTGTTTTACCTACAGTAATTTAAAGAATGTTTCAGTTGAATTAATTTATTATTATCATAGTTCTTGGATGATGGCATTAACACACAATCATCATCATCATCATCATCATCATGTCCCGCCGTTAGCACGGATATCTCTGATCCTCTCTCGCCACTTCTCCCAATCGTTCATCGCCTCTGGCAGGTCTTCAGGGTTACATCCCGTATCCTCACATAGCTGCTGAATGAATGTTCGAGCTGGTTGTCCTGCTTTTGACCGGCCATATGTGGGGGTCCATAGGAGTACATCACTTATGCGCTCGTTCCTGTAATTTTATAATAGAAAGAAAAATTGTCATAATTCAAGCTTTATCAAATCTTTTTGGCTTGTTTTTATGGCACATAGGTTATTTAATGCCAAATCCCTTTTATGCATGTAAACAGTTATTTTCAAACAATTCCGTTTAGTATTACAATTTTGTTTACACACAGTCAAATGTCAAAACAGTTCTATTTCAAACAATTCAGTTAAGCATAAGTACAGTGTCTTATTCTATTTGACCCATAGAGAAGGCCCTATCAGGTGCAACTTCTTCAGGCCAGAGTGAACCTAGGAGGGATGGGAAACTCAGCATTCCCCAAAGCCCCAGCATTACCGGAGCCTTACCATTAGATTATTTAATGTCATATCCAGAACACACGTTGGGGAAATCTTACTTCTCTGCCGAGCTACAGCCGGAGTATTTTACAACCCCAGTCGACTGGGCATTTTCAAATCTGTTAAGTTTTGTTTACAAAAGGTAGATTCAGACTTCAATAATTGCAAATCGAAACTTTTTTTTATTTTAAATTAGTAAAAATAATTAATTTTTCTCTAAGATCATAAAAAGTATATTTGCTTGCCCTATATAATTATTACATGCATAATAACTGCACGCATCTAAATAAAAAAATTACATTTCTATTGTAAAACTTGTTTTGTTAATTACACTCACAGCACCTTAATGAAACGCTTGGAGAAAAGGCTAGCTGGGAACTACACAATGATGTTGCATGCTGTTTGGAACAAATTATGAAAGCAGTACTTCTCAAAGCAGCAGCTGTACGGCTGATTCCTTCCCATCTCACAAAACATCAAAGTAAGAAAAACAAGTCGAGCTGAGCACTGATGGAGAAGTAGGGAGGAATTCTTTAGCAATTTTGTCCTCTGGACTCCTATACATAGATACAAGTGTGTTGGCAAACCAGCATAGACTGTTATTCATCAGTTCTGTACGGACGCTGGATACTTACTTGAGGATCAATCAACAGCGAGGGCTAATAGAGACGGATCGAGAGAACGAGAGAGAGAGAGAGAGAGAGCGAGAGAGAGAGAAAGAGAGAGATAGATAGGGAGAGAGAAGGGATCCATGCAATCAGTATTATTTGATGATGATAATGATAATGCTTTATGAAATAAATAAAAAATACCTTTTCAAATAATAAAAGAAACCAAAAACTTGAATGAAAAAAATTTAAACTGAAATTAGTGGTTAGTTGATATTTGGTATTTTCTAGAAAGTTTGAAACTAAACTAAATCAATAAAATCGAAGGAAAATTTTCTGACTGTGGAGAATTTACTTACCTTGAAAATACTTTTTTAAAAATCTTGGCAAAGACGTTGGTCGCTGGCGCCGATGTCGTGGGCACAAATATCTAAAACACATGAAACAGGCGCCACATAACTGATATTTGACTGAGGTTAATTTAGTTTATTGTAAGATCAAAAACGAGAGTAATTAAGATTTGTTTTTCTGAAAGAGCTCATTTTTTATAGGTTAATACGTTTATTTTATATTTTGAGTAAATTTACATGACATTTTAGTTTTGTTTCGAGTTACAATTAGGTTGTTAAGGAGCGAATCAAGATCGATAGCAAACATATCTCAGCTCAGAATAATTATAGAAACTATTTTAAAAAAATTTTCAGCAAAAAAGAATGCAAATGATAAAGAAAAAGTACTTAATTAATTTTTTACTCTTAGCTTTTCTAATTATCTGTTTTTGTTAATTCAATAAGCAATTCTTAAATCAAAATATTAGCTAAACCCATCAAGAAAATATCGCCGCCTTTGTCACGTTTTCGATAATACTGAGGGAGAAACGGTTGTTTCTGTGGCATAATTCTATGCAAAATCTTAAAAATTATCAAATAGACAGACACTAAATTTCACAGAAGACACCAACTAATAGGGTAGATTGAACTCACAATAAAGTATTATTTGATTTCTGATAGTTGAAAAAAATCTTCATATAGCGTCAAATTGCCATGCATTTTCGCCAGGAATTAATAAAAGCCACTGTAACCGAAAAAATCCTGTGCAAAGAGGAGCTTTCGAGAAGGAAGACTTGAAATTATAAAATAATTGTTGTTTTCGCTTCAGACGCTAGGCGCAAGAAGATTATTAGGATTCTTCTCTTATTTAAGAAAAAAAGCGCTTGCTCCCCGCGTCGTTTGATCGTCAATGTTAAAGGAAAGTAAGAAAAAGGACACATCGGATCACATTTTCTTTTCCTAAACACGAAGCCAAAATGTGACCAAAATGCAGCGAAATGCGAAAGTAATAAGTTTAGTTTAATTTGTTACAAAGTCAGAATAACTTGCAGCGAGCGGGAATCGAACTTAGTCGTAGTTATTTGCAATATTTAGCATAATATGGCACAAAACCAGAAGAGTCAGGCGTTCATTAATAATAGAATTCAGTTTGGTTTAAAGGCATATCAACCTTATTGGGTTATTTAATGCCAAGTCTATCCGTTTAGTAGGACGGTAGTGGTTGTATTTAACTGATAGCTGGGAGGATGACGGGGTTTATACCTTTCCCAAGGTAATTTATCCGAAAGTGAACGTAATAGCGCAACTTGAGTTTGAACTCGCTTACTACAATCCGCACCGTCCAGCGCATTAACCATTACCCCACAGGGACACTCACTCACTTATAATGTTCTTTCATCAATGATTAAAAGCTTAATCGTTCAGATCATTCTACATTGTACAGAGTTTGGTCTTTTATATCTGCCTTTATAATTCTAGACTTTTGCTTGGCAAGGCTAAGCTTACAAAAGCAAACGAATTGACCTTATCTTTAGCTCTTTTTTAGACGAGTACAATGAACTTGGCTGTAGTGACAAAATCTGTGTGAGGAGGAGAGATTGTAAAAAAAAAATTAAATGCTATGTTTGAAATACTTACTCCAATGTCGTGCCAATTTGGTCACCGTTTTGGGCGTTTTCTGTGTATATGAAATCGTGTCTTTTCATCGTGTAAACGGTCCCATATTAAGGCGTGTGTAAATATTCACGGGAAGAACTAAAATAAAAGGCAAACAAAAACCAAAAAAAACAAAAAAAAAAACGAGACGACTCACTAGAGGAACTCAGTGTAACGTAAGACGTGGGCCGTATTCTATAGCCATGATGAAGTGTCTCAATAACGACGAGACATCACTCACCTTGCTGGTGATAGATAATGACATCTAGGTCGGCAAGGGGATTTTCTCAGTGAGACATAACTTCGCCAGAATGTATAAGATCTGGTGATATGGAGGAGTCTATAAAGCACGCCTACTGCGCAGCCGTATGACACTTATGTAAGCTCATTGAAGACGTCATGGTTCGCATGCAGCATGGAACGTTTTTTGTCCTCGAGACCAGTCCTGTATGAAGCAATGTGATTTCCCCGCTAGATACAAAGATACATTTCGGCATTTTGAGAGTGGTGATTTTAACGACACGACAGAAGCGAAAACGCGAAAGTGAAATTTTCTTCTTAGATTCTGATGTTTCTTTAAACATTAACTTCAATTAAGATTATAACTTAAGTAAGGAGAGTTTTTTTTTAATTTGTCGAAAACTGGTAAGATGTCACGCGGATGTGGCCAGTAAAACTGACTGATCTTGAAATTCTTTATTGAATATACTCTCATTATTAGAATCATTTGTTAGTCTTGCAACTAACAAACGTCATCTAGATCCTGCTTCAGTCGGCCTTACTGACCGCCAATATAACGGAGAATGCAGTGCCTTTACGCTACTTAGGTATGTTGTTTTTGTAAAATTCAGCACAAGCGGCGGAAACCCATATTTCAATGCCAGAATGAGGGTATCATCGTCAAAAAATGCTTTCATTATTAATTTTTACCACGGACTGAAAACTGCTTTATTCTTCAAGAAAATTTAAACATATTAAACAGACAAAAAATAAATGAATGAAAAATATGAGCTATGTTTGTTGTCTGACACTAATATACAAACGCATAAACTTATGGCACGCTGAGCGTAACGGTTATCGTCATAAAAAAGGATCGGTTAGATGAGGTCAAATCGTGGACGAAGCTATTTGCACTTCGCCTAACGCTTACACTTTTGGGAAGGAGATGAATCCATCTGCTCTAACCCAGCTATGGCCAAATAGTCGAGCAGACTAGGTTCTTTAGCCATTGTTAGGTAACTAGTCTTGGAGAAGGAAAATTATGATCCAATACCTGCTGCACGCGACTTAAAAACTGATGTTAGGACACATCCTGGTCGTAGTAAAGTACACTGAGATATAAATCGAATGCATTTACGATCTGATTTATAGGGTAGAATGCGATCAAAGTCATTTTTATAAGAGTCCTTCCCGCGAACAAATGAACGTTTAAGTGGACTGCTAAGAATTGTTTAACCTTTGGAAGGAACCTCAATCATCAGGCAATGAATATGACCATTGACCTTTTAGACAAGTTGGGAATGTGCTGCTTATGAAGGCGAATTCTTGAAGACAAGCTCTTAAATTTTATCAACCTCGCAGGAGGGTCAAGTTGAGAAATATAACACTACACTGAAAGCAGCATTACTCCCCGATTACCTAAGTTAAACAAGGGAACCAGGTAAGTATTTCGGCGGGTGACTATTTAATTTCAATAAGTATCATACGTATTAACCGAACTTTCTTGCACAGCGGAATACTGTTGGTTTAGAATTCAGAGTTTTATTTTAATTAGACCGGTTACTTTAACCAAGGCTAAAGGAAGTTGCGTCCTATTTGCCTTTAGCTAGAAGAGAAGAGAGGGATTCATCACTTCCCCAAGGGCATTGCCGCTGAGGGAAACGCAAACAGCCTTTAAACTATTGTTACATATTCCTGAGGATAATGCACCTTCACAAGTTGCGCTAGTAAGCAAAGGCCTATGTGCCAGACTAAGCTAAGTTTAATGAATACCAATAATATACTGATTATCGGATCGTTCTAATAGTTTATTATGTTTGTAAGCTGCTATGTGACAAAGACACGAATACAAACACCTCTGATAAACCTCATTTGAATACATGGTTATTGTGCTAGTGTCTCTAACGAGCACATCCTGCGCCCTACGTGCTTCTCGTTGCAGATCTGATCAGAGTTCATTGTAAACGTTTTCTGTCATCTGAGTTCTAATGGCCTGATATTTCAGCTCTGATTTTGACCGCTTTTGTTTAACTACACGATTATGAACGATCTTTGGCAAGTACAGCGTGACTTGCAAAAGTTAATATCATTTTAAAAGAAACCAGCTTCTTCTTCTTCTTCTTCTTCTTCTTCTTCTTCTTCTTCTTCTTCTTCTTCTTCTTCTTCTTCTTCTTCTTCTTCTCTCTCTCTCTCTCTCTATATATATATATATGTATATTAAGGTACTCTATCTTTTGAATGTATTTCTTACATCTTTCCGCTTTTTCAGGTCTTCGTTTCTTTTGTAGCACTTTTTTTTATCGTTATGCCCTACCTTTTTCTTCTTCATGTACATTCGTTAGATGTTGCTTTCTTACGGGTGATCATTACTTTTTACTTCTTTGTCTTTTTTTTTATCATCTTTCTTTTCGTGTTTCTTTCTTTTTCTTTGCTGTTGTTTCTGGCAGTTAATTTTCTGTCTTTCTTTCTTTCTTTCCTTCTTTCTTTCTTTTGTTTATTTGTTCTCTTTTCCTTGTCTTTGTCTCTTATTTTAATTTCTTACTTTTTTCTTTCTCCGATTTATTAGTACTTGTTTATTTCTTTCATTTGTTTATTCGTTCAATCATTCTTGTATTTGATTTTCTTTCTTTCCTTTTACTTTTCACCTATTCCTTTTACTTTCTTTCTTTCTTTACAATTTTTTACCGCAGCATTTTTCTCCACACACACACACACACACATATATAGAGTTGCACTCACATAAATTTGCTTTAACAGCACACAGAAATTGAATACTTGATAGCCCTCACTTTTTTTTTTATTAAAACTGTTTTTTTCATTTTTTAACAATTATTTTCGATAGAGACAAAGTCATTAGTGTAAATTTCCTCCAAGTGTATGATTTTTCTTTTTCGTTTTTTTTTTTTTAATGATTTTTTAGTCTATAACATGATCCTTAATTTGCTTACAGTACCTAATGTAAGATAGGGTTATCAATCTAATCTTTTAAAATTAAACATAACTTAGATTTGACACAAGACCGTATGTATGGAGCACTCTAACAAGATTGAACTCACTAAAAAGTACGAATTGATTTGAAATCTTGCAATGATTATCATTGCAGAAAATGGACTAAACAAGCCGAGATAAAATTTTGTACTAGATTCAGTTTTACTTCACGCTAAAGATACTTGTGTGCTTTCCCCGTGATGTTGTGAATAACACGCTGAATTACGACATCATATTTGGCAACTTGATGCGGACCCAAAGTCGGTACACAGAAGGAAACGATGGAACACGGTTTAGAGGTAAGAAAGATATATTAACAAAAGTTATAAAGGATAGTGTCCAATATTAGTAGTCGTACTTCTAGTACTCTAGTACTACTGCTCCTACTACTGCTGTTTTAAGATATTACTACACTAGTAATATGTTGCTGGAAGAGTCCATGATGCAAGTAAGTTTCGGTCTCTAAGGAGTTGCCCGTGTAATGGTTATCGTCGGAGGCAATGGACACGGCGACACGAGTTAAAGTCCTGGACGAGACTGATTGCATTTCACATAGCACTAATACCCTTGGGAAAGGTATGAATCCAATTATTCTCCCTCCAGCTATGGGTAAATAGTAGAACAGACTAGGTTCTTCAGCCTTGGTGAGGCAACTAGTCTAGGAGAAGGAAAACTCTGAATTCAAACCTGTTAAACTCCGCTTAAGAATTGACCTTGTGTCATATCCTTCCCGAGCGGAGGGGTTGGTATATAGGGTAGGTTTCGGTCTCACAACACTACTTCAAACTATGTTCACACTATTATGTTCATTTTCGAACTAATACCCTTTGAAACGGCATGAACTCCTTGTTGTACAGTACGACTTCTGTTTTTCAACACTAATGGTTCTGTTTGCTTCTCATGACATATCAACCTTTGAACGTTATTTAATGACAAATCCATTTATATACAGATAATTAGTTCTATTTCAAACAATTCAGTTTAGCATGAGTACACAGTTTGATTGTCAAAAACATTTCTATTTCAAGCTTTTCAGTTTAGTCAAACAGTTCTAATGCAATCAATTCAGTTTAGTATAAGTACAGACTTTGTTTACTCCCAGTTAAATGTCTATAATAAACAATTCACATTAACGTAAGTAAATTTTCAATGTAAAAACAATTCCATTTCAAACAATTCAGTTTAGCATAACTACGCAGTTTTAAAATAAGTACACAGTTTAATGTCAAAACAATTCTATTTCAAGCTATTCAGTTTAATCAAACAGTTTTAATTCAAACAATTCAGTTCAGCATGAGTACGCAGTTTAGTTCTATTTAACCCATATCAGTTGCTACCATTCTGGACCAGAGTGGACCTGGGAGTGATGGCAATATAGGGGTACTCCGCATCCTCCAAACCTACATTACCACTGGAAGCTCCCCTTCAGATAATGTCATATCCGGGAAACTCATTGGTGGGGGGTGTCTTCCCCTTCTGCAGAGGTGCAGTCGCTGTATTCTACAACCCCAGCTGACTGGGCAGAATAATGGTGCTGGCATTAAATTACTTAAAAATGTCAATATGCCATAAGCAAAGTAACCAAATCGAAGATCCTTGGTAAAGTATGAATCCATTTTTTTTCAGAGAACAGACTGGGCCCTTTAAGTTTGGTAGTATTTTTAGTCAGGAATAAATACTCTGATTTAAAAACCAGGAACTTGAATTCCTGCACCATAGCCAGATACGGATATGTGGGAAAAGTACATAGAATGTTCATAACATATATACATAGAACATAGGAATGACGAAACACGAAAAACACTTACGACTTCTTAGTTCAGGTACGAAACTTTTTATTACCTTTGAGTTTAAAGGTCCTTTGACATAAGGAGAGAGATACACATTCTTTCTATTCAGGCATTTCCATCTGCGCCTCCCCCCAACACGCGCGCATACGTCGTAAGGTCTCAGCAAGCAAGCGAAAGTTAACAGTCTTCCTCCGGGGCAGAAGTCAACTCAACTGACTTTTTCAAATCTCCCCAAATCTTCCGCGCACGCTACCGGTGCATGACGTCATTTACATCCCCTATCTGGGATTTTTATTTTGACATCTATTAACGATACATCCTCCCCGCGTGCGCGTTGACACCTGCGCTCAAGTTTGCACCAAACTAACCCATGTGCCGAGCCTAAATCCCTCGGCCATTATTTAACATCCCTAAGGTAGCCCGACGCCAGCAGCATCATTAACTCATGTGTCAAGAGAGCTGTTCAGCTTTATAGTAACTGGCATTTGCCTTGGAAAGTGTCATGAATGAGGAGACATACTGCATTGGGAATTGCTGATCTTTTATACAACCTTGCCCGTGCCTGTGACAAATGCCTGGCATAGATCAAAGGGGTCAGTAGAGATCGATTTGTGTCATACCGTAACATTCTTAAATTAATTTAATCTCAGGCTTTATGCAATTTTTCAGTAACTTAACTTTCTTTAAACAAATTGGTTAAACTCATTATCAAACAGAGTCTATGAAGTCCAAATAAAATTTTAGTATTCGGGAATAATACGAACTCTAAAAATACAGAATGCTTCAATATTGCTGTTTAATAGCATAAACAGAAATAATTCTGAAGGTGCGTGCTTAAACCTCAACGAGAATTTGTCAGCGGTTATAAAAATAGAGATGCAGAGGGTTGTCGACTCACGTCCAAGTTAGTATTCGACTGATTGGTCGTAAATCAGATCAGTCGTTAGGAGGATTTCTATTCATAGAGTATACCGCCTACGAACCCTACAGTCAAAGTTTAAAAACCGAAATGGCTGGGCTGAGAATAAGCTGAGTGTGTCCCCAGGAAATTGGGTAAGATCCCTCTCTCTTAAAAAAAAGGTGACATTAAACTGCATCTTATGGTGAGGTTTCAGTTCTGTAACTCTGAGGAGTATGCCCATTACTCCCAGGTCTACTCTGACCCTGACTGGTAGTTACTGTGAAGGTCAAACTGATCTGTTCAAACATCATCCATATTCAATTGGGCTATCCGCTAAAAAAATCTCAGAATAAACTACACAAAAAGTATAAACATAAGCACATAATGAACTTTATTCCCTCACCTCACATCTTAAGTCACGTTGGCCAAGAGTCGACGATCATCACTTTGACGAGATTCCATATAAAAAATGAGCAGACCATCATTTGAGAGTTCGATTCTCACACTGCTATCCTTCAGCCGCAACAAAGCCAAGCAAAGTAAAATAACTATACAAAATTGATCGATTCTTGTAACAAATGTGGTGTATGTCTTCCACGGTGTTCATACTTAGTTTTGTAAAATCTCCCCCTCTCTCCTTCTCTCTCTCTCTCTCTCTCTCTCTCTCTCTCTCTCTCTCTCTCTGCGTGTTGGGGAACGTGTCGTTGCGAAGTCGTTTGCGTGTAGAGAAATCGGATGTAGTCCAATTATCTATAAGAACGTGATCCTCGATCGTCTCCCATCATAAAAAAAAACAATATCAAAAAAATCTATAGACCAAACATTAAATCGTGGCCTAGAGAGAAACCAATTATAATAAGAGCTTTTATAATATTATTTATACGGTCACTGCGTGTTCACATGAACTGTGGTACAGTGAAATTTCCCTATAGCAGGATTTTATTAGGAAATCGTAATAAAAGCCCATAAATATGTACATCTGACCATTTTTTTTAAAAAAGGTAATCTTTTAAGTATCTGATTATTTTCCTAGAATATTATACAGTCCACACGAATATTATAAAGTATTAACTATTACCAAACTCTACAGAAATAAAAATAAAACATATGAATAGGTAGTAGTTCAAAATATATTAGTATGCTGTTTTATTTCTGGTGTGGCGATTGTATTTTTGACAATACATTGCTAATGATATCAAAAAAATATTAAATACTTTTTGATGATATACATTCAAGTTGCACGCTTAATGTAGCGGTTATCGTTGAAAGAAACAGGATCGGCGATTCGAGATCTATACCTTGACCGAACTGTTCATGTTTCACTTAGCGCCTATGACTTTGAGAAAGGCCTGAATCCATCTATTCTCTCTCAAACTATGGGTAGATAGTAAGATAGACTGGAACTGTTTTGTAAGACAACCATTCATAGAGAAGGAAATCTCTGAATTCAAACCAGCTTTTCTTCGTTTAAAGATAGGTCTTGCATCGTCTTCTGCACGTGGTGGATAGGTTTGATAGATATAAACGTACGTTTTCGTTTTACGATGTTCAAATAGAAATTCAAGAAGCTTGACATATTATCTTGAAGGAAATTGAACGTTTATTTCAACAATTCGTGAGAGTTCTTATTGATCGACAGCAAAAAAAAAAAAAAAACAAAAACAAAAAAAGACACACACACATTCACATATAAATACATGGAAAAGGAGACACAAAAACACGCAAATATATATATATATATATATATATATATATATATATATATATATATATATATATATCCGACATCGAGCGTCCTACGTGTCGAGCCACACTAAAGAGTTACAATGCAACGAAACAGTCTGTCTGTGGATAACAATATATACGCTCTACTATGGGGGTTGAACACTCTAACAAAGGAATTTAAGGCTTCCACTCGCATCATGAAAAGCTCTTCAAACGAAATGGGCACTCTGGTATCCAGTAAGGTATAAATGTAAACCAACGAAAGCTTCTTCTTAATGCCTTATAATTCCCGAGCTAACGTGGTTCGCTCGTTGGCTCAGCGATATGAGACCAAGTCTAACGTAAAGTTGGGCGGGTTTCGATCCCACTTTCAAGCGTCCTACGTGTCTTCCCACACTGAAGAGTTGTGACACAACGCAACAGTCTGTCTGTTGATGACAATATATATATATATATATATATATATATATATATATAAGTAATACACAGTCAGCGTCCGAAGACAGTGGGTGTTGATTATTCTAGTACAGTATATATGAGGAATATCATATAAATCTATGTGACTGCTCGATGTGTGGCTATTGTTACATGACTTATTCTCTTGCAGGTATATAACAACATTCGCATTCTGAGCGTTTCCTTCTAATTGCACTATATATACACACACACACACATACACACACACACACACATATATATATATATATATATATATATATATATATATATATATATATATTTAAGACAGTATTTAATCTAGTAAATCCAGCGTTGGAAGCAATTCCAAGTAGGGCAAATAAAATATTCAAAAAGAGAATATTAAATTAGAAAATCTCCATCAAGAGGTCATCCAAATAAAATCCACTGAGCAAATTATTTTCGATTAAAAAAACTGATGTTTCTTTACATGTCAAAATAAGTTAATACTCATTGTTACTTGCATTGGAAGGGTTACTTTTATATAGGAAAAATAAGTGGGTTTTTGTAAAAATCTGATTGTAAAAGTGAAAGAGTTATTTTAAGTCATTTTCTTGTTTGATCTGAAAAAGTCCTGTTATGTTTTTTGAGCATTGGTTTATATCAATGCTTTTTAACAGGATGGAAATAAATTTATTATCTTAATGTGACCGAGTGTTGGATTTTTTAGAGGGAAAAAATTACAATGACTACTGAGTAGTGAATTCAATCCTTATTAAGTGTCCTATACTTATATGCTTGCGCCAATTCAAAATTACTCTTACTTTATGAAGATTTAGTTCGTTTAAAAATAAATGTAACTTGAAAAGTGTACAGGGTATGACACTAAAGTTCATCTAGAGGTGAAACTTTTGTTCTGAAACTGTAGAGACAGTGGGGTATTCTCATTTGGGATTACTTCCACGTTTACCCTGACAGGAAGTGATAGAACTTGTGAAGGTCACAAGTCAGGGTGATATATATATATATATATATATATATATATATATATATATATATTTAAACATTATTAGAAAAAGATAAAATGCTTAAAAATATATAACTCTGTACAAACCAATGATTATCAAAAAGAAATAATTGCTTGAAGCCTTATGATTGTGTATAAATTACTCGTTTTAGAAACACTTGAAACCATAAAACGGTGTAGAAAGAATTTGTATTAGATAGAAAAATTCAATTTAACTGTGTGGAAACAAATGATTATAGACGAATAATAAGGAGAAATTAAAAAATAGAAATAGTTACTTGAAATCGTATAATTGTGTATTAATTACTAGTTTTAGAAATATTTATAACCATTAAACTGTGTAGAAAGTATTTGTATTAGATAGAAAAATTTAACTTAACTGTGTGAAAACAAATGATGATAAACGAATAATAAAGAGATATTTAAAAACTGCAATGTGACATTAAATATGTATTCATGATTATAATCATTTAAAAATGAATCAAATTTCGGCCTTAAATGAGCCATAAAGTGTTGATATGCCGTTGAATAAACCAAACCAAATGCTTGTCAACTTGTCAAATGTAAAAAAATGTATACAAAAAAAAAAAAAGGGCAAAAAAAGCATGACAGAGAAAATAGAGGGACAAGAATGCTAAAAACCACTGTTGAACTCAAACATCACTAGAAACAACAATTAAACTTTATATATATCATTTGGTTGAGCTGATAGCATTGTGTTCCCTGACTCATTCACCACTCCTGACTGGTCATCTTGGGTGCATTCATTCATTGTCCACATAGAGGGAGTGTGTAAGTCCTTGTTCGTCGGCAAACACTAGCGTATCCATGTGCAGGATTTCAAAAAGAATGTCACTTATTAGTTGGTCAGTAGTTCCTCCATCACTGGTGAGCATGTTTTGTTACTCTTGGAAGGTTTGTGAGATGAGAGGCAAGCAGCTGTACAGCTACTGTTTTGTGGAATGCTGCTTTCAGGATCTGTTCAAAAGGGCACGTTGCATTCTTGTGTAGTTCTGATAGAGCTTTTTCTACACGCACACTTCATTTTTTGCATATATGCAATCCTTAATAACCGACAAAATTTATTCGCTCTTCGATGTGATAAGATGGCTTCTTAGCTATTCTCGGAACAGGAGTATTTCCGTATCTCTGATCTATTCTCGTGAAAATGTGTCTCGCCACACCTAAAAAAGAAAAAGAGACTGAATAACGAACTCATTGAATCCATCATCTTTTGCATCTATGCAATCCTTAATACCAAGGAAAAAGAGACTGAATAATGAACTCACGGATGTAGAGTGTTCACCACTTGCCCAGGAAACCGGAGTTCAACCCCTGGTTGAGTCTCTAATAAAGACTCTAAAAATTGTACTTAATACCTCTTTGCTTAACACTTAGCATTATAAGGTACGTATCAAGAGTAACTTGGAGCAATCCAGGGAAAGGAGTAAGGCTCTCCTCAACACCTCGATGTAATAGCTATTGAAAATGGAGTCTTCAGGCTACCCTTCACTACACTAGCCTAACTTTACTTTTTACTATATATATATATATATATATATATATATATATTAGGGTTAAGAAAACAACCCAGCCACACTTGCGCCTCAGGTGGGCGAAATCATCAAGCTCAAGTTGCAAGATAAAAATATCTTATCATAGTTAGCACACTGGAAGTGATCTTGGACTCTTCTTGTCTTTCTTTCAGCTGATGGGTTAAATTATTTATTCCTGCCTCGGTATCATTTGTATTCAATGATTCAATGGATAACCATTCTAAATCCTAACCTGATTCATTGCAGCCTGACTTTGTTGATCTAACTCGAAACAATGATTTCAGCGAGATTCGATCGTAAGATATCCTGATTCTCTGCTAGTTCTAATGTTAGTTCTCATTCCGATTTTAGTGCACGTGTACTTTTATATTTCCTCGTTATGCCTTGAGTCATCACTTGAACAAAAGTTTACGGTGATTATCTATTCTTTGTTTAATTTACATACAGCCTTTTAATGTTTCCTCCCGAGTGTGAAATTTTCTGCATTGTCTCCGACTTTCCTCAACTGTGTTCCAGATTTCTCACTAAACAAGTGCATGCACAGGCGTACCGAACAGTTCTCTCTCTCTGACAAGTAATGAAATCTCTGACAGCCATGAAAGACACTTCGTATTTTTGAAGCATGTTTATTGGAACAGTTATCGTCGTAGGAGATGGAAGTAGCGATACGAATTCGGATCCTGGTTGAGGCTGTTTGCGTTTAACTTTATTCTAATGCCCTTGGAAAAAGCATAAAACCTTCAGCTCACTTCCCAGAGAACACTAGGTTTTTTGTGTTTATATGGCATCCAGTTTAGTAGTAAGAAAACCCTGAATCCAAACACCTGTACATTGCTTAGAATTGATCTTGTGAGGCATCTTCCTGTAGCGGAGGGGCTGTGTAAATAGAAACATTCTATTGTTTTGTCTTACGTTCTTGAAACTCGAAGCGAAAAAGTTATTCGATCTTGTCTGGTGAAAAGACAAAGGCGAAGTTTTAGTTTTGTTCGAGCGTTTATTTTATTAAATAAGTTCTGCCTTTTGCGATTTTCCCATCGTTTTTTCATTGAAAGAATATATCTGCATTTTATAAAAGTCGATATATTGCATAAACCACAATACTTGGTTACAAAAATATAACTCAATTTTTTTTCTCGAAAGGGTTGGAACGGGCATAAATGTGAGAAAGGGACCAAGATAACGAGACGAAGACACACGGAAATAGACGAAGGTCTTGAAGGACTTGAACGCTTAGACATCACCATATCGACACATAACTTCTTCTTCTAAGTTGCTGCCACAGCGGGGAGTCTAGCCCCTTGATGGAGTTCTCCTTGACTGACCGTATCCTTTATATCAGGAAGACAGAGTCTAACCGTTACTCTGTGGGTACCTGTGTATATATAATTTCACAACGCCCACGTATTTCCGGTACACCCACGCATCGCTGCCCTACTGTTTACACAGGTGCATCCTTCAATCACTTTGTTTACACAGCAGGAATATCCGGCTCAAGGGTCAATATGCCAGATATATCGATCCCGATCCCACCGACCATTGCATCGAATATTCCAATCGGAGACGTCTGCTCTGCTTTTTCCCTGAAGACCAGCTGTAAGAAGAACCTAAATTCTTTTTGTCTTCGTTTCAAATCAAGGTCAACATTTGACCAATTCCTTTCTGCTAAAACACGGACACCTGCGATTGAGCAAACAGCGCAGTCGATTGGTGGCAGGAATGCGATTATATTACATTATTCTACACATCCCTTCCGTTGTTCAACACACTTAACTCGTTGTTTTTTCGAATTCCGTTCCAGTCCGCAAAATATTAAAAAGATATTTTTGATGAGTCGATTATTACTAATTTTGAGTTCTTTCGCTAAAACATTTACCATTGACAATGTCCAGAGAGTTGCGTTGAATTGCCACTGCTTTCTACCAAAATTCTGAAGTAGACTGGTTGGGTGTGAACTGATAAGCTGGCGACTTGCGTAACGATAATTCTGTCTGACAGAGACGCGTAAAAAACCCCAAAAACAACGGTCATTCAATTCCTGGTTGGGCCATGAACTGTTCTGTACCCCTCACTGTTCTTTAAAATGTGATCAACCATATCGCAACAATATAGTATGGTCTTGATTCTACCTCCGATTTCCAATTCCTTTAGTCTTTTATGCCAAGCTCTTGAGGGCCTTTTCAATCGCTCTGACTTCATTAGTATCACCATAGCCTTCGAGTTCCATAGCCGTTTTTTGTACAGCTTTCTTATTCCTTTGGTATTTGTCTTTCCTTTACACTCGGTGGTCTGCTGGAACAGGAAAATCTAGTCGCTGATAAGTCCTTTTCTTAATAGACACAACGTTTTATCTTCTGCCCGGAAATGGATGATCGTTCGTATCTAAAAATCCTAGAGAATTTTACGGTTCTCATTTTCTTGGACAGATTTTAGTTTGTGCATATAACTTTTGGTTGTTTTGTCAAAATTTAATCTCTTGCCCAATTTCAGGTGGATCACCTTCAACCAATCAGTCGTGCTTAGTATTAATATCTTTTTGCGCCATTTTGCAGCATTCACTCATTATGTGATTAACCTTCTCCTCTGTATTTCTTCAGAATTTTCGCTTCTTGTTCTGTTGCATGTTATCAATTTTCGCTTTGATATAGTAAGTAAAGATGGCGACCTTAGTCGAGGGTGACCGAAGGCTCCCTTTTCAATAGCTACTACACGTTGGTGTAAAGGAGGGCGCGACTCCTTTCCCTGGATTGCTCCACTTTACCCTTGATACTCACCTTATAGTACTGAGTGCTAAGCAAGGCGTCATCAAGTACCATTTTTGGAGTCTTTGGTATGATTTGACCTGGGATTGAAACCTGATTTTCCGGACCAGTGGCAAACACTCTACTCATTTTGCTGCAATTAAAAGAGTTTTAGTTGCTTTCTCCGTTTCCTTTTCTTAGCCATATCCCGGTAATCTCGGGCAATCTCAACAATTTGTTCCCGGAAGTCTACATAGCGTTGCTTTTCTTCCCATTTTTGTTTTCTCGATTTTGTTGTTTGCTCCTAGTCCTTACGCTGACAGCACTGTTACTGTCTACTGTAATTAATCCTTCATTTTTTGCATCTTTGCAATCCTTAATACGAGCAACATTTCTTTCCTCTACTTTTTTTTGATATTGTCTAGGTATTTCATTATCTGGAGGTAAGGGCTTGTGCATTAATTTCAATTGATCCATTCGTCTGTGATCGACCCACGTCAATTTTAAGAATCGGCCAGAGTATCTTACAATTACTACCCAATGTTAATTCTTCTAACGAATATTTTAGAAGAACAAGAAAACTTCTATGGGTTAAATAGTACGAAAACTGTTCCACGAGGATAGCCTTGGGATTAAGTATCCCAGATATGCTGACTTATTATCAACAAATAAACTTCTTGAAACCAATTCCCAGTTCCTGCTATTTCTTAGCCGAGATCTTAGATAGTATCCCATCATCACTGGTTATGATTAGCGTTATAGCATGGCAGTGACGAGAATAATGGGATTAGATTCTTTATTTTGAAAACTAGCTCATGTTATATGGATCTTGAAGGGAAAGTTTTATGTTTTTGTGATTAACTTCATCGCATTGTGGATTTTTAAATATCTTTTTACATTCCACACATCATAATTACAAGCTGTTGTCACAGTTTTTTTAGCAACCTGCGCTTACTCAATATAGTTTCTTCTTCTTTTTTTCGGATTTTTATCTATGAATAATAACAGATCAACGTTTTTTTTTTCTGGTTCTTTCCTGTTTCCCGAGTATTAATTCTTCTATTTTTTTATTGCCAAATATCCCAGAAGTATTTACCGTATAAATTGACATCTACACAGTATGTTTTCAATTTTTTTCCTTAATCTTCATCTTCATCCTCCACTCAGATATTATTGCTTTCATTAGGCTTTTTTGTACGTGTTAGATTAGCGGTTTATATATATATATATGAATCTTCTATTATTATTTTTTTGGGAGGAGTGTCCTCGTGGAGCAATGGTTAAAGCGATGGACTGCAGAATCGTAGTACGCGAGTTCGTACTCCAGTCGCGCTATTACGTTCACTTTCGGGCAAATACCCTTGGGAAAGGTATGAGCCCCCTAATCCTCCCAGCTATGGGTTAAATAGTACCACTACTGTTCTTCTTGGAGAATGGCCTTGGCATTAAAATAACCTACAAAGGTTGATATGCCATTAAACAACCAAACCTATTATTTTTACTGTTATCGTGTAATTTTTATCCAAGTTGAGTGAAGGTAGTGATTATATGCATTCATGTTTTTTGCTATTTGATTTGAGTGTTACTTTTTTAATCACATTCCTAGTACTCTCCGATCGAGATAGCAATTTCGCAAAAGGCATCTTTGTGTATTTTATATAGGTTGGGACTGCCAGATATCTTTTAAAAGTTTTGATCTGTCGATTTATTGATCATACCCAGTGCTCCCACTATCACTGGAATGATTTTAGTTATACGGTGCCACATTTTTTCGATTTCTATTTCCCGGGTTTTGTGTTTACTATTTTTTTTACTTGAATAATGTCATTTTTTAGGCACTGACATATCTATTAGAAGGTATATTTGTCTTTTATTCTCCTTATTCCTTATATCTGAACTATTTCGCTTAATTTTTTGATTAGTTTGAATGATAAAGTTCCAGATTAATGAAGCTCTTTTGACTTCCCTCTGGTGCTTATATCATTAAAATCAAGTAAAGATGTTATGCATAGTTCCGTTTAAAATAAATCAATTCAATTATAAGAAATGAAGCTAATTTTAATATATATATATATATATATATATATATATATATATATATATATATATATATATTTTCATTAAACATAATAGACATTTTATGTCTACATATTTTCTTCTGGATCCGTTCGAATTCCCGTATAACTTTTATCGTATTCGGGGGGGATTGATTTATGTATTGTCCATAGTTGTATGTATCCCTAGTACTTTCTGCCCGACTTTGGGCCATCATCAGGCGAGGATCTATTACAAAAGTAATGAAACTTCTGTTTTAGCATATTACCACTATATAAGAGCGTATTTACCATTGAAGATTATGGCGTTTGCTTTTAAATGGAATTCTATAATTAGTATCAGTAGCTAAAGACATTTAAGTACATTAGCACTGGTTTGAAAATTAATTCTATTAAGTGTCGGTTGCATGTTTATAATATGTAGTGCGTCGAGAATCTGTAGTTTTTGTTTATTATTTTGATGTTCTAATATTGTTGTGTTGTCGGTGAGAAATTTCCGTAATTGTGTTGTTGGGCATGAATGTTATTTTTTTAAATTCTAAGCTGTTGAACTTGTATCAGAAAGGTGCATTGTAAGATGATGGCCCAAAGTCGGACAGAAAGTACTAGGGATACATACAACTATGGACAATACATAAGTCAATTCTCCCTTAATATGATAAAAGTAATATGGGAATTCGAACGGATCCAGAAGAAAATATGTAGATATAAAATGTCTATTATGCTTAATGAAATTTGTATCAACGAAGAAATGCTGCCAATATATATATATAGTTGTTAGTTGCCCAACCGGAATCGAAGGTAACACGAAGGCTCTCTTTATAATTGCTACTTTCTCGAGGTGTTGCAGAGAATGCTACTCCTTTCCCTGGATTGCTTCACTAAAGCTAGCTGAGTGTAAAGCAAGCAGATATCAATTACTATTTTTTTAATTTTTGGTAAGACTCGACATGGGATTGAACCAAGATCTTCCGAAATTTTGGCCTGCAATTGTGCCCATTGAAGGTTTATTTATCAACAGATAGGATTTTGATTTATAATCATGTGTCTTGTTGGTCATGAAAAAAAAATGAAATTCTGACATATAAGGTTTTTGAATTTTTGAATAAAAAATAATTAAAACAGATAAAAATAAATTACCAGAAAAGTATGTTTCTATAAAGTCATCGTTTAATTAAAACATAACTAAACAAATGAATGGATTATTTATCAGGTTACAAATTAATTACTATTTGTTCAACGTCAATAAAATGGACATAAAGAAGATAAATATTTGTGGGAAAAAAAAAAAATATATATATATATAGTCATCTACAGACAGACTGGTTTGTTCTATCAGAACTCTTCAGTGCGGCTAGACACGTAAGACGCTTGAAGCCGAGATCGAAACCCATCCAACTTTACGTTAGTCTAATTCTCAGCTTAATTTTACAAAATGTTATGCTGTATTTTTGTTTGTAAAATAATGCTTAAACTGTGCGTTTTAAATGTAAAGACACGCTTACTATAAACCCAAATTGAATATATGACTCTGTCCAAATTTCAGCGAACACGGCAAAACGTTTTTGAATCTATTCTAAAAGTTCAAAATTCTTAGAGGCCTAACAGTAGTTTAGAAGAAAAAGTAAAAGCCTGAAGCTACCATAGCAACCCCCACCGAAAATTGTCATTTGTAAAAGCTCTATAATTCCTAAAGACTCCTTGGCTCCCAACGGTAGTATAGAAGAAAAACTAAAAAGCCTACGAAAATGTCCCAATACCGCCCCCCCCAAAAAAAATTCTGTACCAGTGAAAGTACCTTAATCTTGGACTTTAACTAAGTTAAAACTTAAGAAAACTTAAATCAACCCCCACCTTTTTTTTCTTTTTTACGTACACATGGGAAGCAGCATGATGTACGTTAAGGCATTTGAATAAACCCATGGTCGACCAAACTCAATGCCTAAACAGGTCCTGGACGTGAGTTTGACGACTTTACGCTCAGGATCGTTTGTTCGATCGGGGAACTACTGCTGCTCCTCTATAAGAGTGGCTTCTATAGAAGAAAATAAAACAGCCATCGAAAGATAACCATGGCCCACACTCAAACCACATACACAAATCGCATCGCTCTTCGCGCGGGTAAAAAAGGGGCGCGTCCTGCTGAGGTTGGAGCCCTGGCCTCAGTGTTCGAAAAATCAGCTACAGAGCTCAAACGATAAAAACTACTAAAATGCAAGCAAACACTACAAATAGCCACATTTAACGTAAGAACCTTAAATAGAATAGGACAACTACCAGAGCTGATCGCATCGGCCGTAGAACATAAGATTGACATAATATGCATACAAGAACACGGATGCACGCACACCGAAGATATAAAATATCACGAAACTGACAATGGTTGGTCGCTCGTCACTGTATCCGCATGGAAAAACTCTGTCAACACCGCAGTAGGAGGGGTAGGATTGCTTATAGGACCTAAAGCATTAAAAACGCTAAATAGCATTGAGAAAATACAAACTAGAATGATGGCAGCTACTTTTAACGGCAACCCCAGAGCAACAATCATCTCCTGCTACAGCCCTACCAATGTTAGTGAAGAAACTGAACTAGTCACCTTCTACAATGAGTTATCCTCATTAGTGCGTACCATCCCGAAACACAACATGTTAGTCATTGGCGGAGACATGAATGCCCAAATCGCGAAAAACGGAAACAAGAAAAATAGCCTCCACAACACGTCAAATAGGAATGGGCAACATCTAACTATGGACATACACGTACGCAAACAATACTAAAGCTCAGATAGACTACGTCCTTATAAACAAGAAATGGAAAAATAGTGCAATGAATTGCGAGACATACTCCTCTTTCGAGGGTGTGTCCACCGATCACCGAATAGTCACGGCGAAAAATACGGCTAAGCCTACGAAAAAACGCCCACACGAACAGCGAGCACCAAACACTATGACTGGGCCCATTTGAACAACAGAGATATAAGAGATAAATACGTATTAGAATTAAGAAACAGACGCGAAACACTACAAGAAAAGACGGAAAAAAGTACACCAAACGACGAATATGAAGATTTCGTCAATGCGCACCTCGAGGCGGCAGAGAAATGCATTCCAACAAAACTCAAAACTAAATATAGAGTCCCATGAGAAACTTTAGCGGTGTGAGAAAAACGTGCACTAGTGAAAACAGCCTCCAAAAACTATCGAAAAAACCAACAAACACAAATGCCTTAAAACTAAAAACGGCATAATATCAATTAGCAGGCATATACATAAAGGAGCAGACAGAATACATTCAAAATCAGATAGATAAGATTAGAGACTCGGTGGAAGATTGACAATCTAGGATAGCCTGGCAAACAATAAACTAAGTGAGTTGAAGAAAGAACACAGCCAAAGTAAACCTGAAAGCAGCAAACCAACAAGAAAGAATAAAACTGTGGAAACAGCACTTCGAAAACCTACTCGGAAACCCACCGAAAATAACACATGAACCAATCACCAGAATAATTAGTAAACAATTAGACATTAAACTAGGACCGTTCACACAAGAAGAACTCGACTCGGTTCTCAGAAAAATTAAAAATAGGAAAGCTGCAGGGCTGGACGAGATTCCCCCTGAAGTATGGAAGACCAGACAGTTCGACGACATACTGCTCCGATACTGCAACGCAGTATACAATCAAAATCCGATAGATAGATGGATGAAGGGATGCATACTCCTCTTCCCTAAAAAGGGGGACCTCGGATTAGCCAAAAACTACCGAGGCATAACACTTACATCCATAGCAGCCAAAATCTACAATGCCCTACTACGAAACCGCATAGAACCCAAAATCGACAACATACTTAGGAAAAACCAAAATGGCTTCCGAAGAAATAGATCCACGACCTCACAAATATTAACCATCTGTAGAATTCTTGAAGGTGTACGGGCAAAAAACCTACAAGCGACATTAATATTTGTCGACTTTACCAAGGCTTTCGATTCCATTCACAGAGGAATGATGGAACAAATCCTACTAGCGTACGGCATACCTAAAGAAACCGTAACGGCAATAACAATTCTCTATAGAAACACCAAAGTAAAAGTACGAACACCAGATCGAGACACAGAATACTTCGACATTGTAGCAGGAGTACTACAAGGGGACACGCTGGCTCCGTACCTCTTTATCATTTGTCTAGACTACGTACTTAGAACCTTGATTGATAAAATCAGAGAGAATGGCTTCGAGCTGACGAAGAAAAGAAGCAGAAGGTACCCCGCAAAAACAATTACCGACGCCGACTACGCCGATGACATAGCGATACTGGCAAATACACCCGACCAAGCCGAAACACTACTGCATAGTTTGGAACGAGCAGCCGCAGGCATAGCCCTCTATATTAATGCACACAAAACGGAATATATGCGCTATAATCAAACGTTGGTCATCTCCACTCTAGAAGGAACCCCTCTTAAATTAGTAGACAAATTCACTTACCTAGGAAGCAGCGTCGAGTCAACCGAAAAGGACATCGAAAAGAGGTTAACGAAAGCATGGACAACTATCAATAGGCTATCGATTATATGGAAATCAGACCTAACCGATAAAATGAAACGCAGTTTCTTCCAGGCAGCGGTCACATCGATACTGCTATATGGGTGCACTACATGGACGCAAACACAACGGCTGGAGAAGAAGCTAGACGGCAATTACACTAGAATGCTGCGTGCAATCTTGAACAAGCCCTGGCGGCAACACCCCACAAGACACCAACTGTACGGCCACCTGCCTCCTATCACGAAAACGATTTAAGTTAGACGAACCAGACGTGTAGGACACTGCTGGAGAAGCAGGGACGAACTCATAAGAGATGTACTCTTATGGACCCTCACACATAGCCGTGCAAAAGCAGGACGACCAGCACGAACATACATTCAGCAGCTATGTGAGGATACGGGATGTTGTCCTGAAGACCTGCCTAGGGCGATGAACGATAGGGAGGAGTGGCGAGAGAGGGTCAGGGATATCCGTGCTACCAGCGTGACATGATGATGATGAATACCAAAGTCATCCCTGTCGAAGAGTCATCATCATCATCATCATGTCATGCCGCTTGTACGGATATCCCTGACCCTCTCTCGCCAGTTTTCCCTATCGTTCATCGCCTCTGGCAGGTCTTCAAGGCTATGTCCCGTATCCTCACATAGCTTCTGTATGTATGTTGTAGCTGGTCATCCTGCTTTAGCTCGTCCATACGTGGGGGTCCATGTGGTATTATTTAAGCCGTAATTAGTGGGGACAAGAGGGTTCATAACTTTCAAAATGTTTTTAGTCCAAAAGTAAACGCAATAGAGCGACAGAGGTTCGAACGCGATTACTTTGTGACAACAGTCCAGTACTTTAGTGATTGAACCACAATACCCTCTGTTTTTCTATAAGGATAGCCTTGACACTAGATAAGGGTTTGTATGCACTCAAACAACGAAACAAAAAGGCAAGAAAAGACTAAATCAATTTCTTACACTTGCACTCATTTTTTAAAAAATTATTTTGCTTACCAATACCGTTTTTTGTTAAACTTTTTGTCCTACCTTCCTTGTATGCTGCACTTTTTTCTTCATTTGCCAAACTTTTTATTTTTTTTATTTGTTTGTACCGTAGTTTTCAGGAAATCACCTATGTAAAACAACTGGGATCTAAAACAGCGAGTACCATTCGGCCGATTTACTTATCTATTCTCCCTTAGAAAATAAACCCAGGTAGTTTACCTCAGATGATACATTATCGAACATAGTAGAACTCTTATCACAACTAATCCTATGTAACTGACTAAAATCATTGTTTACATAGAAGTTATAATGGAATATTTTCTAACACTCATGCCAACTGATTATCCAGCAATAAATTCTAGAAGAGGACCACAAAATATTGTGATTAGTACAAAAAGTCACTTCACGCTTAAACCTAGAAGCAGATCCCTTTGTGTGTACGAGCATTTATGTCTATGTCATGGTTTGTACGTGGTAAAACGAGGATGTGTGTAGAAATGGAAATAAAGCTTGCTGTGTAACGTATACTTTCTCTTTTATAATCAAGCATTTCTTTACACAAATGAGATTTTATTTATTTCTGTATTTATCAAATTTCATTTGAACGACCCTATAAAAATTATTGAATAAAATTTAGAGGACATTTCTAGTACAAAACAAATCAAAACGCCACTCTAATCTCACAATACCCAACAAAAAACTGAGATCCGGTTTCTCTCGAGTTTCTTTTTTTCTGCTTTTCGCGAAACTAATATGAATTTTAAAAATAGCATATCAATAAATAGATATAAATGCACTGTATTTGATTAAAGGAAAGTTTTTAAAATATTTTTCTTCAATAACCTTCGACGTTATATTATGATATTATTCATAAATCACAAACCATATTTTTTTAACAAATCATATTTTGTGATATATTATAATAATAACAATAATGATAATAATAGTAAATCTAAAATAAATAGATAAATCACCTTATGTACATGGACGACATCAAACTGCCATAAACAAAAAAGTGTTGGAAACCCTAATACATGCAGAAAGAATATACAGTCCAGACACTGCGGTGGAATTTGGCATAGAAGAATGCGTCATGCTATTAATGAAAAGCAGGAAACGACACATGGTGGAAGGAATTAAACTACCAAATCAAGACAAAATAAGAACACTCAGAGAATTAGAACACTTAAGATACTCGGGAATCTTGGAAGCAGGTACTATCAAACAAGTGGGGATAAAATGTAAAAAAGAAAAGTGAATATCTCACAAGAACTAGAAAGGTATTCGAAATCAAACTATATAGCAGGAACTGTATAGAAGGGATAATAATCTGGGTTTTCTCCCTCGTAAGATACTCGGAAACATTCTTAAAGTGGACAAGAGATCTTAAATTAATGAACCAGAGAAAAACAAAACTAATGACCATGCAAAAGCTTATATATGTTGAGAGACAATATGTGTGAAGAAAAGAAGATGAAGAGGACTTGCCAGCATGGAAAATAGCGTCGAGGCATCGATAACAACAACCTGAAGGCTACATAGAAAAGCACCGAGGAAGACTGATTACAACCAGCAGAAACCATATTAACGACGCGAGGACAAGCGGGAAAAATAACCAGAAACGAAAGTGAGAAAGAAAAACAACTCAAAGAAGCGACATTTCACACGAGAAAAATTGGACGTGGTAAAAAAAGGAAACCTTTAGAGAGAAATTGAATCTCTTCTAATAGCAGTACAAAACAACGGCATGAAGACCTATCATATCAAAGCAAAAATAGATAAGTCGCAACAAAATAACGAATGTAGGTTATGTTGTGATATGTTGTATACTCAACACAATAAAGACGAGCAACACAGTTCTTAGAAAAATATACCTCTCACATTATTTGAAAGGGTAGTGTATGAGAGGAAGTTGGAAACCGAACAGAACTGCAACATATTGACCTTCACTATATTGGCCATAACCTTGTTTCTTTCCCGTTCTCCTGGAGCTCAACCGGGGGCCTGGGGGCCCACTCTGCTGGGTGTTGTCTTTCTCTACCGCATCTTGTCACCAACGGGTCTGGTCTCCAAAGTAACTGCCTTCCTGTCTTCACTGAGTTATATAATAGTTCAACACCCACCTTTTTGTGGACGTCACAATCTCACTCATTCAACCCATCCACAGTCAAGGTTATATTCTGATATTTATTGAGCGGATGCACCTGTTAGTTACATAGGTGCATTTCCTATTTTGACAGCCCGGCCGGGTCGTAGGTCAATATACAACAGATAGAGATGAAACGATAAATCTCATTATAAGCGAATGCAGCTAAATAGCTCAGAAAGAGTGTATTACTAGATACAAGTGGATGGGCAAGCTGAGCCAATGGGAATCATGCCAGAAATTGAAATCTGACCATACGAGCAAATGGAAAATGAAACGCACAAACTTCTGTGGTATGTTGAGATACAAATGGATCACCTAATTTCCAGACCATATAACAATCAATAAAATAAAGAGAACTTATCGACTTGTGAACTTTGCTATCCCAGTTGACTAAAGAGTAAAATTGAAAGAAAGCGAAAAGAACCTTGCTAAGGAGTTGAAAAACCTGTGTAACATGAAAATGGTGTTATCACCAATTGTAATTGGTGCACTTGGTAAGTCACCAAAGAACTAATATTGAGACTGGAGGACTTAGAAATAAAAGGACGAGTAGATACCATCCAAATTACATCATCGCTGAGATCGGCAAGAATACTGAGAAGAGTCCTGGAGACTTGAGGAGACCTGCTGTCACTCAAGTTCTCGTGAGAAACCATCGGCTAACGCTGCAGTGAAAAACTCCTAAAGGAGAAAAATAATAATAGATATCACCGTGTTGGTGAGGCTAAGAATATGCTGATTCTACCCACTGGAGAGGGATAAGATCTCCTCCAAAAAGAGAGAGTCTTTGTTAGAATATTAAACTGCTCTGAAAATGATATCTCACTGTGTTGTTATTTCTAGTGTAATTTGTGTTTCTTCCTCTGTCGTTTTTATCCCTGGGGTAATTCATCTGGTTCTTTCCCTCGTCGTAGTGTATTAATCAACCTATCATGCATTTGTTGGGCCAGTTTTGTGTGTGATGTTATATAAAAGGATTAATTTAATTTTTGCCTAACAATCGTTTCTTACGGAATGGTTGTTATTTTTTGGCTAGTTGGGACAAATTCTTTTCGTGATTATATGTATGAGGATGAGTTTTTCTTTTTTATGACTTTGTTTGTGTATTGGGGTGTGTTTTGGTTATTCCATATCTTTTGTGGATATGTATCTGTGGTAGTGTGAATTTTAAAGAACTTCTATTTTTATATATCCTCATTAAAAATCAAAATAGGGAAAATTATCGCAGATATTTACCACAAAGCCACAAAAAGCCAATACTATCACCATTTCAAAGACCAGCACCGCAAAAGTTGCATAAAATCTATTCCTAACAACGTAGCACGCAGGATTTTCACAACAGCCACTTATTGTCTAATTCACACACACACACACACACACACACACACACATATATATATATATATATATATATATATATAAAAGATGAAAAGCATGTTGTTTCCTTTTCATTCTGTTATCTCTACTAAATTAATGTATATATAAACAAATTAATTACTAATTGGATTAATGTCTTAAGGCAATATTCATATCACTTTCATGATATATGCACTCATAATGTATATATATATATATATATGTGTGTGTGTGTGTGTGAGTATGTGTGTGTGTGTGTGCCCGTGTGTGTGCGTGCCTGAGTGTGTGAGAGTGTGTAAAATATGACTATATATATATATATATATATATATATATATATATATATATATATATATAGTCTATGCAGCCGATTTCAAAGATGATAATATCTAACTAATTCCACAAATTTGCTGCTGTTATTGGTCTCATCAAGTCAGAAAGCCATTTTACAGCTCAATTACATCCCTTTTAGATAAATTTGTCTTGAATATTACTTGGTAAATTAAGTAAGAGGAAGATACGTCTTAGGGCTTTTTTATACCAGGATGTTGCTATGGAAACAGTGAGGGAAGTTCCCTTACTGATCATGTGAAGAGTGTTACAGGCAAGGCAAGTAATCCCAATAATTACAACTGATTCATTTGGTTCTGTTAAGATTTTTGGCATATCAACCATTGTTGGATATTAATGCCAAACCCTGTTTATACATATATATTAAATATATGATTTACAAACCTATTTTGTAGATAACTTTTTTAAACGAGCTTGAGTTGATCTTTTTTGTGCCATAGTTAAATAGTTTCAAGTATTGTTATATAACAGTCACAATTTAACATCAGTCATTTATTTGCACTTAGTTTAAATGTAAAATCAGTTCTGTTTGACTCATACATAGGACCCGATCAGATTGAACCTGGGAGCAATGGCAGTAAAGTGGTACTCCACATTCTCCAAAATTCCAAAATTGGAGCCTCCTTATCAGATTGTTTAATGACATATGCAGGATCTCTTTGGAGGTTTCTTAGCCCTCTGCGGTGTTTCAGTCGATGTATTCTAAACCCCCAGTCGACTGGGCAATGCAGCATAATAAAATGCATCAACACTCTTGCACACACACACACACACACACACACACACACACACACACACACACACACACACACACACAAGAGACTCACAGGGACTGATAGATAACATGCACACCCACATATATAATCAATATCAAAATGTGTTACCAAAACAAGTTGGAATCAATAAAAAAAAATATAGTGCTCTTTACACAAGTATCCAGTGCAATATTCTAGTATTCTGATTGTAAAATAAAATAAATTAAGTTTAATGCAGACGATCGTTAGGTTAACATATATCTACATATCGCAAGTTTACATATACATCAGACTGCGGATAAGGACCCACCTGTAGATCGTCGGCATGAAATTCAAAGTCTCGGGTGATTTTAATTTACTTTTTTATTTCCTGATTGAAATTTTGTACATGTAAGTACATATCTATCTATCTATCTATCTATCTATCATTTTCTCTTTTAAACATGTTTGATTAGATAGAACAGACACTTCATTTCTGTGTATTTTGTCAATGATATGTTCAATTCTTTGTGTGATTTGTTTCATATCTGGATGAAAATAATTCAAGAGGGCACCATATTCTTATGAGTGTAGTCAACACTTTTTTGATGCCAAAATTTTATACAATCAATTGCATACAGATATAAGTTTTCAAGTATTTTTATTTCATACAAATAATTTTCAAATGTATCTATTAGAGTCATATATTGATCCGAACACGTATGACTAATTGTGGTTAGAGTGAAATTGGAGTAATATCAAATCCATATTGCCTAGACCTCTAGTATTCGAGCCTCAGTACAGGATGTAATTTAGTGTCATATCCAAGGCGTCCTTTTTGGGTTGGGTATTATCCCTTTGCAGGGGATTTAGTCAGCGTATCCAAAGCCTGTCGACAGAGCACACACACACATATATATATATATATATATATATATATATATATATATATATATATATATATATATATATATTCCAATTAGGAATATTTACCTGCTTGCATAGAATATAATCATTTTAAGTCATGCCAGTTAAATTGCCGTAAGGTAGAACCTATTACTGCCTCAAGTGAATCTCTGCTTCTTTCATTTTTCTTTCTCTATTTTCCCTCTTTCCCTATCTATCTATCTATCTATCTATTCAGTCTGAATGTAAATATTTCTCTCTTTCATGATTCATATTAGCCAAGTAAACTGCCTGAATATTTATTACAGTCCATTAAGTGTCCAGTGACAGTCCTACATGCTCTAGTTAATTGTTCGTTTGCCTTCTAGCCGCCATATTGAATTCCTAGTACAGCCCGGCAGAAGTTAGATGTTGTCCTCGAAGATCATCAATGACTTCAGAATCTAGCGACTGCATTACCCAAAAGCAGTTTATGTAGATATCAAATTCTAATTGTAATGGTTCCAAATGACATATATGGATTATAAATATGCTGTAATATTGAAATAGTTAACATCCGATTTATGGAAGGTCGGGATCCTAAACTGGACACCCAAATTGCCGCTGACATTGAGGCCTCATGGTTATCGTAAATTTTTAGCTAGTACACTGTAGAAATATGTTTAACAACGTGTAGGGTCACCCTTAATCTTCTTGATCAAAACAAAAATTTACTATGTATTCAAAGAGATTTATTTTTGCATTGTAATTTTTCAGGTTAAAATGAAAACAACCAAATCGAAATAATATTCTATCTGCTTTCTAGATTTATCATGCCTTAGAATCCATTCCGTTAGAAATGTGTCTCGCCAAATAATAATTCTTATATCAAAAATCCTTGTAAATTCATAGAGCAGTTTAAACAATTCTGTTTTCGACGTTGGACCGATCCGAAACGTTTTGTAGTTTGATCTTGGTTTATAGCGTTTCCGTTGCAATATATTCGCGTAGTGTCTGTTGCACAGTCGTCAATTACTTAAAATCAAAGTACATATTTTGTGTTCTTTTACCCTTGTTGGAATTTATGTGTATATTTTTGCGGAAATATGTATGCAGAAAAAAAAAACATAAATTGTATTCTAATTCTTGGCCGCTTGGCTTTACTAAAACATTAGCGACGAAGAAGCTTCTCATACGCTATGTTTATTTTGTACTATAATATTATTTTACAGTTCTTTAGCACCAGCAAAATTACAAACATATGGAGAAAATAATACAGACCACCATGACGGCAAGACTTATAATACGCTGTCTGTATCCTCTAAAAGGGTCTGAATATGACACCAAACTGCATCTAATTTCAAGGTTCCAGTTTGGGTGATCTATGAAGAGTGGAGTACACCATTGTTGCTATTCCACCCAAGTCAACTCTGACATGGAATGGGAGTACTTGTTACTTGTTCCATCCATAGGTCAAACATATGTGTGAAAATTATTATTATTATTGGATAAGGAAACGTAAAAACATATAACTGCGTGCAAACAAATTGATATTATTGAATAGGAATAGTTACTTCAAATAATCTAAATTGGGTATAAATTATTATGAGAATTACAACATCTCTCGGTGAGGCTAAAGAATAAGTCGACTGTCTCTCTTGATGAGAAGGAAGGTTTCACTCATAAAAAAAAAAAAAAATGAAAGTGGTGTCCCAGAAGGTAGGGGCTGTAGATTACACCGACCGAATCTCTGCAGCAGGGTAATACTCCCCCAACGAGTATCCTGGGTATGATACTAAACAATCTGATGGTGAGGCTCAGGTAATACAGGAACTTTGGGGAATCCAGAATATCCCTTAGTTACCATCGCTCCCAGATACACTGCGACCCGGAGTGGTAGCACCCGATTGGGTTCTATCTATGGGTTACATAGAACTAAACAGTGCACTTAGTCTAAACAGAATTGTTTGAAATAGAACTGTTTATATGTATTCAAATTGATTTGGAATTTAAAAAAAAGCAACAGTATTTCATATGCCATAAAAACAAAGCAAAGCAAATCAATTCATGGAGCTCAGACACATGTGGAGTTCTCATGATGCCATTATTTCCAGACCAACACTGACCGAGAGTGATATTAACTATTTGTCAAAAAGATTCGATAATTATTGTAAAATGAGAATATTTGAGATCATATAACAGTAAATTATATTTTTGGTTTGGTTTCTTTGTTTACTGGCATATCTACCTTCATGGGTTATTCCTTGCAAAAGTCATCCTATTTTTAGGACCATTGTGTAAGTTTTTTAAGCTCAAAGGTTGGCGGGATATTGACATTCATAACTTTTCTCTGAGTATTTGTCCGAAATGGCATCACTTGAGTTTGGACTCACTTATTATATTGTCGCAGTCCACCACGTTAGCCACCACACCACGGGAACTTCCCCTGCAAATCATTTGTAGCAAGTATAGTTTCCTGAAGCTATAATTGTTTTCAATATAGTATTATTCTTAGTTACTAGGAACCATATAACAGTGTGCAAATATATTATTATACATAAAGAGAAATAATCCCTTTGGACGTTCAATCGGGTATTAATTATTAGTATTATAAATGAATACTTGATATCATTTAATTCTGTTCAAAATGAAATATATACCCACAAGACGCAACTAAAAATGTTAATGTACACATAACGTGAATGCGTCTCCTAACCTCTCGGCATAAAACAAACTAGACAAATTGATATAACGTTAAAAATCATCATTTATATAATACGAAGGATGAAGAAGAATATTTTCTCTTTTAAATAAATTTGAAAATCATAATAATTTAAAGAGCTTCATATTTGAAAAATTTAAAACGGATAAAAAATTACGTGCGATAGAAACGTCATATTACTCGAGTTGCTGTGACAGATATAATTGATTTGATTTGGTTTGGTTACTTTGTTTAATGTCATATCAAACTCCATTGGTTATTTAATTCCAAAATCATCCTTTTAGAAGAACAGTAGTTGTATTATTTAACCATTAGATGAGGGAAATATGGGATTCATTCATTTCCCAAAGATTTTAGTTCCAAGTTAAACGTGATCCTATTTACCCAACCCCTCCGCTCGGGCAGGATATGACACAAGGTCAATTTTTAAGCGGAGTTTAACAGGTTTGAATTTAGAGCTTTCCTTCTCCTAGACTAGTTGCCTCACCAAGGCTGAAGAAACTAGTCTGTCCTACTATTTACCCATAGCAGGAGGGAGAATAATTGGATTCATATCTTTCCCAAGGGTATTAGTGCTATGTGAAATGCAATCAATCAGTCAGGTCCAGGATTTGAACTCGTGTCGCCGTGTCCATATCTTGCGACAATAACCATTACACCACGAGCACCTCCAAAAGTTAAACGTGATAGAGCGACTTGAATTCAAATTTGCTTACAACAATGTCAGAGTCCAGCACGTTAGCCTCAACCTCGCAGGGACCTTCAGTCAGATATTATTGAGAATCATTTATTAAAAGATATAATTTTGTTTGATTTTGATTCTGTTAATTAAGTTGAACCAGCGTCTCTTAAGTCTACTGTATCGACGTGTATTAACGGTTTTACCTATAATATTATGGAAGAACTTTCACGATAACATAAATGTAAGTAACGTTGGTGACCTTAGTGGAGGTTGAACCGAACGCTCCCTTTTAGAGCTACTACAGCGAGGTGTAGTGGAGAGCGCTACTCTATTCACTGGATTGCTCCACTTTACCCTTGATCCTTACCCTATGATGTTGAGTGTTAAGCAAGGTGGCATCAAGTACTATTTTTTAGTCTTTGCTATGACTCGACCTGGGATTGAACCCCAGTCTCCCGAACAACTGGCGAACACAACGTGACACCTACTCGTACGTATTATATCAAGATGGATCACAGCTGTTGCTGGACTAGAAAAATTAATTGTTTTTTATTCGATGTGACAAAAAATTGAATATTTTATTTTATACGAAAGTTTGGAATCATATACCACTGAAATGATAAATTAAATTGCCTTGATAATTTATGAAAACTTTCGATTGAATCTGTGATCAGTATACTGAAATATGCGGCGGTAAAAAAAAAAGTCCGATGAAATGTATCAAGCAAAAATGAAGATAGTAACAAAATACCTAAAAACTCAAAAGCTGTTGATCATCATTCTTTTCCAGATGAAGAAAATAAGGGGAAAGACAAATTATAGTTTTAGATATTCCTACTTTTATTTAGATGATAATCACATAAGATGTTCGGATCGATTCCGATAGAGAATAACTGATATTCGAACGTCATTAGAGAAGGGAAGATATATCATTTTATTACATGATAGCCCAGAAGGCCACAGAAAAGAATAAAATCTCAACATCCTCTGCTTATGTCGCTCAGCTTCTCTGCTTCGCTTGAAACCCCTGAGTTTAAATGAAAAAAATCAGTCTTCTTCATTAATTCAGCTTTTATTTTTAACCATTGAAAATCCATATTTTTATTCAACTATAGTTTCATGTTTTCGTGTTTACCACATATGTAACGGAACACCTGACATATTGCCAGGCTATGTGGGAGTTTTCTGTGGCATAATGGAAGAAAGTGCTGGACTGAGGCCTTGAGTTAAGCGAGTTCGAACTCCAGTCGTGCTATTACGATCATTTTCGAACTAAAACACATTCATCACCCAAGCATTGACTTAAATAATATCACAGGGATAGCTTTAGCATTAAATAAGCCACGAATGTTGATACGTCATTAAGACAAAAGCAAAGAAAAAAAACGACACTAAATCAAACCAAAACATGTCAATCCTAAATTAATTAAGTCTGTTAAAAAACATCAAAGTGAGGCAATTAATTTTAATACTCATTTTCGTTCATGAATCTATATGTTTTTTGTTTTTTTTTCGGGTTATTCCTTAATATTATTCTCTGCATGACTTAGGGTAAAATTGTGCACTTAATTTAAACTATTTTGTTTAAGGTTAATTTTATGAAATCAGACTGTTGAAATATTGAATAAAAAAGTATCTGTTATAATTTTTTTTTACTGCTAAATAAATAAACTGATAGAAACAGACAAGCAAACAAACAAACAAACAAACAGAAAATCTCAACAACAAAAAAAAGTTTCAACCTCCTTTCTGTGTGCTCTTTCCACAATTTTTGCCTTAAGTAGTATATTCATTGAGGAAGTTCCTACTATAACCACCAAAACATATGAATCGTTTAACAGGTATCGAAAGACGCGAACCACAATGCGTTTCCTCTCTCAAACTTAAAAATGCTTAATTTGATTTTATTTATGAAAGATAATTATTCTAATTCTGCGAGCAATATTGAACAAATTATAGAGGCAGCACCCCACAACGCAGCACTTACCACCCATCTCGAAAACTATCAAAGTTAGACAAAACAGACATGCGGGATACTGCTGGAGAAGTAAGGGCGAACTCATAAGTTATTTACTCCAATGGACCCCTTCACATAGACGAGCAAAGGTAGGACGACCAGCTAGAATCTACATACAGCAGCTCTGTGACGATACGGAATGTTGCCCTGAAAACCTGCCGGAAGCAATGGACGATAGAGAAGGGTGGCGAGAAAGAGTCAGGGATATCTGTGCTGATGGCGGAAAATGATGATGATGATGATGAATTATAAGAAATGTAAGAAATTAATATGTACAGCATTTTATTTCCAGAGAAATCTTTTCCCTGCACGCAGAGATTATGAGTATCTAATCTGGTAGCTTGAAATGAAATTATTTGTCTATAGAGAACAGATAAAGACGCTCTCCTTAATTATGTACATAGACACTTACTTAATTAAGTATAATACACTTTGTACTTTAGTATCTTCCCGGTATCTGTGCGTAAACATTTTGTGAAATCGTGCATGCACTTTCATTTTAGATAACACAAAGTAAACAAGGAATTAGAGTTTCTTTTAACAATGTTTATCGTTGCAACAACAACAAAATATCCTATTGGTTGGTTAGGTTTAATGACATATCATATTGTAGGTTATTTAATGCTAAATCCTTTTCACACGTATATATTGAATATCTATGATTTGTAAACTAATAGTTTGCAGGGAATATTTGAAAAGAGCCAAAGCTCATTTGTTTGCACACAGTTAAACGGTTTCAAATATAGCTAGGTCTCCCTACCAAATCAATATAAGATCAGTCATTTGTTTGCGCACAGTTAATGGTTTTATATACCTGCTTGACATATAGATGGGAATTTAAAAAGTAATACCACTCATTGTCAGCGTGGACTTGGAATTAATGGCAATGAAGTTCTACTTCACATTAGTGAAAGCTCCAAAACTGAACCATATCCATTGTATAATCAGTATGCTGTCATGACTTCTTCTTCTTCTTCTTCTTCTTCTTCTTCTTCTTCTTCTTCTTCTTCTTCTTCTTCTTAAATTGTATGATCAGCATTTCAATTCATCTCATATCTCTGAATGTTCCCAAGAGTTCAGATACCTGCTTGAAAAAGTATCAATAATTACATACATCTATATATTTGAGAATTTGCGCTGATTTTTATTGGAGAAACATTATGAATATAAAGTGAAAATAATATCTAAAATAACATTATTTCCTATAAAACCACGACGACACCAATAATAATAATTATAATAATAGCCCAGTATGAATTGTGCTAAAGACTATAATTTGACCCCACTGATAAATAGTACTTGCATAAACCTGATTTAATCTTTAAAAATGACTCAAAGAACATTTCTGGGTGTTTGCAAGACAGATCACCTAATCCAAGCTAGAAGATAATATCTAGTTGATGATAATAAAAACAAAATAACTTGCTAATTCGTTGATTGCATCGATCGAGCATATCGGAGAGTTCAAGGAAAGCGGAAAACTAGATAAGAGCTTGGACATTGTCAGAGTATTAAGTAAGTTGTGGGCATGAAGATGACATTAATTGTCGGAGTACTTGGAACAATCACGAAAAGCATGGAAACACAGAAAGTGTACAAGACTCGGAACGACGGGGCGGGATATGTGATTCAATGGAAATTGTTCAAAATATTGAATTTTGACCTTACTACATAATTGTATATACACGAACCAGAATCCGAAAATGAGTCGTATAAAATATTGTAGGATCTTGAGAAACAAATAAATCACCTAATTTTGTCAAAAAAGAAAGAACATCGTCGAATATATTTTGTCGTTCCAGAGTAAAAATACAAATTCTGAGGCGTTGCCAGAGAATTAAAAAAAAAACTGTTGAACATGAGAGGGATGTTGATAACAATTGTAGTTGGTGCGCTTGGAACGGTCAAAAACGATTGCAAAGAAAATATGAATAGGTGGAACTCGGAGAAAGAATCGAGACCATTCTGACTAAAACATTGTTGAGATTTGCTAGAATACTGGGAAGTGTCCTGGAGACTTGCTGTCACGCAGACTTTAGCTGTTGTAAAATACTCGGAAGAAGTAAAAAAATGACAGTAAAAAAAACATTTTTTGAAAATATTTAACACCTTAAATTCATTACTCTGCTAGTAATACTTAGTCTTCTAAAGAAAGAAACAGATAAACAAATTAAAAAGATACCTTTCAGTCTCTGCTGATGTGAAATATTTAAAAAAATTGCACTTTCTTGGACTGTTAATCTGCTTAGGGAAGTAATATCAATATGATTCGAAAATATCAACTAAAAAAGGCAGCAAAATCATAAATCCAAAGAATACATATAATTAATACCTTCGTAAAGATCCGCTGATATATTCCAAAAAACGCAATAAGACTGAGAATTAAATAACACTGGCCTGTAATGTTTTCAAGGTGGAATTCTATGACATTTTTTTACGCTGAATCCAAAAATCATACACATTTTTCTGATCAGATCATTTTTAAGGTACAAAGTCTCGCTTAAAATGTATAGAACAGTATTATAACACTATTTTCCTGTTGAATTAAAAAGAATAATGTAAATTTTAGGGCTGATATATTCGCAGATATATCCCATTGTGCCAAAGTAAACTGGGGTTGATACCGCTATATAAATGTACTACATGGACGCTAACTAAACGCATGGAGAAAAAGCTTGACGGCGATTACACAAGAATTCTGCGAGCAATATTGAACAAGTCCTGGAGGCAGCACTCCACAAAACAGCAAATGTATGGCCACCTACCACTCATCACAAAAACTCTCCTAGACGACCTCATAAGCGACATACTCCTGTGGACCCCTTCACATGGACGAGAAAAGGCAGGACGACCAGCTAGAACTTATATACAATAACTCTGTACCAATAGAGGATGTAGCCTTGAAGACCTACCAGGAGCGATGGACGGTGGGTGGCGGAAGAGAGTTGGGGTGATCTGTGCTGGTGGCGTGACATGATGATGACAAAACGGAAAAATAGATAAAAAATAACTATTCATGAATGAAAGGTCTTTTCTGATATTCTTCCTGTGCTTGGCAGCCACAGCATGCTGTTTCCAACACTAGCAGTATTTAGCGTGGGCGTTTTAATCCCATCGGCCTTGGTAGGGCTTTTCCATCATGCGAATGTCTTGCTGAAAATGCTTACTCTGCTTTTCACTCAAATCTCCACAGTTTGGAAAATAGTGACCATAGAATGAGCATTTTTGCTCCGAATTGGCGGGAACTCTTCAGTAACTCTTCATTTTCCTTCTCAAATTACGCATTAGGGTGGTTTCCCAGATAGTTTGTAACTACTGACTTCAGTGACTACTTGGTGGACAGTGCAACTTCGCTCAGTGCTTCGTCAAATATTTCACTTATTTGAAGGCCGTCAAATATAATTGCCTTAAGTTTCTCCATACTTATCCGTGAGAACTTCTGGAGAAAAGCAAACCAGCTGCCTTCTCTGTCCATTGTCTTCGAAAGTTCTTCATAACTAATGACTTAATATGTAATTAAAGAATCAATGTTTTTTTTCGGTTCAACAAGAGTGTGAGACTGAACGTAATGTGAACCTTGCTTTAACCCTTGTCTTTACGACCACTCTTATCTGACATAGATTTGGTTGTCAGATAACAAGGATACATTTTACAGCCACCTTGGAGCTTTAGGACCAGTCGAACAACCATAAGCTCTCCACAGATCAACCATTGATGCTCCTGGTAGTTAGAAGCAGGCAGCAAATGACCCATGCTGTTGTATTTGTTTCAATTGTACTGAATACCCAGTAGGGATAGATGAAAAAGTATTTTCATGATGTAGAAAAACTGTTTTGAGACTTCTGCAGGATAAGTCAATAAAAAGTCTCCATTTTGTAGTATCATACTCGTAGCCCATTTATTTGACCAATGCAGCAATGTTTTTGCAATAAACCAATGATGATTTATCATAGAACATAAAAAAAACTGTCGTAATTCTCTCTCACGGTCTCGATACCTGTAAAACGTACTTTCTGGTGTCAACAGATATTTCTCTTTGAGATGTGAATCCAACAGCTGAGCAGACTCCTTTGAAAGGTTCAGGTCTTGTGTCAAGTCGTTGATTTCTGCTTGATTCAAGGGGAATTGCTGGTCGTCTTCTGGCTTGTAGGCGATATCCCCAGTTTCAGCAGCCATGTCACTATGCTCGGAATCAGAGCTATATTCCGTGTTAATTTTAAGTACTGGAAGAGAAAGATCTGAGCCATGAGGGATTCGTTTTATGGCAGAAGGAAAATCGGGTTATTTGATCTGGCGCTTATTCTTGCGATTTATTCCTTTTAGATTTATCATGCAGAAATAGTTGTCCGTAATGTATAAATTTCTTTCCCTCCAGACAATTGGAATGGCATATGGCATACTTTTCCATTTACCTTTACTCTAATCCCTCAAGTTCTCCACACATGTTTTACAGCAAACCTGGGAAGCAAATGGCTTACACTGTTTGCCTAGTTTTACTCCAAAGTAATCGCAATATGCCTTCTTCACAAAGTCAGTGATTTTTGCTTAACAGTTACGAGGAACAACATTACCGTAGATATTTCAGAACCTGTTATGATTATTCTTCCACTTGCAATATATTCTTACAGCAATACAGGCTTTTGAATAAGAGTTATTATTGTGTATAACTTCTGAAATATTCAAGCACATCTTGAAAACCAGACTTAACCAAACATAATGAATAGTATTTGTAAATTCAACATAAAATGGCGAATATATGACTTGATAAACTTTTGTCTTTTGGAAAAAATATTTTAACGCAGGCCAGTGTAATCAATTGCATAATGAGCGAATGTAGCAAATTAGCAAAAAAAGAGTATAAGACTAGACACTACAGGGTGGAAAAGGTGATCCTCAGGGAATTGTGCAAGAGACTGAAATTTGACAATATAAACAATTTATATATGCACAACGCAGGATCCATCCTGGAAAATGAGACGCACAACTTTCTCCGTGATTTTGAGATACACAAAGATCACTTCATCTTGGCCAGACTATCACACCTAGTGATAGTCTACTACAAAAAAAGAGAACCAGCCGAATAGTGGACTTTGCTGTTTTAGCTGACCTCGGGGTAAAACTGAAGTAAAGTGAAAAGAGAGATAATCACATGGACATTGCAAGAGAACTAAAAAAAAAACAATGTAAGAGGAAAGGGACAGTGAAATCGGTGAGATACATAGTCACCAAAGGATTGGTAAAGGGACTGGAAGCATGAGCGGAAGTCATTCAAACTACAGCATTTTCAGGATTGGCCAGAATACTCAGATGAGTCCTGGTGACTTGAGGAGAATTGCAGTCATTCAAACTCCAGTGGAAGACTATCAGCTAACGCTGGTGTGAAAAATAAAGGAGTAGATTAATTATAATAATGATAATAATAATAAAGTACTGGTGAAAGAATGGAGATTAAAAAGATATCGACAAAGAATAAAACAATACAGGCAAAAAAGGACAAACAGAAGAAAGAAAACAACAAATTGGGAGAGAAACACGAAAACATACCAACAAGCGGATGCAAGAGAAACTGAAGAGTTCTGGAGTAAAATATGGAAACCAAGAGAATAACAAAAATCCGAATGGAAAATCAACATGGCAAAATATCTAAAAGGACTCGAAGGAGTCAAAATACATATGGGTTTACTCAGAACAACACTAAAAATATATCAAATTAGAAAGCACCAGGCCATTATGGAATGCATAGATTCTGGTTCAAGAAATTCACTACCATTCATGACAGAATAGCACTCGAAATGTACATATATCTCCAAGAAACACACGTACCAGATTAAATGACCAAAGGAAAGACCACATTGATCCAAAAAGACGTCTACTCAAAATAATCACCCCAAACAAATACAGATCCTTAACGTGCATTTCCATAATGTGGAAGATACTAACGATACAAAGAAGGGTAGATATTTATTACTCGCTAACAAGTCACGGATTGTTCTTTGCGGTACAGAAAGGATACTGCAAAGAATACAGAGGCACTGGAGTGCTACTCTGCATTGATCAACACATCTTCAATAAGAGCAAGATGAGACGGAAAAATCAAGCTATGACCTGGATTGGCAGAAAAAAGGCATATGAAATGGTCGCTCAAAGCTGGATAATGAACTACCTCAAAATATACACGATATCAGATGAATTATAAACTTTATCGAGAAAACCATGAAAAGCTGGAGAGAGGAATTGACATCGGGAGGAAAAAGCTTAGCTGAAGCGAATATCCAAAGTAGTATATTCCAAGGAGATGCAGGCTCACCATAACTATTTACAATTATAGATGATGCCACTCAACCACATACTCAGAAAAAGCACAGCCGGATACAAACTTAATAAATCGCAGAAAATGATCAATCACCTAATGTACATGGACGACATCAAACTGTTCGTAAAAAATGAAAAACAACTGGAAATGCAAATACACGCAGTGGGAATATACAGTCAGGACATAGGGATGGATTTTGGTACAGAAAAATCCGCTGTGCTAATAATGGCAAGCGGCAAACGACACCTGACGGACGGAATGGAACTACCAAATCAAGGCAAAATTAGAACACTCGGAGAAAAGAAGCTGACACCATCAAAAAAGTGGAGATGAAAGATGAAATTAAAAAAGAGTATCTCAGGAGAACGAGAAAGCTACTCGTGACAAAACTCTACAGCAGAAACCTTATCAAAGGAAAAAAATACCTGGGATGTTCTCTTCGTAAGATATTCGAGACCATTCTTGAAGTAGACCAGAGAAAACAAGAAAACTAATGACCATGCATAAGGCATTACATTCCAGAGATGACGTTGACAGATTATGTGTCAAATAAAAAGGTGGAAGAGGACATTGAAGGCAGCGTTGACGCATCATTATAACGATTGAAGACTACATAGAAAAGGGCCGAGAAAGAGTGGTTATAGCCACCGAAAACAATACTGACAACACTCGGACCAAGAGAACGACCATAATCAGAAAATAAAAATGGGAAGAAAAACAACTCTGTGGAAGTTTTAAGCGACTAATTAGTGAAATCTCACACTAACACAGTGAAAACTTAAGAGAAAAAGTGAATCTCTTTAAATAGTTGCTCAAAACAACGCCATAAGCGTTGTCTAAATTTCTGAGACGAAGCTTGTTGATTTTTATCATTAAGGTTTTTCGGACTATTGTCTTCATCTTTATTGTTATTTCCACAACGTTTCGGCCGCTATGTCCTCCGGCCTTCTTCAAGTGTTTGTCGAACTCGGGAACCTTCACGGAACTTCGAACTTTATTGAAACCACGGGGGTCGCCTGTTTTGATTCCGTTTGCCATGACCGGGTACAAGTGTTAAGTATTCCTGTATATTACTCGCCTATAGTGAGAATTGAACCTGCAACCTTAAGATGATTGTCTTCTCAACGCCTATAACCGTTACGCCATGTGTCCTGCTGGACAATCCCGAATGAATTTTTGGGTATTATAAACTTAATGTTCTTACTATAGCTAGAATTACTACTATTATGTATGATTTTTTTACCTGTGCTCATATTCCGATTTTTTTTATCTAGCCTTCTTGATTATCGGTTCCCATATTGTATTCAACTCTATACTTGGTCTACTCAGCAGGTCATTGTAGCCTAACATATGTGCTGATTCCTTAAGGCGTCTAATCCTCCAATGTTCAGCCCTATCAATTACTTCAACTTTGTCCCATAAGGGGAGATTATTTCCATTTTCCTTCCATATATGGTCCGCCATACCCGACTTTTCAATCTCCCCTCGTACTATAGCTTTCCGATGTTCTTCTAGCCTTACTTTTAGTGGCCGACCTGTCTCACCTTTGTATATTTTACCACAAATGCAAGGGATGGAGTAAACACAGTTCTTGGTCATGTTGAATTCCATTGGTGGTTTGACCCGGAGGAGATACCTCCGGAGAGTTGAACCAATTGTGAATACTGTCCTAATGTCATATGGACTACATATCTTTTTGATCCTTTCGGCTAATCCTTTGACATAGGGCAGACATACCGTGGTGAGTTTTCGGGTATTATCCTCCACCCTCCTATCTAGATTTCTTGGAGCCGATGTTATGCTCTCTGGGTAGTTGTTACGATGGAGGTTGTGTCTCAGACTAATCATTTCTTCTTGATATGCATCAGTATCGCTACTAATGGTTTTTGCTCGATGTTGTAAGCAACGGACTATTCCTTTCCTTACCGTATATGGATGATGGGAGTTGAAATTCAGGTAATGTCCCGTGAAGGTAGGCTTACGGTACACAGATGACCTGAATCCTTGCTCTGTGCGTGTTACAAATACATCGAGGAAGGGTAATTTGTTGATTTGCTCTTTCTCCATGGTGAACTGTATAGATGGTCGGTTTGAATTAACGTGATCAATTAATATCTGAACATCTTCCTGATGAGGCCAGAGAAAGAATGTGTCATCTATGTATCTAAGCCACATAGATGGCTTTAGTGATGTGGATCCTAATGCCATTTCTTCAAAGTATTCCATGAATAAGTTTGCTAACACTGGTGACAATGGCGAACCCATAGCCAATCCTTCTTCCTGTCGGTATATATCAGATCCCATCCCGAAGTAGGTTATCTCCACACAGAAGGTCAACATTTCCATTAAATTATCTATTGGGATACAAGTGCGTTCTTCCAGCAAGGGGTCTGCAGCCAGTTTATCCCGTACTACAGCAAGTGTCTCATCAGTAGGTACCTTTGTAAACAGACTCACTACATCCAAGCTCACCATCTGGTTTGAATGAATGGGGGCGTCACTGATTCTCTCCACAAAGTGGGCTGAGTTCTTAAAATATGATGAGGACTTACCAGTTAGTGGGTTGATGATCTCCACAAGGAAGCGGCTCAATGGGTGACATGCTGAACCTCGGTTGCTGACAATGGTTCTCAATGGAATACCATTCTTATGAATTTTCGGAAGGCCATATATGTGTGGTAGCTAACTGTAATGTTGAATTAGGTGTCTGTATTTTGTGTGTGGTATGAGATCTTTATTCTTACCCAAGATTTGTGACAGCTTCCTTTCCGTCTTCAGGGTGGGGTCCTTCTTTACTTTACTATAGCCACCATTGCCAATCAAGTCTGCCAATTTGTTGGAGTATTCCAACCTATCCATTACCACGGTAGCATTGGCTTTGTCAGCTGGGAGTATTATGATGCTGTCATCATCCTGTAGCGATTTGAGTGCCTGTCCTTCCGTTTTTGAGATGTTAGGTTTCGGTGGCTTTGATTTCTCAAGTGCTTGTCTCACTTTTCATCTTAGTTCATCGGCACTTGCCTTGGGTATTTTTAAAGCTACATCCTCGATTGATGCAATTAGATCTAAGTAGGGAATTCGCTTGATAGTAGTGGCGAAGTTGAGACTTTTGTTTCGCACTAATTTTTCCGGAGTTGTTAACTGTCGCTTACTGATGTTGACAATGGCTTCCACTGGTGAGTAATGGGATTGCATTTTCGTATTGGTGTTTTTCATCTTCTTCAACTTCGTAATTTGACGAGCCTTGACCATATGGAATTCCTGTTTGTACGATATATCCAGATATTGTTGGATTCGGGTTCTGTCATCTATCATTGATATTTTATCCAGGAACGGGGTGAGTTTGTTCGAGATTTCTAACCGGAGTTGATGTTTCTTCCAACGGTTGTTATGAATTCGATCTCGGACTAATTCCTGCTCTAGTCTTTTTGTCACTTTCCGCGCTCTCCTGGAACGAACTGGGATATTTATTATTAAGCCTGGTGGAACTAGCTTGAGGTCTCGGCATCTGCATAGGAATGTGAGATGGTTCGTCATTCTTGCCAATTTTTGATTCGGTTTTTCTAATTGTTTCCATTGATATATTGTATCGGGTCCGTACCGACTGGATTTTAGTTGTCTAAATTTCTGAGACGAAGCTTGTTGATTTTTATCATTAAGGTTTTTCGGACTATTGTCTTCATCTTCATAGAGAAGACACAACAAAGCAGCAAATGTAGGTTATGAAGTGATAGAGACGAAACCATCAATCACAAAAGCGACTACAGCAAATTAGCACAGAAAGTATTAGGGTAGACACGACTGGGTGGGCAAGGTGATCCACATGGAATTGTGTAAGAAATTGAAATTTGACTCTACGAACAATTGGTATAAGCACAAATCAGTATCTGTCCTGAAAAATATGACACTTTGAAATGTTGATATAAACGAATAACCTATCCTCGGCTTGACAACCAGACCTTATAATAATCAACAACAAAAAAGAGAACTTGCAGAATTGTGGACTTTGCTGTCCCAGCTGACCATATTGTAAAATTGAGTGAAAATGAAAAAAAAGGATAAATACCTTCATCTTGCCAAGGAACTGAATAAAATGTGGAACAGAAAAGTGATGTTTATACCAATTGTCATTGGTGCTCTTGGTACAGTCACCAAATGATTATTAAAGGGACTGGGGGACTTAGAAATAAAAGAACTAATTGAGAACATCCAAACTACTACATTATAGAGATCGGCAAGAATACTGAGAAGAGTCCTGGAGACTTGAAGAGACTTGTTGTCACTCAAACTTCAGTGAAAGACCATCAACTAACGCTGATGTGAAAAACTCAGAAGGAGTAAATAATAATATCTACCACCACTACTACTACTACTACTAATAATAATAATAAAGAACCTACAAAATAGTAGATTTTACCGTCCCGGCAGACAGCAGAGTAAAATTAAAAGAAGGTGAAAAGAGGGATAAATATCTAGACATTGCTTGAGAGTTGAAGAAGCGATAGAACATGAAGCTGAGAATGACACCAATTGTAGTTGGTGCATTTGGAATGATCCCCAAGTGATTGCTAAAGGGACTGCAAGACTAAGAAATCAGAGGACAGGTAGAGACTATCCTAACTACAGCATTACAAAGATCGGCCAGAATACTGAGAAGAATTCTGGAAACTTGAGTAGACCTTGTGTCACTCAAACCCAGTGAAAAACCAGTAGCTAACGTTGATGTGAAAAACTCTCAAACGATTGAAATAATAATATATCGGACAGAAGACCAGACCTCGTGATACTTCACAAAGACAGAGAGAGAGAGAGAGAGAGAGAGAGAGAGAGAGAGAGAGAGAGAGAGAGAGAGCTTGCCGCACGGTGGATTTTGCCGTCCAAGAAGATCACTGAGTTAAAGTAAAAGAAAGCAAACAGAGAGACAAGGACCTTAGACATTACTAGAAAACCAAAAAAGCTTAGTAACATCAGGGTGATGGTAATACCAATTGTAATTGGTGTGCTTGGAACGGTCCCCCAAAATTTATAATGGTGGGTGGAAGATCATCCAGACTACAGCATTGTTTAGATCAGCGTGGATACTGATAAAAGTCCTTAAGATATGAGGATACTTGCTGTCACTCAGACTCCAGTAAAAGATCATCAGTGTAAAAAATCCTCAATTAATGATAATAATAATAATAATAATGATGGCTACTTCAAGCGACGAAAGTAATTGCTCCCGTGACGACTTGGTCATGGCTGTATTTGTCTCTGCCTCCCACAAGACAGGACCTGACACTAGGTCAATGACCCGAAGGTCGATTATAGGATGACGGAAGGAAGGTTGGGCTCGAACCGAGACTCGAACCCTGCTTAAATATGCTGGTCATCATCACCCATTCAAAAGATTCCAAGCCGAAGCTGGGGGCCGTTCAGCCTCAAATCTGTCATTGACTTTGAACACAGTGCCTCACCGAAGCCTTGCTGGAGCGTTGATGACTTGGTCATAGCTACGTAAGAAAAACTTAAAGAGAGAAACTGAATCTATTTTGATAGCAGCACAAAATAATGCCATGAGAACTATTTATACCTGTGCAAAAATTGATAATACACGGAAGAAAATAAGTGTTGATTATGTGATGTGAGTGATGAAACCGTTATTAACATAATAAGCGAATGTAGCAAACTGACACCAATGAAAGACAAGAGCATGACCGGATAAGGAAAAGCGTTAACCTTGCGATTGTACGTGGGATTAAATATTTTTCCCTACTGGCGAAAGTATATGTACAAACTAGAAACTATCTTAGAAAATGAGACACAATTTTCTGGGACGTTGAGATATAAACGGAGCAACTTATTCTAACAAAAGACCAGACTTAGTATTAATTTTTTTAAATAAGGAATGAGCTTAACATCAAGTGTATTTTGTTTTTCCAACGGATTATTGAGTGAAAATAAAAGAAAACGAAACTATAGTCACATAACTGAATATTGCTAGGGAGCTAAAAATTGTGTAAAATGAAAGTAATGGTAATACCTATTGTAGTTAATGTCCCAAAGGCTTGAAAAAGAAACTGGGTTAACTGGAGATCAGGGGAAGAGTTGAGACTCTGCATACAACGGCATTGTTAAAATCAGAAGAGAAGAGAACTGGACACCTAGTTCTTGCTACCACTCAGACTTAGAAACTTGCGCCAAAACAAGAATTGAATCTTGTACTTAGAAATGCACAATGCTAATTAGGAATAAAGGACAAAAAAAAAAGAAACAAGGGAAAGATTAAAAATATCCAATCAGAAAACCATCAAACGCTTGAATAAAAAGAAAGCTACAAATGCCTGATCTTAAATATCGATATCATCAACCAGATAGAAATGAAAAAAGTAAGCAGGAAGCGCTTCTAAATAACAAGGACACTTCTGGAAACTAAGCTCTGCAGCTGACATTTAATCAAAGAAATTAATATATGGGTAGACTTTCTTGTAAGATACTTTCGGATTCTTCTTAGACTGAACGAGGGAGATCAGATTGTTGGACCATTAAATGAGAAAACATATGATAACGTACACGGCCTCATACACAAAAGATGATATCGACGAACTACTTTTGAAGGAGAAGTACTCGCATGCACTGAGTAGTGTGTAAATGCTGCGATTCAGTGATTCAGTGAATAAGACACTTAAAAAGTGTTAGGAGCAACTAATTTTAACAGGCAAAAGAGCTGCAATAAGAATAACATTAAAAAAAAAAAACAATTGTGAAAACAGGAATGGTAATATCAGGAAACAAAAAAATGGGAAGAAGAAAAAGCTACATAAAAATTAAAAAAGAGATTATGTATGAGATAATCTTGCCATAACTCCAAAGAAGAAGCCTAAAGAGAGAAACTGAAGTGTTCTTAACCGTACCTCAGATTAAAGCCACCAACCTGATTATGCAAAAGTTATATTAGATAAGATTCAGAAAAATACAGAGAGAGCGGGGGGAGAGAGGAAGAGAGAGAGAAAGAGAGAGAGAGAGAAAGAGAGAGAGGGGGAAGAGAGAAGAAGAGAGAGAGAGAAAATTAGAGAGAGAGAGAGAGAGAGAGAGAGAGAGAGATCTTGATAGCAAATGCAATCTATTGGGAACTGTGCCAGCAAATAAACATTGGTCATACATTATAAAGAATACACGAGAACAGACCCAAATCTGTTCACGAAAATGAAAAACAATTTTCTGTGACTTTGAAAAGAAAACGAATCCCCCAATCCTGGCCAAAAGGTCAAATCTAATTTTAGTTAGCAAGAGAAAAAAATCATACTAATGATTTGACTTCACCGTTCCAACAGATGACAGAGGAAAAATAAAAGAATACGAAAACAGTTTATAGTAGGAAAGATGGAAAAGCTATGGAATATGAAGATGACAGTGATATATTATTGGGGCACTTAGAACAATTCGAAAGAACCTTGAAAATACAAGAGGAATTGGGAATTAATGGAGAATGTCCCACTAGTTCTGCAGAAATTTGCCTGAATGGTAGGAGACGTAATTATGGGAACCAGATTTAATCACACTTCACGAGACTGTTTGACCATCTGTGGAGGACGTACTAACAAAACCTTACTATATATTATATTACTTATTAGATTTTTACTTATTATATCATTAATATAAAACCAACCTATTAAGATCTACTCTCTGCTCATGTTTTTGCTCAAATTTTCCACTTCATTTTTTAAAAAAATAACACAGAAAATTTATTTGTAAAGTAACACACACACACATGCACACACACACACACACACACATGCACATATATAAAGTAACGTTGGCGACCGAAGTCGAGGGCGACCCGAAAGCTCCCTTTTCAGTAACTACTACACTGAGGCGTAGGTGAGGGCGCTACTCATTTCCCTGGATTGCTCCACTTTATCCTTGATGCATACCTTATAATGCTGAGTGTTAAGCAAGGCGGTATCAAGTACCATTTTAAAAGTCTTTGGTATGACTCAACCTGGGATTGAACCACAGTCTCCCGGGCCACTGGTGAACACTCAACTCACAAAGGCAATGTGTATGAGTGTGTGTGTGTGTGTGTGTGTGTGTGTGTGTGTGTGAATATTATTATCGAATAGGTTTTTCTTGTTTTGGCACAGAGACTTCCATGTGAATCCAGGGAATAGATTATTCACTATTCAAACAAATTTGTTTCTGCAGCGAAGCTCTTAAAATATGTTCTTCTCAGTCAGAAGATGGATTTGAAATTAAAGACTTTGATAAAAGCCATGAAGTATAGAAAACGGCGCCAATATTTAGCGTCTGAAAAGGCATTTCCATTGTGAATGTAGACTTGAAATAGAAAATAAAAGTAGGCCACCATTTGATATGAAATTAAAATACAATCAAACTCCGAAGACTTTCTAAAATTCTTCTTTTTAAATTCTAATATCTAAGATCCAGTGTATTCAAATGTAGCTTTTATTTCACTTTTATTCTACTTTTTCGGCCAAACGTAAAAATCTGTTTCGTGCGAGGTATAAAAAGACATCTGCTTGTTAGGCTCCAGTTATGAAGCTCTGGGGAGAGAGGAAGTACCAGTTAAGTTCCGACTCTATGGTTTATACAGGTATTTTTTGGATATTAGCAGTACTAGTTGGAAACATTTGAAACCATATAACTAAGTAAAAATAAATTATCAAACTCAACCAGATCTCATAGTAAAAATAACGTTGGCGACCTTCATCGAGGGTTTCTCGCAGGCTACCTTTTCAATAGATACTACACCAAAGGGTAAGGAAGGGTACGACTCCTTTCCCTGGATTGCTCCACTTTACCCTTCGTCCTTATCTAATAATACTGAGTGTTAAGCAAGGCAGCATCAAGTACCATTTTTGAGTCTTTGGTATGACTCGACCTCATATTGAACCCCTGTCTCCCGGACCATTGGGGAACACGTTACTCATAAGGCTAATGGTCCGGTTCTCATACCTTCAGAAAAATATTTTATTTACTAAAATTAATCTTAGTATACGCCTAGCAAAGGCTTGAATGCTATTGATAGAGTATTAATCATATGGAAATCTGATCTATCCGATAAAATAAAAAAGGGATATCTTTCAAACCTGAGCTGTATCATTATTACTGTATGGAATCACTCATCTAACGAAACACATAAAGAAAAAGATAACTGAGTACATGACAAGAATGGTTCGTGCTTTAAAAATCTCCTGACAGCTTGACCGACTGACTCTCTAACCACCAGGAGTACCTGTGTATATATAATGCCATAACGCCTACGCATTCTTCCGGTTCGTGATTCCAGTGAACTACTTACATTCACGCATCTCTTGTTTTTCGGTAATCCCTTTGTTGACACAGTTGGAACATCCTGTCCCAGAGATCCCTGATTGACAGTTCTGTCAAAGGTCAATATTAAACCCTTCCCATATTATAAACCACCCAAGTAAGACGAAACCACCCAAGTAAGACGAAAAAGACATGCGGGACACTGTTGGAAAAGTAAGTACAATCTCAAAACGACGTAGTCGTATGAACAATTACACATGGACGCAAACAGCAAGGAATTGCATAAATCCCCAATGTGCGGACAGAGAATGCCGTCTAGAAGTCTTATCAGGATCGATGGATGATAGGAATGGATAGCGAGAGAGAGTGAGAGAGAGAGTGAAAGAGAGAGAGAGAGAGAGAGAGAGAGAGAGAGAGAGTCAATGAAAACCGTGTGGTCAGCGCGTCTTGATTGATTGATGATGATGATGACTTGAAAAAAATCTGACTTTGAGATTAAATAACCGAACAAGTGTTGAAATGCCATAAATCCAACCATCCCATCTATCTGTATAATAGATCTGTTTTTGAAATATTTATGCTATATATGAATACTTGAAATCCTATAACTGTATTTTTGTAGTGACAGTTACTTGAAACTATAATTCTTTTGGAAGGATTATAATTGGTTATTTGAAACCATGATTGTGTAAATTAACAGTATTAGATATTTTTCATCGGAAATAGCAATAGACAGGAATATCTAAAAAAAATTAATCAAACCCAGTGCGATTCCATAAAAAATGAAATATTAGCGAGTAAAAACCATATAACTGAGTGCATATTATTAATAGTAAACAGAAATACTTGGAACTATATGACTGTTCCTCTTTCCGGTCTTCATAAAACTCAGTAAATGATCCTGATGAGTTGATATGAAGTTAGAATGAATGCCTTTTTGCGTTATGTCGAGACATAATTGATTTATATTTAATGACCAATTATAAATGTACTTAAGTTTTCCTACGTTTTTGATAGCACAACCTCATCGAACAGACAAATAATTAATGCTTCCGGCACAAAATTCTGGGTATCATTGAGACGAACTAAAATCGAATTTAAATTGACTGATCAATTGCAAATCACCACTTCATTATATAAACTCACTCAAGACAGATCATTACCTTCACACTGTCGTACTGTCGATGGGACTTAGAAAACGCGTTTTGCTTCCCCGGTACAAGAGTAAGACCCCTACTCTCAATAGTGATATCCTGATAATGACTCTTAGCAGCATCCAGCGATGAGGCCCCAGTTCTAGGAAAGATGTAGGCACCCTTCATTTCCATTACGCCCAGACCCAATCTATCCTGGAGAGGTAGTACCTATAACGGTTCTATTATAATAAATTATCTTTGGTTTGGTTCCTTTGTTTTTTATATAATATCAACCTTCGAGTGTTATTCGATGCCAAAATTATCCTTGTTTAAAAACATCAGTGATACTATTCAAATCATAGGTGGGGGGATGAGGCTGTACCCCTTTATTGCGGAATTCACCTTTATTGCCATCATTTCCAGGTCCACACAAGCCCTGAATGTTTGCACTTGATAAGGTCTTCTCTATTATTCAAACAGAACTAAACAGTTTACTTATGCTAAACTGAACTGTTTGAAATAGAACTGTTTTTACATTTAACTGTGTAAACAAAAAACTGTAATTATGCCCTACCGAATTGTTTGATATAGAACTATATATATATATATATATATATATATATATATATAGATTTGGCATGAAATAATCTACAAACATTGATATGCCATAAAACCAAAACAAACCAAACAAAACCAAACTAAAGTTTCTTGATGTCTAATTTAATGTTACATTTTTACAAACGCTGTGCTTGTAAGAAATATCTGAAAAATACATCTATGAAACTTCCAGAAATTCGAAGGGAAGAACAGATGAACATCACGTAGGATAGACTGGGTTCTTCAGCCTTGGTGAGGCAACTAGTCTAGGAGAACGAAAACTCTAAATTCAAACCTGTTAAACTCCGCTTAAAAAAATTGACATTGTGTCATATCCTGCCCGAGTGGAGGGGTTGGTAAATAGGATCACATAGGCTGCAGAGTAAACAACACATTTAACGTATAATGCTGTACATCTGTAACACCACATACAACATTTTCGATCAAAACGCATATCTAATGAAAATGACATCCATGTAGAGAAAGTTATTTTACTTAGATTTTTTGAGCCGATTCATATCGGGATTTTTAAAATATGCGTCTTTTCCCGACCAAATGAATCCTCATAGAACAGGAAACATTAAAATACAACAAAAAATAAAGTAATGATGAATTATACAATTAGAATTTTCAAAGAAATTTAAAATCAACTTTTCAAATACTTAATATGAATTCTATTATTTTCTCCCTTCTTTTCATGCCCATTTCTGTTAATTTATTTGCATTCTAATGAAGCTTGATTTCTAGTGAAACATATCGGTTTGATTCCCTAAACTATATTTTCCTTTTCATTTCTTTGGATTTTATTCCATTGCTCAATGTAAAGAAATATAGATGTACACAAGACAATAAACGATTTGAGAAAATCATAATTCTTAGAGCATTGTTTAAACACATATATTTCTTTCCTCATATGCCGAATAACTTAGGGTATTAAGGGCATGAAAAAGTTCCAATCGCTCTTAGTTGGAAGCTACATGCCGAAAACACACTTGAAAATCGGTTTTTCGCTGGAACCTTTTCAACAGACGTAAAAGAAAAAATATATAGCTTTTCGTGTTTTTTCAGATAAAGCTCTAAGCAGTGTCATTTGTTGAATTTTCTAATTTCATTTGGTGAAAATTATTTCAAAAATGTCCACCCTTGAGCGCCGAGGAAAATTTAGCTTTTAATTAATAAGCACTGAGAAATTCTGGAAAAATTTTTGCTACGTGCTTAATAAAATTACAAACTAGTAAAAAAAAATAACGGTAAATAGAGTAATACATTTACAATAGAGCCATGGCATATTCCTTTTTTTGTTTATCGCTGTTTAATTTGCAATGTAAATACAAGTTGTGACCAAAAGGTATCACAACTAAATCCGTAATTCTTTTCAGTTTCATGCCTACAAGGTTTAATTTCGTATAGTTCACTTAAAAGCATATTAACTTTTAGGGGTTATCTAATGCTGACAGTGGAATCATTTGTTAGTGTTCGATTGTAGTCATAACTATTTATGTTTTAGACTTTCCATTTCAATCTATTTTTTGAATCGCTCTTGTGTATTTGTTTATAGCAATAATTTGTTTGAGCACAATTATATAGTAGCAAGTACTTTGATCTAATACAAATAATTTACACACAATTTTATGATTTCAAGCGTTTTATTAAATATCCAAAATGGTTTTATGAATGTATTTACTAAATTCCATCTGCCACGAGCAGATGCAACAAAAGGTCAGTTTTTATACGGACAACAAGTCAGTTGAATTAAGTGTTTTTCTTCTTCTATAATGATTCCTAAACCAACGATAAAGAGCTCAGGGGATGTCCTCGTGGCATAATGGTTAAAGAGATGGACAGCGAAATCGTAGAACGCGAGTTCGTACTCCAGTCGCGCCATTACATTCACTTTCGGGCAAATACCCTTGGGAAAGGTATGAACCCCCTTATCTTCCTAGCTATGGGTTAAACAGTACAACTACTATTCTTCTAGGAGAATACCTTTGGCATTAAATAACCTACAGAGGTTGATATGCCATTAAACAAAGAAACCGATAAAGAGCCCAGTCGGCCATATAATCTATGCATAGAAAATTAGGGGGAAACTGTTGATTAAAACTTTTTCCCAAGAGTATTAACGCTATGTGAAGCAACTATTTGATTCAAATAATCATAACAATTTTGGGATACAATAATTTTGAGATGAAATCAAACCACCGGATCAAGAACAGAAATCCAGACCAAGTATTTATTATAAAGAAAAAAAAGAGAACTTACCATTTTGGAATTTGCCGTTCCAGCGGGCGAAACAGTGAAAATAGAATAAAGCAAAAATATAGCAAAATACTTGAACCTTGTCAGAGAACTAAAAAGAGGGTGACTGTGATAACAATAGCAGTTGGTGCGCATAGAACGGTCTTCAAAATCCAGGAATAACTGGATGATTTGGAAATCAGAGGAACAATCGAGACCGCCCAGATTGCAGTTTTGTTAAGTTCGGTTTTAATATTCAAAAGTGTTCTGGAGACATGAGAAACTTGCTGACTCCCAAATTTCAGTGGAAGACCATCAGATAACGATTGTGTGTATAACTCGCTTGGAGTAAAATAATATTAATAACACTATTTGCACACATTTATTGAATAATGATAATTCTAAAACAGAATTATTTGACTGACGTGTAAAACCCTAGCAAATATTCATCATCATAATCAAGTTACGCTGCTATCACAGATTTCACATCCTCTCTCTCTCTCTCTCTCTTTCTCTCTCTCTCCATCCGTCCCTATCACCCATCATGACCGACCCGTCTTCTAAACAGCATCTGGTGTTTTCAGAGAGCTGTTGTAGATACGTTCTTGCTGGTTGACCTGTATTTGTACGTCTCTGTATAGAGGTTCATAGGTGAATGTGACTTGTAAGTTCGTCTTTGTTTCTCTAGCAGTGTTCCTCGTGTCATGTTCGTCTTACTAGGATGGTTTTAGTGATGTGAGGTAAGTGGCTGTACAGCAGTTGTTTTATGGGGTGTTGTTTCCCTGATTTGTTCAAGACAACTCGCAGCATTCTTGTGCAGTTCTCAACTAGCTTTTTCTCAAGACATTTTCTCAGCGTCCATGTGGTGCATCCATAAAGTAGTTATGATACAACTGCTGCTTGGAAGAAATCACGTTTGATTTTATCTGATAGATCAGACTTCCAAATGATCGATAGCCAATTGATATGAGTTGATTTCTTCGCTAGACGAATATTGACATCATTTTCGGGAGATGAGGCGCTGCTGCAGAGCAACGTGTAATTGTCTAGTAATTTTAGGGAAGTGCCATTTGGAGTGGAGATGGCTCCTTCTCGATCAAAACACGTGTACTCTGTTTTGTTCGCGTTCACGTAGAGACCAGTGTCTCCTATTGCCTGCTCCAGGCTATGCAGCAGGGGTTCGGCTTGGGAGGGTGTGTATGCAAGAAGCGCTCTGACGTCTGTATATTCTACGTCCGTTATAGTTTCTGTAGGTTGTCATCTGCTTCTGACCTTTTTTTTAATGTCAAGCCATTTTCTTTTATTTGATTTATCCACGATCGAATTACGTAGTTTAGGCAAATTATCAACTAATTGGATGCTAAAGTATCTCCTTGTAGAACTCCAACAATAATGTCAAAGAAATCTAAGAAATCTGTGTCTCCAGTGAGCGTACACTGACTTTCGCGTTTCAATAAAGCATCGTTATGGATGAAGCAGTTTCCTTGGGAAGACCATAGCTAGATATATTTGCTCCATTTTCCCTCTGTGTATGAAAAATAAATTAAAGTGGAGAGGGAGAATTCTGGACCTAAACTTCCCCAAATAATGCTATAAATAAAGCCCAAATAGATTATATCCTCATAAATAAGAAATAGATAGATAACACTCTGAACTGTGGTGTATATTCCTCTTTTGAAGGAGTATCTTCGGATCACAGAATTATTGCAGCAAAGATTCGTTTGAGTCTACACCGTCCTTACTAATTAATCGAGAAATTAGCAATAAATATACGATAACTTAAAGAAACACATTTGATGCTCTTCAGGAGATATCTGAAACACATAATCCAAATGAAAATACGAAAACTTCGTCAATGCCCACATAAAAGTCGCAGAAGAATGTATACAAACCAAATCAAGAACCAAAGTTCCATGGGAGACACTAGTAGTTAAGAAAAACGAGATAACGAAAAAAAAAGTGTCCTATTGTAATTAAAGAAACCCCACAAATGTCAACATGCTGAAACTTAAAAAAAGGCACAAAGAAAACTAACACCTATGAAAAAGAACAAAAATAATACATTCAAGGTTAAATCAAGAAAATAAGAAACCCAGTGGAAGATACAGAATCGGGAATAGCGTGGCAGACAGTAAATAAAGGGAGAAAAAGAAAGAGCATCTCAAGAGTAGTATTAAAAGCTGCCAGCTAAGAAGGAATTCAGATATGGTACGAATATTTCAAGAATCTCCTTGGAAACTCCCCTAAAGTTAAAAATATATCTATCACAAAAATTATCAATTGCCAACTAGTTATCAAACTAGGACAGTTGACTCAAGAAGAACTCAATGAAATCCTGAGGAAAATTAAGAACAGAAAAGCTGAAAGCCTCGTCAAAATCCTCCTTGTATGGAAGACAAGAAAATTTTATGACTTACTACTTCGATTTCATAACGCTGTATATTAATAGAATACAAAGAAGAGATGGAAAAAAAGACTGCTTCCCCCTTTACCCTAAGAAAGATGACCTCGGAATCATCATGAACTCCTGAGGTATACCTTTTACTTCTGCAGCAGCTAAGGTTTATAATGCTCTGCACTGCAATCGCATTAAAGCGGAAATTAAGAAAGTTCTTAGGAAAATCAAAATGTTTTTTTCGGAAAAAACGATCCACAACATCACAGATTCTAAGAATCCATCTAATCATTGAAGGAATTCATGCAAAACATCTTGAGGCAACACTATTGTTTGTAGATTTCTCAAAGGCAAATATTATCTGGAAGTAATGACAATGAAAGACCAATCCACTCTCTTGACAGCCCCAGAACTAGATCCTCATCTACGCATGCAGATATTTGACATACCCAGGAAACTTTTTTGGATGAGTCTTACCCCATGGACAAAGTAGAAATCTAAATCTAGACTTATCATAAGACAGTTGAGAAATTATAATATAAGGAGAGTATGTCTATATGTTTAGATTGTTATCTAGACGTCAAGAAAAGTCAGAGTGATTAAAAAAAATATATCAAGTAAGTCTCAAGATTTTGTTAATGAGACCATTTTGGTGAATTATAGGTTTGTTAAACTGCTACTTTTTCTCGATTTTTAAACTGATAATTCATCTCAAGACTAAAATCTGAGGCTACGGAGATCATTAAAATAAATAAATCCGTGCAGTTTTACACCATATGAAAAGGGGAGTCCGGGATGAATCTACAGAGACAAAACTCAGCACTTGTCACAGGTTAGAGTCACAAGTTCCAGGCAAATCCAACTCTTTTTTGTATGTCACACTTGAATGAAAGAACGTAAGTGAGGAACTGCACATTAAAGCCTTTGTATACCTGCGCACGAGTGTGTGTGTATGTATATGTGTATGTTTTATCAGTGGCAATGTCTTACGCAATCATGCATATCCGATATTCAATTCCAGACTCATTGGTCATATTCTACTTAAGTTTAGCAAAAGGTAGCAAATAATCTAAAATATCTATGGAGAAATGCGTAGATATATTCCCAAGCAGAATTTCAATAGATATAATTGGACGGTTTTTTCTACTTTGACACAGACAAACTAATTAAATTTAATATCTGACTGGCAATTTTAACTTTTGTTATATAAAAGTAATTAGATATACATTGAAAAACAAGTTACAACATAAATTTGACGCCAGGTTTTGTTGTATGGCAAAATGACTATGACAGACCAAGCATAAAGTGTTTGTTGAGACAGAATGCAATCAGACAACTTCAGTACTTCAGTTCAGTTGATTAACTACATCATCTTTGAGCTGCTGAATAATTAATCAAATTTCCATCTAAAAACAGTCGTCATTGCCTCATTGGATTTTGTTGAACTTTGTAATTTCCTGTGTAGTTCATGAGAGTTTTGCAATGTTTTCTTTTTCCATTCTGTCAATATTTTTGAATGCAATTTATTTTCAGTTATAATCTATTTAATTCTTTCTATTCATTTCTTTTAGTGATTTCTTTTGAATGAAAAAAGGAACAAACGTTATATTCATATACGCACATTATGCACACATTTGAACCTATCGTTATGTCCAACTGAAGTCATCACCTAAAGTTCTATTGAGTAATGAATTAAGTTTAAAGACGAGCCAGCTCGTCTTGTTTTATTCATACCTTGTATTCAGAGAATAGCGTATATTGGTCTATTCTTTGTATTTTTGTGTATTATTTCTTTGGGAATTTTTGCACACATCGTTATATCGTATCAAGTAATTCAATATAATACAAATAAAGTCACATAAATGTATAGTTTCAAATGTTTCTATCTGATACAAAAAAAAAATCATAATTTGAAGTAATTATTCATGTTTACTAAACATTCATCTGCACATAGCATAAAAACAAAGGTATATACATAACCTAGAATCTCTCATAGAAAATGAGACACACAATATTATTTGGGATTATGAGATAAAAACGGATCATCTAATCTCGGCCAACAAAAACAGAGACCTGCTAAGAGTGGACTTTGCCTTTTCGGTTGACCTCAAGGTAAAACTGAAGGTAAACAAAACAAAAAAATACGAGATAAGGACCTAGAGCTTGCTTGAGGACTGAAAAAAACTATGGAATCTGAAAAGAAATGTGATACCGATTGTAATTGGTACTCTCGGTACAGTCACCAAAGGATTGGTACAGAGACTATAGGACTGAGAGTTACAGAGACTAAGAGGACGAGCAGAGACCACCCAAACTACAGCATTGTTGATATCGGTCTGGATACATAGAAGACTCCCGAATACTTGAGGAAACTTGCAGTCACTCATACTCCATTAGAAAACCACCAGCGTGAGCTGGTGTGAAAAACTTTCTAATGTGTAAAATAGTTATCCTAATAAATATAGTTACAAAAAGTTATATGGTATCAGATATTCCTATTAAATACTTATAATATTCAAACATATCTATTTGAGCCATAGATAAGACCCTACCAGTTACTAGCTCTCCAAATCAAAGTTAACTAGGGAGTAATAGCAATAAAGATATGCGTCAAGCTCCCAAGAGCTTCAGAACTAGAGTATTCCCCTTGGATGAATTTGAATATTATATCCAAAGCAACCCTTTTTTTTAGATGTCAAACCCTTCTTCAGTGTATAGAATCAGCTTATTCGTACAAGAGAATAATGATAATTTTAAATTATAGATGGAAAAAATCTTCAATTTCGATAATTTTTATCAAATCACTTATTCGTTTTCATTTAGCTATGCATATCTTCTGTGTAAGAAATGGATTGCAAGCCATAGAAATAAGGTATTACAAGATAATATATTAATGCCAACTACCTGCCTACTTGTATTCATGTTATGCCATTCGTCAAACTTACGAAGGAATGAAAATATTGACTAAGTTAAGTAAAGTCAAACTTCACCCGAAAATCGATCTACAGCTTCTACTACAGCAGTCAGCGAGTGCACCCTATTATGTAAATCCTTTTTAGCACACCAGCCCTCCTTGTGTCGATTAGAAAGTGTTACCTGTCCAACCCAACTGGTCTCCTAATCCCTTTCTCACTTTCTCTATTATACTCGGCAGTACTTGAAGGGTAAGTAACATTTGCTTTATTCATTTATTTTCATAAAACTTTAATATATTCAATAAGCAAACGTGCATACATGGTGCATTCAATAAGTTTTTTGACGTTTTTGTACAGGCATTTAAAATTGTTGTACATTCTTGAGAATTCAGTATGTTATTGATAAACATCTTATGAGATGACTGACCAATTTTTATGATTTCAGGTTCAAATGTACAGCTAATGCAGCAATTGGAATACACTCTACTAAAGTCTGATTGTCACAGCTGGTTAATTTCAAAAATGCGTTGGACCATCTTGCATGAATCGAGCATCAGTTTTTGAGTGGCATAAGAGATTCAAGGAAGGCAGAGAGTCTATGAGGGATTATGAGAGGTGTGGGAGGAGTAAGGAAGTCAATACACCACAGTAAATTGGCCAAACGGTTAGGGTTAGGGTTACTATGTTGAGGTTTTAAGGGAGTTCAGGAAGAGATTCCGTCGGAAGAGGTCAGCACTCTTCAAATCAGGTCAGTAGCATTTCCCCCAGGACAATGCACCAGTCCACAACTCCATCCTTGTCACAGACTATTTGACCAAGACAGTTCCTCAGACTCCCTATAGTGCAGACCTTGGTCCCTGAGACTTTTGGTCCCTGAGACCTTGGTCCCTGAGACTTTTGGTCATTCCTTAAGCTCAGAGGCTATCGTTATGAGACAATTGAGGAGATGAAAGAGGCTGTGACGAAGGTAATTGACACGCTCACACAAGAGGACTTCCATGGAACCTTTCAGAATTTGTTGGAACGGTACAACAAGTGCATTGCAGAGGGAGGAGATTACTTCGAAGGGGACTAGAGTTTCATGTGTGTACTATCAATAAAAGTGTTCATACGAAAAATAAGTCTGGAAACTTATATAATGATACTCGTACATCGTATTTCCACGGTCAGATATCATATTGGTACAGATAAACGTGGTGGAATGGGTTAAAAACATTAAATATTAACATTGTAATCCTGTCATCAAGATCATTTAATTGTTTAAATTATGAAAATTACTTTTAAATTCTTAATTTGTATTTTAAAAGTTAAACTTAATGTCTTGCAATTCAACATGGGAGACATTCAGATCACAAAAAAAGGAAAGAAATTTGCCTTAACGAATATTTCTCATGACGTCTTAAAGGAAGAAATGTTATTTTCGGTAGTTTAGCTCCTGTTGTTCCATTTATTCATTAAACTTTACTGTATAATGATGACTTTGAGTTCAAACATGGTTTCGAGACCAAAACATAATTACCGTTAACCTAAAGCTTTATAAGATTTTTTCTGTCACATCGTGGGAATGACAGATTAAAAGGCAGACGCTTTCCCGCATTCATAACTTTCTTGCAACGAAGCGCTTATTTATTTATAAAAGATTTGAATTTACTGACAAGAAGTCACATCGATATTCTGAACAAGATTGAAGATTACAGTTAAGTGACTGTAGGAGAATCATTAATTCACTGATGTTAATTTTATTTAATTTGTCTTATCTTATATATATATATATATATATATATATATATATATATATATATATATATATATATATATATATATATATATGTATGTGTGTGTGTGTGTGTGTGTGTGTGTGTGTGTGTCCTAAATGTACACCCACTTTGTTTTATTATAAATACAGTGTTTATTAAGATATATTTGAGTTTTATTATCCTAACTAAAGAAGACAAGTAGATAATATTTTTATGTATTGCAGGCGTTAGAACTGATGGTATTTCTGGTTCACACTTTGCAGATAACGTGAACAGACGAAACCGAAAACGTCACAGTGTTATTGCAGTTGTTAAATCTGATGAACATTCCGTTTAAAGCACTGGCAATAATGAGAACAGGTGTGATTTCTATCTTCCCGAATCATTTCAATAGGTATTTGAGTGCATTCTGTTTCAATTGCTACTCTCAACTCATTGATTGTTGCAGGTTTTATCTTATAAAGATATATGGATCAATTGAATATCGCAATTGCACCGACAGGGTATATCAGAACCCGTATATTGCGGTTAAATATCACGTAAATTGATCAGGTGTTAATGTGTGGTATAGATTATCAGCTGAAATTGGACAACTCATTTTTTAAATGACTGTGTGCATACATTTTTGACACTCATATGCATACACACATACACACACATCAAACTATAATATTAAACAAAACCTTATCAATAATGGGTTTCCCAACTACATAATTGATACCGAAATTAAACAATTGATAAACCGGAACAACATTACATAGACGATAACCTAAACCATAAACAATCAAAAAACCTATTCTACAAAAACCAATTTCATTGTAATTATAAGATAGATGAACATATATTTAAAAAAATCTCATCCGAAAAATTTTCTCCCTACCGACCTAACCAAAAAGTTATATTTATATATTGCGACAAATTTCAAACCTCCAACCTAATTATTTCAAATAACACTTCCCCCTCTACTGAACTTCTTGATAGGGCCAACATATTCAAATATACTTTTGGAGCCTGTGTCTCCAAAAAAAATAGTGCGTATGTTGGTCTTACTACAACTTACAATGCACCTTAATGATTCTATGTCCATAGCCTTACATCTTAAAAAAAACATTCTATTCCTAAATCCAAGCTTCGAAAAATTCTAGTTGAAAACACTGCAATGATTGCACTCGAAAATGATAAGCTACGACTACAAATCAAAGTAGCCCTACATATAAAAACAAAACAAAAAAAAAACCAACAAAAAACAAAAACAAACTAAAATCAGTAGGATTAATTTTAAAAATTGCGACAGTGTTTTGAAATGCCTTTAGATTTTTTTAAATATTCCGTATTTCTAGATATTCTATTTCCGTTGATAGCGGTCTGTTTTTGTAAATTCATCAGCAACTCAGTTTTATTCAACTTTGCGTTTGCGTAAATTTGTCATGTTATAAAAACCATAAAGCTTTCAAATCTCTTTAAAACGCCTCTTTACACATGCAAGCATCACCTGATAATGGCCTATGAAGGTTTTGAGAGCGCTCGGGACAATTTTGGTAAATTCATCCACCAATTTCAACCTGAAACCAAGACACTTATCAGGCAACTCGAAAGGATCTTAATTAAATTGTACAGACAAAATCTGTCTTTACTATTTAATTAAATGAACGACTGCTTCCTAACCACACACACACACACACACACACACACACACACACACACACACACAGACATATATATATATATATATATATATTTATATATATATATATATATATATATATATATATGTGTGTGTGTGTGTGTGTGTGTGTGTGTGTGATGAAAAATAGCCTGACATGTAAGAATATTTCTTTAAACTTGTATATTTTTATATGACTAAATATTTCATATCAGAGACATGTATTAATTCAATAGTGGAGTTTCTATGAGTTCAGCTAATTATTTCATAATCTTATATCAGTATATTGCTGGTTGGTTGGTTGGTTTCTTGGGTTTTATGGCATATCAACTTTTGTTGGTTATTTAACGCCAAATCCATTTTTGTGTAAATAATCTGTTTTTTTTTTAAAACAATTCAGTTTAGCATAAGTACAGAGTTTAATGGTCAAAAACATTTCTATTTCAAACTATTCAAGCAGTTCCATGTAACAATTCAGTTAAGTGTAAATACAGTTTTAATGTCACAAAACAGTTCTATTTCAAATAATTCAGTTAAGCATAAGCACACAGTTTAAATGTAAGTACAGTTTAATTGTCAAAACATTTCTATTTCAAGCTATTCAATTTATTCAAACAATTCAGTTTAGCATTAGTATGCTGTTAGTTCTATTTAACCCATAGATAGGGCCCTATCAAGTGCTACCACTCCGGGCTAGAGTGGACCTGGGAGTAATGGCAGTAAAGGGGTACTCAGTATTCCCCAAAGCTCCATCACTGCTGGAATCTCACCATCAGATTGTTTAGTGTCATTATCAGGACACTCGATGGCGGGGGGGGTCTCACCCCTCTGCAGAGGTGCAGTCAGTGTATTCTACAGCCCCAGCTGACAGGGCAATCAATATATTGCATATTTATATTCACAATAAATATTACATTAATAGTAAATGAGGTTTTTTTTTGTAGTGTATCCATACCCGAGGTAAATTGTGCATCAGTAAATAGAATTATATTCAAGAATAATTATTATGGAAAATAACGAAATATATATAATTACTTATTCTATTTCTGATATCTTCAGACATTTTGGTCGGTATTCTTTTGAAGTTTATTAATCAGTATTCGTTTCACTTGAACAATTTACCTCATCTATGTTCTTTATATTTACAACCTTTCACTGATGTACCATTGCTCTTCTGGTGGTAGTGAATATACTTAGCTGGGGTCCACTGTCCATAATAATTCAAATACAACAAAACGGCCAAAGAAATCTGCTCATAAAATGGGATCTGTAGACTCTATTATAGAGCAGAGCATCAATATAGACAGCATCTGAGATTCGATATTTGAAAAAAATGTGTTTTTAAAAACGATTCCATGTGAAAATTTATCGCTTTCATCGAAGAGTAAGCCACTCTCACTTTCGCCGTTTTCAAACGATAAGAAAACGATATTTGTATTTGAATTCTTAAGAACATTAGACACCCGCTGTTACCCGATAAATAAATTTCAGCACAACCAAAACGTCATAAATGAAAAGAATACAGACGAAAGAAATGGTTAATTTAAAAGAAAGAATGGGAATCATCAGAAATGCTTGAAACACTTAGGGACTAGAAGTAGTCGACCCCAGTGTTTGGATTTAACCTTTTCTTGATGACTTGGATGGAAAAGATCAAGATAAGAACATCAAAAGGGCACTGAAATACTGTTTTTTGATATGGATTAATATCCAACCGGTCTGTAGGGGTAAGAATCAGCTGGCAGTATCTCCAGCCCAATTGGGTGTCCTGGGTATAATACTAAATTGCATCTGATGATGATCCTCCAGTTCTGCAGATCTGGCAAACTGTAAAATATCGCTTCATTGCCATTACTCCAAGGTTCACTCTAACCAATTGTGTAAGTACCTGTTAGGGCCCATCGATCTGTCGAATAGACCTGTTTAAAAATTATTCATATTTGATAGGATCGCATGAAAAAATGTCTCAAGCGACAACTACACAAAAAAATTAAATATGAACGTACAGTGTACACAATATCCCCAATCTATCGACAGAAAATAACCCTAGACGAGTTTACATACTTTTAAAATCAACCAATCAATCAATCGATCAATCAATCAATCAATCGATCGAGTGTCATCTTTAACGAAACATCATCATTTTGGTACTATGAGACCTAAAAAATTTCTCACAAGAATTAAAATTATGATTTAAGTTCAATTAAATCATCAGGAATCAATTTTCCATTTCGGATCAAATAAAAATGCTCGCTTTTAACTATAATTCATTTTTACACTTTACTGTCGATGCAAAAATAAAAAAAAATCCACCACCATTTGTAAAACACTTTTAGGGACCAAGTTAGATATCAAATCGAGGAAAGAAATATATTTTTTGTGTCTATTAGTGGCATAGACAGTACAAACTAAATTACCCTCTCTGCAGTAAAGGATTACCGTCGTAAATGAATATCTTGTGGGCGAATAGTTATTGAGCTGTACCCAGCGTAGACATGTACTTCAACTAGAATAAAAAGATGGATTCGAATCATCCTAATATCAGATTTATTTGAAGCCGATGGCGAGAGAAGACACTGTTTGCTAAAAATAATTAAGGATACATTATGGAAGTTTCAGAACACATTTGGATGTGGCATAGAATCATGTCGGAATATCTTTTCAAATCGACGCCTGCCATTGACATTGTCTTCCAACAATGCACCGTAAACACGATAACGCTAAGAGACGGAAGTAAAATTGCAAAACGAAACAATGTTCCATCTCCTGTACAGACCCATCGTGAATAGTGACGTAATCAGCTCAGTGGCCGGTTGCAAACATGAATTCACTGTTAGTTTCAAAATATGGATCAATAAACATCATAGTAAGAATTATGAAATAGAAAAATATGAAAAAAAATCTAATCTATACTATAATGGCTCGGCTTTGCATGCTATCGTAATGCATAAAGGACAACACATTACATCGAACTTTGCGTCGGCGTAAAATAGTCTCATTTAGAGAATAAGTCAATTTACAGTGTCGTTTGGAGCATTAATAACAGTGTGCTTCTTTTGTTCTAGCTTACAGAGATGATCCGGTATTAAAATGTTTGATGTGCAGACAAGCAAGTTTTGTCTAAGTGTAGATATTTCAATTTGAAATTTTGGTTTCAGCGGCAACCAGATCCAGTTAGAGGAAAACAACATATTTAAATTTTTTTAAAGCTTTACCACCGAATAAGTCAACTATTTCATATACTAACTAATATAATCTTGCATAGAAAATTAAAAAAATATCCCATCAGTCTAATATACAAAAACTAATGAAATTAATAGTTTTCATAAAACAATAATACCGTAATTATCTGTGTATAATACTTGCTTTTTTTCAGATTTTTCAACGAGTGCATATATGAAAACTAGATAATTAATTTTTTCGACTATATAACTCAACATATACAAGAGAAAATGACCGAAAGTAAATTTTATCTATAGTTCCAACTAATGTTTTACGCCGTTCATATCTGTTTTTGATTTAGTTGCTACTAAGTAAAGTTGGCGACCATAGTCAAGAGCAACTCGAAGGCTCCCTTTTCCATAGCTACTACACCGAGGTGTAGGAGAGGGCGCTACTCCTTTCCGTGTATTGCTCAACAACCCTTGATACGTACCTTATATCGCTGAGTATTAAGCAAGGAAGTGTCAAGAACCATTTTATAGATCTTTGGTATGACGTGACCTGGGATTGAACCCTGGTCTCCTTGACTATAGGCAAACTCTACCCACTTGGTCAGTGAGCTTATTTTCGATACTACTTTTATTTTTTAATGAACATGTCCTGCATAAATTTAGTATTTTGGAACATTATGTAGACTCAGACCTGACCGATAAAATGAAACGCAGTTTCTTCCAGGCAGCTGTTGTATCGATACTACTATATAGATGTACTACTTGGACGCTAACTAAACGGCTGAAGAAGAAACTAGACGGCAATTACACAAGAATGTTGAGAGCAATATTGAACAAGTCCTGGCGACAACACCCCACAAGACACCAACTATACGGCCACTTGCCTCCCATCACGAAAACTATACAAGTTAGACGAACCAGACACGCAGGACACTGCTGGAGAAGCAAGGGCGAACTCATAAGTGATGTACTCCTATGGACCCCCGCATATGGCCAAGCAAAAGCAGAACGACCAGCTCGAACATACATACAGCAGCTATGTGAGGATACAGGATGTAACCCTGAAGACCAGCCAAAAGCGATGAATGATAGGGAGAAGTGGCGAGAGAGGGTCAGGGATATCTGTGCTGGCGGCATGACATGATGATGATGATGATGATGATGTAGACTCACTAAATTCTTATTTTAAGCAGTACAAACAGATAAAAAGTTGACCAAATGCTAAATCTAAGTTAAGATTAACGGTTACTAATTTTAAAAAGTCAGTGAGTATTATACAGGGTAGTTGTTTCTAGAATTTTGAAGTTCAAACATTGAGTTGCATGTTATACAAGAGTGTCTGTTATACAAAAGTATGCTTTATACACATATAATTGCAGTATATTTATTTTAAAGTTCTGATTATTTTACTAGTATGATATTTTTTTTGTTGTGGCATTAAATAACCTACAAAGTTTGATATGCCACCAAACCAAACCAAACAACTATCTTTCTTTTCCATGATGATGATTTTCACATGTGAAATGAAACGAGAAGATAATCTGTAAAAAATTAGCTTTAGACAATCATCGTAACGTTATCTTCATGGAATGAGGTAGATCCCAAACAGCGTTGGTCTTAGCGACTAACAACACGTAACTGCTGTTCCTTTCTTTTGATTCAGTTGAAAGAAGTAGTGCTATCAGGTTGGTTTTTCCTTGGTCTAGGCTTCTCCCGTTTTCCTTGCCCCGTCTTGCTTGACATCTACATGGCTAAAAGAGAGAAAAATATACAAAATCTGTATTCTAGAATGATTTTGAAGTTTTTTTCTTCAAGAATTTTCACACCAGATTTCGCTAATAGTTTCTCACTGAAATCTGAGTTACTAGTCACCTTAAGTCTCCAGGACTCTTTTCAGAGTTCTTGTCGATTTTAATGCTTTAGTTTGAATTATCTCCATTCATCCTCTTACTCCCAAGTACTTATTATTATTATTATTATTATTATTATTATTATTATTATTATTATTATTAACAGTATAATAATGCTGTATGAAAGCTGTAACCTTACTTTCTGACCGAATATATGATATTCCACAACTGTCTAAAGTTTGAATTTTGTTTATGTTTCTGATGTAAATTTCCGTCAGCAAAATGTTACTTGATTTTCGGAGCAATTTTATGTGTCTTCAGAAATGCTATTCTTATTTTGTTTAGATTGATATTTTTCCTTTTTCGATCCCTCTTTGTTTTTCTGATCCGCGTTCCTTCAATCGTTTGATCAAACTTATCAAATAGGCTACCCGCTGACTCCTGCTTCTCTAACGTTTGATATATCCAGCGAGTGTTAGGTTCTCAATGTCTTCATCTCTGATCATGAGTACGACAATTTGATCAGTCTCTTTCTGCTACAGTTTCCTTGCAAAGCTATTATATCCTTTAACCAGTCATATTTGTCACATGCTTTGTCCATATTCTCCAAATTGGCTAGTAAAACCGCGTCTCGTCTGTTTGAAGTCTGTCTTTCATTTGCGAGGAGAATGCCCGCAGTTACTGCCTTTGAAGAGAAGGTATATTACAGAGTGGATCCAAAAGAAATAGGCAGAAATGTATCAATAAAATGAAATCACTGTACAAAGTAATAACATGCAAACAAAACGAGTAAAAAAAATCAAACACTCGGATTTTATTATTAAGTCGTTTGGAAGCTTCAGGTATTTCAGTTTCAATCAGGGAATCAAAAATACCTACTGAAGATTCATATTGTTACTGTCAAGCAACGATTTTAACGGGATGAGTCAATAATTCCAGGGTTTCGGAACTGGAACTTTATCAAAATAGTTTAATGAAATATCTAAGACAACCACTTTTTGTGTGGTCTTATCCCGTTGGCTTTTCATTGCTCCGAACGATAAGAGGCCCAATTTACGTGGAGTAACATTTCTGGAGTTTTGGGGAGAATGGAAGTCACTTGATTCGAGTTAATGTATTGTATTGTAACATTTGAATTGTAACATTTTGTAAGCTAAGAATTGGCTGGAATCTCCGTGGTGTTATGGCTAGAGAGCTGGACTGCGGTCTCTAAGTAAGCGAGTTCAAACTCATGTCACGATATCACGTTCACTGATGCCCTTGGGAACGATATGAAATCCCTCATTTCTACAAAAGTGGATTCAATAGTAACACTACTGTTCTGCAAAATGTCTTTGGAATGAAATAACTCACGAAGGCTTATATGCTATTAAACCAAAAAATCAGAAACTTCAAAGAGTCACGTGACACAAGTCTATACTTGCACATATTTCATATTGTTAATGAAGGCATTATTAAAATATTATTATCTATAGTTCACCAAGTTTCACCTGTTAAACGACCTCAACAACATCATGTCTTTGTTTTTTAAGAAGAAATTGGTGGGCGGAGGTTTTGCTTGACATTGTGTAAGTCAAAGGTTGATACCTAAAAGAAAAAAAATTTCCCGAATACATGCATATTGTCGATTTTATTCACTATTCTGATTCATCTTTGTTGGAGGGAGAGATATGGGAAATTAACTTAGGCGCTGGTCATTTTTCTCCCCAGTCTGTATGTAATAGTCGATTGTTAACTCATTCGTGAACTGCTACCGTTTCGGCTAACTCACTCAACTTACTATCTTAGACTGGAACTCACACTGCTTTGTTTAAATCTTGACTATTCTTTTTAATATATGGGATTCTGACTTCCAGACAAAAAAAAAAAAAAACAACCCCAAAACGATACTACTTTGAAATGAAATCCTAGTCTTCTAAATTCTGAGCGAACTAGTTGCGAATAATTCAGTTAGTTACAAACATTAAAAAAGCTATTTGATAATCGAGAAATCCTTTTCTTTCTATTCTATTATCAATTTAAATCGCCCTATTCCCTTATTTTGTTTAACTATTCTTAATATATTTATATACACACAACCATGTACATACATACATACATACATACATATATATATATATATATATATATATACATATATATATATATCTATATATATATATATGTATATATCTATATCTATATCTATATCTATATATATATATATATATATATATATATATATATATATATATATATATATATACGTTACCTATGCCTACACACTTTCATACAAATAAGCTTGCCCTGAGACGCATATACGCTACGCCTAAACATATAGATGTTGATACAGATACACTTGCACCGAGTCGCATATGCATTATTCAATCCAAATGTACGCACTCAGGGACAGAAGACCTTTTAGTGTCATATTATGAACGAACATGTATTACTTTCAGGACAACACTCGTACATTCTGGTATAGGTTTTATTTTTTGGTATGATTTTTTTCCTCCTTTTATCTTCGGTGAAAACAATCCCACTCTTTGAAAGCAAATAATTTTACATCTTCCGCAAAACTAGAGTCTTATATTAATGTCTGTTTATGCAATTATAGTATCACAGTCGCTGTAATCGAGGAGACAAAAACTGCTGGAGTATTCAGTTGAGGAGAAAACGGAATTAAAAAAAGTAAACAGAAGAAACAAAGTAACTTATTATTTTTGGCTTCCTTAATTTACAGAAAAAAATTGAAGACAGAAAAAAAATCAAAAAATATTCTTTTTCTTTTTTTTTCAGAAATTGTTTCTCTGATTGTTTCCTGGAAATCAGTAGACCGAAAACACAATAGACTTGGAAAAAAAACAAAAACAGAAAACTTCAGAGAACAGATTGCTTCAATTTATGCATTAACTTATTCAATAGCAAATAGTTTTATTTATTTAGATAATCTTATACAAACTGCAATAAAAAGGATCTAAGTGATACCCTCCTCAAAAAAACTCTAAAATATGTCACTCACTCTCATGATTAGAGTGGAAGTCGTTTCCAAAATAAATGCTCCCTATTTTAATCTGTTATCACACAGTATCTGATGCAGATGCTTGTAATGCAACAGGAGATGTTGAAACCTTCCAAATCATGACTTATGTTTGTCTTAATAAAGAGAATAACTTAGCGGCTCTCAAGCAAAATAACGTCCAACATAAAGGAAGAGGTCTGTAACTGAATTCTTCTACAAGGAAAAAATATGGAAACCATAGATATTTATGAACTTTTGCTGAACGTTTACAGATACAAAAAATAAAGGGATAAGAACATCGCTGTAATGATAGAGTTAAAAGCCACTTATATGAACTTTCTGAACTGCTGAAAACAGGCGAAATGAAAAGAGCATAAATCTGTTCATCCGTGTGAATCAAAATGATTATGAACAGTGAAGTGGGTATAGATGCATTTACTCCGCCTTCCACATGAGCAGAATGCGACGCATAGTCACATTTTAGTGGATCTTAACAATTTGAATCCACAGTTTTCATCCTCCTTGACCAATTGCCATACAAATGTTAAAGTAACCGTTATGCTATACTATTTACACATAACTGGAAGAAGAATAGTTGGATTCATAGTATTCTCCATAGTATTGGCGTTTTGTGAAATGCAAATAGCCTCGTTCAGGATTTGAACTCGTGTCACCAAGCTCCTTCACTACAATAATAACTGTCAGAGAACTGTGCATGGATTAGTTTTGGAAGTCGGGTTCAATGCATTAAAATGGAATGGTTGATGATAAAGAATACAAACATTATAATGATTCAAAAAGCATGGCATATACAGAAAGTAAACATTAAATAAGATACTGGATATTTTTTCAGGGTTTTCATTTTCATTTTGATTTGATTGCTGTTACACAATCTCAAACGTCGCTCTTTATCAGTTTCTATGTCAAAAGCTTAGTTCCTTTTTATGGTTGTTTGCATTAGCCATGTTTCATTAATTGGTAAAGCGTTTCTTATTGTCTACATATTGAACGGTTTGGTTTATGGCACATCCAATATTGTATGCTATTCAATGCCAAATCCTCTTTATACATATATATCAAATATATATGATTTGTAAACTCATTTTGTTGATAACGTTTTTAAACAAGCCTAAGCTCATTCTTTTGCACACAGTTAAATGGTCCTAATTATTACTATGTATCACTATCAATTCAATTAAACTTCAGTTATTTGTTTACACACAGTTAAATGATAAAACAGTTCTATTTCTAACAATTCAATTTAGCATAAGTCGTGCATTTGCACACAGTTTTGATATCAAACAGTTCTGTCTGACCCATATTTTAGACCCTATCAGGTACTACCACCCCAGATCAGAGTGAACCTGCGAGCAATGTCAATGATGGGGGTAGTCCACATTTTCCAAAGCTCCACCATCAGATTGTTTACTGTCATTTTCAGGACACTCGTTGGGGAGGGCTTACTGATCTACAGTGATACAGTCGTTGTATTCTATAGCACTAGCCGACTGAGCGAGCAACTTTTGTAAATATATATATATATATATATATATATATATATATATATATATTAGAAGTCATCCTCACAAAATGACACCACACACTAAACAATATCTTTGATAATTTACAGACTACAATACTTAAAATCATCTGACCCAGGTGCATAGTTCCACAGCTTTGGTGATACATATCTGTGAATTCTGCATATTCAAACCAGTACCAACGGACCGTGCATTTTAATACGACGTCAATTGCCCGCGATGAAAGCTCTCATTCAAAACATTTATTGATCAATTAAGATACCCCATGATTCATGGTGTGGTCACACGCTCACCTTTGTCAATGACTCAAGAAGGTCGAAAATATTTGAACCTGGGCCATAAAATCAGACATTTTGTACAATTGTTAAGCAGTCTTCATCCTCATTTCAATCGTCATTGTCTATCATCTTTATTCAAATTTGCCTAAAATAAAATCAGGTGTATACAGCTACCCACCCACTCATCCACACACTCACGCGCGCGCAAACACACACACACACACACACACACGAGCCAAGTCCAGATCTGGTGAAGGATGTTTTCGTTTTACTGGAACTATGCGATATATATATATATATATATATATATATATATATATATATATATATATATATATATATATATATATATATATACAACAGTTTACTCAAAAGTATCTAGGATGACTACGATAGCATCATGAATTACGACACAATAAATTTCATTTTTCACCATAGTCCTTATTGCGGATCACAGGTGCTATGGTTCTTGGATCTAATTGGTAAAAAAGTCACCAACAACTGATATGACGTCATCGAATGAACTTTTTAGTCCGACCTGATTGAGCGAAAAATATTGACGTAATTTTTCCCCAATCTTTATTTCAAATATATTTACCATACAAGATCAATAAATGTCTTCTTCCCCAAGCTCTTTTTAAAACTTTTTTTTTTCAGTTGATGTTTTTTTTCAGTTGATGTTTGTTTTCCAACCGCCATGTATCTTTAACAGCCTCTCCCATAATTTGTCCAACCTATTTTTAAACATATTAGTATTTGGCGCTGTTTCGATTGACTATGAAATATTCCATACTTTAACGGTCTCGATGAAGATGAAGACATACTTTTATTCTTTGCTGGTAGAGTTTTAAGCTATTACATCTTATAGTTTGGATTGTTACATAATTTCACAGCATTACATTAGAGCTACATCTTTATCGTAAATCCTATATAACATTTTGTATACGTTTGTCATATCGATACGTAGTCTTCTCAAACCTAGATATAATAATTTCAATACATTTTTTGTATATCATTATTCAGCCCCAGGAGTTGTTTGGTGGTCCAACTCTGCACTTTTTCACTAATGTCTCTATGCTTTTTTTCTTGTACGAACTCTATTCACAGAGAATTCCACGTGATTTCGTTTTACTAATGTCTTGAACAAAGGAACAAAAGTCTGCCCGTCCAAACATTTAAAAGATCGTCGGTGCAATGCAAACATAGAATTTGCTTTATTCATTTTTTCCCTTTTATATGGCGATCAAAACTCAAATTCGAATCGATTACTACACCATCGATTACTTCTCTTCCTTCTCTGTCTGTAATGGAGTTTTATTTTGTTCTATTTTTTCAATGTGTATTTTCTATCCATATCAGCTTTCCCGATATGCGTATGTCTACATTTGTTCTTGTGGAGTATTTTTAGCCATATATTACTCTAATATATTAATTTATGTAATAAAGACTGAATTTTAGTTTTATTTACCACCAAATATTCTACTGGTTTTACTTTTAGCAAACAGATAGTGCTTTTGATTAAGTGGGTTCATTCAATCTTTTAACAGCTCTGATGTTGGAGCCTAAAATAAGCCGATAGATGTGGAGGGTAAAAAAACCCAAAATGTATACCCAATTATGAAACAAAAGTTCTCATGTTCTAGTGAATAAAGAGTAGCCCTTCATTGCCATTAAACCCAGATCCACTCAGACCAGTATATGTAGTACATGGTCGGATCTCACCAGTAGGCCAAATAGATATATTTGGAAATCATTAGTTATGGATTGAAATACGTGAAACCATTTAACAGTATACAAACAGAGAAGTGTTGTTAAATTGAAATACTTACTTGAAATTATATGACTGTGTATGAATTAATTTTATTCTAAATTCTTCCTGGAAGCTCTAATCTTTACAAATAACTACTTTCATTAATTACTTAAAACCATATATTCGCTTACAAAGAAAGAACAAAAAAACTGTTTTGACATTGAATAACCAAACCATGGTTTCCACGCTTTAAAACGAACTAAACAATAAACTATTTATTTGATCTCTTGTGAAATTGATATTTTATTGTTAGATCTTTACTTTTACACATTACATTCTCTTCCTTAGCCTTCTTACGTATTGCATTCCCATTCTTAGCCTTCTTACGTATTGCATGCTCTTTCTTAGACGTCTTACATATTGCATTCTCTTCTTCAGGCTTTGATGTGGATCCAACGTCGGTACACAGAAGGAAAACACGAAACACGGTTTAGAGGTAAGAAAAGATATATTACAAAAGTTACAAAGGATAGGGTCCAATATTGGTAGTCGTACTCTTGGATGTTGTACTTTCTATTTTGAGACAAAATGTACTCATTTGGTACTCCTATAGATTGAATTTTTCTATCCAATCTGTTCCGAACAAGTTGTCCGAATTTTTTAGTACGTAAGCTTTCAGCTTTTTGGTCACTCCATTTAGTGTTACTGTAAAGATTACCTCGCTGAAGATAATAATATTCTCGCTAGTTACGGATTTTGCTGTTTTATCTGTCTTTCGTAAGGTCGGCTAGTTTACTTTTCGCCAAGTACGCCAATTGATGATTGAGATATCAGAACCCGAGTCAAGCTGGAATTTGATTGAGTTAATGAAAATATCAACCGTCACGTATTTCCTTAAATTCCTATTGACTATCTCGTCTGATTGAGCTTGCCTAATTTTGCGCTTGGGTTTTCTCGTTCTGTTGGCGTACCAGCACTGAGCTAAGTTATGACCATTTTTTTGCAATATTTGCTATATTTTTTCTTCTTGACTGGACAGAATTTCATCCAATGCCATTTATCATAATGGTAACATGGTCCAGGTGGGTTTTTTTTAAACTATTTGCTTTTTGTTTATTGCGAGGTTTAGAACATGAGATTTGCCTTTTGTCTTTTTGAGGGGAATAGGCGGTTGACTTGCTTCTGATTTTTCTAATCTGAGCCACACCTGGTTCCTCAATCGTTTTTGAGTCTCACTTGACAAAAATTACTCTTTGACAGTCCTCTGCCAATTTTTGGAGAGTCAATCTTCGTTTGTTTTCAAGCTTGGTCAGTACCCACCGTCTGACTTCGGCGTCTTCTGCTGATACAAGACCTTGTGTAAATATTAAGCACTTGAAATCATCGGCAGTCAGCTCGGCTAATTTGAAATCATTACAGAGCTTATTCACCGATGCTGCAAACATTAGGAAATTTTGCTGATTGTCCTTGACTGTGTTCATGCATTTCCAACGTTTGGGGAACAAGGTTGTGTTAGACCCGAATAGTTCCGATAGGAACTTAATAGTCTCTGAGAAATCCAAGTTTTCTTGGGTAATATGAAGTCTACGAACCTATTATGTTCGGTTGTTCCCAGTTTTCTTAATAGTAGACGTACCTTTTTGTTACTTGGCCATTGTTCGCAGTCTATGTTGAAAATATCTTCATTGCGCCTCTAAAAAGCCTCAAACGTTTTGTCGTTCTCTGGTACGTATTCAAATGTTTCAATCGAGTTATAGATTGTACTCTGGGAAAATATCGTGTCTTTTTCAGAGTTTTTTGAGCCATTTAATGAATTTACGAGTAATTCTTCAAAGTGTTTTTGCTGTTGTTCATTTTTCTACAGTGTAAATTGTTGGAATTCTAATTGTTGTTTATGTAACTCCTTAACCAATTTTTCCTGTCTTTCTTCGAATTTTTGTTGCTGATCCAAGTTAGCCTTTAGCAATTTAACGATAGTTTTGGGGGATTCTTCTATATTTCGATAAGATTTACAACTTGTCGACTAAAGGAGATGAATAAGGCAAAAAAAATTACAGCAAATACTGTTGCTTTGAACATTTCGGGTACGGGGAGGTACACAAGAATCTAGACAGATTTTTTTTGTTTGCAGAAAAGGCATTCGTTAACTTGAACTATGTACTTGTTTAGCTTCTCTCTAAATACCGTTGTCCCGTTAAATTTGGTCATTTAAAATTCCTCCGCACTTTTTAATATTTTTTTTGTTTGCCAAAAAAGTTTTAGCAAGGAATGAAATAAAGAAAAATCATTTCTTGGTGGGCGCCCAACAGGTTCATTTGCGTAAGTGATTGCAAGTAAGCAGGTTTTTTTCTGTTCTTCGCTGGGGGATGTTTGTAATTGTAGACAAACCTTTTTTTTAGAAGTGTGGGGAGGGGACAAGAAAGAATTATCCTTCATCCCGAAGCATAAAAAATGCTTTGGATTTTTTCTTATTGTATGAGAACTTGCTTTCTTTTCTTTTTAAGAAAGAAAAAAGGTCGCCTTGCTGAATTTGGCGAATAGTTTTTCCAAAAGCTTGAGTTCGTCAATTTGTTTTGTGAACAAACTGGCTTTTTTTTTCGTATAAGCAATTGTTCTCGATACTTGGTTGACCGTTATATTAATTGGACAGAATTTGATAATCTTAAATATTCCGTAGGTGTCGAATCGCTTGTTCGTCACTGATGTTGGTAAGCGGAATATTTTTGTATGTCTAGATGATGTAGAAATACCAGATTAATTTTTCTCGTTCGACACTGTTGTGTGATTGTGCGGGTGCTCTGATGTGGTGAAGAAGAAATTCTCGAATCTTTCTGTCGCTATTGAATGTGAGACTAGTAAGGCTTTCGGCGTGAGTGCGTTTCTCGAATCCGTACGTTGCCACTGATGTGGACCCAAAGTCGGTACACAGAAGGAAAACACGGAACATGGTTTAAAGGCAAGAAAAGATATATTAACAAAATTTACAACGGATAGTGTCCAATATTGGTAGTCATACTCTTGTACTGCGACCATTACTACTGTCACTGCTCCCGTATTAGGATATTTCAACGCTAGTAATATAGTGCTGGAAGAGTCCATGTTGCAGGTTAGTTTCGGTCTCACAACAGGCTTCTTACATATTCCATACTCTTTCTTAGACGTCATACATATTCCATATTCTAAGACGTCATACATATTGCATTCTCTTTCTTAGCCTCCTTACATAATGTATTCTCTTTCTTAGCCTTCTTACGTATTGCATTCTCTTTCTTAGACCTTATATATATTGTATTCTCTTTCTTAGCCTTCTTACATAATACATTCTCTGTCTTAGCCTTCTTACATAATGAATTCTTTTTCTTAGCCTTCTTACATAATGAATTCTTTTTCTTAGCCTTCTTACATAATGAATTCTCTTTCTTAGACGTCTTACATAATGCATTCTCTTTCTAAGCGGTATTACATATGGCATTCTTTTTTTCAGCCTTCTCACATATTGAAAAATTCAGTTTTCTTTTTAATATATATTCATATTTTACTTTTGGGATTATATCATTATCCAATTCCAGTAATTTTCCATGAAATTCTACAGTTTTTGTTTATGAATTAAATCATAAAGTATTTAAAACGCGGTTCTTTTTCTCAGATATTTTTCCTAAAATGCTGATTACTTTAGCAATTTTTTTCTTGTTTACTTTGATTTTAGTGCAGCAATTATATTTCAAATAGTATTATTTCCGGACATTGGCATAATGGTTAGAGTGTTCGCCAGTGGACTGAGCTACCTGGATTCTATCCCAGGTTGAGTCATACTAAAGACTCAAAAATGATACTTGATGCTACCTTGCTTATCACTCAGTATTATAAGGTACGGATCAAGGGTAAAGTGGAGCAATTCAGGGAAAGGAGTTGCACCCTTCCCTACACCTTGGTTTAGTAGCTACCCTCGACAAACGTCGCCAACTTTACTTAATATGCAATGAATGATACACGCCCAAATATTTAAAAAAAATTTCTACGTCAACCATTCCTTTGATTATGTCACAACACCTTTTATACTTACTAAGACTTATATCTTGTATATTGCTTTAAGATTCTTTTGTCTTCTATATTTGTCAGTGGTCAGTGCCCATTTTCTCACCTACTCTTTCATTCTGCTTTGTTTTTGTCTGTCGTCTACTTCCTATTACTCCTCTGAATCTCTTTGTTTTTATTCGTAGATGTAACCCAATCTGTCTTAGTTTTTCTTTGTTGGGATAACAACACTGTGGACACCATTTTTATGAGCAAATATTTTATTTCTTATGACACATTCATTTTACCCTAGTGACCAACGTGGAGATTTGAGAATAGGTGGAATACAAGCGGTAATTTGAACGTTGCTCCGTAACTAATTAAATAGTCAAGCTATTTTCCAGTGTCGTTAGATAATGTGATGACTAAGCCAATAACCACCGTGGATTCAAACTGACCCGTGAGGTTACTCTTCCTCACTCAAATGCATGACTGAAGGTAACTTTACACCGTTTAACAGTTTAGAACTTATCTAATTTATCTCCACTATCTGTCAACAATAGATTTTGCCCATCTATTATAACACATTTGAGGTGTGCGTTGATTCCGTTCCTCTCTATCTTATTGAAAACATTACTTTTTAGCAAACGTAATTGCATTCGATACATTGGTGTAATTTATTAAAACTTTCTGCTTTTTCCAATCAATATCCGAGGAATTCATAGCTCCCAATATAAAGATCTGGGATAATATTTCTTTGTTATTTCATTAATCAGTTCAATAAGTTTCATTTATTCTTCAAACAGCTTTAGCAGGTAAGCATTTCTTAAATCGACCTGCAATAAGTTTATCATTCTTGATTAGATTTATATTCAGAAAAACGTTTCGCTCAAAGATAATTTCCTTAGCGTATATTTTTTGTGAGTAAATCCTTATCTATGTTTCCTTAGGGAAAAGTCAGTAAATCGCCGGTAAACTCAGTTGGGTGCAGTCAATATATGTTACTGTTTGGTATGATTTTATTTATTTTAATGATTTTCGATTGGTAATTTACAATACTTGTTTGGAATTCACTAAAAAAAATTGTGTTAAATCCATCGACACGTCGCTAAAAATCAAATGCTTTATAAATGTTTGTACGGCAGTCGTGACGGAGTTTTGCAGTAGATTTTGCGATAACTAGGTTTTAGCCCATCATTTTCAATAATTTCCAGTATGTTTTCCAATTTTGTAACTCCTGACCTGCCATCGTAGTAGAGTTCTGTGAGTTACGTCAGTAACCAACACAAGAACGCACAAATTATTTTTCCAGACAGATGAAATTGCAGGAATTTTACTTTGCGCTAACATCAGCGGAGATTTCCCAAAATGCATATGAAAATGACATTAAACAACAGTAACAGAATCCTTTTTATTTAATATAAGTATACAGAAGGCTTTCTCAACAGCTATAGTTTTCAACACCCTAACTGAAAATTGAATTCTTTTTTTTTTTTGTTGTGTTAAAGGTTACGTATAAAGTTCAAGCAGTTATCTATAAAGTTTTGTACCGAAGTTGTCAATTTATTAAATAGATTTGAATAATTTTCTGGACATTTCTTTTGCGGACAATCCATCTCTTTCCATATATATATATATATATATATATTGATAAATAGAAAGATAGATAGATAATCTCAAGAAGATTTATGCTCTTTTATAATAATGATATTATGCTTATTAAGATATGATTATATTTTATTATCTAAGTGAAAGGAAGCAAGGGTAGAATATATTTGGGTGTAAGAGTACTATTTATATCATTGCTGATAACATGTACAGATGGAATTGCACACTTTAGAAATAGATTCAATTTATATTTGGGGGATAGGATTCTGTTTTAAGTTGTTACTCTCTAATCATTAACTGTTGCAAGTTTTGTACTTTAATGTTAAATTGCTCTATTAGATGCCACATTTGCAATTACTGGGCACCATAGAACTCGTGGATTGCAGTTGAATATCACGCAAACTTACCAGGTATTAGAGAGTATTGTACATTATCAATGTTGACCAGAAGTGAACCATTCTTTTTTAAAAGCACAGTCATTTGGCAATGTATATATATGTGTGTGTGTGTGTGTGTGTGTAAAATTTCATGACTGTAGGTTTCGCACCTGCATCTCGGCACACATTTTGGCAAGGCTATAGGAAAACCTCAAGAGTTACACAAACTGCAGGTGCACTCTCTTCATGTCTTCACGGAACGAGCAAAGTGTTATAATACTTAATGTCTTCATCGCTTTAGAAACTTTAAATTCAGGCTTTTAATTCAGTTTTTCTTTTAAACAGATACGTTGGTTTATCAAGGTTATTGTTGCCTGTCAACTGCTTATAGAACTAGACTAATAAAACTTTCATTATTTAATATTTTATTTATCTTTTTGGCAGAAGATAGAATATTAAATGATCAGTATGCTTAAGTTCTTGTATGGAATAATCTCATAAGGATTCACCAAATATCTGTCGGTCTGTACGGCTAGGGCCTTCCATTTTTAAACGAATTTCAAGCTAACTCTTAAGAATTATAAGAAAATAATTTCAGAGAAGATTTTTCACTTAACCACTATTATTTGATTGTAAAATGAAAGAAATTTTATGCCAAAAAAAAATCTGTGAAGGACGTGATGATTCGTTAGATGTTCATATTCTTAGTTTAGAGCCAGCGTGTTTATCCTTATCATACAATCCAGTTCATAGAAAATCAGGGACTATCGTAAGATTATATAACAGTGGGGAGGACAGCTAGTTCTTATATTTCGTTATTGTTGGCCATTGATCAAGAAAATAATAATCATTCGTGTGAACCTAAGAGAAGGAACATTAAAATAACTGTAATATGACTTTAAGGAAAAAAGTTGATAATATAACCTCCTAAAATGTGTTTGGTATCGAGTTTTTGTGTTTTACATTGAAAATAAGAAAGGTGTTTTCTTCTACGACTTCTATGACTGAGAGAATATGTGTATTTTAGGTTTAATTCTCCTTTTCGTTTGGATGAACCGAAGAAAGAGGATATTAACATTCACTTCTTTCTACACTTTTCGAAAACAATTGTCTTCTGGAAATCTTCCGGAATGTTATTCATTAGGTGGAATTGAGTTATGTGTCTCAAGAGAATATAAATGACCGTCTGGACATAGATTTCATAATGGATTCGCCGAATATATCTTTCGAAGTTAAGAAATCCATCTTCAATTTAAAAAAAGGAAAAAAGAAAGCTAATGATAATGGCTGCTTATCATTTAATGCTTTTCTTATTTCTTTGAAGGTGCAGTTATAGATACGGTGAAATGAATCGTTAAAACGACGTTGGCTTTTCTTTTGAAATAAAATTCTTGATTGACGAATTGTTTCTAAAGCAAGGTATACATTCGGTTCGTAAATATTAAAAAAAAATTAACTGGTTATTTTAACGGCATATCAGCCCTTGTTGGATGATTTATTGCCTAAATCAAACCATTTGCTAGCAATGACATGATTTTAAGTAACTATTCTTATTTATTAAGGACAATGTGTAAACAATTATAACTTCAAGTAAATATTCCTAACGTAAACATTTTGCAACGAATTATATGGTTTCAAGTATAACTCCTTACTTTGCATTATTTACTAGCAATTATATGATTTCAAGAAATCATTCCCTATTTAATAACAATTTTTATTTGTTATCACTCAGTTTTTTTCTTTTTAACTATTGCTATCTAATATTAATATTTTGCAAGCAAATATATACTTTCAAGGACACACATAAACTCCTATTGGACTTTGACATACAAACATATCATCTAATCTCAGCTGGAAGACCATACCTTATAATAATCAACAAAAAAAAAGAGAATTTACAGAATTGTGGTCTTTGCTGTCCCGGCTGACCACAGAATAAAACTGAAAGAAAGTAGAAAGAAAGATAGGTACCTCGATCTTGCCAGGGAACTGAAAAAAAATTGGAACATGACGGTGACAATTATACCAATCGTTATTGGTGCTATTGGTACAGAAACTAAAGGATTATTAAAGGGACCAGAGGACTTGGAGGATGGAGGACGAGTGGAAACAACCCAAACTAAAGTATTATTGAGAACGGCCAGAATGCTGATAAGAGTCCTGGAGACTTGGGGAGACTTGCTGTCACTCAAACTCCAGTGAAAAAGCATCAGCTAAAACTGATGTAAAAAACTATCAAGGAGTAAAAAGTGATAATGATATGAACAAATGGTATATGCACAACTCTAAATCTGTCCTAGAGAATAAGACGCACAAACCCCTCTGAAATTTTGATATACGAACGGATCACTTGATCTCAGTCAGACAAGCAAACCTTTTAATAATCAACAGCACTGGACTTTTCTGTCTCAGATGACCACAGAGTAAAGTTGAAAGTTAGTGAAAAGAAAGATAAGTTTCTGGACCTTGCCAGGGAATTGAAAATACTGAGGAACATGAAAGTAAAGCAGATACCAATTGTAATTGGCGCTCTTGGTGCAGTCACCAAAAACTGGTAAAAAATACGAGAGGACTAAGAAATATGAGGACGAGTGAAGACAATCCAAACTACGGCATTGTTTAGATCAGCTAGAATAAGTAAGTAAAGTAAGCGACCATAGTCGAGGGTGACCCGAAGGCTCCCTTTTCCATAGCTACTACACTAAGGTGTAGGGGTGCTACTCCTTTCCCTGGATTGCTCCACTTTACCCTTGATCCTTACCTTATAATGCTGAGTGTTAAGCAAGGTAGCAGAAGGATCTTGTAGACTTGAGGAGGCTTGTTGTCACGCAGTCTCCAGTGAAAGACCATCAGCTTACATTTATGTGAAAAACTCTCAAGTAATAATAATAATAATAATAATAATAATAACCAGCATAAGACAGCGCCATAAGAACAAATCATATCAAAGTGAGTATAAATAAGACTCTACAAAATAGCAAATGCAGGCTATGTGGTGACAGAGATGAAACCACCAATCATATAATAAGCAAATGCAGCAAATTAGCACAGAGAGAGAATAAGATTAGACATGACTGGATCGGCAAAGTGATTCACTGGGAAATAGATAAGAAATTTAAAATCGAGCATACTAACAAATGGTATATGCACAACCAAGCACCTGTCCTAGAAAATGCCACGCATAAATCCCTATGGGACTTTAACATACAAACAGATCACCTAATCCCGGCCAGAAGACCAGACTTAATAATAATCAACAAAAAAAGAGAACTTGCAAAATAGTTGACTTTGCTGTCCTGGCTGACCACATAATAAAACTGAAAGAATGTGAAAAGGAGGATAAGTACCTCGACCTTGCTAGGGAATTGACAAAACTGTGGAACATGCAGGTGACAATTATACCAATTATAATTGGTGCGTTTGGAACAGTAACTAAAGGATTGCTAGAGGGACTAGAGCACTTGGAAGTTGGCGGACGAGTGGAGACCATCCAAATGACAGCATTGTTGAGAACGGCCAGAATACTAAGAAGAGTCCTGGAGACTTGAGGAAACTTGCTATAAAGCTTCAAGTATTCCTAAAGCTAATAATTTTAAAACAAATATATTTTACCTATAGATAAGATCAAAAAAAAAAATTATCACTCCGAGTATGGCTAGACCTGAGAGTGATGGTGATGAATGGGTGGCTCTGCAATTCCTAGAACTCCAGCATTAGAATCTTATCTTCATATATAGGTTACTATTCTACCCAGAACATCGAGATTAGATATAAGAAAGAAACCTGATTTTGGTGAATGCAGAATGGATTTAGTATTGTGGAATTTAGAATTCTAATAAAGTAAAATAATGTATTAACTGTATCAATTATTTGAGAAGTTGTGTAGATAATTTCCAAAGATTTAAACAGGGGAAACTGTTCGTGCCAGATAAGTTTAACTGACAAGTGATAACCCCCGAAATTTTGAGAACTTGGCTATGACTGGGTAATCCCAGATAAACGACCAAGTGTTCTTGAAGTTTGGAAGTTAGATTTTCACTTAAATTACTGAGCTAAGAGCGGTTGAAGTCTCTGCATAATTTCCCATCAACGGTTCAGATGATTCCTCGGATTTGCGAACTGAGTAATCTTTTCAAGAATCGAAACTGAATAAAGAAATGTTCACGAAGAAAATGTTATAACTATTCATCCAATCTATAAAGAACATAAAATAGCGTGCTGTCACGTCGAAAAATCGTACAGTGAGAAGCAACTACCAGTTGAGAAGAACCAGATGTCTAAATAATAATAATGAATTGAGGGGGGAAATGAAAAACAACAGAAGAGACAGGACTATACCATTAGGAAAGAATCAAAACGTTTGGAGAAAAAGAAATCTATACTTACCTTGGAATGTTAGAAATAGATACAAATAAACAGAGATGAAAGAAAAAGAAAATAGTACCACAGAAGAACTAGGACACTCCTGGGAACCAAACTCTGTTTCAGAAATTTAATCAAAGGAATAATTATCTGGTAAAACTTCACTGTGAGATTCTCCGAACAAATCTGAAACTGGACAATGGTGAACCTCAATAAGAAAACTGACGACTAAGGATATATATTCAACGATATTTTATACTCTAGAGTGATGTTGTGATGAAAATCGTTAAATTGTTTTATCAAACCATATCAAAGAGCATTTTTAATTGGTTTGCTCGTTCGGAAAGAGCATATAGTTTAAATAAACTACTATGTGTATTTTCATATTAACTTTTTTCTGTAATTTTTAAAGGAGCTAAATTTCACATGTTATTTTTTGAGTTATCTCCAAATATGTGTATTTATCCATCAATTTATCATCAAATACGTAAAGGGTGAGATAAGGGTTACGAAATTAAAATAAAAGGACTGACGTACATCATTGTTTGTCGCTGTACAAATAAATGAAATACTATTAACATTTTCCAGTGTCCAAAATACTTAAGTATAAAGCAAAAGGGAAACCTGATCATGGAATCTGTGCGATACAATTTGTTTTATCACACACACACACACACACACACACACACACACACCCATATATATATATATATATATATATCATCCACAGACATACCTGTTTTGTTCTATCAGAAATCTTCAGAGTGGCTAGACAAGCTAAAACAAATTGCTGCTTTTTTCCCTTACAGTGTTCAACAAGAAGACGTGGAATCACGTATATGATTTAAAGTCTTAAAATTCTATAAAATTACAGATTAAAACTTCGATAAAAATTATTGGATATATATATATATATATATATATATATATATATATATATATATATATATATATATAAGGAATACGAATGTAACGATGATACCTATTGTAAATGGTTCACTTGGAACAATCGCCAAAGAATTCCTAAAGGAATTGGAAGACTTGAAAATAAGAGGATTAGTGGATGCCATTCAAACTACAGCATTATTATGATCAGCAAGAATACTGAGAAGAGTCCTCGAGAATCGAGAAGACTTGTTGTCACTCAAACTCCGTTAAAAAAAAAATCTGCCGACGTAGGTGTGAAAAACACTCAAGAGAAAAGTAATAATAAAGATGATGATTCTGACTAAGTGACTACCACCACAATTTTGACTTTCACAACCAGCAGCTTGGACGACTATTAGTATCACTCAATTTTCATATGGTGGGTATGGCTGCCAACAGCTGGATCATTTGTGATGGAACTTCACCAAAAAGATGCCTGACTCTTAACTCTAAACTGGTGATGCTGAATTTGTAGAGCTCTGAGTAATGTGAAGTACCTGTTTAAACCAAATCATTATTATTTTACTGTTTGCGAGTTTATCACTCCATCAAGTCTACCCTGTTTTAAGGGTTTGTCTATGAATTCTCGCTGATTTAACTGAACTTTATTTTAGAAAACATGAAGTTTTTTCTTCTTTCATTATTTCTACCTTCTTTCATCCTGTTTTCTTTCTTTCTATCTGAAAAATCTGAATTTTTCTTTCTTTTTAATTTTTGAAAATGAAAGTCTTTTCATTTATTATTTCTATTTCCTTTCTTCTTTCTTTCTTTATTTTGTTCTTTAAGTTCGAAATTCCAAAGCTTTTTTATTCACTGATTATTTCTATTTTCTTTCTTTTTAGAATTAACTGCATTTTTCTTTTTAATTTTAGAAATACAAAAGTTTTCATTCATTATCTCCGCTTTTCTTTCTTTCTTTCTTTCTTTCTTTTTTTCTTTCTTTCTTTTTTTCAGAAAACCAAAATTTAACTTTTTCGTATATTTTCTTTCTTTTTTTTTTTTTTTTTGGAAAAAAAGATTTCATTATAATCCATTCTATTTTAGAATTTATATTTCCTTATTTTAGAAAAGAGAAAGATTTCTTTCATTCGTTCCTTCCTTTTTCTTTCTCTCAGAACATTCCTTTTCCCTTCCTTCCTTCCTTCCTTCCTTCAGAAGACCTAAGGTTTGAATTCTTTCTCCCTTTTTTTCCTTTGATATTCTATATTATCATTGTGTACTCTTTAAAACTACTTCTTTTTCTGTTCTGTCCAACAATTGATGGTAACCTGAATTTACATTTATTCATTCAGTCAGTCATATTTACTTTTTGGCAACCGAAAATATTCATTTTGTTTTGTTTTCTTTAACGTCATCAAACGTATTCGTTCATGTTTTTAATTCTTCTCTTTCTTTAACACTGGTATTTTCTTGTTTGTTCGTTTAAGCGTTCTCTTAGCTTGTCTTTCTCTTTCCACCAGCCTCTTTTACAACCCGTTTTAGTTGTTTCTTTATCTGAAACTTTTTTTTTTTTCTGGATCACTGACTGATAATTTCGGACGAAAAAGAGAAGATTCAAAATAGAATAGCGGTTATTCACACGACAAAACCTTCGAACAAATATGAAAATAGTAGGTCAAATATTATTAAACAAACAGAAGATACAATACCAAAAGAGATAATTATATATATATATATATATATATATATATATATATATATATATATATATATATATATATATATATATACATAATCAGCGTCTATTGCAAGCCTCTTCGTAGATGAATTGAGGTCTCGGCAACCGTTGAACAGATGTATATAAACAATAGTAATTGTGATTGATAACCGTCTAAAATCTACTTCGCAGCTAATGTCTTCTCTTGGCTGAATGGTTAGAAGCTTTGGCTTGGCGTTTGAGTCAACCGGGTTTCGATCCCAGCTACGGGAAGATACTGTCTAGCCACACTGATGAGTTCTGATAGAACGAAACAGATCTGTCTGTGGATGACCATAGAGATATATACTCCCCTAACCCCGTGGGGTTGAGTTCTCTAGCATAGAAGTAATCGTGTTGCCATCAGCGTCTATTGCAAGCCTCTTCGTAGATGAATTGAGGTCTCGGCAACCGTTGAACAGATGTATGTAAACAATAGTAATTGTGATTGATAACCGTTTAAAATTTACTTCGCAGCTAATGTCTTCTCTTGGCTGAATGGTTAGAAGCTTTGGCTTGGCGTTTGAGCCAACCGGGTTTCGATCCCAGCTACGGGAAGATACTGTCTAGCCACACTGATGAGAACGAAACAGATCTGTCTGTGGATGACTATATATATATATATATATATGCATGGATATTATCAGAATGTGATAAACTGAGAGTGAAGAAAACCTCTCAGCCTCACCAATAATTCAATGACCCAGAACATACTCATCCTGCAGTTCAACATACTTATCAAATATATCTAATACCTTCTCAGGAAAATTTGATAGCGATTTTTTAAACAGTGGTTCATTTTATATATCACTTCAAGGATAGATTGATATTTTGATTGAACAGACACATCATAATCTTTATTTAATTTTAGATGAGAAATCATTATATATATATATATATATATATATATATATATATATATATATATATTGTGTATTTCCTTTTTCAGGGAGTGGGGGCTTAGAATATATAGACTGTATCCTCTGCAAAGGGATGGGAGGCCCTCAAAAGGAGCGTCCAAGTTAGGACACGAAATTTTATCAGATGATGAGGATCAAGTTTTGGAGCTCTAGACAGTGTTGGATACTCCTTCATTGCTATTACTCCTAGACCAACTCTGATCTGGGCTGGAAGTATTTCTTCGGGTCATATCTATGGGCCAGTGATGTTTAAAAATATTCTTATAAGATAGGTTCGTGCGCCAAAAAATCTCTTAACAAACTAAACATAAAATGTAAATATGAAGACGCTGTCCTCTAACATAAAAATATTAAATTACATTAAACGGCTTGACATACCGTTAAAATCCATCAATAAATTAAACATCTTTCAAGGACTGGATTGTTATAATCACAATGTTTTGGTTGCTTTACTCTCCGACTTTCTTAAGGTGTCTTTCATATACTGTAATCTTTTGAAATCTCAGACGAAGTATTTCTTATAAAATCCAGTTGGGTAGACTATACTCATTCGACTCTTCATGCTAGAAAATGTAACTCATTTGATATATGTTTCTTTTTTAACTTTTCCTGATTATTCCACTACTACAAGTTCCACGTAATCATGGTATAGGTGGGTTCTACGTGGTGTTGTAGCAAAAGTGCTGGACTACGACATTGTTGCACAAGAGTTAAAACTCCAGTCACACAAATCGGTTCACTTTTTGACTAATAACTTTGGGAAAGGTGTGAACCCTGTTATCTCCTCTAGCCATTGGTTAAATAGTACCACTACTGTCCTTCTACAAGGGTGGCTTTAGTATTAAATGATCCACGGAAGTTGATATGCTTTTAAACAAAGAAACCCAACCAACTAAACAACTATGGTGTATGCATTTCATTTACTGATATAAGGATTGAACTTTCGACAATCATGCAAACTGTACACACTTTCTTTTCTAAACCTAAGACTCCATGGTTTTGCTGATTCCAGTGGAACATCATACAATCAAACAGAATATAAATTATATACGATATTATAATATAGAAAGCGTATATTAGACATTATTTATGATCATACTCTATAGCATTGAAACTCTGTTAATAACAAAATAATAGTTGGACATTTGTAACCAAAAGTGAATCTCATAAATAGATGCTGTCCATATATAAAAATTATATATAAGATGTTTGCTTTTATCATAGCTTTTTTTCTCGTTAACAAATTTTCTATCGATCTTAATACAACTTTTATACTAACCTTTGCCAAAATTATTAAATTAGCATACTTTGATAATGCTTGCCTAGGTTTTTGAATTCCATATTTTTTCCCTAAGTATTGGGTTATTACTGATTTTCCTCAGTGTGGATAGGAAAACATATACCATTGATTTAAATAATTCAATCTACTTTGTTTAAAGTATGTTCCAATTAGCCAACATGTTCTGCAATTAAAGAAAAATGTTTTACGTCTTACTTGTTATGAAATTATATACCGCTAAATAAGGAAATGAGGAAACATCTTCTAAATGTGCTAATTCCTTAATTTTTGCAGGAGGAATATAAGGGTTGTATTTAGATTGATTGGATGGTAGATGATACAATTAATAGCGAAAAAATAAAAAGATAAAATAAACATGTTACTTATATGAACACATTAAAAGTTATTTAGTGTAGATCATGAAGAGATGAAAAGAAATTCTATAATATGAACATTACCCAGCGCCAATTATCCGAATATGAAAAGATTCCTTTAAAATCAGCATCATATATATATTGTTTTGCTTCTTTGATGCTATTTCCAGTAAGAATCTTGCAATTAAGAAAACTATCAAGCAGTACCTCCCTTTCGAACAAGTAACGGGCGTCTACAGAGAATTTAATTGGAGAGATTCAATTCCCAGAAACTTTCACATATATTTCAGTATAAATATTTGCCCAGTCAGCTGGGGCTGTAGAATACACCGACTGCACCTCTGCAGAGGGGTAGGACCCCCCACCCGATGAGTATCCTGGATATGACAATAAACAATCTGATGGTGAGATTCCAATTATGCTGGGGCTTTGGGGTATGCGGAACACCCCTTCATTGCCATTGCTTCCAGGTCCACTCTGGCCCGGCGTGGTAGCACCTGATAAGGCCCTATCTATGGGTTAAATATAACTAACGCCATACTAATGCTAAACTGAGTTGTTTGATAAAACTGAATCGCTTGAAATAGAAATGCTGTTTCTTCCTAGCAGCGATCGTGTCGATAGTGCTATATGGATGAACTACATGGACGCTAACTAAACGGCTGGAGAAAAAGCTTGACGGCAACTACACAAGAATGCTGCGAACAATATTGAACATGTCCTGGAGACAACACCTCACAAAGCAGCAGCTATACGGCCACCTACCACCCATCACAAAAACTATCCAAATTCTACGAACCAGACATGTTGGAAACTGCTGGAGAAGTAGGGACGAGCTCATAAATGATGTACTCCTATGGACCCCTTCATATAGCCGAGCAAAAGCAGGGCGACCAGGTCGGACCTACATACGGCAGCTCTGTGAGAATACGGAGTATAGCTCTGAGGACCTGCCGGAAGCGATGAACGATAAGGAGAGGAAGCGAGAAAGAGTCAGGGATATCCGTGCCGATGGCACGGCATGATGAGGATGACATTTAAACCGCGTGCTTATGCTAAACTGAATTATTTGAAATGGAACTGTTTTTGACATTGAAACTGAATCGTTTAACATAAGATTGTTTTGAAATTTAACTGTGACTAAACAAAATCTGTACTTATAGTTAATTGAATTAGCTGAATTAGAACTGCTTGACTAAATTGAATTGTTTGAAATAGAAATGTTTTTGACAATTAAACTGTGTACTCATGCTAAACTTAATGGTTAGATGTAGAACTGATTATTTACATAAAAAAATGGATTCGGTGATAAATTACCTACAAAGGTTGATACGCCATAAAAACTAACCAACCAACCAACCATCAGTCTAAATATAGGTTGTCTACGGAAGACATAGTTTTAAGTAATAATTTAAAGAATTCAAATTTTCAATGATTGTTTCTGATATTGCCGTGCATGGTACACAGTTGTAAATAGAAATTCTTGAGATGTCCTTTTTGTGGAAACTAAATTCATCATTTAAAAATCGAAAATACAAAAATAAAAAAATTTAACGTCAGAAACTAAGCAAAGATTCAAAGGGAGCTGGAAGATAAAGATTTAAAGTATTCAATTGTAATTTGAGAGCTGACTCATTGCTTAAAATTTGACGCTCCATAAACCCACTTTCATGCTTGTTATGCTATAGAATTTATGTACAAAAGTCACGGAAGGAGGTTTTATTCTGGTCTTAAATTTATGGAGTTTGTAAGGAATCATTTTCAATTGTCTCAACAAACTTTTCCACAAACTCGTGAGGAACTGACAAGCTCACCTTATGAATGACTGCTGGTTATATCATAAACTAAGCTTCCTTCAGGAGGCACTCTATCTGCACGCCAGCCCCTTTAATCTGACTTTGTGTAACATCCCAACAATGTGATGGAGGGCCTAAAAGCATTTTTAGGTTACAAGATATTGATTGCATTCCAGTTGTTTTTAAGACATCGACTGCTTTGCAGAATTTTTAATATTATGTTGTGGAGAAGTTCCCGTGATGTAGTGGTTAACTTGTTTGACTGCAATATTGTAGTAAGCAAGTTCAAATACCAGTTGCGCCATTATGTTCATTTTCCGAGAAAAAACGTTGGAAAAGGTATGAACCCATTGAAACCCGAACCTATGGGTAAAATAGTATCACTACTATCAATTTACAAGCATGGCTTTAGCATCAAATAATCCACGAAGGTTGACATGCCATTAAACAAAGACCAAACCAAAGATCTATTGTCTCGAATCTCTTGTATGAATCGTAGTTGGATTGTTTGGTCGGCGATGATTTCGTAAAATGTCGTCTAAAATACCGAGTTCTGTTGATGAGGATTCCACATCTCTTTCAGCTGAGAGTCTTTTCAGGGACCATATGATCGTGTCATCAGTAGTTACGACCATAACAAGAGCATTTACAATATATATACATATATATATATATATATATATGTGTGTGTGTGTGGCACTTTCAATAAGTTTCCAGATTTTTTTGTACAGGCATCTAAAATTGTAAACTCTTGAAAATTCAGTATCTTATTGCTATACATCTTATGAGATGACTGACCAATTTTTATGATTTCAGGTTCAAATGAACAGCTACAGCAGGAAAGCATGATTGTCACACCTGCTAAATTAGTAGCATAGTGTTATATAGTCACATATGTAGATTCACATCTACATACGTGCACATATATATGTAGAATAACTCACAACGACACAACGACAAAGACAGACGCATAAATAAACGACGCATGATAAAGACGCACAAAAATGAAGGACGCCTGAAGACTTCTTTAGAAAAATATTCACCTCTCAGTTTATTGCAAGGGTCGAAAGGGTTGTTCAATGTTTGCATGTGAGAGGATGCTGGAGACCGAACATAAACTTCATATTTTGACCCCACTGTTATGACCGTCACGTTGTGTCTTTCTTGTTCTCTTAGATGCTCAACCAGAGGTCTTTGGGTCCACTCCATCGGGGCTTTTCCGAGGGCCCCCTCGGTCGGGTGTGGCCTTCCCTACCACATCTCGTCTCTAACCCTCTGGGAGTCTGCTGGCAACTGCATCGGGGGTTTCCGAGGTCCCCCTCGGTCGGGTGTGGCCTTCCCTACCACATCTCGTCTCTAACCCTCTGGGAGTCTGCTGGCAACTGCTCTGGGACCCAAACTCAACTGAGTTAAATAATAACTCAACGCCCACACGATCGCCTACTGGATCTTTGAATCGGATGTTTAATCGTCATCAAGCGGAAATAACTGTCATGCAGTTCAGAGGTTACTCTCTTCCGGTGCATGACTGTAGTGGTACAATGAGACCTTCACCTTGTCCCATATCATAAGCCTTAATCCACCCACGTGATCTCTTTCGATTACTGGCCGTTGGATTGTGTCACTTCCTTCCGGTGTATCACCTTGGAATAGCATTTTTAGGCCGGGGCGAGGGGTCAAAATATAACAATAGAGCATAATTCATTTTTTAAAGATAAACGTACATGCTCAGGCTGCAGAAAATGAAACAGAAATAACTATTTTATACGCTCAATATTGATTTGCTATAGACCAGTGACCAATGACTATCAAGATCAATCAATCTTCCTTGAGATCTGTATCTTGTATTTCTCTCTCTCTCTCTCTCTCTCTCTCTCTCTCTCTCTATTTATCTATCTATCTATCTGTATAGATATAAATCGAGACTATACTCCTGTATACTATTTGTGTTTCATCGGGCTGAACTCACATCCGTATTATGCCGGTGATAGGGCAGCAGTTTCAGTAGGAAGTACATTTTTATGAATTGGACAAGATCTCTAAGTTTACATTGCAATGTTTCTCCTTGTTCTAGACAAGTTTCACTGCTTTCAAGTTTAAGGAGACCATCCTTCTCAATTATTTTCTGGTGAGTATAGATTTATTCATTTCCCAAGCTGATTAACATGAAATGAAATACTAACGCCCGCATTCAGGATTTGAACTTGGCCCTAGAATTAACTTTTCACAATTATATATATATATATATATATATATATAAGTATGTTTGTCTTTCTGTCTATCTGTTAGAAAATGAGCGTATGAATGTATACATTTTGTGTGTAAGTGTACAAATAGAAAATAACCAGAGGAAATTAATAATTTTCATCTCTTTTGCACTTAGTAATTAGTTTCTATCTCAACACGCTTACATACAATTATATATATATATATATATATGCACTAATACACATAAAACAAACATATACACGTAAGCATTTACTATATATATATATACATATATATATATATATATATACGTGGCGCTTTCTATAAGTTTCCAGACTTTTTTTGTACAGGCATTTAAAATAGTCGTAAACTCTTGAAAATTCAGTATCTTATTGCTATACATCTTATGAGATGACTGACCAATTTTTATGATTTCAGGTTCAAATGAACAGCTACGGCAGGAAAGCCTGATTGTCACACCTGGTAAATTTCAAAAATGCAATCTGGACGTGAGGGCACTTTAGAAGAAAGTTAAACAATAAAATTCTGCTTTAAACTTGGCAAAAATATCAGAGAAACGTGTAGAATGCTTCAGACTGCGTTTGGACGATCTTGAATGAATCGAGCATCAGTTTTTGAGTGGCATAAGAGATTCAAGGAAGGCAGGAAGTCTATGAGGGATGATGAGAGGTGTTGGAGGAGTAAGGAAGTCGGTACACTTGATCGGAAGTTGATTGGCCAAAGGGTTAGGCTTAGGGTTACTATGTTGAGGTGTTAAGGGAGTTCAGGAAGAGATTCCGTCGGAAGAGGCTAGCGCTCTTCAAACTGAGTCAGTGGCATTTCCATCAGGACAATGCACCAGTCCTCAACTCCATCCTTGTCACAGACTATTTGACCAAGATGGGCATCAAGACTGTTCCTCAATCTCCCTCTAGTCTAGACCTTGGTCTCTGTGACTGTTGGTTATTCCCTTAGCTCAGAGGCTGTCGTTATGAGACAACTGTGGAGATAAAAGAAGCTGTGACGAAGTCATTGGCACACTCACACAAGAGGACTTCCATGGGGGCCTTCGAGAAGTTGTTGGAACGGTAAAACAAGTGTATTGCAGCCGGAGGAGATTACCTCAAAGGGGACTATTTTTTCATGTGTGTACTATCAATAAAAGTGCCCATACGAACAAAAATCTGGAACCTTTTTTAATGATCCTCGTATATATATATATATATATATATATATATATACAGTGTATCACAAAATTTAGTATACCCCTCACATTTCTACAGATATTTAAGTATATCTCTTCATGGCACAACACTGACAAAATGACACTTTCACATAATGAAAAGTAGTCTGTGTGCAACTTATATAACAGAGTTAATTTATTTTCCCCTCAAAGTAACTCAAAATATAACCACTAAAAGCTAAACCCCTGCCAACAAAAGTGAGTGCACCCCTAAGAAACTACACCCCTAAATGTCCAAATTGAGTACTGCTTGTCATTTTCCCTCCAAAATGTCATGTGACTCATTAGTGTTACTTGGCCCTTCTGTGCATAGGGAGCAGGTGTGTTCAAATTTGTAGTGCAGCTCTCACATTCTCTCATACTGCTCACTGAAAGTTCCAACATGGTACCACATGGCAAAGAACTCTCTGAGGATCTTAAAAGACGTATTTTTGTACTATATGAAGATGGCCAAGGCTACAAGAAGATTGCCAACACCCTGAAACTGAGCTGTAACACAGTGTCTAAGATCATCCAGCGTTTTAAAAGAGCGGGGTCCACTCGGAACGGGCCGCGGGTAGATCGTCCAAAGAAGCTGAGCGCACGTGCTGAGCGTCACATCCAAATGCTTTCTTTGAAAAATCGGCGTAGGAGTGCTGTCAGCATTGCTGCAGAGATTGAAGAGGTTGGGGATCAGCCTGTTTGTGCCCAGACTATACACTGCACTCTACATGAAATTGGTGTGCATGGCTGTCACTACAGGTTGAAGCCTCTTCTGAAGACGATACACAAGAAAGCCTGCAAACATTTTGCTGAAGACATGTCAACAAAGCACATGGATTACTGGAACCATGTCCTGTGGTCTGATGAGATGAAGATCAATTTGTTTGGTTCCGATGGCTTCAAGCATGTGTGGCAGTGACCAGGAGAGGAGTACAAAGATAAGTGTGTCATGCCTACAGTCACGCATGGTGGTGGGAATGACATAGTCTGGGGCTCCATGAGTGCTGCAGGTGTTGGAGAGTTACATTTCATTGAGGGAAACATGTACTGTGAAATACTGCAGCAGAGCATGATCCCCTCCATCCAGAAACTGGGTCGCAGGGCAGTGTTCCAGCATAACAATGACCCCAAACACACCTCCAAGACGACCACTGCTTTACTAAAGAGGCTGAGGTGATGGACTGGCAAAGCATCTCTAGAATTGAACCCAATAGAACATCTTTGGGGGATCCTCAAGGGGAAGTTGGAGGTGCACAAGGTCTCAAATATCCGCCAGCTCCATTACGTCGTCAGGGAGGAGTGAAAAAACATTCCAGTGGCTACCTGTGAAGTTCTGGTAAACTCCATGCCCAGGAGAGTAAAGCCAGTTCTGGATAATGATGGTGGCCACACAAAATATTGACAGTTGTTATGGTGAATGTTAATATTGACAACTTTTTCTAAGGGGTGTAATCACTTTTGTAGGCAGGGTTTTAGCTTTTAATGGTAATATTTTGAGTTATTTTGTGGGGGAAATAAATAAACTCTGTTATATAAGCTGCATAGAGACTACTTTCCATTGTGTCAAAGTATCATTTTGTCAGTGTAGACCCATGAAGAGATATACTTAAATATCTGCAGAAATGTGAGGGTTGTACAAACTTTTGTGATATATATATATATATATATATATATATATATATATGAAAAAAGAGAGAGAGATTTATAAATGTACAACCACATGTACATCCATCCACACGTATTTGTATGTGTATGTATATATATGTGTGTGTGTGTGTGTGGTGTTTATAAAGGAAATTGTTTCTAAGATTATTTAAAAGCGAATCAAAATTATTGTGCCACACTTTGTTTTAAAATCTGATAAACGCATAATGCATTCTAATGAATATTAGTTACAGCAGAAGGAAATTGACTTACACATTTTTGGCAACAAACTGACTATCACGTTCTCCTATATCAAGAGATCAAAAGTGCACATGCAGAGGTCCAGTTAGTTGCAAATGCATAGTTTATTTCTCTACAAAACTGTCGGCTGTAAGTGTCATTATTGATCTTTTTTAATCCATTTGTAATAATTCATAGGCTCCCCTTATGATAGATAGATTTATCTATCTTTCTCTCTGTTTGTCTGTCTCGACATATATATATATATATATATATATATATATATATATATATATATACCAAGATGGATCATTTATATGCAGTAGTCAATATGACAATGTGGAGAAATATATAACTTTTAGGCATATAAATGTGTTTTACATCTAACAGCGGTTCCATATTTGCATATTTTTGTTAGAACAAAGGAACATTCGCGTGTACCCTTTACACACACACACACACACACACATAATTAAATATGTAAATCTAATATATATTTATCATTATTATATCATATATAAATACATGTATATATATATATATATATATATATATATATATTAATATATATAATAGATATACATGTGTATATATATATATATATACACATGTATATCTATTATATATACATGTATATATATATATGTATTTATATATAATATAACAATGATAAATATATATTAGATTTACATATTTAATTCCATGGAATATAGACCATGACCCCTGGGTTTCATGGAGATTTTCACAAAACAACGATCATCAGGCAGTTAACAAAATGAAAAGAATCGAAAATCGAAAAAAATACAGTCAAAAATCGTTTGGATTTTGTCGGAATCTTTATTTGTGATTGTAAGTTTGTGAGTGCGGTGGGTGTGTGCGTACGTTTGTGTGGGTTATCATCATCATCATCATGTCGCGCCGCCTGCGCGGATATCCCTGACCGTCTCTCGCCATTTCTCCCTATCATTCATCGCCTCCGGCAGGTCTTCAGGATTACAACCCGTGTCCTCACATAGCTGCTGTATGTAAGTTCGTGCTGGTCGTCCCACTCTTGCACATCCATGAGTGGGGGTCCACAGGAGTACATCGCTTATGAGCTCGTCCTTGCTTCTCCAGCAGTGTCCTGCGTGTCTGGTTCGTCGAACTTGTATAGTTTTTGTGATGGGGGGCAAGTGTCCGTATAGTTGGAGTCTCGTGGGGTGTTGTCGCCAGGACTTGTTTAATACTGCTCTCAACATTCTTGTGTAATTTCCGTCCAGCCTCCTCTCCAGCCGCTTCGTAAGCGTCCATGTGGTGCATCCATATAGCAGTATTGACACAACCGCTGCCTGGAAGAAACTGCGTTTCATTTTATCTGTTAGGTCCGACTTCCATATGATCGAGAGCCTATCGATAGCTGTCCATGCCTTCGTCAGTCGTGTGTCGATGTCCTTCTAGGTTGATGAGACGCTGCTTCCTAGGTAGGTGAATTTGTCGACTAGTTTCAGAGAGGCTCCGTCTAGTGTGGCAATGTTGCCTGTTTGGTTGTAACACATATATTCGGTTTTGTTTGCATTGACATGTAGGCCAATGCCAGCTGCAGCTCGTTCCAGACTATGTAGTAGTGTCTCTGCTTGATTAGGCGTATTCGCTAGTAACGCCAAGTCATCAGCGTAGTCGGCGTCCGTGATTGTTTTTGCGGGGTACCTTTTGCTTCTTCTCTTAGTCAGCTCAAAGCCATTTTCTCTGATTTTGTCGATCGAAGTCCTAAGCACATAGTCTAGACAGATGATAAAGAGGTACGGGGCTAGTGTGTCTCCTTGTAGTACTCCTGCAACAATGTCGAAGTATTCCGTGTCTCCATCTGGTGAACGTACTTTTACTTTGGTGTTTCTGTAGAGAATCATTATCGCTGCTACGGTTTCTTTTGGTAGGCCGTAAGCTAGTAGGATTTGCTCCATCTTCCCTCTGTGTATGGAATCGAAGGCCTTGGTAAAGTCGACAAATAGTAATGTCGCCTGTAAGTTTTTTGCCCGAACGCCTTCCAGGATTCTACGGATGGTCAGTATTTGTGAGGTTGTGGATCTATTTCTCCGGAAGCCATTTTGGTTTTTCCTAAGGATGTTTTCCATTTTGGGTTCTATGCGGTTTCGTAGTAGGGCATTGTAGATTTTGGCTGCTATGGATGTAAGTGTTATCCCTCGGTAGTTCTTGGCTAGTCCGAGGTCGCCTTTTTTAGGGAATGGAAGGATGCATCCCTTCGTCCATCGTTCTATCCTATTTTGACTATAGACTGCGTTGCATTGCCGGAGCAGTATATCGTCGAATTGTCTCGTCTTCCACACTTCTGGGGGGATCTCGTCTAGCCCCGCCGCTTTCCTATTTTTAATTCTTCTGAGAACCGTGTCGAGTTCTTCTTTGGTGAAAGGACCTAGTTTTACGTCTAATTGCTTACTAATAATTCTGGTGATCGGTTCATCCGTTATTTCCGGTGGGTTTCCTAGTAGATTTTTGAAATGCTGTTCCCACAGTTTTATTCTTTCTTGTTGGCTTGCAGCTTTCAATTTTGCTTTGGCTGTGCTCTTCCTTCCACTTACTTCGTTTATTGTTTGCCAGGCTATCCTGGATTGCCTATCTTCCACCGAGTCTCTAATCTTATCTATCTGATTTTGTACGTATTCTGCCTGTTCTTTTAGGTATATTCCTGTTAATTGATGTTGCGCCTTTTCTAGTTCTCGTGCATTTGTATTTGTTGGGTTCTGTTGATAGTTTTTGGAGGCAGTCTTCACAAGTGCACGTTTTTCTCTAGCCGCTAGCGTTTCCCAAGGGACTCTATATTTAGTTCTAGGTTTTGTTGGAATACACTTTTCTGCCGCCTCCAGGTGTGCTTCTACAAAATTTTCATATTCGTCATTTGGGGTGCCTATTTCTACCTTCTCTTGTAGTGCTTCGAATCTGTTTCTTAATTCTAATGCATATTTATCTCTAATATCTCTGTTGTTGAGTAGGGCCCAGTCATAGTGCTTGGTCGTCGCTTTACGTGTGGCGTTTTTTCTTAGGCTTAGTCGTACTTTGGCCGTAACTATTCGATGATCGGAGGACACACCCTCGAAGGAGGAGTATGCCTCGCAATTCATCGCACTGTTTTTCCATTTCCTGTTTATAAGGACGTTGTCTATCTGTGCTTTACTCTTATTCGCGTATGTGTAGGTCCATAATTTCCCCTCCCTTTTTTGAAAGTTTGTATTGAGGCAGGTTAATCTATTTTCTATCATGAAATCTATTAAATGCTGTCCATTCCTGTTAGACGCGTAGTGTAGGCTGTATTTGTTGTGTCTGTTTTTCCCGATTTGTGCATTCATATCTCCGCCAATGACTAGCAGGTTGTGTTTCGGAATGCTACGTACTAGGGAGGATAGATCTTCGTAGAAGGTGGCTATTTCGTTTTCTTCGCTAACATTGGTAGGGCTGTAGCAGGAGATAATTGTTGCTTTGGGGTTGCCATTAAACGTTGCGGCCATCATCCTAGGTTGTATTCTCTCAATGCTGTTCAGTGTTTTTAACGCTCTCGGTCCTAGAAGTATTCCCACCCCTCCTACCGATGCATTGACAGAGTTTTTCCATGCCGATACAGTCACCAGCATCCATCCATTTCCAGTTTCGTGATACTTGATATCTTCGGTGTGCGTGTATCGGTGCTCTTGTATGCAAATTATATCTATCTTATGTTCTACGGCTGATGCAGTTAGCTCTGATAGTTGACCTATTCTATTTAGGGTTCTCACGTTAAATGTCGCTATCTGTATTGTTTGTTTGCATTTTAGTAGTTTTTGTTTGTGTTTGAGCTCTGTAGCTGATTTTTCGAACACCGAGGCCAGGGCTCCAACCTCAGCAGGACGCGCCCCTTTTTTACCCGCGCGAAGAGCGATGCGGTTTATGGATCTGGTTTGAGTACTAGTCATGGTTATCTTTCGATGGCTGTTTTTGTTCTCATCTATAGAAGCCACTCTTATAGATGAGCAGCAGTAGTTCCCCGATCGAACTGGCAATCTTGAGCGTTAAGCCGCAAGACTCACACGTACAGCATGCTGCTTCCCATGTGTACGCGGTAGTAATAAAATAAAAAAAATAAAAATAAAAAAATTCTTTTTTTTATCTTAAGTTTTAACTTAGTTAAAGTCCAGGACTGCTGGATGTTAAAATTCAAAGAAATTTTGTGGTATATTTCATGGTTATCTAGTGGTGGACAGAGAGAGAGACAGAGAGAGAGAGAGAAAGAAAGAGAGAGGAGGAGTCAACTCTTTTATGGCTTTCGTCTTTAGCACGTGTTAGACTACATTTGAGGTGTTTTGGATTTAAGGTACAAACACAGCGCGTTGTTTTTACTTGATATAAAGTCGTCGGTGTATCTTATTTTTGCTACATTATTTTATTTCTGGATGTGTAGGTGACAATAACTCAGGAACAAGACATCATTGCATCGGAAATGAATAAAGATTTGATTTGTATGCGTATTTAAATGGTTATAGTATGGTAGACCAGAATCACAATGGATATAAATATGTAGGGATATATCGCATTACATTATAATATGGATTATTCTACAATGTTAGTATTATATTTAGGGAAGAGAATTGGGCTAGAATATAATAATAAATTGATGAAAAGTTGCCTAAATATTATATATACTATAGTTATCTGTGATAGTACGTGCGTAATTAAAACAATGAAAGGGTTACAATAATAGTACGATGTTTATTATAACAGAAGAGCAAAGTGTTGTCATGTTATAATATATATATATATATATATATATATATATATATATATATATATATATATATATATATATATATATATATATACAAAACGAAGTACATCGGGAGGATTAATACTTCATTGAAAGTTTGTTTGAAAAAATTTCTAAATGATATGTGTGGTCGGTGGGCTAATACACCGTCAAATTTAGTAATTGAGAGTCATATGATATGTGGGGGAGGGTGAATGAGTGCATTCGTCCTTGGAAATTGAGGTTAAATCTGGTGCGTAGGGATGATTGAAAGCATAAATAGAAAATTTCGTCATATCAAATGTTGAAGGTTAGAATTGTAATTTTTAAACAAAGCCATTCGGTACCTTTTTCTTTGAATACTTTTTAGTTTGACAGATTTAGCAAAACACGTAGTTTGATTCTCTGTTGTTAAAAATATACGTGATTTAATCGTTTCCTGTAAACAATTGTAGATTGATGCGTTGTTGGGAGCGGTGTTTAATTAAAAGTTAAATTCTCAAAATTAAGAACGACGCAGTTATAACTTTTGGAGGTTATCAAAGCCCATTGTTGACCTTGCACTTGTGAGTGTCAAGATGGAAGAAAAATGAAAGGGTGAAGTAGATATAATGGAATATTGAGTAATCAAATGAAATTTTGTCGGCAATTTTTTATTTAATCAAGAGCTTCTTTTACTCGAAGAGAGATCGTCTCCAACTTTTGAAGGGTGCGTTTCGAATCCATAGTTGTTGGTTTTTTGTTCCTCACCCACCATCCATCAGACCCAAATCAACTTACCAGCATTTCATTCCCAGCAACACTACTTCTTATTTACCCGCTTCACGTTGTATTTTTGGAAAAGATTATATACCTGCTAATGTAAATAAACCTCCATTTTAAAGTTTATTTGCGAGTTGAGATTCTAATTTTTCAACTACACCAGACAAGTTTACCACGGCACATCATCACTGATCTTATCATTAGTGGTGTAAAACACAAAGACCAATGGGACAGGAACAAAGATAAGACGATCAAAACGATAATCCATATAAACTTTCTACCGGCAAATCAACGGCTAGATTATCATCGGCAGCAACTCACTGACACGGAGAAAAACAGTGAGAACCAGAGTTTTGTCAGAGTGGGGCAGCTTTGGGGAGCCGAATAAGAGAAGACCAAGCCAGTTTGAACGCGAGTCAATTAGAAAAGAGTCAAGATTGACTCACCGACTGTATCAGTAATCGATTTTAGATACACGGCCGGGGAAGGTATATATATACATATATATATGTATATATATATATACATATATATATGTATATATATATATATATGTGTGTGTGTGTGTGTGTGTGTTTATGTATATATATATATATATATATATTGTGTTAAGTTCAAAAGGCGGTTTCTGCTTTTGAAAAGCAAGTCGTGACTACGCATTTCTAATTTCTAATGTTTAAACGCAAAAAGAAATTATCTGATTAAACAAGTGACTTCATCGGCCATTCTTATTTCGGTAGTGAAAATGTCCACATCCTAAATTAATCCATGATCAGATGCCCCTAAAAAAAGAGAACTGAATTTGTATATTCGGCATGTATATAACACGTGGAATACGCAATTTCAGTTCCTTCTTTTTCAGAATAGCAAGAACGTGACAGAAGCAGTTTAAAATTCTATATTGTTTATTGCCAAGGTGTCATTACTCACCGTCAAGTCCAAAACTGGCTTTGAAAATTTCCTTCTTATGATACGTCCTCGAGAGAAGAACCCAGATTTTAACGCTCATCAGATCTTGATCAAGATGCTTTTAGAGGACTGGTAAAATATGATGCACACAAAGGTACTCCAAAATTAACACTTGAAATCAACACATTCCAATCCTCAACTGCCACCACTTGAAAAGTATTGGAAAAGTGAGCAAGCCTTCTTCATATTCTTAATAAGCCAGAGTGATAAGTCTTCTTTCTATGGAAAAATGACTCGGTTCTCAAGAATACCATTATAAGTGAGGAAAGATGGGTCTTCTGTAATAATGTTTATTGCAAAATGCTTCGTATTTGTAACGCTATAGCATAGGACCAAAATACATTGTGTCTGAAATAAAGGGGTTCGCAAAAAAGAAACTCTCAAAATTCGAATTTTAAGGAAGAAAATAGTAGTCGCTTTTATTCATGGGGACTACAGTGGGCTGTAGTTTAAAAAGTTTGTTCGATAGCGTTCTTTCTCCCTCCTCTTCTTGGCGAAGACGGCGGTGTCGTTGTAGCTGAATTGTTGATACTTTCATATCAGTCGTATCGCTGACAGGCTGAGTATGGCATGGGTCGGGGTTTCATGGACCTCTGTTCAATCTGTTAGGAAATATGCCTTGAACTGCCCAAAATCTCGTTACTTGATTTCTTATATAGCGATTTGATGGATTAATTCGAAGGTTCCAGAAGGCTCGATGAACACCAGTCAAATCAATAGTGTAGCACGTGAAAGTTCATGCGTGATTATATTAAAATCAGGCTCGAACTCTACTGGTCATTCTGCCTGCACGAGCGAGGTTCGTGACATTTTTGATCGTCACACCCATGTACCCACTGATTGATGACAGCCGATGTCCTCGCGTGTTCTCCAACCTTGAAGCCGCCGCAACTCAACGGCAGCGCCCGTCCGTAATATTACAACGCTACGGCTCTCAAATAGGTGTTTGTCATACTACTACACCACATAGACATTTGTAACACCATGGTTGTGACGAGTCTATGAGTGTATTAGAATGCCAAAAATTTTCAGTCGGACCTGGTGGTAACCTCCACCGTGACGAAAATCAGAAGTGAGGAGCACGTCGAATAACGCCTTGGTTGGCTAATACAAACGGTATTAGCTATGTCACGTCTTTGTAATCGTCGAAAAGAGAAAAACAGTGTATGAAAAAGGAGTCGACTGCTTTAGCCAGACAGAGAGAAATAAAACGTCTTGAAGAGGCAGAGAGAGATAGAGGGATAGTGAGAGATCAGGTACAGCCGTAGATATCGTTCTCGATTTTGGTTGTAAGTCTCGTACGACCATGTTCGTTGGTTCTGTCTTCACAGCTTCACGTCTGGGCTCTAACAAAACTCTTTTTTCTTTTTTCTATCCCGTGTCAACTTCCGTAATGGTTTTTCCATTTGAGTTTCTTCCAGCCAATCAGAACTCGATTTGCCACTGATGCATTTCTATTTTTTACTTGGGTGTTTCGAATTATATTAGGAATTGACAAGGATGAATCTCAGCGGCCTATCCCAAAGGCAGAGCTTCATGCTGTGTGTATGGTTGGACCACCACGGTATTATTTATTTTGATTTTTTTTTTTTTTTAATAGCAGTTAGTTACACAATGCAGACTTATAATCAATGTATAAGTGCATGAAAATCTTTAAAGAAACACTCCACAATCGTCAATAGGAGAAATGTTGAACTTCTTCATGTTAACTCAAACCATATTCAACAAAAATCACACAGGAAAATACTAGATTGAAGCAGGGTTGTTCTGTCTCACACTCTATATTCACCAGACCACCACCATGTAATTTTAATCTTTTTTGTCCTTAAAAAATGCTCTGAATGACAAAAAAAGTATTTTCAAAAGGATCAGGTGAAAACATTTGTAGAAAACTTCTTGATTTTGAAACCATATGAATCTTACATGAGAAGAATTAATTAGTTATTGAATGAATGGCAGGAAGTAATTCAAAATAATGGTAAATATCCGATTAATTGAAGTTAATTCATTATTAACTTATTTGTGAATAAATCCTATTTTTCAAGAATAGAAATTATCAATGACCCAACCCAATATATATATATATATATATAGTTAGAAATTAAAAATGTTTTCAGCTAGGTAGAAACCTAAAATAGTCCATCTTTCCAAGTTCATGACTTCCACATTACTTTAAGTTATATATATATATATATATATGTGTGTGTGTGTGTGTGTGTGTGTGTGTGTGTGTGTGTGTGTGTGTATTTCTATCTTACTCCTCTCTCTCAACAGTACCATAATCCAATTATCCTCTGAAAAAATTCTAAACTAAGAGGGGATCCCGAATTTATAGATTTGTACAAGAAAATCTAAAACAAAAATAGATTTGGGGAAGAAAATTGGAAACTCTCAAGAACGCACAGGAACCACCAACAAGCACTAAAAACAAGAATTTCGCGCACACACACTCTCTTTCCCTCTCTCTCTATATATATGTATATATATATAGAGAAAGAGAGACAGAAAGAGAGAGGGAGAGAGAGAGAGAGACCTACGCTTGTATTTGTTAATATTGATATCAATCTGAAAAAAATAAAAAAAAACTTAACTATATCAAATTCAACCGTTACAGCTTTATTTTTCATCTCACTTACACATTGTTTTAGATATTTTTAATCGTAGTCTTATGTCTGCAAGGATTACTTTATGTTTAAGACAGAGTGTTCGCTTTCATTATTAGCTGATTGCAATTATATAACTGATTAAAACCTATGCCGACGACAGAACATTTCAAGAGTTTTAGTTCAGACTGTCGTATCAAACTGTGATGAGTCTTTTGATTACTTTTGCCTTTTTTTTTCAGTCGAGACAATCATGTTCTCACTTTTCCATGATTGATTAAACTGAAAAGATCGATATAACAACAGCGCAAACAAACCGATCACTGTCGCGACGAAAACTCTCTTGATTAAAACCCCTAAATTTAACTTGTCTATTCGATTGTGATAACAACAAGCACTCTCTGGTTGATATTAGGTTGTTGATTGACATGAATAAAAACGAACAAAAATTAAAAATGGCTGTCCTTATTTCTGCAGGACTACTGCTTCCTTTTCTGTTACCTTAAAGTACTAAACAACTCCCAAACTTTAGGCTTTCATCTCTAATATTTTATATGCAGAACGTAAATTTTTCGGAATTAGTCTTAGTTGGTATACTTCTTGTAGAAAAAGAGCACATATACCATTAATGTTTTCGCTTGTCTACTCTGATCATACACTCCGATTGTTTAGATAGTTATCTGGAGAAAAAGAGGCTGTGAAAGATTGGTCCTGTCCTGTGAGAATTCTTACGCACAAAAAATGTACTCGTGCAAATGTTGTTCTTTCTCTTTTTGAATGGATAGACAGCAAGATCCTTCTATTGTTATTTACAAAACAAAGCTGTTGATTTTTGTGGTGCTGTTAGTAAACTCAGGCTTCCATCGCCACGGTAATTTTATTGAGCGAGAAAAGATAGATAGATACTTACATAGCATCGGGTTAGATTGACCTATAAATATATACATTAATATTATATATATATATATATATATATATATATACACTCAGATGAGAGAGATTGTTAATAGACAGACAAAGATAGATAGATACTTAGATAGCATCGGGTTAGATAGACATATAAATATATACATTAAGATTATATATATATATATATATATAGACTCAGATGAGAGATATTGATAAATAGACATAGATAGATAGATAGATAGATAGATAGATTCTTTGTTTAATAATATATAAACGTTCTTGGGTCATTTAAAGTCAAAGCCATCTTTGGAGAAGAACGTTAGCGATACTATTTAACCGAAAGCTGGCGGGATCAGGGGAATCATTACGTTCCCATTGGCATTAGTCTTAAAATGAACGTAATAGCGCGACTATAGTTCACGCTCTCTAACAACGATGTCACAGTGCACACGTTAGTAATCACACCACAAGGACTCACCCACAAGATAGATAGATAGATAGATAGGGTAACCTACCGGGCATTTGAAAGTAGGGTTCCCTTTTTTCTTTTAAGAAAATTTAGTCGTCATCGCTTGTTTTTATAGACTCTTTTCTCTTAAATTTCTTTAGTAAAAGCATGTAAAATGTTCACAAAAATATATACGGCAAATGAAAATGTCCCGAAGGTCTAATTTTTTCACAATGGTCGGATAATCATAGAAGTGAAAATTGCTTAACTCTTTATGGATTGTGCAATTAGCATTAGTCCGTCTAAAGAAACGTATATGAAATATAAAAAAATGGTTCCACACGTATTTACAAAAATGGACATTGATTGATATTCAAATCCCTTTTTTTTGCTTGTATTTGATCAATATTATTAAGCGGACTTAAACAGGTTCGAATTCAGGGTTTTCCTTTTCCAAGACTGGTTGCCTAACCAAGACTAAAGATATCACTCTACCTTACTATTTACCCATAGCTGGAGTGAGAATAATTGGATTCATACGTTTCGTAAGGATATTAGCGCTATGTGAAATGCTATGAGATTCGGTCAGGATTTGAACGATTCTCACAGTGTTCATTTGCAACGACGGTAACTATCACACTATTAAAGCCTTCCTTCTTATACAAAGAAATAAAATTTTCTCTAGAGCTCATAAGAAATTTACCAATTCAATTCTTGAGCGTCATGAATGTTTTGAAGTGTGAGACATCGTGAAATCAATGATTTTTGACTTTCAGTCGGTGCTTCCTAATTGTAACATTGTGCCAGTCTGATATTATATTCAGCGATTACTGCTACGACGGTAATGGCTTATCATAAGATAAGAGGAGAGAGGAAGCAAAAAGAATTACCTAAATCGATCTCTGGCTTTATTCTCTCCGTGCTATCTCTGAGGTCATAGATAGCAGACTCAAAACGCGATGTAGTTCCTTCATTCGAGATAAAACTGGCTCACCATATATCTTTAAATCCTTCTTTGTTTTCAATTCACGCAAATGCTTGTCTCCATGTACCTCAGCCAAAACAAAAGGGCACGAATCGGTAAATCCCATTGTCTTTTTTGGTGGTTCAGAGAACAAACGAACCCCACATTCACCTCGTAAGAATGAAATCGTCTGACCAGCTCTCGTTACCTCTTAGATGACTGATCGTCGGTTACCTAGGCAAGACCCAGCAAACTGCTGTTTTCAGTTTAGAGAACTAGGTCAAGCATATCTTGTTACACCACGCTCCCGAAACGAAATGTTGAACTTTGTCAACTCGTCTTTTTTCGGTTGCTTGCTGTTTTGAAAACGTATTCCTTTGTACACCATTACCATTCTTGTATAATGTTACGCAGCGTATCTTCCCATAAAGCAATAGGGAGCACGTTCCACTAACAAATGTTTACGATCAAATTTTGGAAGCGTAAAAGCTATCATCAGAGGAAAGGGTCTCTTCGAATCTACTTAAAATCTTGGGAACGGCATTAATCTTGTTCTTCTACCCCTATCCATGTATGGTTAAATAGTTAGGCATCATCATCATCATCATCATCAAGTCGTGCTAGTAGCACGGATATCCCTGACCCTCTCTCGCCACTACTCCCTATCGTTCATCGCCCTAGGCAGGTCTTCAGGACAACATCCCGTATCCTCACATAGCTACTGAATGTATGTTCGTGCTGGTCGTCCTGCTTTTGCACGGCCATGTGTGGGGGTCCATAAGAGTACATCTCTTATGAGCTCGTCCCTGCTTCTCCAGCAGTGTCCTGCATGTCTGGTTCGTCTAACTTGAATAGTTTTCGTGATAGGAGGCAGGTGGCCGTACAGTTGGTGTCTTGTGGGGTGTTGCCGCTTGGACTTGTTCAAGATTGCTCACAGCATTCTTGTGTAATTGCCGTCTAGCTTCTTCTCCTCAGCCGTTTAGATCCAATATCTTTCCCGATTGATGGGAAAATAGCGCGTCAGACTTGCTCTTTAACCTTACTATGGCAAACGATCTTGGAGAAAGTAAATTTGGAATTCAAATTCGCTGTACCCAGCTAAAATATTCACCTTGTTCATCATGCTGCTGCTGGTGGAAGGATTTCATACATATTATTTCTTCAATGTTGCAGTCCAACATGTTAGCCACTACGCCACAGGGACTCCACCCTTGAGCAATTACATAGGAAAGACTACAATTGTTATACCAATTTTAATGCATTTATCAACATGACACTTTCGAAAGCAACAGCAGCAAAGCAACGCTCGGCATGCTAGCCTCACAAGTCATTGGTAGTGCTTTTGTTTACCAGGATTGATAACTGTAATCTTGTGTCAGCTTTTGATGTCCATCTTCTATCTATAAAACGCATTTAAAATTAAACAAGAAAGTTTTGTCCATCGTGGTTAAACTTTGGTGTGTAATAGATGTAAATAAATACACAGTGACATCAATCTGGTAAGTGTTTGCCCAGGATAAATTTGGCCCAAAGGAGCAACATTCTCATTTTATTCTGTAGTGACCAGACGCAATATGGCGGAACTTCAATGATTAAGTGAAAATCGATCAATGTTCCCATAGCCATCGGCGTCAACGGATATAACGAAAGAAAAAAAATAAAGAAAGTAAAATAAAAAATAAACAGATTAAAAAATAAACAGTCTGAAATAATGAGAAAATGAAGTTTTTTTTTTATGATAGTAAGCAGAAACCGTTGTTAAGGAGAGGGTAGAAAATGGAACTAGAAAACCGTGTTCAAATTCTAGCTGAAGCTGCTTATGCCCTTTTTGACATATGTGCTAGATAAAGGTAGGAATTTATTCCTCCCAACAACAGTCCTTTTTCCAGATTCTTTGAATGTTTGTTTTTCCTCCAGTATTGACACGGTAAGACTGATGTTCGAGAACAATGATTCATTAATATTTCCTTAGCTTGGCACAAGGATAAAGTATGTAACATCACGTAAGAATCGGATCTACAAACAGCAATCTGCTAGCTATGGTTAATAAGAAGTACATCCAGCGAGGCACCCTGGTCATACACAAAATCTATCTAAATTGGACGCAAAGTTAAAAGTACTGAGCTCACGGTGAGAACTGAGCACACTAATCATAGTTTTCTCGCTTTGTTTGCTATCAGTTAATATGCTCAAGATGTAGGACTGATAAAGTATAAGATAGCTGAGTGAATTTTTTTTGCAAACCACACTATTATAATTACCTTATCAGCACTGAGAGAGTCATAAAAAGTATTTTTTCACATTATATTTAGTTTTATAAGTAACCAATATATATATATATATATATATATATATATGAGAGAGAGAGAGAGAGACAGAGACAGAGACAGACAGATATACCTACAATTTATCTCGTCAACAAAATCATTTTGCTGGAAAGATTTCTGGGAAACAGGGTTAATTATGGCTACTGAAAAGTTGCTATATTAACAAAATTTAAACATTAAGTTTTAAATAATTTCAAACAAAAAATAAAATAAAGTTTTTGAGCTAGAATGTTTTTGCTTATCTTTTTCCTTAACAAGTTCCTAGATTAGGAAAAAGTAATCTACAAAGATATTTTTCCACTCTTCATGTGCTTCTTCATATTCTTGCAGAGTTATTGTTTTCAATATACCTACCCATTCTATTTTTTCAATTCCTACCATACGTTCTCAAATTGCATTAAGGTCGAGAGTTTGTCAAGGTAAAGACAAAAGAAAATCATGAAAATATTTTCCGACTCATTTAGAAGTATTTTTCAGATCATTATCATGCGTAAAAATTCTACCATGCTTTAGTTTCAGATTTCTAACAAACACTTTCAAGTTGAAATCCAATATTTCACAATAATTCCTTCATTTTTTCTCTTTATAGCATTAAGTTTTAATAAGCTTCCAATTTCATTTACAGGAGAACACCCACAAAACATAATGCTGTACCTTCCATATTTCATTGTAGTGATGGTGTTTTTGGGATTGAAAAGCTTGTCCTACTGTCTTCAAATATCTTTTTCCCATTTCCCCCTAAAGTACAAGCCCTATCTCACCACAATATATTTTTTGCAGCTTCTGGTCGGTTTCACAGAGAAAATGAGGTTAACGTTTCATGCTGATTTTTATGTATTTCTTATTAACTTAATACCATAGAAAAAAAGTTGCCTCGTTGTTTTGTTTGACCGACCGAAGCAACAGTGAATCTTCTCACTTAAAATCCTATTTCGGGCTGGGCAGATTGGATTAGTCCGCTATGTTCTGTACCAGTCGTTTTTTGTGTCATTTTAGTTACCACTTGTTGCTGCGATTCTTTTCCCCAGTACCCGACAGTCGGAACAAACATGAAAATCAGTTTCGAATCGACGAGAGTCCTGAAAATCGCCGTGCAGTCTTTCGACATTAATCATTGTTTGAAGCTTTTAGATTTCAGGCTCTTTTCTGTGATCCCTTTAAACTAACTTCATGCTCACTAAGAATTCTCGGAGAAGTGAGAATCAGATACTCCACACGAGCAACAAGAAATAACATATGCATTTCAAGAACAATAAAGAAGGATGAGTCCAAAGTGGCTTTTCAGCGATCATTACATTCTTCCAGAATGATACAAGGTCATCGGTATAACTCTTAAGCAAAATATCTGAAAAGATTTCGAATGGCTAGAGTTTTAAAAGGCAGTCTTACAAGACCAGCATGCTCGTAGTCCTGTACTGTGTAAAGAAAATAATGATAGTATTTTCTGCTACTGCCACTCCAGCGATTTCCAAATTATTCCTGAGTTTCTTTGTTGTAATATTTGTATTGTTTTTTAAAATAATTTTTAGAGAGCTTGTGACTGATAGTTTTTCTTTATACGTTCAGATTTATTAAAAAGTCTTATTTTTCTTTAACCTTAAAATGTTGTTTAGAATATTGACTAGTATAATGTTTGGAAATAACATAATATGTGCTGTCTAACTAGTAGCAAATCTAATTTCTAAACTATGTTCCGATTTTTTCACCATTATTCAAATATGTGTAACTCCAACAACCAAAAGAATTCTAGAAATTATGATACAAATATGTACAGTGTTATTGAAATCACCACACTAGATGTTCTTGAAATAAATATTAATGTTCAAATGGGCATTTTTTATTCATCAAAAATTATATTTCTGTTTATATGCCAGCCGAAAATTTTGGACAAAAGTATTCTATCTATCATGACGTGAACATATAAAATTCCTTTGAAATTATTTGTGCGGAATTTTTTGTGGAATACGATAGAATTACTATTCAAAACTGTCATCCGTTGAGTGCAAAAAAAATTAGGCGAGTGATAATGCTAGCTTATGTCATACAATTTTTAAAGATAGGATTAATTATAACTATGCTTTGGACTGGTGCACATCATGTGTTTGCAGCTGAAATATTTTTAATGGCTAGTGTATCTGTAATTGTTACACAGAAAACTCTTCGTGCTCATATAATGTTACGTCGGCATTACACTGTTCCAGATAGAATTTTCTATTCATAGCAGAAGTAATTTTCTTTCTAGAAGAGCATAATGCCGACGTCACTTCAAATAAAGACGAAACGCTCTGCGTGTAGCAATTGCATCTTCACCAATATTTTAAAAAACTGTCTCAACAACAAACTTACGGTGTGCACCGTTCGAAGCCATTATAGTAACTGATAGTATCTGATAAAAATCGTTGTACATTAACTAGATGGAAATGCCACTACCACTTGACTAATTTCAATTGGACCAAACATGATTATTTAGAATGTGGGAGGTGTTTCTTTCGCACTATGTATAAATATAGATATATCTATAGTTTATTTTTCATCATTTATAGATAAAACTGATAATCTTGTTATATATATCCTTTTTCCGTTCATTAATTTTGGACGGTAGATTTCCTTTTACAAAAACTATAAAATGTTAAAAAATATTAATCTCTATAGTACATGGCGTTGCCTTCGATAAAAAAAAAAGAAAAAAAAAGAACAGCAATAAAATTTTAAAATTTCTACTTTATTAATTAAAAAAAACTAATTCAATGCCTCTGATTTCAGTCATGACTGTAACTCCTGCCTATGATGTCAGAAAGTGTCAAAACAGGAAGTCATTTTTAACGATGCCATATAAAGTATATAAAATGAAGATGTATTTATATGCCCCGTGTAAATAGCGCTGTGTGCCTTTGTTGTTTAAGAATAAAATGCAAAGTAAATAAAATAGTTTAATGATATTTGTTTAACGACTGTCAAAGCAATAACAATAGCAATAGAACGATGGAACAGTAACACCCGTTGACCTCAGAGAAACAGAACTCTTAAAAACTTCACGTTTCGGAAGATTTTTCTAAATTTTATTTTGTTCGTTGAATTTTGAAATTTACCTTCACAATTAAGTGATGGATGCGTGTTCAATAATATACAAGACATGACAAAAAAGTATCGCGGTTAAAGCTTAATTTTTATTTTTATTTTAAAGGTTAAATTAAGACGGTTATCAAGCTGAGCAATGTATATTATAAAGTGATGATGTCTACAAATCGAGACGAGTTACTATGAGTTTAAAAGAAATGTTAACTTAATCTCAATATTTCTTTACTAAAACGATTTTGGTAAAACACGCAATTACCCAAGTGCAGCATTTTTCTTACTCATCGAATTTACTTCCTTGTGACTTTTTTCTTGTTTCCCAAATTTAAAATCTATCTCCTGGGTAATATTGAGGAGATATAAAAAAATAAGACTGTGCAGATTCACACCATATCAACAGAAGTGTCTGGAGGTGCTTCGAATGAGTGTTTTCAAAGACCAGGGGATAATTTTGAGGAAAGTTAACGTTTCCTTCATTGTTCATTTCTGGCTTGGTAAATACTTTCATATAATATATTTTAATATATCATCTTGTTATTTCAGTTTCAAAGTTAAAAGAAAAAACAATAATAAATGTAAATAAAAGTAAATGGACAATTCATGATAAAAAACGACACCGTTAAAATAAGTTACTTTTTAGTGAATCACAAACCGTTTCATTCATTTTCCTCCTCCTATACTAATATGATTTTTTTCAGAATGTAATTAAAAGTTTCTTTAATTGCATTAGACCTCTCAATATTTTAAGCTATTAAGACGTAAAATTTTAAATCTTTTGAAATGTCTTGTTTTCGTTTAACAGTTTTAGTACACGTAGTCACTGAAAACAAAGTTTTAAGTAGACCATTTGTATCTGGAGTTATCTACCTTTTTCAAACATTCAAATATACATCGAACAAAATTGAAAACAATGAACAAAGCTTTACACCCAAGGATGACATAGATCATGCGCCAAGAAAAGAATGAACAAAAGGAATCGTCAGCATTAACGATTGCATAAATGTAACAATTTAGGGACTAAAGTAGCATACAAAAAAATTAGTAACGAAAAATGGTAACAGCTGCTAGCAACAAAAGAAATAACATAAGGAAAACATAACGGCATTGAAGCAAGTCTATTGAGAGCAGAGATATGAGAATAAGACGAAAATTACAGATAGAGATTAGCATGTTAAAAAAGAGTCGAAACTGAAGCTGTATTTAACTAGATAGAAACGAACAATAAATGATACATTAATTCTATACAAAGCAGCTCCCTCTTGGCATTAAACACATTAATTCCAGCAAATCTTTACAGTTCAAAGTACGTCTGAAACTCTTCTTATGTTACGGTGTGATGTTGCGCCATTGTATTTCTTTTAAAGTCATTAACCACCTCAACACTTACATTTGACATGAATTTTTTCAGTTTAAGAATGAAGAAAAAAGAGCTAGATCTAGTAACTTTTGAGAGTGCTGAATATGCTGCTGTTTTGTGGGATGTTACCTCCAGGACTTGTTCAATACAGCTCGTATTTAATGAAAGAAAATGGCTTCACTCTGGCAAAAGCAATATGCAGACGATACCCCGCACAGACTATTACGCGTGCGGACTACGCTGATGACATAGCGCCTCTGGCAAACACACCCGCGATGACCGAATACCTGCTGGAATGGGCAGCAGGTCGTATAGGTCTCTATGTGAACGCTGGAAAAACAGAGTACATATGCTTTAATGAAAGAAGCGACATCTCTACGTTAGATGGTGGTTCTCTGAAACTAGTCGACCATTTTACCTACGTCGGAAGCAACGTCTCATCTACTGAAAATGATATCAATATGCAGTGAGTGAAGGCATGGACAGCTATCGTTCGGCTATCAGTCAGATGTGAGTCAGACCTATCGGAGAAAATAAAACAAAGCTTTTTAAAGCAGAGGTCATGTGCATACTTCTATATGGAAACACCATATGGACGCCGACAAAGCGTATAGAGAAAAAAAACTTGGCAGCAATTACAAAAATATATATGTACATTTATCAAATCCTCGTGATAGCATGGAGTTCACCGAATCTCTCTCACTAACCGTCCTATCGCTCATCGGTCAGTTGTATCACTAGCGCGTTCATGTGTTGGAGTCCATTTGCGTTAAAGAAAGTTTGTTTCAGAATGTGCAGCTGATTTTTCGAACACTTTGGCCAGTACTTCAACCACAGCAAAACGCACTCTTTGTTTAACTGAATGAAATGCGAAGCATTTTGGATGTACGATTTCGATCTGAGTCACGATAATCTTTCCAAGGCTGTTTTTCCCCATCAAAAGATGCTACTCATAAAGTTGAATGAGTGCAGTTTCCTGAATTATCTATTTGATCTAGGCTGAGCAGAATTAGATTGAGCAGCTTTTGAATTCATTTGTATTACTTTACATCCACAATGTTGCATCCAAGAGTTTTTGATGTTATTTGCTTGTGTCACTCGTATAATATTCACCTCTTTCAAAAATTTTATTCAGTGGCTTGCTGAAGCAATATAACGGTGACTACGGAGATAATATATCTCATTATTGTGGGTTTTGGTATATCCTGCCTCATCATAATTTTATTGGCACGGACGTATAGATCTCAGGTGCTATACTTTGTTTCCTTCTCATAAGAATATTTTCCCTACCTATTTAAGATTCTCTACAGTTTTTCGTTTAAAGTTAAATGTAGAAAAAGTAATTTTGAAAGCGGCAGGTATATCAGAATTTCATTTTTTTCCGGTTACACTGGACCAAACTTTCAGTATTTATTATTGATGCATTTAAACAGATTTCGTGGATCAAATTCGAATCTGTAAGATTATACGTTCACTTTTAAAATTATGTTCTACCCTTGTATAAGTCCATCTATCGATTTATATTTTATTCAGCCTGTGAGCATTGTTCCATTTTTGCTTTATCGTCCAAGTAAGTACTTATTATAACTTATTATATAATTAGCCCCCTTTCAAATACTATAACTTAGAATATACTTACCTCTCTCTGTCACTGTCTCTGTCTGTCTCTCTCTCTATCAATCTACCAATCGATCTATCTATCTATCTATCTATCTATCCCTGTAATATTACAGAAAGAGATAGATCGATCGATTGGTAGATTGATAGAGAGTGAGACAGACAGAGACAGCTAAGTATATTCTAAGTTATAATATTTGAAAAAGGGGCTAATTATATAATAAGTTATAAAGTACCATTTTTTGAGTCTTTGGTATGACTCTGACCCGGGGATTGAAACCCGGCCTTCCGGATCATTAGCGAATATACTATTCATTAGGCCAATGGCTCGGTAAAGTAAGAGAGTAAGTTGCTATAAGAGACTCAAATAAGCACTAATTCTTGAAAAATTGATTTGACAATAATTCTTTTTGCATGTAATAAAATGTATTTTGAAACTAACATGAAGATATTAGTTCGATAATTTCAGCAAATAGAGCGTGTCAGAATAAGAAAAAGCTTCTGGTGAGAATAAGACGTAGGTCCCCTTTCTTCCTCGAAGAAGTCAGTTTCTACATATCAGCTTCAGTACCATCTCAGCTACCAAAACATAGGCGGTTTTACTAAGGTTGACAGAGCTTCATCTAAAAAGTGTACCAGCAAATATTGCAGCCATTAAGGGATTTTAAATCACAAAAATATGATTTAAATTAAAGTGTTTTTTTTTTTTTCGTTTGGAGTAAACAGAAAGAGGAAAGAGTCAGAACAATCAACGTCGGTACTAAGAAACATGCACCGAAGAATAGCTCAAGGTTATAAAGTATGAGACACCCAATGAGAATCAAACTCACTTGAAGTGGCCTGACTCGCCTTACTTGCCTATTACTTTGAGGGGTTAGTCTACTAGTCGATGCATTATGCTAAAAACAACGATGAAGATATTAGTCATGTTATAGTATTAGAAATAAATGTCTGTCTGTTTTGAGATGGGTTTGGTAGCCGACATGACGGTGGATTACAGATCCTATTGCATTAATGCTACATTCAGTTATTGGATTCTTTTTCTTTTTAACGGGATTGCTTGGCGATCGTTTTCGGTGTTTGTATTGGATATGCAAGGATGTTTCGATTTCTTCTGACAAGATAGATTTTGGCGTGCATATCACTGGCTTTGAATACTTGTCAGACTTGTTTGTGCTCCTTCGTACAAATAACACAGCGCACCGAACAGCTTATTTTGTACAAGTTTCTCCTTCAGCCTATCATCAATCAACTATCCCTGACATTTCAGATCCAGGGATTCGATCCAAAGTTCGCAAAAGCTGCAGTGCTTTCAATCAAACATCCGACTTGTTAAAACGCTTCGGCCGTGGTGGGGGGATCCTGCACCAAACCTAAATGGAGACAAGACTGCTGTGGGATTGAATTAAGAAGTGTATCAATAACAGATAATATTGTAAGGAGTCGACTCTCAGGGGAGCAATAGTTTGCGAGTTGGTATGGAAGATAAATCGGATTGAACAGACGCTTATTAATAACAATTTTGACTTGTATTTAATTCCCTCTCTTAATATTTAGTCCCTTATTGACGGGGCTTAAAATACACGAACAACATCCTATTAATGTAGCTATGACCCTCTCTCAATGAGTGTCCTAGCATCTGATAATTAGACTCTAATTCTGGAGCTCTGTGGAATGCAAAATATGACTTCATTCATTGCCATCGCTCCCGGATCCATTTTCATACAGAGCGGTAGTACCTGGTAGGGCCCCAAATTTGAGTCAAATAAATCTGTTTGATAATTATTTGTATTGGACAGGAATACTTGAAACTGCATAACTGAGTGCAAACAGATTATTACTATTTTGAATATAATTATTTATTTTACTTATAACTTCTCAAAGCTATTTAAATGTATGTAAAATATTTGTACTGAGAATAGTTATTTGAAACTAAAATTGTTTGAAAAAATATTTATATCTTGAAATCATTTGCGTAAATTATCAGCTGCCTTGTTAGCGGGGATTAGAGTATACCGCCTTTATCCTCAGCAAAAGGGTAAGACTACACAACAATAGGATGTCGTAGGTATGACACTGAAATATATCCGGAGGTGAGGCTTGAGATCAAGGAAATATGGAGTACACCTTTATGTATTTACCCCACTCTGCACGAGGTGAATGAGACACAAGGTCAGTTTTTGACTGGTTAAAGTTGAGTGTTTTCCATCAATACCGGTTAATATATCAAAGTTAAAGTTCAGTCTGCCCTACTATTTACTAAGGAGAGAATATTTGGATTCGTATCTTTCCCAGTCATTTCGTGAAATGCAAAAGTTCTCGTCCATGATTTGAACTTGGGTTGCCTTATCCATTTCCTACTTTGCCCTGTTGTCTTGGACAGAAGAATACACCGACTACACCTCTGCTGAGGGGTAAGACCACCACCAACAAGTGCCCTGGATATGACACAAAGAAATCTTATGGTGTGGTTACATGAATGCTGGAGCTTTGGGAAATGCGGAGTACCCCTTCATTACCATCACGCACAAGTCTACTCTTGCCCGGAATGGTAGCACCTGATAGGATTCTAGCTATGGGTCAAATAGAACTAAACTCTGTACTTATGTTAAACTGAATTACTTGAATAAAACTGTTTTGATATTTAAGTTGTGAACTTATGCTAATCGGAACTGCTTGAATTAGAACTATTTTGACATTGAAACCTGTACTTACGCTTGCTATACGGAAATGTTTGAAATAGAATTGTTTATTTGTATAAAAATGGATCTGGCATTAAATAACCTACAATGGTTGATATGCTAAAAACTCAACCAACCAACCATTTCCTACAAACGATAAGCATTACACCAAGAACCTCTCGTCCAATACCCCTATATAGACATTACTCCCAGGTTCATTCTGATCTGGAGTGCTACTGGTTTTTAACGTTCTGTCTTTTAGTCAAACGGACCGTTTTGAAAATGATCAATTTTGGATAAAAAAACCATTTAATTTTCTGAAAACAAACGATTAGGATTAGAGAACAGGAATCGTTATTTGCAGATTAGAATTATTGACATCATCTATCTGTGAGCAAACAGATGATTATTATGAGTAAAAAGTTTAATTTAAAAAGAATTATTGCAATGTGGAAATTGTAAGTATGATTATAATAAAACACTTACAAATTAATCAAATTTCGGCATTAAGTAACCCATAAAGATTTGATATGTCATTAAAAATAAATCAAAGCATTTTAATTTTAGCTTTTTTGTCGCAGCTCACTCTACTCGTCGTTTCTACTGCAGGGTGGAAGGTCGTGTATCAGAGTGAATAGTTAAGTAAATTTGATCCGCATACGATGTCTTACATTTCCGAGCTTTTGTCAAATAAAGGTCCATTTTTTAAAAGAAACTTAACGTAACTTAATTGGTAAAGCAACCGTGGTGTAATAGTTAAAGTGATGGACTGCAGAATCGTAGTAAGCGAGTTCGTACTCCAGTGGTGCTATTACGTTCACTTTCGTACAGTTATCCTTGGGAAAGGTATGAACACCCTTATCCTCCCAGCTATGGGTTAAATATTACCACTACTGTTCTTCGAGGAGAATAGCTTTGGGATTAAATAACCTACAGAAGTTGATATGCCATTAAGCAAAGAAACCAACATAAAGCAACTGCTATATAAAAAAAGAAAAACAGTTCAATAGGACTAGAATTTTAATGGTTTGTTTTGTGGGTTATTTTCATGCCAAAACCATCCTTTTGGTTCTATGTAATTATAAGCTTGGGAAATAAGGAGGGGGGTAAAAATCTTCGCAAGGCTATTCCTGTTGTATAACCACATACATATACATATACAAATACAAATATAAGCAGAAACATAATCAAACATAATATACGAACTTCAATGAACAAACGAACACACTTCTTTATAAAAATATATCTCTCACACTTTAATCTCGAAAGGGTTGATGTTGGTTGTGTGTGAGATATAAGCTGGAGAGTGGGACAGACTGCTACATATTGACCCCGAGTTCTTCTGACCATAGCAGCACTTCTTCCTCATCTTTGCTGGGGTTGCACAACCGTGGGTAACTGATGGCCCGAAGCCCTTTGTCTGCCGCTGGCTCTCACTTCAGCATCTTGTTCCCAGCTGACTCAAGCCGTCAGTGTGCTGGTTATATTATTGTTTAACGTTCACCTGATTCCGCTGTTCCTCCGCTTATTTACACAGGTGCATCTCTTGATTGATGGCTCGGTCGAGGGTCAATATGTTACATTCGTCCGATATTGAATGTAATAGCGTGACTGGAGTTTGAACTTGCTAATTAAGGTGTCACAGTTCATCATGTTAACCATTACGTCGCGTGGATCCCCCTACCCACAAGAGTTTGAGTCTTTACGAGAAATTGTATTGAATAGATTTGTTTTCTCTATATTTTTTTTTAGTTTTCAGTGAAGAGGTTTTCATTGCTAAAGAAATAGCATCATTTGAGCTTTTCAAAAAAATCCTCTAAAGCTTTTTATCTTTTCTTTTCTATGAAAAAATCGCGGTTAAATCTAAACCTTTTTCATGATTTTAATTTAAAATGATGAAAACGAGACATCTCTGTAGGTGGGGACTTACAATGGCGACGTGGCTAACTTGCTGGACACTGATACCGTCGTAAGCGAGTTCAAACTCCAGCCGAATAATTACGTTAAGTTTCTGACTTATACCATTTGGAAAGGTATGACCTCCCTTTTTCTTCTAGATAGGGGTTAAATATTACCACAATTGTTTTTCTACAATAATAGCTTTGGCATTAGATTACCAACGAAATTTGACATGCTATTAAAACAAAGAAACCGAACCCCAAACCCTCCTGGATTTGTGGACATTGATTATTATTGTTTATAGAAGGAATTCTCTTATAGGCTAGAGCTGAACAGCGACAAAAATATGCCTTTGTCAAGCAGCGTAAGTTACGTGGGTGGTGAAACAGGATGTGTTTTTGTGTCTTAAAGTAAATAAAACATGACAGAAAGGCCATGTGAGGTGCGTGGGTGTCATAGCAGAAGGAAGTATGAATCTAATCTGCAAATGATGGTGTAGCCCTTGTTCTTCATATGCGGAGAGTGGTGATTAACTCTTCATTGCTAGATCTATGACAACAAGGATAGGGTGGGCGTCCGGAAAATTATATAACCACTGAAGATTTTCGACTCAAAGTGCGAACGGAGCCGGCAGAAGAGTCAGGCCACTCTGGGCACTGTATTTGTGCCAGGGAGCTAGATTTGAGAGGTAGAGAAAGGCCTGAGCTGTACGAGACCAACTAAAATTAGGAGCTAAGATGATTAGATGACTTGCGATCATGTTAGAAACACAAAGCAGAGAAATGTGAAGAAAAAGATTCATAAAAGTAGTGAAACGTGAAGAAATACACTCACAAAAGCGGGTAAGATCCCTGAACAAGGAAAAAGAGGTACCTTGCGAAGGCGCTAAAGTTGAAAAACATTTAAAAGCTGAGAAGATAAGATGTTTTCAGTCGGCCCTGTACCAGTGTCACGAAAGAAAAACAAAGAAGCGGAGAGGATCAAACGTTTTAAATAGGCCTGTCGCCAGGCTCGTGAAAACAGAATGCAGAAGAAGCAGTTCACTGAAAATTCGTTTCCGTCTCTCTCTGTATATTTTAGTCGTTTTCGACACTCTCCTTCACTCCACAATTTCGTACACTTCGTTATAAAAGGAAAAGAAAAGAAGTAGATTATATTTTTATACATTTGCGCTATGTTTTTTTCTTTCTTGTATATTACAATAGGTTAAAAGTAACATCTTAAAAAGTTGCACATTTGGGGTCATCTTTGGGTATCCATGGAGAATGTAAAAGGATATTCATATATATAGTGGAGGTGCCTGTGATGTAATGGTTATCGTCGTAGGAAATGGACACGGTGACACGAGTTCAAACCCTGGACGAGGCTGATTGCATTTCACATAGCACTAATACCCTTGAGAAAGATATGAATCCAATTATTCTCCCTCCAGTTATGGGTAAATAGTAGAGCAGACTGTGTTCTTCAGCCTTGGTGAGGTAACTTGTCTAGGTGAAGGAAAACTCTGAATTCAAACCTGTTAAACTCCGCTTAAAAATTGACTATGTGTCATATCCTGCCCGAGCGGAGGGGGTGGTAAATAGGGTAAACGAATATTCATCCAGATTAATGCGGGAGAAAGTGCATTAAGATGATTTTGGCCTGAAATATTCGTTGATTGATTGTAAGGTCATGTCGATGAATAATATTATACCAAGAGTTTTGGAAATTTGGTTCATATTTACATTTTTTGTGAAGTTGTTTCTTAAGAGTCTTTCTTTCACTGTCCAACGATTGTTAAACAAAAAAAAAAAAAACAAAAACATCTACTTGATCAATAGATTGGCTTCTAACCGGAACTATCACTCAGAATAGGAATGGATCTTGCAATGAAGATTTAATCCTCTCTCTCCAGATTGGAAGAACTAGGGCCTCAAATTATTTGTAGATTAGTGTCATACTCAGGACACCACCTTTTAAGGGTTCTTTTTCCTTCTGCAGAGGATACCGTGAGTGTTTTCTAAGCCTCGGCGATAGCCATGTGGTCTAGAAGAGGACGAAAAAATAGCTGGTAATGGCACAAGCAGGGATTTTTTTATTAGGTTCGCTAGGGTCTACTGAATGTGAACGTATGCTGTTAGTCGAAAGAAACAAGGAATCCAGGTACTTCGCTGAAGATTTTGCCCACTAACATCCGCTGATATATGAACACCGTTTTGGTTTAAGAACTGATTTAGATTGGTTATTTCGTTTAAAAGCATAACAGCCCTTGGGGTTTATTAATACCAAATCTTATATATATATATATATATATATATATATATATATATATATATATATATATTATATATATAACGAATTGGGGCTCATTTGTTTTCGCACGGTTAAGTGTTATCAAGAATTGCTCTCTAACACTGATAATTCTTATTAATATTAATCATTTGTTTGTGAACAATCTAATTTGTTTTAAGTATTGCTATCTCAGCGCAAGTGACCTTCAACCACCAACTTCTAGCATGTTGAAGATAAAATAAGTTTTTTTTTTGTGTGTGTGGGTTTTATGGCATATCAATGTTAGTCGGTTATTTAATACCAAATCCATTTTGATACAAATAAACAATTCTCTGTCAAACAAATAAGTTTAACGTAACTACGCAGTTTAATTGTGAAAACTATTTCTGTTTCAAGCTATTCAGTTTAGTCAAACAGTTCTAATTCATACAATTTAGTTTAGTATAAGTATAATTTTTGTTTACACGCAGTTAAATGTCAAAACACTTCTAGTTCAAACAATTCGGCTTAACATACAAAAACAGTTCCCATTCAGACAATTCAGTTTAACATAAGTATGCAGTTTAAATGTCAAAACAGTTCTATTTCAACTAATTCAGTTCAGCATAAGAACACGGTTTAGTTCCATTCTAGCCATAGATAGGACCCTATCAGGTGCTACCACTCCGGACTAGAGTGTACCTTGAAGCGATGGCAACGAAGTGGTACTCCGCATTTCCCTTAGCTCCAGCATACTGGAATCTCACCATCAGATTGCTTAGTGTCATCTCCAGGACACTGCAGAGAATCAGACGGTGTATTCTACAGCCCCAGACAAGATAAAAATAAGACTGGTTATTTTTTGCTCATAAGTAATTAAAGAATTCGGTACAATCATGTTCAGTACGAGGGGTTGAGATGACGAGACGATTGATCGGAATTAGACCCCTTCGACCGCCCGTCTAACCCAGTAAGAACCAAAAGGGTTATTGCAGGTCACGTGATCACTCAGTTGCCTGGCGAAGGACTGTCGACGACAGGGATCCCATTTTTGGTCGTCACTCATGACCAACTGCTACCCTCGTTGCAAGATAGGGATCTTATCCTTCTGCAGAGGTGCAGTTGGCGTACTCTACAGCGCCAACTTGCTGGATCTCTCTCTCTCTCTCTCTCTCTCTCTCTCTCTCTCTCTCTCTCTATGTCCATATCTCTCTTTCTCTCTCTCTCTCTCTATATATATATTTGCTGATAATGTTGTTGCTTTTATGTGGGTGATGCATCCGTTGATACAATTTTCGAAAATGTATGATTTATGGATAAAAACAGCAATAGGGAAAAAAAGGAGCAACGCTCCACCAAAAAGAAAAAAAGCTCACAAACAAATGATTAATATTCTATGATAACTAAAAAAATATTGCATTTTTTTGCTCTTATCTACCGCATTCAACTAACCGACTAACATAAATAAATATGTACCTCATGTGTAACTGTTCTTAATCAATAGATAATTATTGTTTATACATCAGGCAAACGCCATTTTTATTTCATTACCAGTCTGTCCGTTTCTTTTTCTTTATGAAGTCCAGACTTGTCATTTTGGTAGTATATCATTAAATTGTTTAGATGTAACTACTATATACAGAGACGACAAATAAATCTGTAACATCCAAAATATGAAAATTCAATAAAAATGCATACAAGTTGTATACCTGTGATTTACAATATATGATTTACACATTCAAATTAATAAGTGATACAGGTTCTAAGATAAAGGATACATCAACAATACTTATATTTCCTATTATTAAGCAGGATAATTTTCTTAAACAACTAACACTGACCTGTAAAGGATGATACGGTGCAGCTGTATAAATTTTACGCCTGAAGACGACTGAAGTCTGAACATTTTTATCTGAATATGGACTAGTCTTTAGAATTCATTGGTCAAAATCAGCAACGTCTGCAAGGATAATGCAATCATTCCTTATCACATTTAAAGTGTTCTTCCTGTCCATGTGTGATATATATATATATACATATAATATATATATATATATATATATATATATATATATATATATATATACTATATAATATATATATGTCTGTGCTGTGTGTGTGTGTGTGTGTGTGTGTGTGTGTGTGTGTGTGTTGTGTGTGTGTGTGTGTGTGTGTTGCAATATATTATGTAAAATTGTAATCATAGTCAGTATTACAGGGGAATTGAACTCGTTTCTTTATAAATGGCAAGTTTCTTAAATTTTTAGATTGATTTCTATACTTCGGTTGCATTATCTAATCTACTGAAATCGATGCCAACATATGCATAGGTTAAGCATAGATGCTATTAATAACGTATTGATTATATGGAAATCTGATCTGAAGAAACAAAACGGGAATAATTCCAGGCTGTTGCCGTGTAAGTACTATTAAATTGTTGCACTACCATGACTTTGACAAAAACGCTTGGAGATAAAGCTAGACGAGAATTTTGGAAGACTACTGCGTGCTGTTTTTATGAAGTCCTGGAAGTCTGCCATCACATCACAAAGCAGCTACTGCACGGCTTCTTACGTCTTATCTTGAAAACCTTTAAAGTAAGACTAGGAAAATATGCTGGTGAGTTAAGAACGAATTCATAAGCGATGCTTTACTATGGACTCTTATATACAAACTTATCAGCGTTTCCAGACCAGAAAAATCTTATATTCCCCATCTTTATGTGAACATTAGATTCTATTTAGATCATTTACCAAGAGCAATTGGGATGGATGGTGAGAAGGAGTAAAGGGAATCCGTGCTGTTAACATGGCTTGATGATGATGATGATGATGATATAACTGCAGATTTATTATCCATGAGAGGATTAATTTTTTTACATGTTAAACGTATTGAATACTGTATGAGATTTGTTTTGAAGAAAATTTACGTATAAATAACAAATAAAACAAAAAGCTAAAAAACAACGAAACGAAGGTACTTAAGACTGACGTTCCAATTTTGTCTTTCAGTTGGTTGGTTCGTTGCTTGCTTCTGTATTTTACGACATGTCAACTCTTGTTGAGTTATTTTATAGTGAAGACTCTTTAACAATTATGGTCGCTGTGAAATTCTGTCGAATAGTGTGAATAAGTAAGGTGTCATAACGAATCTTATTCATACTGAGATAAACTTACAGGATTTTTCTCAATGGGTATAAATAATATGGTTTTACAGGTATAAAAATCGTACTGTATCCAGTTATATATTACCTTTAAATAAGTATACCTCTAAAAATAAAAAGTAAAAATACCAGGATGCATTTTAGTGATAAATTTTCAAAATTAAATTTAGAACTGATATTATCATACATTATTTATAACTAAACTCTGTAGCATTGAAACTCTGTAACAAAACATGAATATGTTGCAATCGAAACAATTTTTGAATTTATTTAAAAGAGAAATAAAGAAAAAACAAAAACAAAACGACGATCTAACTAAATAAAATTGAAAAAATGCATAGTGGAATTATGATCAGTTTAGATAAAAAAATAATTGCTAAGAATATTTGTTTCCTTGTAGATTGTTCTACTTTAATAAATAAAATCCTAATATCTTATGTTTGGGAGAAAACGATCTTTTTTTAAAGAAATTGTTGAGGTCTACTCTTGGCTGTCTTTCCAATTTGGACTTTAGTGATTTTTATGAATAAGTAATTCTTAAGCTGATGAATTTCATAATAACATAGTTTAGTCACCCACATAACTCTATTTTTGCTGCGAACCTAACCACAACCTTTCCTTTAAAATCATGGTCTAACCATAAAAAAGGTAAGTAATAAGTTGTTAATATTTTCAGGGTTACATATTTATAATTCAATGAAATATAAGACATATTTACATTCAAGAATGTTTTCACAGAAATAATGATCAAAGTTATGCGATTTATTTTGCGTCATAGTGATTTTTTTTAATTATTATATTTTACGATTGAAGCCACACTGCCGGAATAGAATTCTGTGGAGTTTGGTGATAAATAATTGTTAAGAATATCCGTTAGTCTTGTACATTGATCGACTAGAAAAAAATACTTGTATGATTGGTTTCAAAAATTATACAGAGAGAGAGAGTGAGAGACACACACACACACACACACACACACACACACACACACACATATATATATATATATATATACATACACGAATGGCATTTAATAAATAAGGTCATTGGGGGGGTCCTAAATTTAAAACTTAAATTGTTTAATAACAAAAATGACATTAATCTCGAAAATATATTTGATTTGTGGCTATTCAAACAAAGTACGCAAAAATAGGGAACAGCATCTCCTACCAAGTTGGGAACCTAGCTGGAATAGTAAATTTGATTATCTATTCTATCTTCAACTTCAGTTTTTCGAATCTGGGAATTTTCATGTTCAACATGACTATACTTATTAATTACCGAAGTTATCGATTATGTGCCCCAAAATGTCTTAAAATTTTATCTATGCATATTAGTGGGACCCTACAGTTTTCGAGGCTATTACCAAAAAAATATTTTCAGCAAACATAAACAGAATATACAGAAGCACGTTTTTAAACACCATAAAAATATCAAAATACTAAAATAATTATTATCAGTAAAATGTTAAAAGAATTAGTTATCGGAAAATAAATTTCCTTTTATGGAGTGATTTTTCTACTTGATGACATCTACGAACGAAAAATACTTTTCCCTTTTTAACTCATAAAAAAGCGTTTAGTGATATATCTTCATTGTTAAACACTTGGTCAACATCCATTTACACGTGACACCAATCCCTTAGGATTCATAAATGTTTCAGTCATTAAATATAAACAGTTATGAAATAAGAATAATCTCATGTGGGCTGCGGATAATAAATTTATTAAAAAAATTACCAAAAGCATTCCCAAAATTTATGTTTGTTTGGATTTAGTTTCTTTGTTTAAAACTTTGGTTCCTCTGCTTAATTGCACATTGGCCTTCCTAAGTTACTTAATACCAAAGCCGTCCTTAGGGAACAATACTGGTGCTAAATAACTCATAGATGTTGGATGGGATGAGAAGGTTCATATCTCTCCAAAGAGAATTAATCTAAAATTGAACATAATCGCGCAAGTGGGTTTCGAACTCACTTTACAGCTTTGTCGCAGTCCAGCACGTTACCCAATACACGATGAGGCACTTGATTTGTTTAAGAGTACATGAATTCCATATTTACAATTTAATGCTGAAATTTGTTTAATTTGTAAATATTTAATTGAAATACCTCTATTTTCAATGTTACCTTGTATTTCTTAATTGCGCACATTTTTTGTCTATAATCATTTATTTGCACTCATTTATACGATTTCATTAAGATTAATAATCTCTACACAATTATATACTTTAATTATACATTCCTATTCAATAATAATCATTTGTTTATACGCAGTCATATGATCTGAGATATACCTATCTGACGCTGATAATTTTCAAACATTATACGGTCACAAGTGACAAATACTAATAATTCTTAATAAACAATTAGAGCTCAAATTAATTATTCCAGATGGAAAATAATTGTTTAGAGTTAAATGGTTTCAATGAATTCTATTCAAAACTAATAATTTTTAAAGAGATACGATTGACCCATAGACGAGACTCAAGATCAGAGTTGACATGACAGTCATAGAAATGAAGTAGTCCACTAAAGTGGAGCCTCGCCATTGAATTCAATGTATCATTCACAGTAACATTTACAGAACACACCATTTTTTAGGGCGTTAACATTTATGTGTTTATTCCTTCGTTAATTATTATGATTGTAGTTATGTATTATTACCAAACCCTACAGCAATGAAAATTCACAACCAAAAATCCAGTTGCATACACACACATATATATATATATATATATATATATATATATATATGCGCAAATGATTTTAGATTTAGAATTTAGGTCTTTATTATTTAATATACTTTGGATCTTCACGTATTTCTGACTTAACATCTTTTTCAGTGGATTTCAATTGCTAAGTTAAGAACCGGCTGTTTTTTCTTAGAAAAGATTAATTGATTGGTTGTTTTGATTTTGCGTAATTCTGCTTTTGTGTCGGTGAATGTCCCATGAGTGTCGGTTGTTATTTAAGACCTCTGGTCTTTGTAAATGTTGCCTTATGTGTATATATTTATAATTATGCACTCTTTGTATGTGTGAACTGACGTATACATCTACATACCCCCATATATACATATACTCGTACACACATATATTTTCAATGGTATTAGGTTGATATTTTCTTCTTTGTTCTTCCTCTCTTTGTCCCTCGGATCATGTTTGTATATTTACACGTATACATATAAACTCTATTTTAACAGTCAGTATCCCAAGAGTTGCGTAAAATCCATTTCTTACACCCTAACACGTAGGATCTGCGCGATAGCCAATAAGAAAACGGACGGCAAGGCCGCCTTGAAGAATTTTGATTAACCCTCCAATAGAGGCGATATCTCATAACACTAATAAATAAGGGATTTGAAACTGAAGAACAGATACCATTAGAAAAAATATGAACCCTACCAAAAATATAACAGCGAATAACCTTTAGCATACGTCTCAACATTCAATAAAAACAACCCAGTATTTTCCCAGAAATATTAATGAATCTAGACCAACTTAAAAACTATGACAGAATTAAGATCTACTCGACACAACAAAAATCATTAAAAGCAAATGACAACGAAAAACTTAAAGCACACACTAACCACATTCAAATTTGGTAAACACACAACGCACGGAGTCTCAAAGGTTCAAAATAAAAGTTGTGGAGTATATAATATAATCATAAAAGGAATATCTCATACCTTCGAAGACCCGGAAACAATTCATAATACATAGACATTTAAGCTACACTCACAAAATAGTCTCCAAAATCAAATGCACGAACTGCAACGAGATATACAGAGGATACACTCAAGCACTAAACAATAGAGTATCCTTACCTAAAAACTACATTAAATTATCAGAAAATAAGAAAATTTATATATCAAAACAACTTTAAAAACCCAGCTTGGGAGATTTTAAAATAGTGCAAATATACCAGATTGATTATTACTTATAACTCCAAATAAAAGAAAAATACTTTATGGATATATGTAAATTAACATTAAGCAGGGCCTAACAACACACACACGCACACCCACACACATGCACTCACACACACAAACTTATACACACAGACTAACTTAGAAATACATAGAGTTATGGGGTTAAATGCATTCTTACATGAATTAAACCCAACAAATGCACTTTAAAAACTTGTGTATGTATATATAAATATACTTACATATATACGTGTGAATATACTCTGGCAGAAAGAAAGATATATATATATATATATATATATAAAGAGAAAGAGAGAGAGAGAGTGAGAGAGAGGGGAAAATAAAGAATAACGGGGACAAAAATTAACCCAATACCCTGTAAATACGAGGCTCCTTCAATAAGTTTCCAGACTTTTTTTCGTATGGGTACTTTTATTGATAGTACACACATGAAACTCTAGTCCCCTTCCAAGTAATCTCCTACGGGTGCAATGTACTTGTTGTACCGTTCCAACAACATCTGGAAGGCCCTATGGAAGTCCTCTTGTGTGAGCGTGTCAATGAACTTCGTCACAACCTCTTTCATCTCCTCAATTGTCTCATAACGTCAGTCTCTAAGTTTTTCCTTGAGCTTAGGGAATAATCAAAAGTCACAGGGAGCAAGATCTGGACTATACGGAGGATGGGGAACTGTCTTGATGCTCAACTTAGTCAAATAGTCTGTGACAAGGATGGAGTTGTGGACTGGTACATTGTCCTGGTGGAAATGCCGCTGAGCAGATTTGAAGATTGCTGGCCTCGTCAGGAGGAATCTCTTCCAGAACACCCTTAAAACCTCAACATAGTATTCCCTGTTGACTGTCTATTCAGTGGAAACCCAGTGCATGTAGATCATACCGGTGCTGTCAAAAAAGGGATCATCAAATGTTTGTGAGTGGATTTGCTCTGTCTGGCCTTCTTGGGCCTGGGAGAGCCAGCATGCTTCCACTGGGAACTCTGTTGCTTGGTCTCTGGGTCATAGCAGTAGATCCAGCTTTCATCGCAGGTCACCAGAGTGTCAAGAACTGCGGGATCTGACTTGATCAGCTCGACCATCTCACTGCTGTCATGACAACGTCTTTCTTTCTGATCTTCTTTGAGCACGCTTGGGACAAACTTCGTGCAAATCTTCTACATCTTCAGTTCCTCGTGAATAATTGTGTGTACAGTTCCCACACTGACATCAAACTGAGCACTTATTGTCTCTATAGACACATGACGGTCCTTATCCATGAAAATCTTTATTTGCCCAAACAACTCCGGTGTTCTGACTTCCTTACTCCTCCCACACCTCTCATCATCCCTCATAGACTCCCTGACTTCCTTGAATCTCTTATGCCACTTAAACACTGAGGCTCGATTCATGCAAGATCGTCCAAAAGCAATCTGAAGTATTCCATACGTTTCCGTGTTATTTTTTCCAAGTTTAAAACAGAATTTTATAGCATATCGTTCTTCAAAAGTGTCCTCACGTCCAGATTGCATTTTTAAAATTCACCAGCTGTGACAATCAGGCTTTAGTAGGGTGTATTCTAATTCCTGCTGTAGCTGTTCATTTAAACTAGAAATCATAAAAATCTATAGAATGTATAGCAATAACATCCTGAATTTTCAAGAGTCTTCGACAATTTTAAATGACAGTACAAAAAAAAAGTCTTGAGACTTATTGAAGGCACTTCGTATGTGTTCGAGTATATGTATACATCAGTGTATGCATGAGTACACATGTAATGTATACACGAGTGTAAATACATGTATACGTGTGTACGTAAATACAAAGTACATACTTATATATACTGAAAAAAAAAGCAAATATTTACACAGACCAGAGGTCTTCCTGGCCAATTAACTTGAATGAGACATTCACCGACACAAAACTGGGATTAAAGAAAATGAAAGCAACCGATCAAATTAATCTTTACAAGAAAATAAAACCCAGCTAGAAAATGAATTAGGCATTAAAAATTTTCCCGAAGAAGACGTATTGTACGAAACACCATCAGAGAAAAATTATATGAAATAATAAAACCAGAATACCAAATTTGATATCATTTGCGGAATTACTCATTTTAATATATTTACTTTCCACTTGTTGAACCAACAACAATGTTTTTATATGTATTCATATTTACCAACCCCTCTTTTCAGGCAGGATAGGGCACAAGGTCAATTTTTAAACGGAGTTTAACTGGTTTGAATTCAGAGTTTTCCTTCCCTTAGACTATTTGTCCTCACCAAGGCTGAAGAACCTAGTCTGCTCTACTATTTATCCATGGCCGGAGGGAGATAATTGGATTCATACCTTTCCCAAGGGTATTTGTGCTATGTGAAATGCAATCAGTCTCGTCCAGGATTTGAACTCGTGTCACCGTGTCCATTTCCTACGACGATAACCATTACACCACGGGCCCGTTTTTATATATATAGTCGTCCACAGAAAGATTGTTTCATAGTATCACAACTCTTCAGTGTAGCGAGACATGCAAGATGCTTCAAATTTGAATCGAAACCCGCCCAACTTTACGTTAGACTTAGTATCTTACCACTAAGTTACAAGGCAACATACGTCAGCTCTGGAATTATAATGCATTATGTATTGGCTTTCATTTGTTTAAATTTTTGCGCTACCGGATATCAGAGTGCTCAATTTGTTCGAAGAGCTTTGCATTATGCGAGTGGCAGCCGTTGATTCCTTCGCCAGAGTGCTCAACCCCCGGGAGGGGAGCGTATATATTGTCATCTACAGACAGTCTGTTTCGTTGCATCACAAATACATATATTTGGGCTGCATTTCTTCGTTGAGGCATATTTGATTAAACTATATAGACAATTTTATGTATATATTTTTGTATTTATCTTTCGAGTTGCCGTATCGATCTTTTGATATCAGGCTGCAATTGGTTAATAAACCTTCCTTAATTAATTTTTCTTATGTACATTCAGCTCCGTCTTGGGTCATCATCAGGAGGTGTGTATATTGCAAAATTGATATAACCTTTGTATCTACATGACCACTTTGTAAGAATTAGGCATTTATTGTTTATACTGGTGTAATTTTTAATGAAATATATATATATATATATATATATATATATATATATATATATATATATAATTATTCTTCTTAAATATAAGTTGCCGCCGATGTTTGCGACTTGGAATCGTTGACCACTTGTCGATATTAAGTGGTATGACAGGCAGAAGTAATCAATGAACGATAAGACATGATTTCGACGTTAAACCTCTGAAGGTATCCCCAGTACAATCGTATATTCCCTAAATATCCATGCAAACACATCACTACCCTAGCCAGTAAGCGCTTCAGTGTCAAGAAAAGTTTGTAAACAACTTGCCGAAGGCTCCACTTCGTCTACCGACAAGTTTGCAGAATGCACACAGGCAGCTCTTATCTGTCTATTTTCCACAAAATATTTAAAGATAAAATAAAAACAAAACAGAAATGAAACATTATATTCTTCAAAGTAAAAGGAATTTGGCCAAAAGATTCTTTGTATGGATGAAAATAAAAAGGATATTGATGCGGCATCACTAAAAGAAAGAAAAAGAGGATTGCCATAGAGTTGTTGGGAGTTTTGCCTAGTGGCACAAACAGGCAGGCGTTCTCTTTACCGCAAAAATATGAATGAGTTTTCTCCAGGAACATTTTTATTCAGTGGGTAATATTGTAAATATTGTTTAGGACCAGAATTCTATTAAAGAGACCGTTGTGAAAATAATTTTTAAACAACGGAACTGAAATTGGTAAATACCTTGATATACTGTCCATAGATCAAAAGTCTTTCTGGATGGAAATGCACATACAAACACACACAACTAAAATCACACTCTCTCAATCTCTTTCTCTCTTTTTCTATTTCTCTCTCTCTCTCTCTCTCTATATATATATATATATATATCACTCTCACTCTCACATGCACACACACACAACTATACATACACTGTATTTCTTTCTCGCTCTATCTATTTCTCACTCTCTATCTCACTACACACATACACACACGTACGCACACGCACGCGCACTCTCTCTATCTCTATCTCTTTCTCTCTCTATTTCTCTCTCTCTCTCTATCACACTCATACTCACACAACTACATTCACACAGTCTCTCTCTTTATTTCTCTATCTCTCTGTAAGACTAACACACACACACACATACTCACACACGCGTGCCATACACACACACCTACACACCCACTCTCTCTATTTCTCTTACTGTATTTTTCTCACTGTATCTCTCTCTCTCTCTCTCTCTCTCTCTCTCTTTCTTACACACACACTCACATATACATATATATATATATATATATATATATAGGAGAAAACGATATGCAAAAAAATATCTGAAGACATCTTTTAAGAATGATGAATGCAATAAAGTATTCGGTTGCAGATTAGCAGAGCAGCATAGAAACTAATATAGTAATTGCTTCATCTTTCTTTGCTCGTTTATTACTCTTAATTTTGTGCATTAAAAAAGTGAAAAAAAAAAGTAAAGAAAAAGGAAACAAAATTCAAGACAGGCTCATGGGACACAATCTGATGTTTTTAAGTTGTTTTTTTAACTCATGAAACTTATAGTAACAGATGAGCAAAAGAATGCTACTTAGTAATCCTTTTACAATATATATATATATATATATATATATATGCTAAAATGAAGTAAATAGACATAGAACTCATTTATCTAGTTGCTCAGTCGGCTGGGGCTGTAGAGTAAACTGATTGCTTCTCTGCAGAGAGGAAACACTCCCCCAACAAGTGTCATGGATATGACACGAAATAATCAGATGGTGATGTTCCAGTAATTCTGCAGGTTTGGGAAATGCTGAGTACACCTTCGTTGCAATCACTCGAAGGTCCACTCTAGCTGGCAGTGGTAGCACCTGATAGGGCCCTATCAACGGGTTAAATTGATCTAAACTGTGTACTTATGCTGAAGTGAATTGCTTTAAATAGAACTATATTGACATTTAAACTGTATACTAAACTGAACTGTTGGAAATGGAACCATTTTTGTATGCTAAGATGAATTGTTTGAAATAAAACGGTTTTCACTTTTAAATGTGAGTAAACAAAAATTATACTTATACTAAACTGAATTCTTTGAAATGAGACAGTTTTTATACACTAAAGAAAATTGTTTGAAATGCAGCTGTTTTGAAAATTGAAACTGTACTTACGCTAAATTTAATTGTTTGAAATAGAACTGCTTTGACGATTAACTGTGAGTAAACAGAAACTATACTTATACTAAACTGAATCCTTTGAAATAGAACTGTTTTGACATATAACTGAGTAAACAAAATCTATGCTTATACTAAACTGAATATTTCAATTATAAATGTTTGACTAAGCTGAATACCGTGAAATAGAAATGTTTTTGACAATTAAACTGCTCTTACGCTAAAACGAATTTTTAAACATAGAATTGTTTATTTATATAAAATGGATTTGGCATTAAATAACCTACAAAAGTTGATATGCCCTAAAACCCAAATAAACAAATACGTATGGCTTATCTAATTACGTGAGGGAAATAAAGGAAAATCTAGGTACAGATCCAATATCAAAATGGGAGACAGTAAAAAAATTCTGTCAGTATAAAGTGGGGGATAAATACTGCTATTTATGTCTAGAGAAGAAACTTGCCACAGTAATCCAAACGAATCACTTGACAAAAGGTTGGAAATAATTAAAGTTTGCAGGCAAGAGAAAAGTTGGCTTCTTGCTTGATGAGTCACAATTTATTTTATCTTGTTTGTTATTTCATTGTTCTTCATTTACTTATCTGTCTATTTATCAATTAATTCGTTTATTTATTTAGTCATTTCTTTATAACCTTTTTTATATGTTAATTTTATTCTTCCAAGTGTCACGTGGTCTACCACTGAGAGGAGAGAAATAAGAAATTTCCCCTACCCCTCTGTGTTTGAATTAACAGGCCGCCAAAGACTGACTGTTAAAAGAGGAATGAGGAATGTAGATCAATTCCTCGCGGCCGAAGTAACAAATCCAGGTCAGAATGAAAGCCAGTTCCCCATTTGCCCGAAGAAGGAATCTTAACTGGAACTTATTTTGCGAGGGATCAAGTGCCAGACTGCCCCGACTTCACACGTGCGAAAAATAAACTCCCGTTCTGGGATAAATATTTTAATGGCACCGTCACACTAGTGGCTTTTTAAAATCAATAAAATGTAGTTTGGTCTAATCCTCCTCGGAAATATCCTGATGATCAATTTAGGTGAAAACTATGTCGATTTTTTTCTGACAAGGAAGGCACACACACACACACACACACCCACACACACACAAATATATATATATATATATATATATATATATATATATATATATATATATATATATATAAAACATGGGAAGGGACAGAGCTACTCGTGTTCAAGTTCTGGACGAGGCTGTCTGTATTTCCCATTGCAGTGATAACATTGGGAAAAGATGATATCCCCGTGGCGTAATGGCTAAAGTGCTGGACTGTGACCCGGAAAAAAATGAGTTCGAACTCCACTCACGCTATTGTGTTGAATTTCGAACTAATATTTTATGGAATCCTCTCATTCTGCCCGGAATGGTTTAAATAGTATCACTGCTACTCTTCTACTACGATGGCTTTTGCATTCAAAACTGGACGAACTATGATACACAATTAAACCAAGAAACGAAAACATACCAATGGTATGCGTCCGACTATTCTCTCCGGGCGGAATAGACTCTTTAACGTTGGTGTGGCAACTGGTCTAGGAAAAGTAAAATCAAACCTGTTAAACTCTGCTTAAAAGTGACCATATGTCATATTATCATCGTGCGGAAGATGTTATTTAATATGTATGTATATTAAACCAAAAAAGCAGTTGCTAATAAACTTAGGACTTTTATCCTTTATAATGAAACGATCAATTTTATTCTTTCATTTTTATTTCATTAGTAACCCTTGGATTTTCTCCTGGGATTATATATATATATATATATATATATATATATATATATATATATATATATATATATATATATACGTTGAATTGAAATAATGTTAACAATTCGAAAAGAGTAATTTCAGGATCTCAGGATTACAAACAGTCTCCAACTGTTCACAATCCCTATGCATACGTTCTTGGAAACTTCTGCTGAATGTGTCCTCTCCTCGTATCAGCTGCATTTTTCCCATAAAGATACCTCTTTAGAAGAATGATCTTCTTTTGAATTACGGAAAGTTTCCATTAATGCTGCATGTCGAACAGCTTGAGACTGATTGAAATCATTATATCATAAAGGTACTTCCATAGATCTGTTAACATATATTTCAAATCCTCATATATATATATATATATAAGATTTGTGAATTGATTTGCTATTTCTTCTCATTCAAAGCAATACAAACGGACTACGAGTTCAAACGACGTCAATGACTAGTGATGGTCGATTGTTGAAGTGTTTGGTTTACAACATCCGAAATTTTGAAGAATTTTTTAAATTAACCCACATTTGCATAATCTTGTTTGCCTACACGAAAAGGCTAATAAAAATTCAACATTAAATACTTGTCTGTCATCATTCATAAACTATAACTACATTATATATATATATATATATATATATATATATATATTGACGTAAAGTCACACCGTTCTCTCTCCCAGTTTGAAGCATCTCGCCGTCTATCCACGATGAAGAGTTTTAATTCTAAGGAACAGTCTCTCTGGGGATGGCAATATATAGGCTTTCTCCGCCGTGTGTTGAGCTTTCTACTGGGGACTTTGCCGGCTGTCACATGCGCAGAAATCCTGTAGCTCTTCTCAAGAATTAAGTACTCCAGGTAGCCGATAACGGAAAAAGTCATCATCATGGTGTCATGCCGCTAGCATGAATTTTCCTGAACCTCTCTCACGACTCGTCTCTATCGTCCATCGCTCCCGGAAGCCCTTTCAAGCTACATCCTGTATCAGTACAGAGCTGTTGTAGATAGGTTCTAGCTAGTCGTCCAACCCTTGCTTGTCCATGAGAAGAGGTCCACAGGAATACGTCGATTATGGGTTCGTGCTTACTTCTCCAGCAGTGTTCTGCATGTCTGACTCGTCTGACCTGGATGGTTTTCGTGACGGGTTGTAAGTGACCGTACAGCTGCTCTTTTGTTAGATGTTTCCACCAGGCCTTGTTCAATACATGTAAAAAGTAATACGTAAAAAATTACTTCACTTTCGCCGGGAATGACGATGGCGCTGGAGTAAGATGTCCGACTGACGTAAAGCCTTATTGGTTTCGATTCTATCTTGAACCGTTTCGCCAGTCGAGCCATACTGAAGAGTTGTAATGCAATGAAACAGTCTGTCTGTGAATTATTAAATGTATATAAAATCTTCGAGGATCCCAAATTGTGCCGAGACAAATTAGCTAGATATTAGGATTTTACAAGTATTAAAAACAAAAATTTGGAAAGTACATATAAAGTAACTTAGCATGTAATATCTATTCTCTTTGCTGTCTTTAGATGTTTAAGACTTGTCCGTAAAATTTTGATCAGTTTCTGATAGAAATAAAAGCCAAATTTGATCAATGTTGATTTTTCTTCTCGTTTTGTTTTCGTTTAATGTGTGCCCAAATATTTTCGACAGAATTCGGATCTGAACGTTGACTCGCAAAAAAAACAACAACAACAACAACAACAAAAAAAGAAACTTGAACATGATGCACTTGTTTTTAAACTAATGTCTAGCCTCCTCTGAATGTGAGCAGGTGTACTTTCTTGTTGAAAACTAAAATCTGATAGTTCTTCTATAGAACAACAAATAATTCTTCAGTGGAAAGCAAGTCTTTCTGCAATATCCTCCTGTTTTTTTTTTCAAGCCTTTATTTATATTTCATAGAGAAACAGTACATAAGTATCAATAGCTGAAAAGGTTCAGCTTAACAAGGGACCACTTCAAAAATACTTAAATGTAATGGACGCAAATTGAAGGCAATATCTCTGAATCTAAACCAGCTTTACTCCGCCTAATAAATGAAGTGTCACATTCTACTCATGGTGGAGGGATTGTGTACGTAGATTTATGCTTAAATATAATAAACGTGTTTTCACAATTGCATTTTTGACTAGATCCTCGAAGACATCTTTCTAGAGGATCACTATGCAACAAGGATATTGCTTTTCACAAGACATTGATTAATTGCTTGATTTTAACAGCATTTCAACTTGTATATGGTTATTTTATGTCTAGAAGTTAGGGAATCCCGTTCATTGTATATTTCTATTTACATTTTGAATAAAGTTATTTCTTAAGAGTCTGTTTTTCACTCGGTCCAATCAAATACAAATTATTTTCAAACAGAATTATTTGACTCCTACATGAGATCCTTTTTGTTGTTCACGCTGTTCATTCTTTAGTCTAAAAGACTAGAAGGTGAAAAGCCGCTTCTTATAACGGAAGCCAATACTATCGTTGGACTATATCCTTATTCTGTATTCACTAATCCTATGTTCTTGTCTACTAACTGTCTCTCAATTATATATTCTTTTTCCTGAGAATATAACTCTATTTCCTCACATATCGTGGTTTGTCCTTTATTTAATACTACAAGCGTTCACTCACCAGAACGCAACAAAAATCTTATGTTTCACACAGTATTTTTCGTTACAAAATGTCCAAACTGGCTCTATTTTTTTCAAGCTGTCACAGATCATTTCTTTTAGTAGCATTAAATGTCGTTTTAAATCATTCACTATTCTCTAATATCTTCAAGAGAAACAGAAAATTACTTAATTGAAAAATAAAAAACAAATACAAGAAACAAACAAACAAACAAACAAACAAACGAATAAACAAAAAAGAAAGAAAACTATGGCCTGATTCTAAAAAAAAAATACGTCCCAAAAAAGATTTGTGGATTCTCTTGATGAAATGCTTCTGACACAAGCTCCAGTCTCCTTTTTCTTAAACTAAAGTCAGGTTGCTTGAATGAAGAAATCAAAAAGACAGCATCAGATTCCATACGATATCAAAGAAAAGGATGAAATTAAAAAATAAACGGAAATAATAATTAGCAGCGTCTTATAAGAACATAATCCAACAGCTATAATCTCAAATTATTTTTTAAAGACTTATTGGCTTCAAAAGAAGCCAAGCGACAAACGACTTCAATTTTTATTTTATTTATCCATTTTTTTTTTTTTTTTTCATTTTTGTCTTTGAATCAATTTTTAATTAGTTACTTTATATGCTTTTTTTTTCCTGAAAATTAATCAACTTTTTTTGATTTAAAATAGATATCTAACAGTAGACGAGGTGTGATCATAAAGTATGTGGTATGATGATTCGTCTGTTTTTTTATTTAAAAATCGTAAACGTAAACACAGATACGGATGTAGCTGTTCAACTTATTTAGTGAGACATCGCTGTCTTAAAAACAAAACAACATGAAAACAATCTTGATACAAGAAAAAATGTTGAATTTTTTGTCAATCGTTCAGTTATTAGGGGTTAGTACATGTCACATGTATCACAGAATGTGTGACCTGAGTTTAAGATTAAACTGCATCAAGTGGTGAGGTTCCAGTTCTGGAGCGCTCTGGTAGATAGAATCATAGCTTCGTTGCCAATACTCCCGAGTTTATTCAGACTCGGTGAAGTACAACCTGTTAGGATCCCATGTATGGCTCAAATTTTTATTTTCAGTAATTAGTATAAGATATGAATACTTGAAACCATATATATTTGCAACTTTTTGTTGGTAAATAGTTATTTAAAGCGTTATTATTTTTGTCCAGTCGGCCTGGGCTGTAGAATACACCGACTGCTTCTCTGCAGAGTGGTAAGACCCCGCCGCAACGATCGTCCTAGATATGATATTAAACAATCTGATGGTGAGGTTGCAGTAATTCCGGAGATTTGGGGAAGGCAAAGTACTCCTTCATTGCAATCGCTACCAGGTCCACACTGGCTCGAAGTGGTAGCACTTGATAGGGTCCTATCTATGAGTCAAATAGAATTAAAATGCGTACTTATTCTAAACAGAATTGCTTGAAAAAGGACTGTTATAAATATTAAACAACGTACTTATGCTAAACTGAATTGCTTGAGATGGAAATGTTTTTGTATGCTTAACTTGATTATTTGAAATAGAACGGTTATCGATTTTGAAACTGCGTGTAAACAAAAACCTATACTTATACCAAGCTGAATTGCTTGAAATTGAACTATTCATATGTTTAAAAAGTATTTGGCATTAATAACGTACAATGGTTGATATGCCATAAAAACAAACCAAACCGATAAAATGAAATGCAGTTTCTTCCAGGCAGCTGTCGTATTGATACTGCTGTATGGATGCACTACATGGACACTAACAAAACGGCTGGAGAAGAAGCTAGACGGCAATTACACGAGAATGCTGCGAGCAATATTGAACAAGTCCTGGCAGCAACACCCCATAAGACACCAACTATACGGACATCTGGCTCCCCTCACAAAAAGTACCTAAGTTAGACGAACCAGACATGCAGGACACTGCTGGAGAAGCGGGGACGAGCTCATAAGTGATGTACTTCTATGGACTCCCACATATGGCCGAGCAAAAACAGGACGACCAGCTCGAACATACATACAGCAGCTCAGCGAGGATACGGGATGTAGCCCTGAAGACCTGCCGGAGGCGATGAACGATAGGGAGAAGTGGCGAGAGAGAGAGTCAGGGATATCCGTGCCTGCGGCCCGACATGATGATGATGATGATGATGATATGTATAAAAATGAATTTTGTATTTACTAACTAACAATTGATTGATATGCCTTATAACCAATCCAAATAAAACTAAACTTTATAGTTTACGAAGATTTATTATTTATACTAGTCAAAATATGCGACGTTTTAATGCAGTAAGGTAATGCATTAAATCAGTTAAACTAACGAAATTCAATAAAATGCAGCTACCGACTCTCCATTAAGGAAATTAGCACTAAAAGCAGATTCTTTTTTAAAGAAGGATTAAGAAGTTAAAAATAAAAAAATAAGATAAGTAAAAACAGTTAAAGTTTCATGTTTTGGAATCTATCACACCACTCCCAAACACTATTATCATTTTTTTTTATATCTATTCGTGTAAAAAGTAAAAAAGAAAATGTTAAATTTCATGTTTCAGTAAAAAGAACCGAGCAATATACATGTTCTAAGGAAAATATCTAGATAAAAAAAAAGATTTAACAAAACCAATAATAAAATACAATGGAACAGATTTGAATGTGAACATTGAATGTCCCTCTGTCGTATTTTTTTCATTTTAGTCCATTCCAAGGAATCTTTATTTTCTATTCACTTAAGGATAAATTTATTTGCTACTCAACTCTTCGAGATTCTTTTCACCGAGGTAACGTTAGTTTTTATTCAAATTTTATTTTAAAAAGGGAAACATCCTTGTCATTAGAAAAAAAATACTAGAAGATCCTCTCAATAGATATTGTTTAACTAATCAGTTGGATTCAATAAAATAATGTATACTATGATAAATCTAAATGATTGATCAAATAAATAAATGAAATACATTTTTACCTATTAAATCTTAAAAAAAGCAAATATACATACAAAAACTGCAAGATGATAGAATTATTTTTAAAAATTCCTTGAAATTTACTTATTTTTTAATGTCTGAAATATTTGTGTGTGCATACGTGTGCGTTTGCGTCTAAATGAAAGAATAGTTAATCAAAGTAAAACACCACCCCTTCAAAACACCACAACGATAAAAATGTTTTTGATTACATTTTTTCCATTGATAAATTGATCAGTTTTTTCGATATTTTTCTAATTCTCTTGTGTACATGTGTTTATAAGTATTTAAAATATTTTATCTGGCAGAGCAAAAAAGAAAAAATGCAATAAAAATAATATTAAATATTAGTTACCATTAAATTAAATTATTAAACTTGTTTTGAATACTCTGCTCAGTTCCAGCTTTCATTAGTAAATTATCAAAATTTGAAGAAATTTTATAGGAAAGAGTAAAATCATTGTTATTTCTTTTTAAATTTATCGGCGAAATTTTTCTTTAAATTCTCTAAAATAAAAACAAACAATTAGAAATCAATAATCCCAAGGAAATATTTATTTAAATGAATTTCCAAAGATCAATATCCAAATAAGCCTTCGTTTTCACACTATAAACTTTTATTTTCATGTATATATGAATATGATTTCATATTCTCAGTAAATCGATAAGATTAATTATATGATGAATATAAACCCCACTATTTTTACAATTGATATTTTGAAAAATCCTTGAGAATATAAGTTGATTAACTAGAGGTATCGTGAAGTAGTTTCAGCGACGAATAAACCCATAATCGTTATAATAAGATTGGTTTCTTTAAACCTTATAATTGCCAGTTAAAAACAAGGTTGACCTCGGGATTTTGTAAATCTTGAAAGGTTGAAAACCAATGGTCTTGTCAATCACTCATATTCTATATTGGTTGTTTATAGACAGCTGCCGAGTGCCAATTTGCTTTCAAGACAACAAAATTCCATCCAGACAAATTAGTGGCAATTTGAAAAGTGTATGACGCTGGTCTCGATAGTTTTAAACAAAATATTTTAATGTCATCCGCATTCTCCAATCTTACTCCTGATATTTTAGTTTAGCCAAAAAGGAAGTTGCATAGGTCTAAATTTGGTGTAAATCGAGCGGATTGCACATTTCTGTATCTAGCCAAAATATCTTGCTCAAAAACTATTGAAAATTGCCTTATTTTTTTCTCAAACTTTCATTGGCTCATCTTGAGGAAATTTAGGTGTCTATACAGCCATGTTAGTGCTAAGCTTCTTCCTATAAGTACTCAAAAATTATGCAATAATAAGAAAATACAACCTCTGTTGCCATACCACTAATTATTATTGTAACACCTTAATACAGTACATTTACCATATTCCCTCCGTACATACCACCATAGATTAAAATAACGCATGCGTAATATAACATAACCACAGCACGGACAGCTAACTCATATTATTCGTACGTCTTAATACAGTAGATTTACTATATCACCTACGTAAATACAACCATAGATTACAATAACGTATAATTAATATACATAAACACAGCATACACAGCTGATACATATTATCATTATAACGTCTTAATACAGTATGTTTACTACATCCCTTTTCCCATATACCACAATGGATTTGAATAACATATACGTAATATAACATTAACACAACATTAACAGCTAACACTAATTACAATCGAAATTTAGCACAGAACATATTACAACATATAAATACCAGTATTACATGATACTCCATAGTAAATTTTCTTTTTTTCATCATACAAAGTGTGAAAGCACATGCGATACCCTAGCCTCATCAGCCGCCAACCAGGGTGATAACACAGTTTCGGTAGCTCAAGGCTAGTATATTACAATATAACATGTCTCTTACTCTACAATATTTCCACCTCACCTATTATTCATATGTTTTTGATCTTGCAGCCATTTTCATCTACCATACATGTCAAATCAAAAATTCCATTTTCATCATAATGCAATAACGCTGATGATTCATTCCTTTGTTAAAATCAACACAACTCAAAAATAATTCACGCAAACCCCTGCAAAACGTCTGCAAGAATCGTTGCTCTTATATTTAGGAGGCAACCTCAAATCTGCATCTAGACGCATGTATCATCATAGTCACACACATACTAACAATCACATATACGACTACATACAATAATACGCAAACATAATCCACACACACACACACACACACACACACACACACACACACACACACACACACACACACACACACACACACACACACAAGAGTTATACACAACGTAATCATTCATTTTATTCTATTTATCGATTTCTCCAATATCTTTCTTTATCTACCTGATGACTGCCGTAATAAGACAGCACGAAACCTGTAGTCGCAGAAAAACATCCGTGCTATTAAATGTATATAAAAACTAATATATTATTATTATTATTATTATTATTATTACTATTATTATTATTATATAATAGCTCTATCACAGATATTGTACACTCTTCAAATTATACCGTATCTTGTCTGCTACAAACCCAGCAAATGAGATAGTGATAACCATATACTACTGTTACATATATATATATATATATATATATATATATATATATATATATATAATGAGTACTGATAAGATGATTATTGCAATGCCATTTAAAAAAAATCAATGTAAGTAAATGCACTCTAAGTTTCAGGCTATTAATACTGAATACAAACAATTGAATCACGATTCAACCACAGATTGTATTCCTTCCGGAATAGACAAATTTTGAATCGAGCCTGAAGCTAATACTTCATTTTCGTTTTTTATTTTTGTTAAATTAAGTTCAGTTATCCAATTATTTCCATTGTCAAATTATCTTATGGTTCTCGTATACATTGGTAAGTTTGACAAGTTTTACATGCACGCATGCACACACGCATATATGGGAGTATATGTAAGACCATTCAGACGACAGAATAAACGAATATACTTATGAGATTCCTGGAGACCTAAGTAGACTTGCTGTCACTCAGATTTCATTGAAAAAAAACTACCAGTTAAAATTGATGTGAAAACCTCACTAACATTTAAATTTTTCAAACTGGTAGTTAAAATCAATAATGAGTCCGTAAAACTCATTCAGAATATTCAATACATAATGAAGAAATTTGGATGTGAAAAAAAAAAGTAAAATGATTATTACATTCTTAACGCATTTTTCAGTTTAGAAGACCCTGGAGAATAAAAGTGTAGTTCAAGAGAGAGAGAGAGAGAGAGAGAAGAGAAAGAGAGAGAAAAGAGAGAAAGAAAGAGCAAAGAGAGAGAGAGAGAAAGAAAGAAATAAAGAAAGAGAGTGAAAGTGAAAGAGAGGGAAAAAGAGAGAAAGAGAAAAAGAAAGGGAGAGAAAGCGAAAGAGAGAGAGAGAGAGAAGAGAAAGAGAGAGAAAAGAGAGAAAGAAAGAGCAAAGAGAGAGAGAGAAAGAAAGAAATAAAGAAAGAGAGTGAAAGTGAAAGAGAGGGAAAAAGAGAGAAAGAGAAAAAGAAAGGGAGAGAAAGCGAAAGAGAGAGAGAGAGAGAGAGAGAGAGAGAGAGAACAAGTGAGAAAGCGAAAGAGAGAGAAGCAGATAGAGAGAGAGAGAGAAAAGAGAGACAGAAAGAAAGAAAGAAGAAGCATTAAACCAGAGTAAACTCGCCGAGAAAGATTATCGGATAAATTTCAACTACGGGTTATTAACAACGAAACTTTGTACAAACAGATAAATTTCTACTCCAAAAATGAATATGCCCAGTTGGCCGGGGCTGTAGAATACACCGACTGCTTCTCTGCAAGTGGGGTAAGACCCCCCTCCCAACGAGTATCTTGGATATGACACTAAACAGTCTGATGGTGAGGTTCCAGCAATGCTGGAGATTTGGGGAATGCGGAGTACTCTTTATTGCCATTGCTCTCACGTTCACTCTGGCCCGGAGTGGTAGCACCTGATAAGGGTCCTATCTATGGGTTAAATAGAACTAAACGCTGGTTGGCGTTTACTGTTTATATACATTTAAACAACGTATTTATACTGAACTGAATTGTTTAAAATAGAACTGTTTTGACATTAAAACTGCGTACTAATGCTAAACTGAATTGCTCGAAATAGAACTCTTTTGACATCTAAAGTGTGTACTTTTGCTGAACTGAATTATCTGAAATAAACCTGTTTTGACATTAACTCTGTGTATTGCCCAGTCGGCTGTGGCTGTAGAATACACCGACTGCACCTCTGCGGTGGGGTAAGACCTCCCTCCCAACGAGTGTCCTGGATATGACACAAAAAATCTGATGGTGAGGTTCCAATGATGCTGGAACTCTGGGGAATGCGGAGTACCCCTTTATTGCCATCGCTCCCACGTTCACTCTGGCCCGGAGTGGTAGCACCTGATAAGGGTTAAATAGAACTAAACCGTGCTTCTTTCACTATACAGATTTTTGCATTTAAACTACGTATTTATGCTGAACTGAATTGTTTAAAATAGAACTGTTTTGACATTTAAACTGCATACTAATGATAAATTGAATTGCTTGAAATAGAAATCTTTTGACATTTAAATTGTCTACTTATGCTGAAGTGAATATCTGAAATAAAACTGTTTGATATTTAACTCTGTGTATTGCCCAGTCGGCTGGGGCTGAAGAATATATTGACTACCCCTTTGCAGAGGGGTAACCCCCTCAATGAGTGTCCTGATAATGACACTAAACAATCTGATGGGGGGGGGATCCCCAGTAATGCTGGGGCCTTGTGGAATACGGAGTACCCCTTTATTGCCATTGCTCCCAAGTCCACTCTGGCCCAGCGTGGTAGCACCTAATAGGGTCTTATCTATGGATTATATAGAACTTACATACTTATGCTAAAGTGAATTGTTTGATAAAACTGAATAGATTGAAATAGAAATGTTTTTGACAATTAAACCGTACTTACATTTAAACTATCGTGCTCATGCTAAACTGAATTGTTTCAAATTGAACTGTTTTTGACATTGAAACTGTACTTACACTAAACTGAATTGTTATATATATAACTGTTTGAATACACTGAATAGTTTGAAATAGAAATGTTTTTGACAAACTGTGTACTCATGCTAAACTGAATTGTTTTGAACTGATTATTTACATAAAGGTTGATATGTCATAAAACCCAACCAACCAACCTAAATGTTAAACAAAGAAACAAATGGAATAGTTTTACTTAATCAATAAACTATCAAAACACACTGCGAAAAAGTAAGTTACAAATACCTCGGAATATTAGATGCAGATATCATGAAACAAATACAAATGAAGGAAAATATTATAAAAAAAATAAGTACCTCAGTTGGACAAGGAAACTACTGAAGAGTTACTCTCCAGTACAAAGCTAATCAAAAGAATAACATACTTTGATAATAAACTCTGGACCCCTCTTCAACTGAATAAGCAAGGAACTCCCAAACATGGCCCAGAAAACGAGAAAATTGATGAAACTATACACAGACTTACAACAGATAGATGATATGGATATAAAATATTTTAAAAGAAAATAAGGAGAAAGAGTACTGCCAAGCATAAAGAAATGCGTGGACATGGAAAATCAGGGAATTGAAGAATATACCAAGCATGACCAAAGAGACTTTGATCACAACAGTCAACAGCAAAAATAAGAAATATAAAAGAACGACGAATAGGAAAAGAAGGGGATTATTAAATAGAGAAAACTAGAACGGGAACAAAAAGCAAGTCGGAAGACAAGCTGATGATATTTCACATGAAGGAGCTGGGAATGGATATGTAAAGGAAATGTAAAGGAAGAAAAAAATCACTAGTGTCATCAGACCAAAACAGAGACGTACCTACTTAAATGCTAAGGTAGATATGACTCAAGAGAATATCACTAACCAACTTTTAGTGTAAGCTATGTGGAGAGAGAGACAGAGAGAGTGAGAGAGAGAGGGGGGTGAAAGATATAATAAGAAAATGTTGTAAACTGGCTAAGTATAAGTATAAAAGCCGACATGACTTGTGGGAGGAAAAGGTAATACATTGATAGCTTTATCCATTCAGACAAATGGTATAAAAAACAGAAAATATTCTGTCTTAGAAAATAAAGCATAAAATTCTCTGCGATCTTCCTTTGTCGCATTTTTTCTTCCTGTTTTAGAAGAATCAGTTTTTCAGATGATAATACCAGAAAACGTGATTGTTATCATGGTTATAATAATAATAATATTATTATTAATAATAATAATAATAATTACATCACATGAAGTCATAAAGAGAGGGATTTTCCAAGGAGATGCACTATCACCCTTACTCTTCATAATAGTCATGATACCACTTAACCGCATACTCAGAAAATGCACAGCCGGATACAAACTCAGCGGATCGCAAGAGAAGATCAATCACCTAATGTATATGGATGACATTAAACTATTTGCCAAAAATGAAAAACAACTGCAAACTCTCATACACACCGTTACTCGTACAGTCAGGACATAGGAATGGAATTTGGCATATAAAAATGTGCCATGCTCATCCTGAAAAGTGGCAAACAACTGACGGAATGGAACTACCAAATCACGACAAAATTGGATCGCGCGGAGAAAGTGAAACCTACAAATACTTGGGTACCTTAGAGGCTTACACCAACGAACAAGTAGAAATGAAAGAAAAGATTCGAAAAGAATATCTCAGGAGAACTTTAAAACTACTCGAGACAAAACTCTCCAGCAGAAACCTCATCTAAGGAATAAATACTTGTGCTGTACCCCTCGTACCCCGGACGCTTTTTCAAGTGGACCAGAGATAAACTTAAACAAATGGATCAGAGAACAAGAAAACTAATGACCATGCATAAAGCATTACATCCCAGAGACCACGTTGCGAGACAATATGTATCTAGACAAGTTGGAGGAAGAGGACTTACCAGCATCGAAGACGGCGTTGAAGCATTGATACAACAGCTCGAAGACCAGATAGAAAAGGACTGATTACAGCCATCAGAAACGATACGGACAACACGATAGACGATAGAATGACAACTTGGAAACAAAAATGGGAGAAAAAACAATTCTATGGCCGCTTTAAACGACTAATAAACAACATCTCACATAAAAAAAAATTGTGAAATATGTAAGATTTGTTTAAATTTAGCGCGCTAAAATCACTAATACTCACTGTTCCGCCCTAATTTCACCGTAAAGTCATCAGAAGCTTTTTATCTTTAAAAATAATCAGCCGCCTAAGAAATACTCTAAAAATAGGATAATTGATATAAACAAAAAGGCGATATAGGAAAACAAGAAACTTGTTTAGGGCTTTAGGCCCGGAAGCGAAAAAATTGGAGGATAACGGACTTTAACTAAGTTAGAACTTACGTTTACATTTTTCTTGTGTGTATGTGACCCGCTGTTCATGAACAGCCATTATAGCTGTTTATGGTCTGATAATAAACAACCCCTGTGTCTGGTATAGCCACAATATACCACCCATGATTAAAATGTCCAATCACAATATTACACAACGTGGGACCCAAGCAACAGGTTTGGGTGTTACAATCGGCCGGTGCTCTCCTGATAGCCAATATGGGAGACCCGAGCGTCTTCCTGCGAATGTTGGCTGCTCTTTTTTCAGGTACATGAATGACGACATAAGAAACAACAACCATCAGAGACCTAAATGCAAAAAAGAGACTAGGGAAGACAATCCACTTACTCTACACTGCTATTTTAGGAGCAACCCTTCACAAATAGTATATAGGAAAAGAATGATATAGATCTGGCAAGAATGTGCGAAATTTCAGGCAACAAGCCAAATGCTTGCTGGTCAAGTTAGAACAATAATTAAGAAGTGTTGTTTTTTTTTAGCTTGAAATACTAGAAATCCACCAGAAAACACATGAACCAAATTATAATACAGTACCTGACACATCAAGTGGTGTCAAACAAAAGCAACCTCACGAAAATGAACTGTTAACTTCGGAGAATGAAAACACCACAATACTAAACATTGCACAACCATACAACCACGAAGAAACATTGTCACAAAAACAAAAGATAAATCTAGAAAATGTACAAATAATTATGAATAATGAAAAGACTACTCTACCATCATTAAAAAAACACAGAATAGCGAACATTTAAGATAGAAACGGAAAAAATAAATCAAACACTACCGTACATACCAACAAATAATATAACCTAGTTAAATGAACTAATCTATACAGGAGCGAAATTAATTTGTGAGAAAATTGGGATCCCCACAAAAAGCACGAAGAAAATTCAAAACCAGCATGGGAAATTCGCCCGGAAACGCAAATAAAAAACCTACGGAAACAGGCCAGGATGATGAAATAAAAGAGAGACGCTGAAAATGCGGGGACAGAAAGGAAAAGGCAACACAAGAAAATTAATCAAAAAGTACTGACGAAGGAAGGGGGATTAAAGAGATATCGACAAAGGGTAAAACAATACAGACAAAACAGAACATTCCAAAACAACGAAAGACAATTTTATCAACAATTTGGAGGGGGTGACATGAAAACATACCAACAACTGGATGCCAAAGAAACCGAACGATTTTGGAGTAAAATATGGCAACCAAAAAACATGACGAAATGGCTGAAAGGATAAACAATATTACAAGAGAACAAAAAGGACTTGAAGCTGGCCCTAAATCAGAAACACACGTTGATTTTCTCAAATCGACACTAAAAAGAATACCAAACTGGAAAATACCAGGTCATAATAGGATGTATGGTTTCTGGTTCAAGAAATTAACCTCCATTCTCGACAGACAAGCACTAGAAAGGAACAAATGCTTAAAAGGAGCACAGATACCAGACTGGATGACCAAAGAAAAAGACCACACTGATTTAAAATGAACCAACCAAAGGAACAGCTCCAAACAATTACAGACCGATAATTTGCCTACCAATGATGAGGAAAATACTTACAGCACAAATAAGAGAAAATATTTGTTACTTCCTAACAAGCTGCAGATTGTTCCCTGACGAAGAGAAAGGATGCCGGAAAGGATACAGAGGCACAGTAGAGTTAGTTTACATCGATCAACACATCCTCAATGAGAGCAAGACCAGACGGAAAAATCTAGCTATGGCCTGGATCGACTACAAAACGGCATACGATATGGTGCCTCTAAATGTACAAAATATCACATGAAGTCAAAAACTTTATCGAAATAAAACCATGAAGACCTGAAGAGTGCAGCTAACAGCAGGAGGGAGAAGCTAGGCTGAAATACACACCCAACGAGGTATTTTCCAAGAAGATGCACTATCATCCTCACTATTCATAATAGCCATGATGCCACTTAACCACATACTCAGAAAATGCACAGCCGGATACAAACTTAGCAGTTAGAAAGAAAAGATCTATCACCTAATGTACATGGATGACATCAAAGTATTTGCAAAAAATGAAAATAGAATTTGCCATGCTAGTTATGAGAAGTAGCAATGGACATATGACTGACGGAATGGAACTACCAAATCAGGACAAATTTGGAACGCTCTGTGAAAATGAAACCTACAAATACTTGGGTATCTTGAAGGCTGGCACCATAAAACCAATGGAAATGAAAGACAAAATTCAAAAAGAATATCTCAGGAGAACTATAACACTACTCATGACAAAACACTCTGGCAGAAACCTCATCAAAGGAATACATACTTAGGCTGTGCCCCTCGTAAGATATTCTGGACCCTTTCTCAAGTTGACAAGGGATGAGCTGAAACAAATGGATCAAAGAACTATGAAACGAATGACCACACATTAGGCATTACACCCAAGAGACCACGTTGACAGACTATATGTATCCAGAAAAGTGAGAGGAAGAGGACTTGCCAGCATCGAAGACAGCGTTGACGCATCGATACAACGGTTCGAAGACTACATAGAAAAACACGAACGAGAACTGATTCACCGATCGGAAACGATGCCGACAACATGATCGATGATATGTATCGAGAAAAGTGAGAGGAAGAGGACTTGCCAGCATCGAAGACGATGCCGACAACACGATCGACGATATGTATCCAGAAAAGTGAAAGGAAGAGGACTTGCCATCATCGAAGACAGCGTTGACGCATCGATACAACGGCTCGAAGACTACATAGAAAAACACGAACGAGGACTGATTCACCCATCAGAAACGATGCCGACAACACGATCGACGATAATATGACAATAACTAGGAAACAAAAATGGAAAGAACAAATCTATGGCTGCTGTAAACAACTAATAAACATCATCTCATACGAGAAAATCTCGACCTGGCTTAGAAAAGGTAACCTTATGAGAGAAATTGAATCTCTCTATAAAACGCCATAAGAACCAATCATATCAAATCGAAAACAGACAAGACTCAACAAAATAGCAAATGTAGGCTATGCGGTGACAGAGGCGAAACGATCAATCACATAATAAGCGAATGCTGCTAATTAGCACAGAAGTAGTATAAGACGAGACACTACTGGGTCGGCTAGGTGATCCACTAGGAAATGTGCAAGAAATTCAAATCTGACAACTCTAACAAATGGTATATTCACAGCCCAGCAGGTGTCCTAGAAAATGACACACATAAACTCCAATGGGAATTTGACATACACACAGACCACCTAATCTCGGCCAGAAGATAAGACCTTATAATAATTAACGTAAAAGAGAGAATTTGCAAAATTTTCCACTTTGCTGCCCCAGCTGACCACAGAATAAAACTGAAAGGATATTAAAAGAAGGATAGGCACCTCGACCTTCCTAGAGAATTGAAAAAGCTGTGGAACCTGAAAGTGACGATTTGTACCAATGGTATTTGGTGCTTTTGTCCCAATAACAAAAGAATTATGAAAAGGCCTTGAGGACTTGGAAGTATGCGGACGGGTAGAGTCTATCCAAATGACAGCATTACTGAGAACGACCAGAATACTGAGAAGAGTCCTGGAGACTTGAGAAGACTTGCTGTCACTGAAACTCTATTGACAAACCATCAGCTAATACTGATGTGAATAACTCTAAAGGAATAATAATAATAATAATAATAATAATAATAATAATAATAATAATAATAATAATAGGGAAATGATAATCATTTCTAAACCAGTATATTCTTTATACAGATATATTGCACAGTCATATGATTTTGATAATTTCGATATGGCACTGACTATTTGAAAACAATTATACGGTATCAAGTAATCATATCTGCTTAATAATACTAATAATAATGATAATAATAATGAGGAGACTTGCTGTCATTCAGCCTCCAGTGAAAGATCACCAACTGACGCTAGTGTGAAAAACTCGTAAGTAGTCAAATCATTTAATCTGTTGGGTTTTGGCATTCATGTGGACGAGGGAATGAAAATGGAAGGAAGTGAAAAGATTTACAAATACTTGAATCTTGGCTGAGAACTAAAAATGTTGTAAAAGATATGGTTGATGGGGATACCAACTGTAGTTGGTCCTTTTGAAACGCTTGCCAAAGGTATGGAAAAAACGAATGTTGGAACTGGAAACCAGAGGAAGAATCGAGACCATCTTGACAACAGCATATAAGACCGAGAAGAGTTCTGGATACCTCAGGGGACTCCAGTAAGAGTCTACCCGTGTAAAACTCGCAAAGAGTTAAATAATAATAATAATAATAATAATAATAATAATAATAATAATAATAATAATAATAAGAAGAAGAAGAAGAAGAAGAATATGAATATGCAATAATCAGAATCTTTAATAGAAAATGAAACTCATTACATTCCCTCGGACTTTGAGATAAAAACCGATCACTAAATCTTGGCAAAAAGACTAGGCTTAGTGTTTATTTCCATGAATTAAAGAACTTTTTTCAAGTATATTTTAATGTTTCAGTTAATTATATATTGAAAATAAAAGGAAGATAATTAAATACAGATAATAAAAATGAAATAACAAGAGACACCCCCCCAAAAAAAACTAAAAGCAATGGCGATTGTTCCAAGATATACAACTATGGTTCGTATGATTATCATTTCCATTTTATATAACATTTTAGCTATTTCGTTGGGTCCTGCTATATAACAATTTTTTTATTTGCTTTATTTTTAATCTGCTGGTACGGCGGATTCCAAAGGATAACACCTTTATTTCTTCTGGTGGATTACAACTTGGTGTGATTTCTGGCTGAGATTTGGTCGTCCATCTGTTTCCTAAAAGTCTAGAGAATTTCGTGGGTCAATTTTCCAAGAGAGGTTATCATTTGTGGATATATCACTTGTCTGTATTGTCAAACATTAGTCGCTTGCACAGTTCCCAGATGATCACCATCCATAACCAGCTGCGCTTGCTCTATTATTCCATCTGAGCAAGGTTGCCCACTACGATTTACTATCTCGTCTTAACATAGCCGAAAATTGCTTATTCACTTAGGTCTTATCAATTCTAGCTTTTACACAATTATTCTTTTCCTTTCTTTCTTGCTTGCTATCTCTTTCTCTCTCTCTCTTCCCCCCTCCCTCTTTCTCTCTCTCTCTCTCTCTCTGGCAACAAATGTCCAGTATATCTTTTTGTGTGATAAAATCTTCAGTTACTTACTGACAAGCCATCAATCTTTAAATTCCAAATTCAGCTCTCTTGTCACGTCGTTGCCCAACTTTGCTATCTTTCCTTAACTCTTATCTTACCAACCATTTTTCTCTTCACACTTATTTTATCCATGCATTGTAATTCTATCCACTTACTGTAACATTGTTCCAACTAATTACTTCTGTTCCAGCTGTTCCAATTGATTTTCCATCTGTTTGTCCAGTTATTTTATTACTATCTGTTTATACGTGAGATATCGCTAAGATTTATTAAACAGATACTTTTTTCTATTCTTTCTGATAATTATACTATCAGTTTTAACGTTGTGTCCCAGTCACCAAGCGGTCGGATTTGCAATTTTCAAATTTAAGAGTTAACTCCCTTGAGTTACTTGATCAAAAAACAAAAACTTTAAAAGTTTTACTATTTTCAAATCAGAGCTCAGATGTCAGACATCATTATATAAATCTTTTTTTTTTTTTTTGTTTACAAATGAATTCACTTTCAAGATGTAGTTTGTAAATGATTTTCTCTACATTCACCTTATACTAAACATATATGTCGTGTTACTGCATCGTGTAATGTGAAGCAAGCGGGTCTTCCATTTTAGTTTCAAGTGAATTATGATTTCGATAATCACTGGTCGCCTCATATTTTGAGTCTTAATTGTCACGTATGGTTAATGTCAGTCAAAATCTGGTTTAATGGGTCAGTGAAATATATTTTGTTGCTATTTCTGATATGTCCAAAAATATTCATTTGTTGGTATGTTTTGATTCCATAGTGATTTTATTCGAAATTATGATAGCTTTTCAGGAAGAATCATCAATCGTTATATATAGTGGTATGTTTCTTCTTTTTCTTCTTTTTCTTCTTCTTAAGAATCTCCTTAAAGTAATGGCTAGGGTTCGATTGTGGCCTCGATTCGAATGAATTTGCCTTCATATCGTGCAATTACGTTCACTTTCTCGGTAACACTATCAGGTAAGTTAAGAACCTTACCTTATCACTGTTGCTTTTCTACTAGGGTGACTTCGGAATTAAGTAACCCATGGGGGTTATCCTCGTGGTGTAATGGAGTGCGGAATCGTAGTAAGTGAGTTCGTACTCCAGTCGCGCTGTTACGTTCACTTTCGGGCAAATACCATCGGGAAATGTATGAACCCCCTTATCCTCCCAGCTTTGGGTTAAATAGTACCACTACTGTTCTTCTATGAGAATGGCTTTGGCATTAAATAACCTACAAATGTTGATATGCCATTAAACAAGAAAACTAAACCAAACCACGAAGGTAGGTGTGTCGTTTAACAAAGAAATAAATCATTATTATAATTAGTATCTTTATACATCTTGCGAGCTTCTCAAAGCAAAAATATCTGAAGAACTTTCACTGGAGTCTGAGCAACAGAAAATCTTCTAAGGTCTCTAGAACTCTTACGAGCATTCAATAGTCTTAACAAACCTGTACCCTGGATGTACTCGATTCGTCCTCTGATTTCCATCTATTCCAATCCTCCTTTCGTATGAGCCAATCACAGCTGATATCACCGTCACCCATATGTTCCACAGTTTTGTTAGTTCACTGGCAAGGTCTATGTACTTGCCTCTTTTTTTTTTTTTCGTTTTCTTTAATTTTGTTTCTATTGACAGCTGGGACGGCAAAGTCCAATATACAGCAAATTCTCTTTTTATTTTGTTAATTATGACTAGGTCTAGTCTTCTGGATAAGATTTAGTGATTAGTTTATATTTCAAAATACCATAGAATTTTATGCATCTCATACACTAGGGTAGATTCTGATTTGTCCATGTACTATTTGATTTTATGGTTAAATTTCTGTTTCTTTCACAATTCCTAGTAGATCACCTTCCCAACGAGTTGTGCCTAGGCGTATACGCTTTTGCTGCGTTCGTTTATTGCATGGTTAATCGCTTCAGTGTGTCACCACATAGCCTACACTTGCAATTCAGTTGACTATTATCGATTTTAGCTTTAATATAATTGGTCCTTATGGCGGTCCTTTGTGCTTCTCAGAGAAGAGATTCAATTTCTCTCTTAAGGTTTCTTTTTCATTGCAATGTCAAGGTCTTCTCGTGTGAAATCTCGCTAATTTGTCGCTTAAAATCTTCTTCTTCTTCTTCTTCTTCTTCTTCTTCTTCTTCTTCTTCTTCTTCTTCTTCTTCTTCTTCTTCTTCTTCATTATTATTATTAGTAGTAGTAGCAGTATTATTTTACTCCTTTGAGAGTTTTTCACACCAGCGTTAGTTGATGGATTTTCACAAAGACTCGTCAAGTCTCCAAGACTCTTCAAAGTACTCTGGCCTATCTTGCCCAGCCAGCTGGGCCAGTAGAATACACCCACTGATTCTCTGCAGGGGAGTTAGACACCCCTCTAAAGGGTGTCCTGAATATGATACTAGACAATCTGATGGTGAGCTTTCAGTAATGCTGGAGCTTTGGGAAATGCGGAGTACTTCTTCATTGCCAACGCTCCCGGGTCCACTCTGGCTTAGTGCGGTAGCACCTGATAGGGCCCTATCTATAGGTTAAATAGAACTAAACTGAGTAAGTATAGGGCCCTATCTATGGGTCAAATAGAACTTAACACCGTACTCATGCTAAATTGAATTGCTTGTAATAGAGATATTTTTGACATTGAAACTGTACCACAGTAAACTGAAATATTCGAAATAGAACTGTTTTGACATTTAACTGTTTGTAGACAAAATATATAGTTATACTAAACTGGTTATTTCAATTAGAACTGTTTGACTAAACTGCATAGCTTGAAATAGAAATGTTTTTGACAATTAAAATGTGTACTTATGCTAAACTAAATTTTTTGAAATAGAACATGATTTTTTTTGTATAAAAATAGATTTCGTTGATATGCCATAAAACACAAACAACCAACCAACCAACCAGGCCGGACTTAATACTGTAGTCTGAATGGTCTTCACTTATCTTCTTGTTTCCAAGTTTTCCACTTCCTTTGTCACTCCTTTGAGGATTGTTACAAGTAAACCAGTTCGAATTGCTATTACCGTCACTTTCATGTTCTATACCTTTTTATTTAGTTTTCTCGGAGGGTCAACGTATTTATCTCTCTTTTGTCTTTATTTAAATTATCTTAGTTATTTTTCAGGACAACAAAGTCCACTATTTGGCAGGTTCTTGTTTTTTGTTCACAATCAGATCACCTAATTCCGGCTAGACGACCAAACCAGTCGTCTCTCCGGAATAAGGTGATCTGATTGTATCTCAAAATCCCAGAAAATTTTGTGCGTCTTATTCTCCAGGGAGGATTCTGTGCTTGACATATACCACTTTTTCGTTAGGTCAAATTACTCTTTTTTGCACAATATCCAGTGAATCAGCTTCCCCACTCATTCGTATAATCATTATTATTATTAGTTTACTTCTTTGATAGTTTTTCACTCAATCGTTAGTGGGTGGTTTTTTATAAAATTCAAGTGATAGCATGTCTTCTCAAGTCTCCAAAAATCTTCCCAGAATTTAGGGTGATCTTAACAATGCATTAGTTTGGATGATCTCCACTTGTCCTATTATTTCCAAGTCTTCCAGTTAATTCTCCAATCCTTTGGAAATTGTTCCAAACGCACCAATTACCATTGATATCACCGTCACTTTCATGTTCCATAGTCTTCTCAGTTTTCTAGCAAGGTCTTGGTAAGTATCTTTCTTTTCACTTTCTTTAAATTTTGCATTGTGCTCTTTTTGGTGGGTTCTCTTTTTCTTTTTTGTTTTTGTTTACAATCTCTAGGTTTGGTTATCTGGCTGAAATTAGTTGAGCTATTTGTATCTCAAATTCCAGAAAATTTTTTGCGTTTGATTCTCCAGGACGGATTCTTAGTTGTGCATATACCCCTTGTTTTCATAATCAAATTTTAATTCCTGGCATAATTCTCCGTGGATCACCTTCCCCACCCATTTGCATCTAGTCGTATGCTCTTTTTGCGCTTATTTATTACATTCGCTTATTATATGATTGATCGTTTCGTCTACATCACAACATAAGCTACATTTGCTATTTCGTTGTCTTATCTATTTTTGCTTTAACATAGTTCGTCCTTGTGTTATTGTTTTGTGCTGCTACTAAAGAGATTCTGTTTCTATGTAAAGGTTTCCATATCTTAGCCATATGCAGGCCTTCTGGTGTGAGATTTCGTTTGTTGGTCGCTCCAACTATCCATACTGTTTTTCTTCCCATTTTTTCTATCTATTGTTGTTCTGTTAATTCTTGAGTTGATTGTATTATTTCTTGTGGTTGGAATTAGCTTTTCTTCGTTCTTTTTCATGTAGTCTTCGAGTCGTCGTGTCGATTCATCAAAGCTCTCATCTAGGTTTTTCATATCAGCAGTAGCTTGAGGTTATTTACTGAAGTCTGAGCAATTCTAGGTGGTTTTTTTTTTAATTCTTCCCCTGATTTCCATTTCTTTCTGACCTTTCCCAGTCTCTGAGGATTATTCCAAGCGCATCAATTACAGTTGCTATCCACTTTACTCTCACGTTCCTCAATTTTTTTTTAGTTTTTCGGCAAGGTCCAAGTTTTTGTCTCTCTTTTTGCTATTTATCAGTTTCATTCCGTGGTCCGTCGGAACGGCAAAATTCATTTGACGTTAAATTCTCAATTTTTTTTTTGGTTCTTAATTAGCAATAAGTCAGCTTTTTTTGGTCAGGATTAGGGATCTGTTTGTATCTCAAATTCCCAGAGAATTTTATCAAAGTCATTGTGTAGAATGTATTTTTGTTTGTACATATACAATTTGGCAGTAGGTTCAAAATTCAATCTCATTGGATCACCTTTTCAATTCGGTCGTACCTAGTCTTGAGGTCGGTTTGTACAAGTTTTTGACATTCGATTACTATGGGATTAATATTTTCTTTTCTTCCTCTGCATAACTCACACTTGTGATTCTGTTGCGTTTTATAGATTTTCGCTTTTACAGCACTTTTCAACGGGTAATTTTTCTATAAACAATATCTTTGTTTGTAAGGCACATTCTGAATTTATAATTTTACCTTTCAATGAAAAAGTGGTCATGGAACCTCAGTAGATACCACGTGGACTGTATAGAACTATTTTTATTCTATCTCATTTGTTTGTTATTCCTACTTGCGCATTTTTCATTTTTAATATCATCTCACATTGTTGTATAGTCATATGCTACAACTATACACATATACATGCAGAATACATATTGACGCAATAATAAAGACGAGCGAAGACTTCTTTCTCGTCTCCTGATGCTCAACCGGAGGCCCAGGGGCTCAGCTTTCTGCTGAGTGCTAGCTTTCTCTACCATATCTTGTCTCTAACTCATCTGATCTCCAACTCACTGACTTCCAGTCTTCACCGAGTTATATAATAGTTCAATCGTCCACTCAAAATATATTCTCATCGCTAGCCAGGCCAGAATATGCCACTTTCTGCATCTTTGGACTGGCATGTTTGATCATCATCAAGCTAAAATAACTGTCATGCAGTTCACAGGTCACTCTCTTCCGGTGCATCAGTCTATGAGTGTACCATGGGATTTTACCTTGTCTCATTTTGTCAGCCAAGCCCGTCTACGCGATTTCTTCTCGTAATTGCCATCGGAATGTGTCCCTTCTTGCAGGTGCACCACTTTGGAATGACATGTTTGGCCGAGTCGAAGGTCAACTTACAACAAAATCAACAGAAAAAAGAACAGAAAATAATCTTTGCACAGAACACATAGGCACGATGAATAAAAGATCTTCATGCATATTAAATTCTGTTAAGTAATTTATTCGACATTTCCCAAAAATATCCCCTTCAAATCTTTTCTTACTTTTATCTCTGAAATCGTCGAATTTAATCTTGATTTTTTAAAGATATTTTTGGGTGTACAAAATTTAATTAAAGGAAAAAAAGATCCCACGTTCTATTCATAATGGGAATAAAAACCTAAAAAGCAAAAAAAAAAAAATGGTGACAGACTAGCTGAGTGGTTTCATCCTCGCTCAACCGAGCTAAATCAAGGAAAAGACCGTGTAAAACATCTTTTAAAGAAATACGGAAATATTTACGATCGAGAAAATATTGTATTAAGGACTATATCGAAATAATATTAAGTCCTAGCAGACATTTCTTCTGTTTACAGATAGATGGTCTGCATGACAAAATATAAATTGTTTCAAATACTTTCAGACGAAATGAAGAGTGTGACTTACTTATTATAGAGAACAAGTCCAAATTCATAGCACAGTCGAAATTATTAATAAAGTATTCTGAAATTGAAGACTCTTTTGTTTTCCCAAAATTATCAATCAGCCAACCTATAAATTTGCGTATTTTCGTAGGGACATGCTGTTCAATTCTTACATCAAACTTGTGGATAGTTCTTCCAAAGTAGCACGACCAGCAACAATATCTAAACAAGTAAAAAAAGGGAATTATGATGAGGAGGAAGAACATCTTTACGGATAGATGTCAGAGTGGATTTAGTGTAAAAGACCACCTGTTCATTGACTGAAAAATAGCACCCATGTACAGTTTGTGAGATTTACTTTGCAAATATATCTCTCATTCCACCCACCCAAGGAAAACGTAAATAAATAAGACACTTTTGCACTGATGTCTGTTTAATTCTGTTAAATTAACTTATTGTATAAGTAATAACTCATTGTATAACATTCGATGGGTGACAGTTGTTGCAAAAAATCTCCAAGAAAACAAATGATCTCTGCATCAAGTGTAGATTCCAAGCAAATTATTTATAATAAGGTCTTAATTAAATTAATTTTTCTTTGATAAATAAAACGAAAAACTTTGAATCTTTTTATTGCTTTACTAATTTTTTTTTTTACACTATTGCTCGCTTTGATCTTATTAAGCAATTTGTTCCAAAAATATATTACTCAATGAGCCAAATAAATAAATAAATTAATCAATAATTGAAAAACAAAAAGAAAACGAAAATCAATACAATTGATTAGAAGATTTAGTTTTTAAAACCTGTCTTGACTGAATTTTTTCGTTCGAGGATAAATTTAGAAAAAGATATTTAGTATCATTTGAAATTCAATCAATTATTTTGAATGTTTCACTTAGATCATCTCTCATTCTTCTTACTAGTAAAGCAATTAATCTTATTTTTCCTATCTTTTCCAGTAGCAGTAATCTTTTGCTCTTTTTATTATAATTATTCATCACTTATTACGTCATGAAATTGGATTACAAACCTCACAACAATTTTCTATGTGAGATCTTATTAGGGCTTTGTACATTTTTATAACAACATTTGTCTCCCTTGAAAAAGAATTTTTAAACATTCAACCAATCATTCCTTTTCTTTTCGATAAATTAGACAAAATAAGATTGTCTGCTTTAAATGTATCACCAAAGCCAACACCGAGATCGCATTCCTCATTTACTTTTTTTGTTTTACTTGTTGCTTAATTCAAATTCAGTTGCAAATTTTTTGATTGTTTAATGGCATATCAATCTTTGTAGGTTATTAAATGTCAAAGCCATCCTTCGAGAAGAACAATCGTGATATTATTTAACCCATAGCTTGGAGGATAAGCGGGGTCATACCTTTCCCAATGGTATTTCTCCGAAAGTGATCGCAGTAGCGCAATTGTAGTTTGAACTCGCGTACTACGATTCCGCTGTTTATACGCTTTAACCATTGCACCATGAAGACACCCCAATGTTTTTGAATTCAATTTGCAGGACTTTGCATTTCTATGTAACAAATTTTTATTTCCCAACATCCTCCCACTGTTGCAATTTATTTAGATCCATCTGAGTTATTCTTTTAATAATAACCTAAGATTGACATCATCACTTTATACGGTGTAATAATAATCTAATAAAAATTTTTTCAAGAAATTTGTCGTTCTAGATATGCCTACGACGATGGAAAATATAATCAAACTAAACTTTTCTGTTAAAAGAATTTTTTCTGTATTTATCTTTCATATATTTATGAAATATTTATTGTTATAAAACGAAGGTTTTTCTCGTATGCAAAATAATATATATATATATATATATATATATATATATATATATATATATATGTGTGTGTGTGTGTATGTGTGTGTGTGTGTGTGTGTGTGTGTGTGTGTGTGTGTGTGTGTGTGACTTGAAATCAGAATCAACAGAAATAAAACCAACGCTAATATCCTGTCGAAACTCGAAATGACCTAAAAAAATTCCTTTTCTCTCACTCATTCTTATTTTCAATTCTTCATCACCAGAGGTTGGAGCATGGGGAAACGTCTTTCTTATCTGCTCCTTTTCGTTTAGTTTTCTGAAATCTTGATAAAGCAGCCCCCTTTAAATGCAGCTTAGGACGTCTTTTGTTACGGGTGGATCAAAGTCACAGGCTTTGAAATAATTCGGCAAGATCATTTAAAACAAGGTCAGCCCACACCTTGATATGAAATGTTTACTTAATGCGCAAATCCTATAACCCTATACTCTCATTCTAGATGCCCTTTGGCTCAGAAGGCAGAAACGGGTTCTCCGCCCTTATCTTGCTGATATTGTCTGAATAGGGGTTTCATTTCTTTCTCACCACACGAAGGAAAACCTTATATGAGAGAAAGCAATTCATAAATGCTTTGGCATAGAATAATGGTGGATTGACTTAACAACATATCAAGCCTTGTTAGTTTATCTGATGCTGGAGTCCTACTTTTTTGTCTTAAAGCAATTTTTAAATTTTTGAATTTTAAAAAAAAATATAGCTTCAAGTAACTCTTTATAAATTCGATAATTTACTCAGTGTTAAATGATTTTAAGTAAGTCCCAATTGAATAATGATTATTTTTAAAAAATACATATATTCGTGGTGTAATAGTTAAAGCAATGAATTGCTGAACCTGAGTAAGCGAATTCGATCTCCAGTCGTGCTATTATGTTCACTTTCAAACAAATACCTCTGGGAATGGTATGAAGCCCGTATCCTCCCAGCTATGTGTTAATTAGTACAACTACTGTTCTTCTAGAGGGATGGCTATGGCATTAGATATCCTCAAAAGATTGATATACCATCAAAGAAACCAATCAACCAAACATATCTTCAAATAATTGTTCTTATATGGTATTCACAAATCTACATATTGCTTTTAGTTATTACTTCAACCTTATACATAATTTTTAATTATTACTTCAACCTTATACATTATATTTAGTTAATACTTCTGCTATATACATTATATTTAGTTATTACTTCTAGTTCATACAAATAATTGGTACGCTAATATATGGCTTCAAGTATCCAAGTATTGCTTTCTTATGCTAATAATTTTCCGAGCAATTTACATAGTTCATAATCATTTGAAAGTGCTTAAAACTACACCCTTTGTTTCAATATTAATGTTTTAAGCCACAAAGAATTACTTCATAATAATTCAAAACATCATCTAGAAGCAAAACTTAGCGGGTTGAAGAGAACATGATAGTTAATGTTATTCAGCATCAGAGTGGACCTGACAACTTAGAGGTGAATTTCCGCGCTATCACAAAAATACTCCATATATATATATATATATATATATATATATATATATTTAAAAGATAGGAAGAAAAAATCATTTACTTTACTACATTCAAGATTCAATATTTTTTATTACCGACATTTGACTATCGATCAGAATATGAGCAAACTTATAATTGTGAGATAAGTGATTTTTTTTTCTTTTCCTTTTTGAAATATATTTACTGGCTATACGTTTACTACATATATATATATATATATATATATATATATATATATATATATATATATATATATATATATATAAAAGTAAATATGGTGACTATTGTCGAGGGCAACAAGAAGGCTACCTATTATATATTGGCCTAAAGGATAAAGTGTCTGCCAATAGACCGGGCGACCTTGGATTAATTCAAGGTTCAGTCATACCAAAGACGAAAAAAAGGTATTGATACCTCCTTCCTTAACGCTCAGCATTATAAGGTACGGATCAAGGGTAAAGTGGATATATCCAGGGAAAAGAGTGCCGCCCTAGGAGTACATCTCTATTCATCTCTATTCAGTCTATCAGAGTCAGTACTCCTTTTTTTTTTTTTTTAGATAATCGGTTTCGATACCTTTTGATCGACGATCCTGATAATTTTTGTAGAAATACATTTGGTAAAACTCATGATTAGGCAATCGATACAATCTCTCTAATTCTGGGCCCAAACTCTCCGAACATTCTTAGTTTTCTAAACTGAAAAGTCATCTCAACTGAAAGGTGTGATATCAGGAACAATATTAAAAAAATATGCTAGAGAGGCTTTTTACTATATCAAAAGTAATTTCACAAGTGTTTTGTGGAAATTTCACAAGTGTTTTGAGGAAAGGAAAACACTCTAAAACAAATTTGTTGAATGACAAAGCGATTATTTTAAAAAAGAACCAAAGATCAAAAAACAATAAACAAAGAAACAATGTTTCATCCATTCTTCATTTCTGTAAATACAGCTTCAGCCTCGGTAAGTTTAAATTATTTTCCCATATACATTTATATATACTCTGATATTAAAAGCGTTATAAAACACCAGGATAATAAGGTTTCCTCTTCACAAAATGTTTCTTACGCAATTACGTATGGATTCTTCAAGATCAGTAATTTTGTCTTCTGGCACCTAATGTCAGTAGGTTAATCGCAAAGCATCTTTAACAAGAATGATAAGAATCAGTTTTTCTTGGCAGAACCTTCCGCCAAATTTCACACTGTTTCCTGATGCTATAGAATTTACTGTTCCATCTATCATACATACGTTGTGGTTCAAATAATTCAGGAGCCCTTTAATCTATATTCCTAAAACTAGAGATTTTAGAGTTTACCCGAAAGAAGCTTTTTCAAAATCTTACACTGCTTTCTGATACAACGGAATCCAGTGTTAAACCTGATATATACATACTCAGTCATTCAAACTTTTCAGGAGCACATGAAACTCATCGAAACTGGCGATGCTTTTCTATTGATACAGTATCACCGTCCAAAAGTCGAGTGCCAAATGAAGACGCTTTCGGCAATGAATATTAGTTAACAATGTCTGTTTGGCTTACGGCTATACAGCTTTGTATTCATCAAGGATCGATGTATTGTGCATGGTAAGTATTCATTCCATCAATTTAATTAAAGCTACTTTCAATTAGTGCCACATTAGCAATTTGTACGACAATTTGAAGAGAAAAGCTTCTGTTCTCGTCTCTAATATATAAGCCTTGGCCATCAACTGCTTTATCTATGGTTAGGGATTTTTTCTCAGTCAAATAGTAGCAAAATCGGAACGAGATTACTCAACAAGTTAGGCTTTTAGTAAAATGATACAGCCTTGTGTTATAGTCCAACAGCAAAACATTCATACTAGTCACGAAATTTATACTCTCGCATGAATTGAAAACAGCAAAATGGAGAACACGAAACTGGATTAACTCCGTATACATTGCAGACACGGGCAAGCACAGCTATAATGAGACAGTGTATGATGGCTTTGTTAAGTGCCACTGCTGGTAATAGTTTGTTTAATTATATATATAAATATAAATATATATATATATATATATATATATATATATATATATATATGTGTGTGTGTGTGTGTGTGTGTGTGTGTGTGTATGTGTGTGATAAATAATCTGAATTATGATAAAAAAACGTGATTAGATATATGAGGGAAAAAATTAAAGCCCAGTGGCAGTGATAAATGATTTATTCCTTGGACATATTTCTTTTATGCAGATACAACAAAATTGTCTTTTGAAAATGATAAAGGATTTTTTTTATTTCATCCTCGTGAAAACAGACGTGCTATATTCGCATTTAGGGAGTGTTTAAGAATCTAATTTGAAAAACTATTTGAAATACATTCAAGATTAATATTATTAATATAAAATATAACTTATGTATAAGATTATCATTGAAGTGTAATATAATTTGTAATTGATTACACTACGTAGCAGTTGTTGATCCTAGTTAGTATGTATTATTTCTTAATTGCTTATTATGTATAATTATTGAAAGCGGTCATTATTTTCTTCAAATTTTCCTTTTGTTCCCTACATAATGAAGTTTAGAAATTAATCAAATTTCTAATAAAAAACTGTCGAATGTGAACATGTTTATTTACATAAGCATATTAATCAAAATGCCCATGTTCTAAAACAAAAAAAAAACAAAACGAACAGCCATGTTAAGAAGAGTATAGAAAATTCTATGCTGGCAATGAATGTTCCTGGAAATGGGCAAAATTGAAAATTTCATTACTCAGGTCAAAAAAACAAAGTTTGAAGAGAAAATAGGTAGTTTCTATTTACTTTAGGTATGCACAATTAGAAAATAACACTTTCTGCCTTGGAGCAAGGTTAAGTAAAAAAACAATCTTACACAGTTCTCAATGCTATAGAATATAAGGGAAGATTATAATAGTAGAAAACAAATATTAGTCACTCAGTCTGCTTCAGTATCATCTATTTCACTTGATTCATTCAATTGTATTGCGCATAGTCTTAAAATTCCTTTGACAGAATTTGAAAATGTTTTAAAAACTCTGGTTTGTTGCTTTATTGTTTGGTATTGTGAAATTAAGTAAAAGTAAAGTTGGCGAGGGTGACCCGAAGGCTCCCTTTTCAATAGCTACTACATTGAGGTGTAGGGTAGGGCACTACACCTTCTCTGGTATGCTTCACTTTACCCTTGATCTTTACTTTATAATGCTGAATGTTAAGCAAGGCAGCATCAAGTACCATGTTTGAGTCTTTGGTATGACTCGACCTAGGATTAAACCCCGGTCTCCCGGACCATTGGTGAAGGGCTCTTAGTAATTGTGTTTTGATTTATTTAGTAATTTTTACTAATGTAGGCTTTTAATAGGAAAATTTCGTTGTCAACAGCAAAAGGCAGCTTTAATTTAATGCTTATATGGCGTAAACATTGAGATAGGGCTCTCAAACAAGATCTTTTGAAGTTAGAGGTCTCGGAGATCATCCACAAGCTGGATTGTCAGAAAGTGACTAGTTTTTGAGATGTGCTTCTTCTTCCAACCGTCAACAGTTAAACAGTAGTACAGGTTGGGTTCATTAGCTTTGTTTGAACAGCAGTGAAGAAAAAGAAATTCAACTCGTACGAACATATCATAGGTTTACGTGCCAAATTGTGATTCATTACTCTCCGTTCCTTGATAGACGTTTAAGAAGGTCTTCTACCTCGAATTAACCGTAGGGAATGTGAATTGAGTGTGTGTGTGGGTGTGTGTGTGTGTGTATGGTAGGGTCAGTTGGCTGCGACTTCTGATATCGTGTATACTTTTGAAAAATAAACATAATTCCCGATCTTCTAAAAGTCTCTGATTACTGTATATAAAAAATCATATTTTCATTCAAATGATCGAGCTTTCACTGTTTTGGCTCAATGACACTGGTCATATCATTTGGAAGATACTCTCGTCTGCCTTACCAATAATCTATAAGTGCTAGTGTACTTATTGAAAATTTATTAAATTCTTTATATGAATAATCAGCAGTAAGATATGTAAACAGTTGCTTACATGAATCCTATATATAATCAATAAATAAATGAAGAAAATCACTGTAAAACAAGACTAAATCTTGCCACAACCAATCATTGCTTTGAATGCCTCACTCTAGGGAACAGGAATATTGTCGAAAAAATAATTACATATTGATTGATGTAGTATGATCAAAAATTAATTTGGAGTGATTAAAACTGCATCATAATCGCATTTTTTCCCTTTATTTTTCTGAAGTGCGAATTGTTCAAATGAACGTCACCTGAATAATTATACATACCTTTCCGGTTTTAGAAATTCAAAGTGAAAATTTCTCTTTTCTATTTCCTTTTCATTCTAATATTTCTGTATCCTCTTCCGTCGCTGATTATTCTCTTTTTTTCTTTACTTTCCGTTTTTCCTCTTGTGATTTTTTCTTCGATTTTCTCATCAAATTTTCTCCATGTGTCCCTTTGTCTTTTTCTTTAAAAAAAAAATTAATTTCTTTCTACTTTCTTTGCCCATTTTACATAATATTGTTATTCGTCTTCCTCTTTCCTTTCTTTCTTTTCTTTTCTTTTCTATTTTATTCATCATTTATTTGGGTTTCATCTTCTATTTGTTTTTAGCTTCTTTTCATTTCTCCACACAGATTCAATAAATTAGCAGGCTAATTCAAAGATTTTCAATTAGGAAAAATCATGACAAGCCAGTTCTGACAGATCAATCTCAGTGAGAAATAGCCTTGACCGTTTTCTGCAATGATAACTAAACGACAAATACTCATTAGACGTATTTATTTTCAAAATGCTATAAAACAATATATATATATATATATATATATATATGTGTGTGTGTGTGTGTGTGTGTGTGTGTGTGTGTGTGAGAGAGAGAGAGAGAGTGTGAGAGAGTGAGAGAGAGAGAGAGAGAGAGAAGCCGAGAAAGAGAGATAGCGAGAGAGATTTGGAATTAACCCAATAGTAGGGGAAAGAAGAAGATAGTTTTGAAAATCAAATTTACATGTTTCGTTAAAATGTCATCAGAATTAAAATTGATTTATTACCGAAAGTGAATTCTTAGATTAAAATTATAAGCTTCCTTCCTATTGCATTGGCAAAAATTCGTGATCGTAATAAATAAAGTTTCATTAATATAACACCAGTCACAAGTGAAACATGCTAAGATGATTTTTGCAAATAATGAATTATATATATATATATATATATATATATATATATACATGTATATATATATATATATATATATATATATATATATATATATATATATATATATATATATAATCTTTCATTATCCAAGCGTACTAACAGCATGGTTTTTTTGACTCTCTTTCAAAATCCGTCTCCATGTGCAGAAGTCCACGGTAGTACCTTGCTTATGAGTTCCTCCTCACTTTTCTAGTACTGCCCAGCTTGTCTTATTCATCTTACATGGAGGGTTTACAAGATAGGTGACAAATGGCCATAAAACTACTCATATGTGGGCTTCTAGTTCGAGGATGTGTTAAAAAATGCATGTAAGTACTGAAAACTTCAAAGTTCAACCAAGAAGAGAATCACCTTAAACCTCCAAAAATACATGCGATTATTCCGCTTATAGAACCCACTTGTCAACACAACCTGCACATAATATTTTAATACCATGAGCCTTTCCAGAAAAATCTATAAGCCTAAAAACAGAATATTTTCAAGAATTAATTTTGTTGTTTACTCAAATTAAATGAGAAATATATAGTCCCGTTCATTACGCCTTAAAAATTTTACAACACTTTTCATAGTTTCCGAATGAATTCTGAAAGTTGATTTGATTGAAAGTCTCGTATCCCTTTATCTATTCTGTCGTCAGAATGGCGCATTACAGTTTTGGAGTCCTTATTCCGAAAAGAACGCAGTGGACGAGGCTTGTCTCTTCTTCATAAATTTACGTGTTCATATCATTCGTAAAAAAGCCTAAGCTATATCACGAATAATTGTCTCAGCCTTAGAAAATCCTTGTCCTGGTCTTGTTACAACATAAAAGTTTGTCCTTTTTTGACTTATAAAATGCTATTCGAAATATCCTTGCTTAACATTCAGTATTAAAAGGTACGTATCAAGGGTAAAGTGGAGCCATCCAGGGAAATGAGTAGCGCCCTCCCCTATACTTCGGTGTAGTACCTACTGAAAACCGAGCCTTCGTTTCGTCCTCGACTACAGTCACCAACTTTTTTTTTTTATAAACAGTAGCGTTGCATCGAGAGTCTTTGTCTGTAATCCTTCTGTGATTCGTCAGATTGTAAGAATCATTAAAGTTAGGTTTTTCGAAAGCAATTCTGATCTTCTAAAGAATTTTTTCGTTTTCAATTTCGAGATGGATAGGATTGTGAAGCAGGGCAATATAATCCTTAGCAGCAATAGCAGTAAAAAAATATGCTTCTGAAGTTCAAAATGATTCCAAGGGAAGGGGCTATGGAAGGGTGAATTTTTCGTCCATTTCTCTGTGGTATTCTATTCATAAACTGTGTTTCATAATCAGAGAATATGTCATCAAATTTTCTGATCTTTAAACTTCAAGCAGTATTTTGTATTGGCCTGAAGCTTATATGTTTTTAATTTTTTTTCTTTCCTGCATCAAGTTTATCCTCCGTATAGCGTCCTTGTTTGGTGTCTAGTTGGCCTTAAACAACTTTGGGATAGGTTTGTCAAGTGATTTCAAAAGGGTTTCTGACGTGGGGATTTAGGAATTAAGAGTAAAACTCCCAACCGGATATTGACTCGTCGGCTGCCAGATACAAAATGTATAAATGCGTCGCCACGCATAAGGCTCCACGCATCCATCCGGTTAAAAATCAGAAAAAAAGAAAAATAATAAAAAGTAAAGTAGCTAAGTGGAAGCGATCGCGCTAAAATTAGAAAGATTTTGGAGTGGCGAATTTGGAGCCGGTGTAGAGAGATAAATACTCAGGTTTTCTGTGAAACGACCTCTTTTTCGGGTAGTGACGTCGAACCGACAACACCGATTTTGCTGTCTGGTGTTTTGGGAACCACGCTACGCCTTGGGACGTAGCGTTGGTTAGTCCATTCACCAAGTAAATAAAGGAAAGTATGTTTCTATCTTTTCTTTTTGTGTATTTCTTTTGGACTTTCTTTGGACAAGGCATTGCACCGGCCAGTCAACGTGGGGTAGAATAATATAACCAAAATATGGAGTCAGATATCTTACGGCAACACAGCCTTGCCCTTAGCCACTGATCTCCTAAATACCTTCAAACCCCACACTGATCAGATTCTTGAACGTTTCCAGTTCAGAAATCTTCCTCTTTTGCTGGTTGTTTATACTTTTGCTCTCCAAGGTACTCTTCCTTCCGCTCACTTCCTTTACATTCTGACATGACTGCCTATCTTATGAATTTCTAATTTTATCGATTTTGCCTTGGATATAGTCAAATTGCTCTTTTTGGTATGGGTTGGTTTGTTCTTTGTAGGCTTTAAGTTTCTGCGCGTTTGGGATTTGTTAGGTTTCTTTTATAAGGATACCGTTTTTAAGCTATCTAGGTTTTTCCTAACAATTCTGTGACCCTCATGGATTTCTAATGCTAGCTTTTTCTTTGGTTGGTATCCACTCTGCAGCTGTTTCTATGTGGGCGTTGATAAAGTTATCATATTCATCATTAGATGTATGTCTTTCAGATATCTCCTGAAGAGAACCGAATTTCTTTTTTACAATTACCGAATATTTATTGTTAATATCTCTATTTGTAAGTGAGGACCAATCATAGCGTGTAATTTTGAACGTTATGCTTGAGAATATGTCGAGCAAGAGAAGATAATCCGTTGCAGGAGGTGGTAATATTCATTTCTTCTCTGACATTTGTGGGACTGTAGCAAGAGACAATCATTGTGAAGGGTTTGCCATTAAATGTAGAACACATTGGTTAGGTTTTCCCTATGCTATTTGTTAATTTTAGGGAAGGAGAACTTAGAAGCATTTTATACACTACCTATGGAGGATTTGACTGCTTTTTCTTGCAGATGCCGAGATAAATGTCAATTCATTACCGGTATCATGGGATTTTAAGTTACCTTCACAATGGTAATACCTATGTTGTTTTTTATAAAATGTGTATATAAGCACAGCTGTAAATTATGCAAGCTTGGTAAGCTAGTTTATTGTGTTGGAATCCTAGCTTAAATGTCACTATGTTAACTATGTTTTTGCAACAACATAATTTGGATTTGGGCTCTGTAGCTGATCTTTCGGACACTGGGTCCAGACCTCTTACCTCAGTAGAACATACTCATTGTTTACTGGCGTGATGGGTACTGCGGTTTTGATGTACAGTTTAGATTAATGTCGTGGTATTCTTTTGTTGGCTGTTTTTATTTTCTCATCAATAAACGCCACCCTTTCAGATGAGTAGCAGTAGTTTCTTTACTGAACTATTTGATCTTGAACATTGATCTATGAAGTTCTGCAGAATACCATCTTGTGAGGCTCACTTTGAATTCATTCGTCTTGCTTCACATCGACTGTATTGCATCAGCATGGTTTCTTTTGTTGGCTGTTTTTATTTTCTTATAAATAAAAGTCACCCTTGCAGATGAGTAGCAGTAGTTTCCTTATTGAACTATTTGATTTCGAACGTTGACCAATGAGTTTCTTCCGCCCACCATCTTGTGAAGCTCACCGTTGACCCAACTTTGGATTCATTCATCATGCTTCACAAAGACCGTTTTGCATCAGTATAGTTTCCAAAGTTATATGTTTGTGTGACTTTGTATAATACACTCCTCCTTCACAGACAGTCATCCTGTGACAATTCGCAGCAGGGTTTCCTAGTGGTTATGTAGGAGTAAAATAATAAGCCACCACTTACTTTCCTTAAGTTTAAAGCTCAAATGTCTCATCTTAGCTTGATCAGTTACATGTGAGATTATTACATTCTATCCCAACGCACAGACAAAATTATTCTTGGAAAAGTGTGTCGGGGTTTTCTGATGCAAATGAAATGGTTTTTATTACGTCATACTTTCAGACTTTTAGTTGTCTTCATCTCCCTTCTTCAAAATGATACTAGAGAAAAGAAATGAGAGTAAAGCTATATTAAGCTTATAACTTTTAAGTTGTCATCAGTATAAGTCCTCATAATTATATTCTTATTTACGTCAATAAAATTCGACTAATTAAGAGGGATTCTAAATCTCAGAAAGTAACAAAACTGTTAAAAAAAATTAGAGTTCATATTTACTCGGTTACTAATTATGATATTTCCAGGTTTTTAAAGACTAAATTTTACTTTGATAGTAAGGCTGGGATTTCTTACACATAAAACTCGAAAAAAATCAATGAACAAAAACTTAGAATGATTTAGGTTTTAACCAGCGTCTTTTAAATTTTTACGTATATATTTTTTACTATTTTTTTTGAGAAGATAAATGACCTAAAAAATAGCAAAAAAGAATCTGAAACCAACTTGCTCTCTATGGGCTCCATCCCTCTCTCGAGTCACATGAGCAGATTTTTTTAGTTCAATCGTTTAACAGTTTCGTAAGAAATATATAAGATGTATATTTAAGGTATTGGCAACCCAGTAAAAGGGAGCAATGCTATTTTAGAAGATAATAACTGAGTTAAATTCTGAAAAACCCAGAGCACGAAGGCCCAAAACTTTCAAAATATACGTTTGTTGATTTTTTTAAAAGGTGTTCTGCTTACGTATTTGCTTTAATACTGAAGTAAAATTAAATCTTTAAAAATTTGGACAGTTGATAATTAGCAACCAAATAAATGACGATATATATATATATATATATATATATATATATATATATATATATATTTATATACGTGTCTGTGTGTGTGTGTACAGAGAGAGAGAGAAAGAGAGAGAGAGAGAGAGAGAGAGAGATTTCAAAAAACGAATTTCCGAGTGCCAAGAAATATATATGCCACGTTCTCATTCCACCGATCAGTATATTCAATAAACCGTTATTAACGACTGGTTACCCATTAAAATGTCCCCCCAAATTCAAAATAGGCAACTTACTTTTTTTTGAAAAAAAATTTCAGTTGTTACCGGTATATATATATATATATATATATATATATATATATATATATATACTGTTGAAGCTATAATTTCAAATAGCCCATATTGCATCAAAATTGAAAATTAATTTGTCACATTCAATGTAAATTCGTTACCAAATTTTCAAAGATATTTTAAAGGAAGTGCCCTTTTATGTCAAACAGAAAGGGAGAACTTGAATCAGAATCCTACCTAGAGATAGCCACCTAGTCTGCATAAGAATTTCAAAAGCAAGTTGATTAATATCGCTTCTTCCGGTATGTATAGCTTATTTACAACTGAACAAACATTAAGGATAAAAATAATTGCTGTGAAAGGAATTCTCAACCTTTAAAATTGATATAATTAGTTTAGTGAATAATCATGAAAACATGCAATAAAAGTAATATTATTCTTATTACGATAATATAAATATACAGAAACAGCTAAAAACCTTATTTTTACGTAGGTTTATAACCTAGCACACCAGAGTGATATCATTATTAGAGTGTCATATATAAAATAAGCTAATTTAAAGTTTAAAGCATTTTTCAGTCTGAATTAAACAAGACTGATAATTTTGTATCGTCTATATTCTCGCTGAATATCATTTTATGATGGTTCACATTATTGACGTTACGTAGATGATTGTGAAAAGCTAATTAAAATCCTTGAGAAGCATCAATGAACTGATATTACATCAATGACCTAACAGGTTCACACGATCATTGGTCTAGTGGGTAGAGTGTCCTCCAGTGGTCCGGGAGATCAGTGTTCAGTCCTAGGTCGGGTCATAATAAAGACTCAAAAATAGTTCTTGATACCTCCTTTCTTAACACTCTGCATTATAAGGTATCAAGGGTAAAAGGGAGCAATCCAGGGGAAGGAGTGGCGCCCTCCCCAACACCTCTGTGTAGTAACTATTAAAAAGGGAGCCTTCGGGTCACCATCAACAACGGTCGCCAACCTATATATATATATATATAATGAAAAATAAAGGGAACAGTGTATATATTAAATAAACAAACAACGGATTCAGTTCAGAATATTTTGTTTTAATTTATTGAAAATAACTTTTTCAACAGAGAAAAATATTTTTTTAAGTTTAGCAAACAGGGGGAATAGATAATAATTTATAAATGTGAATATGAAAGGGGGTAGGTTCTAAAGACAAAAAACCGAAAAGGGAAAAGGGGGAATGGATCCAAGATTGAGTGATGGTAGTTGAGGTTGTTAGTTTTGACAATTTCAATGAAAAAAAGAGAAAAATATAAGTGGAAGGAGACGTCTTTAGAGGGAGGAAAGGAAGAAAAATAAAAGGTGTGCCATGCATGCTGAGGTGGAGGTTTAGGCACATTCTATCTCGTCAAAACTTTTTGACTACATTGGAATATCTAATTAAAAAAGTTTAAAAACAAATATTATGGAGGCACTAAAAGGAAAAAAAATTAGTCTTGGTTTTAGTGTTAAGAAGTTTTTATCCATTTTCTATTTTGATATTTTCATTTGGGATGATGTTTGCGAAATAGGATGAAATCTGGTAAAATCCAGGTCTTTTGGAATGTGGTTGCTTATGAAAATGACTCCAGATTCTAACAATCTGCGGGAGTTTTTGCCATGTATGGGTTTAATTAGAGTGGCTTGCGAACAATTGAAAGTGTGTTTGAGAACTAACATGCGGGATAAAATGGCATTTCGATAGTCATTTAATTTAATTGATTGTTTGTGTTCGTAGATTCTTTATTCAAGACTCTGTAGGGTTTCGTTGATGTAATGTTTGTCCCAATATTAGCATGTATACCTGCATGAGAAACAGTGACATTATTGGTGCGTTAACAGGTGCCAGTGATTTTTTAATGGTTTTTGATGTGGTTTGTATAAGTGCTATTCCTAATTTAGTTAATTTGTCGTAAACACATTTGTTTTGTGTGTTAGTAGGTAGAGAAATAGGTATTTCCTCTTTTTGCTAAACTATAGAAAAAAACTATTTTTTTCTGTCGAAGAAGTTTTTCTCATTAAATAAGAACGAAATTCTGAACTGAACCCGTTGTTAGTGTTTTTAGAATAGCCATTGCGCCATTTATTTTTCGTCATCTTGTCAGATCTACCAAAAATATCTACTTTTTCATATATATATATATATATATATATATATAATTAAAAAATGTACAACTTTTGATTGTTTTGTAGCATTTACTGCGACTGTGTTTGATGTACAGATATTTGAAAGGTAAAATCACATCAAAAGCGAATTTAAAGCCAAACATAAAATCGAAATATATACATGATTTTGAAGCATAATTTGAACAGTATATTACCAAAACCCACTTGAGAAAAGAAAAGAAAATGGGAAAACCTTAGAAATCAAAATTTAAAGTTAAAAAAAGTTCTCACAATGCAATTTTTGGTCCTAAACATGTAATTTGTGTTTGGAGTAAAATACAAATTAGTCTCTTTTCCTTAGACACACACACACACACACACACACACACACACACACACACACACACACACACACACACACACATTTTCTTTCTCTCTTTCTGTCATTCTCTCTCTGTCTCTCTCTGTCTCTCTCTCTCTCTCTCTCTCACATACACATACACACACACACACATACACACATATATACACACAAAAACACACAAATGTAAAATGTCTGAAACGGTCACAAAATTCAAACACAAAAATAAATATTTTTATATCTCCTCTCCTATTAACGAACATTGCCTCAGTCTTATTATTTTTTTCCCCTTATTTAATTGATTCTTTTACTTTCTGAAATATTTTTCACGCCCAATTTATACATTAGTGTATATGCCTTAGAAGACTATGTTCTGCGCGAAGATCCCGTGAAGATTATATACGGCGCCATTGTCTGAGTATTTCCTCCCGCGTGAAAACTATAAATGCAATAAACGACGTTTTTGAGTGTAATATTACCAAAAAGAAAAAAGAAAAATACGAAAAAAAAGCAACAAAAAATCTGCATTTTAGCCACTCTGTTCTTACATAGAGTAATTCTATCCTTTATTATAAAAACGATCAGCCTTTTTACTCGATAGCCAAAGAGGATAAGCAAATGCCAATGAATAATTCAAATATATAAAATAATGATAAATAATAATAAAGATAAACATGTTGTCTTTAGAAAAAATGTAACATCGGCTCGAATTAAACGCACGGGAAATCAAGAAATCTTACGCGTTTCGGCACTACTTCCTGAATAAGCTTGTTTTCAAACGTAGAATACCAAGTCACTTGGAGTAAACGTATAGCATAAAACACAGGAGGATACAAAAATCTATAAACACTTTTTGATGAGGTAAAATCGTTATTTACTGAAATATTAATCAACATCTTCTTTATAACGATTACATACAAGATGAAAAGTAGCAGTTGTTTATGTTTCAAATTTTTTTCAACTCTAATGCAGAACATGGTGGATAGACAGATTTCTGTATATTAACTAACCTATGGATTGTCATTCTAGGTTTCTCTTCGATTGTAGTTCACAACTGCGTAGTATACTGGATTAGAAGCAGGTGATTTAACTTGGTTCCTAAACAATAAATCACCTGGTGTTAAACTTGTGTTTGTTTACTTGGATTTTTATGTCAAATCCATTTTTATATGAATAAACAATTTTATTTAAAAAAAATTAGTTTAGCATAAGTACTGTCACGTGGTCTGCCACTGAGAGGAGAGAGGTAAAATCAATTTCCCCACCCCTCCGTGTTTGAATTAACAGGCCCCAATGATTGACCGTTAAAGGAGGAATAGGAATGTAGGTCAACTCCTCGGCCTGCCTGTTGAACGAAGTAACGAATCCAGGTCAGAATAAAGGCCAAGAGCTGCCTACACTCTGTGACCAGTTGGACAGAGAAGAGGATACAGAGGTCAGTATCGTTGCCCGAATGAATAGCATGACAGGGGGAGGTGAAGGGAGAAGAAAGAGGCCAAATGATTGGCCAGAACCCTAAAGCCGGAAGTAGTGCCCTTTTCGTCAGAGGAAATGGGGAAAAAGAATTTCAGTTTTTTAGGACGGAGGTTGCCGTGAGAGGACGTGCTGACCTGATGCCAAAATAACTCCCGGGTACCAAACCGGTGAAAAGAAATGGGAGTTTTAGGACAGCAGTTGGCGTGACAAGATGTATTGAAACTGTCGCCGAAACTCCGGGGAAGAGCGGAAAGAATTTTGGACGGAAGATAACCGGTGCCTTCCCATACATTTCTACAGAACACCACTCGCCCGTAAAAGAAAAGAAATATCAGATGAAACCCGTCGAAAAAGCTAAGTAAACCTTAAAACCGTTTTCTTCCTCCACCCTTCCTAAGTATTGCAATTATATGCCTTCTCTCTCAATTTAAATAAAGAAGCATATAAACAATTATATGCATTAAGAAAAGAAGAGAAATAGAATGAAAGGATTCATTTCATAAACTGTAAACGAATGGGTAGACTTAGCCACTTTTTCAAGGTTCAAGAGTAAAGAAAGAAAAGTACAAAGAAAAGAAAAGGAAAGAAAGAAGAAAGAAAAGAAAAAGGAAGAAAGAAAGACATTTGTGTTTGAGACTGTGTGCTGGCGAAATATAGCCGGCCCCTATAAATATTTGTTTGGACCACGACCATTAAAATTTTGGTTATATTTTAAATGTCCCCTCGTTGAAATTTATTTGTTGTGCTATTTACCCAGCGAGTTGCCTTGTTTTGCATGTAAATCTTTTTCAGCTTCATTCGCTTCCATTTATTCTCGCTAAATGTCCTATTTGCCTTTAAAAACATTACACGGAAGATTGGATTTGTCGACTACTGTAAATAATAATATTTTATCTCAATCTAGGGGTCCATGTCTTCCGTTATCCTAGGGGGTAGGAAGACGAAGTGGCCTGGTAGGTGTGGTCAACGTGAAATTTGGAAACCCCCTTGCCAGCGGCGGTCAGTCTAGCGCCAAATTAACCCCTACATTATCTGCATGTTCCCATATGCTCGAAAAAGGACTCTTAAACAGGACTTATTTTGCGAGGGATCATGTGCCAAACTGCCCCGAAGTCACACGTGCATAAAATAAACTCCCGTCCTGGGATAAATATTTATGCACCGTCACAGTACACAGTTTAATTGTCAAAAACATTTTCATTTCAAGCTATTCAGTTTAGTCGAACAGTTATAATTCAAACAATTTAGTTTATTAAGTGTTTAGTATTTTGTTTACATACAGTTACACGTCAAGATTGTTCTATTTCAAACAATTCATTTCAGCGTAAGTACAGTTTGAATGTTAAAAACAATTCTATTTCAGACAATACAGTTTAGCGTACAAAAACAGTTCCAGTTTAAACAATTCAGTTTAGCATAAGTACACAGTTTCAATGCCAAAACTGTTCTATTTTAAACCATTTAGTTTTGTATGAGTAAGCAGTTTAAGTGAAGTACGCAGTTTAAATTCAAAATAGTTCTATTTCAAGCAATTCAGTTTAGCATAATTACACAGTTTAGTTCTATTTGACCCATAGAGTAAGAGTGGACATGGGAGCGATGGCACTGAAGTTGTACTCTGCATTCACTAAATCTCCGGCATTACTGCAAACTTACCATCAGATTGTTTAGTGTCATATCCAGGACACTCGTTTGGTGGGTGTCTTATCCCTCTGCGAAGTAGCAGTCGGTGTATTCTACAGCCCCAGCCGACTGGGCAAGGAGTTAAACTGTTGAACTTTTTGACATTTATACATTACGTACGGAGTAGGTGCATTCAAAAAGTATGAAGACTGAATATGCATTTACTAAGAGAAAAAAAAGCTATAAATTTTTTTTTTTTATTAAATAGTTTTCTTGGTATTCAATATGCTTTTCGTATGATGGGAAGATAAGTGTAGTATTTCTTTTAATATCCTTTATGCCTTCAAATTTTACCGTTTCTTCTGCGGAAAATTTATTTTCAGTTTAGTAAAAGAAAGAAAAAAAGACATACAAAAAAAATGGGAAAAGGTCCAACGTACCTTGTTCTAGTGAGTATAGGAAGGTGCTAAACTTACAAAAATATGTATTTGAAAGCAAAATTCGTTTAACTAGAGCTGAAACAGCACACACATACAAATACAAAAATATATCCACATATCCAGTGGCTTCGCCATGTGGAAAGTTATTTGTTGTTGATACTTCTAAACTGTTCATACCTGGCAAATTGGTCACGGCACAGTTTTGCAGCTTGGGTCGATATGAAACAATATTAATATTAATTTGAAAAGTAAAGTTTTTTGATTTTCTCATAAAAAATTTTGAAACATATCCCTAATTTCCCGTCGTTTTACAACTATGTTAACTACTCTATTTAATTTTCATCTCTTTTTCACTCTTCTTTTTATCTTTCATTTCATCTCATTCATCTTCCCCTTCTCTCTCTCTCTCTTTCGTTCTCTCTCTCTCTCTCTCTCTCTTTCGTTCTCTCGCTTTCTTGCTCTTTCAGTTGAAGTTCATATAATTCAGTTATTCCCCGTCTCGTTGTCACCTCGAGTTCATTCTCTCTTTTTCAATTTCTCGCACCATCCAGCATATTCTCTGTTGTTTTCCGAAATAAGGGTGACACACGTGTAAGATAAGAAAGAATACAGTACTCCGCAACAGTACGGTGACATATGTAAATAAACTTTGTTGTTATTGTTTACAGACATTGCCTTGAGGAAATCCCATTTTAAATAGTCTTCAGACCAGTCCGTCCTCCGTGTGTATATGTGTGTATGGAGGGGGACAGCTTCTCCACAACTTTCTCCCTTTGCTTATTTCTTCGAATATATCTTCTTTCTTTCTTCTTAAACTGTGTACTTACATTTAAACTTTGTACTTATGCTGAACTGAATTGTTTGAAATGGAACTGTTTTGACAGTTAAACTGGACTTATCTAAACTGAATTGTTTGAAATAGAAGTAATTAATTGTATAAAATCGATTTGGCATTAAATAACCTACAACGGTTGATATGCCATAAAACCCAACCAACCAACCCCAAACCCATCAACAAATATATCTATACATAAATCATCATCATCATCATCATATCGTGCTGGCAGCACGGATATCCCTGACCCTCTCTCGCCACTCCTCCCTATCGTTCATCGCCCTAGGTAGGTCTTCAGGACAACATCCTGTATCCTCACATAGCTGCTGAATGTACGTTCGAGCTGGTCGTCCTACTTTTGTGCGGCCATGTGTGGGGATCCACAAGAGTACATCTCTTATGAGTTCATCTCTTCTTCTCCAGCAGTGTCCTGCATGTCTGGTTCGTCTAACTTGAATATTTTTCGTGATAGGGGGCAGGTGGCCGTACAGTTGGTGTCTTGTGGGGTGTTGCTGCCAGGACTTGTTCAGGATTGCACGCAGCATTCTTGTGTAATTGCCATCTAGTTTCTTCTCCAACCAGATCATATATGACGGGTATTACGCTGGTGACTATATTATGACATGAGACACTGTGTAGAGCAATGGTTCATGGCCTAAAACTAGCAAACAACTCTCACTATTCTTCTAGTCTTGTGCCAAACTCTTCTAAGCTTTGTAAGTGGCATATATATGAATTCCTTTGGCTGTTTGAGAGTTAAAGCAAATATTAATGTTAAAAGAGAAGTTACATAAATCACTTTTGTTCAAGATAAAAAAAATAATCTTGAAATAAGGAAACTAGAGAGACATCCTGAATCTTACATATACCGATAAAATTCGTGTGAATAAGGTATGAAGACAAAAAAGAACAAAAAATGATGCATAGATATTTAAAACGTTGCTTGCTTATATCGCTAAAACATGAACCGAACACTGGGAACAATATTTCATTGACGTTTCATTTGAAAACAGAACACGTCGCCGCTTTAAAGGTGACTTACTTTTTTATGGCAATATCTACTGACTCATTTTTTTCTATTTTTTTCTATTACAGTGCATATGGACATCTACAATGTTATATTTTATCAATATATCATTCAAATGTTCTTTTAAAAACGTTTTCAGAATCTATTTACATTTTTAATAATTCATCTGTTCCTTTCACTTCAATATATATATATATATATATATAAATAAATGTAGAAAAAAAGGAAACGAAAAACGAAAAGAACACACATCATACCTTTATGCAACTGACATACTATGCACCCTAGTAGCACATGCATTATTTTCTATAACATTATACAGATGTCAGCAACGTTTATACACACCTGCTCTAAAGATCAGGGAATCTTTCAACTGTATCATTATAAAAAAAATCATAAAAAAAGCAGCAGTTCAGAAAAAAAATTATACAACTACTTTGGGTATTTATTTAGTCCCCCTTAAGAGCAAAATGCGACATAAGTTTGGTTAGGTGATGAGTAATATGCGCAGGAAACAAGACTCCCTCGGACTACGTAGGACAAATGATAAAATTAGATAAAGATCCTAAAAATTAAATAAGACGTCTTTTAATGGTAGCCTTAAAGGTATTTCAGAAAGAATAGCGATATAACCCAAATTATTATGGAATTACTATTCATAGAGGACGTTCACTTAAGTTTATTTCTTAAATTTTAATAAGTGAAATAAGGCAAATTATTTTGATTTCCTTGTCAAATATTGTGGTTTCATGAAATATACACGCAGAAATATAAAGATATGAACAAATTATATTTAAAAGGTAAATATTATGGTTTCATAAAATATACTTTAAACAACCGCGATGAAATTACTTAAACCAGCTCATTAACCAAGTGGGTAGAGTGTTAGCCTATGGTCCGGGAGACCGAGGATTCAATCCCAGGTCGCGTCATAACAAAAACTTTAAAATTGGTACTGGATGCCTCCTTGCTTAACATTCAGCAATATAAGGTACGTATAGAGGGTAAAATGGAGCAATCCAGGGTATGGAGTAGCGCCCTCCCCTATACTTCAGTGTAGTAGCTATTGAAAAGGGAGCTTTCGGTTCGCTCTCAACTACGGTCGCCGACTTTACTTTACTTACTTTCAAAGATCTGTAGAGGAAAATATTATGGAATAACGCAATTTATGGAATTATCTTTTGGATTAAAAAAAATATCAGCTGAACGTTGTTTTTTCTTTAAAAGCATATCAATCCTCTAGGCTTATTTAATGCCAAATCCATCTTTCTGGACATTAGTGGTTCTATTGAACCCATAGCTGGGAGGATAAGGGGGTTCATACTTTTCCCAAGGAAATTTGTCCGAAAGTGAACGTAATAGCGAGACGATTCCATCTATACACCACGAGGACCCCCACCCACCAGCAGAACGTCGATGAACAAGTCGGTCTACAGTTAAAAGATAGTTCGCTGGCTTTTACGAGTGGTTGGACATGCCTAATTGAAAGTAATCATGGTAAAAAAAAAGAAAAAAACAAGGATAAAAAAAAGCAATAAAAACCAACTCCCCTAAAAAAACTGGTCAATTGACACAATGGATAGGATAATTGATGAAAGCTATCCATCGTTGAATAGAACGAAAGACGTAAGTTTTCCAAGTCAGTTCTATTTAAAATTCGGAACAAGTATAAAAGAAGTAAGGTGGTTCAAAAAGGAAACACATTGTTTTTTCCCTGAAAGAAATCAAGAATTGAAATAGAAAACTAAAAGCAATATGTCTTGGAAATTGAAAGTATACGACAAAATTAGAGAAAAACACATTGATTGAAATAGGCGTCAATGTTTGTGATTGAACTGACAGAAATCTGAAAAAAGGGATTTACATTCACAAACCAGCACAGCAGACAAAGAGAAACAAATTAAGTTAAAGAGAACAAGTCTTGACGTGTGTGCAATCAGATGAAAGTGATGTTCGGTGATGAAAAATAAATCCACATGAAAAAAAAAAAAATCTTCATTAGTCAAGGCGATCATGCTGGAACTTTTATCTGGTAACGTCCAGTTAAAATATGAA
>OY757907.1:31777721-31812721 GCA_963585895.1 Sepioteuthis lessoniana | reverse complement strand
ATTGATACTGCTGTATGGATGCACTACATGGACACTAACAAAACGGCTGGAGAAGAAGCTAGACTGCAATTTTCACAAGAATGCTGCGAGCAATATTGAACAAGTCCTGGCGGCAACACCCCATAAGACACCAACTATACGGCCACCTGCCTCCTATCACGAAAACTATTCAAGTTAGACGAACAAGACATGCAGGACACTTCATGATGTAATCTTATGAACCCGTACATATGGCCGGGCAAAAGCAGGACGACCAGCACGATCATACATTCAGCAGCTATGTGAGGATACGGGATGTAGCCCTGAAGACCTACTAGAGGCGATGAACGATAGGGAAAAGTGGATATCCGTGCTTGTGGCACTTCATGATGATGATATATATAAATATATATATATATATATATATATATATATATAAGACCACTGATATATGTGACCTCTTGTATATATATAAACTCAAATAAAGACAATTACTACACTAATGTGAAGGTGTTGAGAAAAAATGATCCACTGGTCATTGTTCAAGGGATTAGCATTTCACCATACTAACAAATGTTTTACGCACAAACTAGAAAATGAGACATGTAAAATTCTCCGGAATTTGAAAATACAAACGAATCACTTAATCAAGACCAGAAGATTTGATCATAAAAGAAAGCGAAAAGACTAGCAAATACTTCGACTTTTCCAGAGAGACATGGAACATAAAGGTAATGGATATACAGAGTATAATTAGTGCGCTTTGAACGGCTTTTAAAGGCTTAGAAAAGAGACTGGAAATATTTGGAGATCGGAATAAGAATCAAGGCAATCTAGACTCAGGAAAAGTAAGAGTACAAGAGATTTGAAGAGACTTGCTGTCCCTCAGACTCCAGTCAAAGCCCACAAGCAAACACGGGTGGAAAAAATTCGGAAAGAGTAAAATAGTTATAAAAAATAACAGAGTATCAAAGCAAAGTATCTTTTAGAAGAGTTAAAATTCTTATAAACCAACAAAATCATTTAAATAAAAAATAAGAGCCCGTATCAAAAAGCTGTCACACAAACAAGTTTTAACTACCTAATAGAACAGTTTATTTTGTTCCGATTATTTCGAAACAAAAAAAAAGAAAGAAAAAGAAAAAGAAAACAACCGATAACTATACAAAAATACATCAACAATGATTTTGAAAATATTAAATATTTCATATTTAAAAAAAAATTCCTTAGGAATCTTCCAAAAACAATCATACCACTGAATGAAACAGAAGGAATTTTCAGTCGGCATGAATAGGATATCAGTAAATCCAAGTACGGTTCGAGTTTCTGTTACGCAAGTTAAAACATGTATATATATATATATATATATATATATATATATATATATATATATATATATATATGCAGAGAGTGAGAAAGAGAGAGAGATTTATGTAATATCATGAAAAAGTTTTGTATATTATAATCAACACAGAACATTGCTTCAGAAATACCGATACAAGGTATTTTGAATCACCTTTAATTTTAATCTATTATTTTATATATGACCATCTTGTAAAGTTGAACATTCATTGGTAAGTAATATCGTCTAATGAATTGGTAAGTGTTAAACAATTAGTTTGTATATTATAATTCAATGTATTTCTATATGTATGTGGACTAACCGAAACATTGACAACGGATTCAAAAATAATATTTAGTTTTTATTACAAAGATGAAATATCATTTTCGAATTCGTTGTCAGTGTTTCGGTTAATTCCATTTTCCACTAATTTTTTCACATTTATATCTATCTATCTATCTATCTATCTATCTATGTGTGTGTATGTGTGTGTGTGTGTTTGTGAGTATGTAGATGTGGATTAGTGTAAGAGGTTTTAAAAAATCACAGAAGAAGGTTATATATATATATATATATATATATATATATATATACACGTGGTAAATTAAATAAGTTTCCAGACTTTTTTTGTAAAAGCATTTAAAATTGGCATTCAGTATGTTATTGCTATACATTTTATGAGATGACTGACCAATTTTTATGATTTCAGGTTCAAATGAACAGCTACAGCATTAATTGGAATACACCCTAATAAAGCCCGATTGTCACAGCTGGTTAATTTCAAAAATGCAATCTGACACTTTAGAAGAACGATATGCAATAAAATTCTGTTTTAAACTAGGAAAAATGCCACAGAAACGTATGGAATGTTTCAGACTGCTTTTGGAGCATCTTGCCTGAATCGACCATCAGTTTTTGAGATGCATAAGAGATTCAAGGAAGGCAGGGAATCTGTGAGGGATGATGAGAGGTGTGGGAGGAGTAAGGAATTCACACACACACACATATGTATATAGAAAGTGATGAAAACACACACACACACACACACACACACACACACATATATATATATATATAGAAAGTGATGAACACACACACACACACACACACACACATATATATATATATATATATATATATATATATATATATATATATATATATATATAGTGTAATACTTATCGTCGTAGGAATGGGACGGAGTGACCGCCTAAGCAGGATGTGATGCAAAGTCAGTATTCTATGCGGAGTTTAAATGATTTGAATTCCAAATTTTCCTTCTCCTCGAGTACTTGCTATACCGAAGTCAAAGAGACCAGTCTGCACTAATATTTATGGAAGCAGAAGAGATGGATGCTTAAAATTCCCGAGAGTATTATTGCCATGAAAAATGGAAACAGTCGCGTCAAGGTTTTGAATTCAGGTGGCTGTGTTTGTTACCTACGAAGATAACTATCGCACACACACACACACACACACACACACACACACACACACACACACACACACACACACACATATATATATAAGGGTGCAACATTTACACGCGTTCTTTTCTAAATTAAAAAAAATATTTACTCACATATGTATATACATATGTATATATATGTGTGTGTGTGTGTGCGCGTGTGTGTGTGTGTGTGTGCGCTGTGTGTTTGTGTGTGTGTGTGTGTGTGTGGTTGTGGTTGTTTAAATTTTCATTCTGAATCAGTCGTTTGACAAGATTTACCAAAACGGTAAGTTAGAATGGATTCTACTTATTTACCCCACTTAATGTCTCTTGTAAAAATAAGAAAAGTTAACAGATTTTGTGCTGGTCAGATACTCTTGCATAATATCCTTGTCAGGATATTACGCAACTTGAGAACCACGTAATTAGATATAAACTTTTTATTTGTTGAAATACTTATTTGTTGTTATCCATAAAGTTCGTTCTGTTTTTTTTTAACTGCATTTATGTTTAATTATCTACATTTAGAGATTTTTCAGCTGTCATAGTTTAAATTAAATTTCAAATCATCTTTAATATTTTGTCTCATAAAATTATTTTTCGATTAGAATTCATTTCATTCTTATTTCTTACCTGCTTTGCACACTTACGACCGTAAAGTAACGATTAAAAATTTACGATTGTTATACAATACCGTGAGAAATGTCTTTTAATGCTGGTTCATTAATCTGCAAGGAAAATCAACAGAGACTCTGATTTACGATAAAGGTCATAGATCATCCTTCCAGCGTTGGTGCTGAATAAGTTAAATTTTGTAGAAGATTGAAAACTGTTAAATTTAGGTATATCGTGACGTCACACGACGGAAAAGTATTTTTCTTTAGTTTGTAGCTGAACATTATAGTGAGTTCAAAATCTATTCGTGCAATTACTTTAACTTTCAGTCTTATACCTTTGAGTAAAGTTCGAAACCTCTTGTACCACTTACCTATGTATTAAATAGTTTCTGTACTGTTCTTCTGAAAAGATGGCTTAGGTATTAATTAACCCAAGAATTTAGATGTACCATTAAGCAAAGTTCGTACTCCAGTCGCGCTATTACGTTCACTTTCGGGCAAATACCCTTGGGAAAGGTATGAACCCCCTTATTCTCCCTCCAGCTATGGATAAATAGTAGGACGGACTAGGTTCTTCAGCCTTGGTGAGGCAACTAGTCTAGGAGAAGGAAAACTCTGAATTCAAACCTGTTAAACTCCGCTTAAAAATTGACCTTGTGTCATATCCTGCCCGAGCGGAGGGGTTGGTAAATAGTACCATTAAGCAAAGAAACCTAACGAAATTAAACCGAGTGTGTCCCAGTAGTGTAATGGTTGAAACTCTTGACGGCGGAATCATAGTACGCGAGTTCGAACTCTAGTTGCGCTGTTACGTTCAGTTTGGACAAATACCCTTAGGAAAGGTAGGAACCCCCTTATCTTCCCATATATGGGTTAAATAATACCAGAGCTGTCCTTCTAAAAAAAGGTGGATTTGGCATTAGATAACCCGAGAAGTTTGATATGTCATTAAATAACAAACAAACGAAGTTAAACCAAACCATTAAGTTTATTTGGATATTGATTAAATCCTCAAGCAACCGATTTTCAAAGCTTCGAAGGGTATAGATTTCATACAGGAGAATTTCTTTTGAAAATTTAGTAGAGCCATATTTAAATAGAAACAACAGCAAGAATAGACAGGGAAGTCAAAATGATGAAAGATGTTAGTCTCTTGGTAGCATTGTGTTAAGTTAAATGACAATCTATGGTTGTAGACACCTGGCTGGTATTAGTAGGCAACAAGACGCTATGTGAATGGAAACCAGCTTTCGGAAAATCTAGAAAGGATCAAGTACGTATATTCAGATTGCATATTGACCAGAAAGACTTATGCACTCCATTATATTCAAAGAAAAGAATAATCATAGTATATAGCATGTCAAACATCTTTCACTGAAATATTTTCTCTTATAATGCAGATATTTAGTTCTCACAAGACAAGGCTTTTTAAACTCAAACAATATGTAGGATTTATTTGATGACAGCAATGATATTTGGTCATTCATGGTAGAAATCAGATGAAACGAAAAACAATAAATGTAAACATAATTAATATAATACAAAGTAATTATCGAAAAGCCATCACAGTTATTTTTAACATAACGGATAATAAATATAGAAAATTGCTTTTAAAGAACTACGCAGGAATGGAAATAGAAACGCGCAATGTACGCGATTCTATAACCTCCAGGAATAAAATAATCGCAGACAGGTTGACATGGCGTTAGATTCAATCAAGCAAGCAAGCAAGCAAGCAAAGAAGCAACCAAGAAGATATCTTGCAAAGTTATAAAATTAGAAATAAGTGAAATTAAGATGAAAGGAATGGTATTCAAAAAGTTGACTCTAGTTCATCTAAGAAATAATAAAATATTATTAAATCTTAACCAATAATTTTATAATAGTATGAACGTAAAACACTTCGTTTGTTTCTACTCGTCAGTCGCAAATGCCAAAGCTGATTCGATCGATTGTGCTTGAATTTATCGGTGCAAAACCAAGTTCTTAGATTTTTGATATGTAGAAAGCGGTGTTATTAATCCAATTTTCTATCTGAGTCGTAACCTTGACGTGTTTTTATATTTATTATGGCAATAGAGGTCGGGAAAATAATCAAGTTCGCGCTGTGTCTTCTTGGGGAAAAAGGAAGAGATGAAAGCAGGAATGAAGAAAGTTAAAAGCGGAAAAAATAAATCTTAGTCTTTGACAAGATTGGAGAGATTTGGAGACTTGATACATTATCTTTGCTTGAATAAATTTAGGACAATCTAGCAAGATAATACAAGAATATTTTCGAAATTAATCTCCATTCTGTTCCCCGACACCCTCCACATAACAAAATTACCCACTCAGGGTTGAAACACTAGAGATCAAGTGACATCAAGACTATTCATGATTTCTGTTGCACGAAATGAGATAAACAAACAAGCCAACAAACAATCAAAACTATATATAAAGTTAATTTTACTTAAATTTTAAATTCTAAAATTAAAAATTTCGATGAAAGTGAGTTCAGAGCGAAGAAACTAAAAATCTTAATTGATAATGACTGAGTGATTGATTCATTCATTGGTTTTAATAGTATGTCAACCTGTCTCGAGTAATTTTGAACCAAGCAGTTATTAATATAATGGTTAGGGTGTTCAACAATCGTCCGAGAGACAAGGGTTTAATCCCAGGTCTAGTCATACTAAAAACTAAAAAAAAAAAAAAAAAATATATATATATATATATAACCACCCAAACATATACACACTTTACTTATTATATATGGTGTTTGTTTGTTTAAGTTTTATGGCATATCAATATTTGTTGGTTATTTAATGCCAAATTCATTTTTATTCAAATAAACTGTTCTATTTCAAACAATTCAGTTTAGCATAAGTATACAATTTAACAATCAAAAAACATTTCTAATTCAAACAATTAAATTTATTTTGAGTATAGTTTGTGTTTAGTCGCAGTTACGTCAAAACATTTCTATTTCAAACAATTCAGTTTAGCATACAAAACAGTTACATTTCAAACAAGTCAGTTTAACATAAGTACGTAGTTTAAATGTCAGAACAGTCCTTTTTCAAGTACTTCAGTTTAACATAAATACGCAGTTAAGTCCTATTTGACCCATAGATAGCTACCACTCCGGGTCAGAGTAGAGCTGGATGCGATAGTAAGGAAGGTGTACACCACATTCTTTAAAGTTCCAGCATTGCAGGAACCTCACGATCAGATTGTTTAGAGACATATCCTGGATACTCATTGCAGGGAGATCTTACTCCTCTGAAGAGATGCAGTTGGTGTATTCTACAGCCCCAGTCGATTTTGCGCAATTATATCAAATGGCTTAATCGAATGCCACAATTGTCACAACTAGGCAACTCAGAACCCTCGTATTACGGTTTAACACCATTTACACTTATCAGGTCCTACATTTTGATGAGTTCGGTGTGTATTTAGACCAATTTTTTAAAATTGTGGTTAAAATGTGAATACATTTTTGGGGACACTTTGCATATATGTATACAAGATTAAGTTCACGGAATTAAGAATTAAATAGTTTTTAATTCGTCTTTTCCTGTAATGATAACAAGGAGAGCACCTCTTAAGAGTTATCAGGGAAAAACTAAATTATAATGTATATGTATATATATATAAATGTATGTATGGATTATATATATATATATATATATATATATATGTGTGTGTGCGTGTGTGTGTGTGTGTATAGATAGATAGATAGATAGATAGAGAGAGTGAGTGAGTGAAAGAGACCAGAGAGAAAGGTAGAGGGAGAGTGAAGGAAATGGATGATGAATTTTATTTGTAAATAACTGTTTTTCTTCAAACAATTTATTTTCGGGTTAGAATCAGCACGATTACGCATGTGGAAACAAATTCTAATGTAATGAACATAACAAAGCAGGTATTTAGCCATGATTTGGGGTACACAGTGTTAAAATTTTGGAACGCTTTCAGTAGAATGAACATTTTGGAATTCAAGGGTAATTTCTTTCTTTCTTTCTAAAGTATTTTCAAGCTCAGATCAAAGTAGTAGTAAATTACGAAGCTCTTTGTTTCGATGGGCCACAAAGCCAAATGTATGAGGCACCCAACGAGACTCGAACTCACTCATGTAGGTGTTCTAGGTTTGGTTTTGTTTCTTTGTTTTAATGGCATATCAACCTTTGTAGGTTATTTAATGTCAAAGCTATTCTCCTAGAAGAACAGTAGTCGTGCTATTTAACCCATTACTAGGAGGATAAGGGGATTCATACCTTTCCCAAGGGTATTAGCCTGAAAGTGAACGTAATAGCGCGACTGGTGTACGAATTCGTATACTACGATTCCGCAGTTCATCGCTTTAACCATTACACCACGAGGACACCCCCTCTGTAGGTGTTCTAGTCAAGCTTGCTAACCATTAAACCACCTGAGAAGACCAGCTAAAGTAAGTGCAAGTCAATCTCAATCTGCTTTTTTAAATAGTTATCAAACTAATTTGCATGTTAATATGGAAGCTCCCTTTTAACAAATCTTAAATTTTTTCATATATTGGCATTAAAAAACAAGTATTTAAATGCGAACTGTCCGTTTGCTTAAATTCATATTGGGTGGTTCTGAACACACACACACACACACACACACACACACACACACACACACACACACACACACACACACACACATATGTATATATATAAATATATATATATATGTGTGTGTGTGTGTGTGTGTGTGCGTGTGTGTGTGTTGTATGCCTGAAAAGTAAGCAGATTGGAGTCAAAACAATGTATTTCAATTCCAAACAACCAACTACATAATGTCCCCTTTCAAAGTAATCCCTATTGAGTGTAATGGACTTTCCCATTCTTACCAATCACTGCTTGAAACACTCTTCTGGGATGAACCTGAGCTTCGTCGGTAGGGTTCTCTTGATGGTCTTCAAGCGTTGAAAACGGTTTCTCTTGATAATCTCCTTTAGGTTGGAGAAAAGAAAAAAGTCACACTGGGTAAGATCAAGTAAATTATTGGTTTTTTTTTTGCACGCCGATGTTCCTATCGCCAGGAACTGATGGATACTTTGGGGTTTGTGAGAATGTACATTGTAGTAATGCAGCCACAATTTGGTATTTCGAAATTCTTATCTCTTATCGAGCACTGAGCGAATCTCCTAGTTGATAGTCAGGTCCTGAAGCAAGAACTTCTTGTGACCTTTCAGACACTCTGTTTCCGGTCGTACTCAAACTCCATGCCTCATCAGTGATAACCCAACAAGGCAAGTCAGGTTCAACTTGAAGACAATCGATGACGTCCTTAAAAATCTTCATGCGGTGTCTCTTTCTGATTATCATTAACAGGCTTGGCACTAATCTTGTGCAGACTTACCTCATGCCCAAATCTTCGGTGATACCCTTCCTAACACTGTTCTTGTCCATGTCCAGCTGACTTGCAATCATTCAAACAGTTTTCCGACGATCGCCTCACACAACCTGGCTTACCTGCTCGACATTAACCTCAATTATGCCTATTAAACGTTTCCAGCGCTTTGAGGCATCTTTAACCATCTTATGCCCCTCCCTGAACCTCTTGTGCCACTCAAAAACATGTCTGCATGACATAGTTGCATATCCATGAACTTGCTGAAGCATTTCACGTGCTTGTAACGGAGGTTTCCCCAGAAAGCTTAGATCATAGTTATATACTCCAAAGATATCATGTTAGATGATAACATAATCTGCTTATCCCTATATTATACATGCCTTACACTGCACACCTAGTTCCCTTACTTTTTAGACAGACCATATATATATATATATATATATGTGTGTGTGTGCGTCTTACTTAGAAGGTGGAAATAAGACCAACAAGACTTGCAGGACACTGATGGAAAAGCAAGGTTGAACTAATAAATTGATGCTCTTCTATGGACCCCGACACATGGACGTGCCAGTGTTGACAGGTTACCATGAACTTACATACCTTAGCTCTATGTTGACCCTGGGTGTTGTTTGAAAGAGCTGCCGCAGCGATGGATGATAGGCATAGATGGAGAGAGAGTCATGGAAATCTGTGCTATCCGCAAGATTTGATGATCATGTCATATATATATATATATATATATATATATATATATATATATATATATATAATCTTCTGTGGAATTTTAATTAAAATCTTTTGCGAACAGATATAGAATTTCAGTATTTTAGAAATATTATTCATTGCTTGTTTAACTAATTTTCTGTTTTTTCCCCTCTTGGTCTGATTCTCTATCTAAGAACGAATTTGACGAAGAAGAATCTATTTTCTAAAATATCTAAATTGACTTGCAAGTCAAAATATTAAGATGATTCTTAAATAAACGGAGCGTATTGTACAACAACTCTTTTTCTTCTCCAAAAGAATATCACCTATAATTGTTTTGACTGCATTCACCGAAGTCGTGTCGGGTTCAAATTTGATTTAGATTTGTATTGAATGATCTCCATTTTGTATGTTCCTTTTTCTTTTTATCTCTCTTCAACAGTTGAAAAGAGCACAAGTGAATAACTATTGATGTTGTTCCAACCAAAAGAAAAGGTGTCAACACTATTAATTCAATGTCAGGACCAGATGAGGCAATGAATTGCTGGATAATTATCGATTAGTATCTACCAATCTTATCATCCTTATATATATATATATATATATATATATATATATATATATATATATATATATATATATATGTGTGTGTTTGTGTGTGTGTGCGTGTGTTTGTGTGTGCGTGTGTTTGTGTGTGTGGGGGCGTGTGCATATATATATATATATATATGTGTGTGTGTGTGTGCGTGTGTGTGTGTTGGTGCGCGCGACACAGACGGAGGCACATACGTGGTCGCTCTCTCTCTCTCTTTCTTTCTCTCTCTCTCTCTCTCTCTCTCTCTCTCTCTCACACACACACACACATATATATATAAATATATATTTTCTATCAGCACATGTGTTCAATTTTTTAATGAAAATATAATCCTTATTCTAAACCAAAGCTACGAAGAACCTTCTTGTTTTACGTTAAACTTTGCACATTCAAAGCGGTTACCATAATTTATTACTAATCACTAAACTCTAGAGCATTGTAACTGTTTAAGTTTTTCCATATAATTGAAAATCCCCAATCACCAAAAATAAAATTTCATGAATAAATGAGAGAGGTTTACTTGTTTTTGACTGCCACATATTCAAGTCTTTCGTGAAAGTGTTTCAGTGCTGTATATTAGCTGAAGAAATAATACCTAATGCTGTCCGTTTTAATTTATTGTATGCAATAGGAACCATCAAATTCAGGTATAGATTTATGTATATGTTGTGAGTATATATAATTTTAAACTGATTAATATGACTAGAATCACCATCTTGAAGGCATTGACGAACCGAAATATTGAACTATACGTCAATAAATTCATCATTAATGCAGCGCGTTTTATTATTGCATAATATTAGCACTATAAAGTTTTATCCTCACTGATTGTATAATATTTTTGAACTTCTCGATATTTTTTTGTTTCTCCTTAATTTAATTTTAAAGTTGTCACTAGTAATTCAAACTAGGCAAAGGGATCCTTTTCAGTGAGTTCAATTTACCAAGCACAGACAGAGGGCAACTAACATAAACAACGAAGTGCAAGGAGTTAGAGTAAAAAAAAAAAAATTTTTTAAATGAAGAAAAATATATTATGAAATAAAATAATTATGAAGAGAAAAGAGTAGTAGATATGGTGTTAGTTGTTAACAAGACAAAAGACCCGACAAACAAGTTTCTAGATGAATATAAAAGCCAAAAAAGAAAAAAAAAAAAAACGAAGATAGAAATAATTAAAGAAATGAGATTATAGCTGGAGAATTATTTTAAAGAGAAATGATGTATGGTTTTTGAAAAAATGGATAAACTAAAAAGCAAAACGAAGAGATGAGCATCATAAAAAATCCCCCAAATAAGAAAAATTCTTTTGAAAGTAAAAAAACAAAAAAAAAACCCAACTTTTTTTTGTTTTAAAAATATTATGATTCACAATATCCAAATACTGAAATAAGGGGAGAAAACTCTTATATCTTAATTCTCTTAATTAGAAGCGCATTGTTTCTTCCACTGGTTCTAGGCTCACCCTTTGGATACAAAACGTGTGCGAAAATCGGCAGCCGTGAAAATGAAAAGAAACTGAACTACTTCCATTTTTTCCTCTTCATTTGTTAAACTTTAGTTATTTGGGAAATTTCTGCGCAATTATTTCCTTTTATTTTTCTACTGCTATTGTTTGATTTGAAATAATTGTTCAGATGGTACTTTATTTTCGGTAAATTCTTTGAAAACAAAAGCTGGAAGTGATATGGGAGCAAAACAATGCCCAAAAGGAAAATAGTAGCAATGGAGGATTTTTAAAAAATCTTGGAAAACTTTAGAATGTATAAAAATGATTTGGCTAAGATATGATTTTAAAAAGAAAAGATATTTCTATATTTTTAATTCTGACAATTCTGTGATTTTCTGTTGATTTTTAAGTAAATTTCTTTAATTAGTTTTAAAAAAAAGTTAATTAGTTTTTGTCTTTTTTCCTCTGCGTTCAAAACAATAAAATTAACATTTGAAGGAAAAGTTAAGGCATAATAAAAAAGAATTAATGAAGAAAAATAAGAAATGTAAAAAAAAAAAAAATTAATAAAATAAAACGATAAAATCTCTAAACGGAATCTTTATAGGACGGTAATGAATTAAAATAAGATAAAATAAAATAGAATATTAGCTTTCGACTAATGTTTACCATGAGAGAACAACAGATGCTTCTGAGTGTGTGTATATTTGTGTGTGTGTGCGTGTGTGCGTCTGTGTGTGCATGCGTGCGCTCATGCCAGACGTGGAAATAAACAAGCATCAAGAAAATTCCGACCTTGATGCTTCACCTCCTGAATTCACCAATGAATTGGATTGTACTAGTCTGACATCTTGACACTGACCAGGGGAAATTTTTTTCTTTTGGCACGTGGGCTCGTGAATATATTAAACTTACCGTGTTTTTGCTAACCACCTCTATGGGAAGGCAGTTAAAAGCAAAACTTTAGTGTATCTTCCCGGCCTCGGATTAACGATTAGAGAGAAGTGTTTTACTGTTGCATTTTGCCAAATATATGAATAATTTAGGTCGGTCATCCTCGTGAGTTTCCAGACCATTTTTTTTACAGAAAATAGGGAATTCACTGCATCTTCTAAGGAAAATATGAAAGGCTCTGAAATCAGGATTCTAAAATCCACGCCGATAATAAATGCCCGGCTTGTACTAATCCAGAAATCCAACTGTTAAAATTCAAAACACCAACTTTCTCATTGTTTGTTTCAATCGAAATAAACTCTAACCCCACCAGTCAATCACATTTTCAAGACTTTTGTTCAGGAGTGATGGTCGCTGACGACCTTAGATAATCAGTATAAGAAATTCACTGCGTTGACTTCAATGCCAGGGTCAAACAGCATGAAAAGAATGTATAGAGCATAGACACAAATGTTGACTCCATCTGGCTGGCTGCTTTAATTCTTGCAGATAATAAATCACATGCTTTTTCCATGACGCCGTATTTCTATTGCTCACATCTAATGTTTCTTGTGAGTAAATCAATACTTCAGTATTTAATCACTTTTTTCGGGCAGGTATCTTTATTTCCTTTATACAACGGAAAAATAACTGGAAGGGTCACCATCTTTAGATATCTTTTGACATCGGAGCAAAAATAGTATTATTCCTAATTTTACCTTGTGTGACACCTTACTATGCTCGGATTTGTAACTTTGTATGAACGATAAAGGTGCCTCAGCGGCTAGCGATTCAAGCTCATTTTCTTGTCTGAACAGCCTCTAAAAACTATCGAAAAAACCCAACAAACACAAATGCCTTAAAACTAAAAACGGCACAATATCAATTAGCAGGCATATATATAAAGGAACAGACAGAATACATTCAAAATCAGATAGATAAGATTAGAGACTCGGTGGAAGATAGACAATCTAGAATAGCCTGGCAAACAATAAACGAAGTGAGCAGAAGAAAGAACACAGCCAAAGCAAAACTTAAAGCAGCAAACCAACAAGAAAGAATAAAACTGTGGAAACAGCACTTCGAAAACTTACTTGGAAACCCACCAAAAATGACACATCAACCAATCACCAGAATAATTAGCAAACAATTAGACATTAAAATAGGACCGTTCACACAAGAAGAACTCGACTCGGTTCTCAAAAAAATTAAAAATAGGAAAGCTGCAGGGCTGGACGAAATTCCCCCGGAAGTATGGAAGACCAGACAATTCGACGACATACTGCTCCGACACTGCAACGCAGTATACAATCAAAATCCGATAGATAGATGGATGAAGGGATGCATACTCCCCTTCCCTAAAAAGGAGGACCTCGGATTAGCCAAAAACTACCGAGGCATAACACTTACATCCATAGCTGCCAAAATCTACAATGCCCTACTACGAAACCGAATAAAACCCAAAATCGACATCATACTTAGAAAAAACCAAAATGGCTTCCGAAGAAATAGATCCACGACCTCACAAATATTAACCATCCGCAGAATCCTTGGAGGTGTACGGGCAAAGAACCTACAAGCGACATTAATATTTGTCGACTTTACCAAGGCTTTCGACTCCATTCACAAAGGAAAGATGGAACAAATCCTACTAGCGTACGGCATACCTAAAGAAACCGTAGCGGCAATAACGATTCTCTATAGAAACACTAAAGTAAAAGTACGATCACCAGATTGAGACACGGAATACTTTGACATTGTAGCAGGAGTACTACAAGGGGACACGCTGGCCCCGTACCTTTTTATCATTTGTCTAGACTACGTACTTAGAACATCGATTGACAAAATCAAAGAGAATGGCTTCGAACTGACGAAGAAAAGAAGCAAAAGATACCCCGCAACAACAATTACCGACGCCGACTACGCCGATGACATAGCGATACTGGCAAATACACCTGACCAAGCCGAAACTCTTCTGCATAGTTTGGAACGAGCAGCAGCAAGCATAGGCCTCTATGTTAATGCACACAAAACGGAATATATGTGCTATAACCAAACGGGGGACATCTCCACTCTAGAAGGAACCCCACTTAAACTAGTTGACAAATTCACGTACCTAGGAAGCAGCGTCGAATCAACCAAAAAAGACATCGAAACGAGGCTAACAAAAGCATGGACAGCTATCAATAGGCTATCGATTATATAGAAATTAGACCTAACCGATAAAATGAAACGCAGTTTCTTCCAGGCAGCGGTCACATCGATACTGCTATATGGATGCACTACATGGACGCTAACAAAACGGCTGGAGAAGAAACTGGATGGCAATTACACAAGAATGCTGCGTGCAATCCTGAACAAGTCCTGGCAGCAGCACCCCACAAGACACCAACTGTACGGCCACCTTCCCCCTATCACGAAAACTATTCAAGTTAGACGAATCAGACATGCAGGACACTGCTGGAGAAGCAGAGATGAACTCATAAGAGATGTACTCTTATGGATCCCTACACATGGCCGCGCAAAAGCAGGACGACCAGCTCGAACGTACATTCAGCAGCTATGTGAGGATACAGGATGTTGTCCTGAAGACCTACCTAAGGCGATGAACGATAGGGAGGAGTGGCGAGAGAGGGTCAGGGATATCCGTGCTACCAGCGCGATATGATGATGATGATGATGATGATTCGTTTAAATGTATGTTGAAATTCTGTTATATTTGTATTAGAAGAAGAATTAATGCTTTTTTTCAATAGAGGTGTACTTATGGGAAATACCGTGTGTTAAAATAAACTATTCGACATTGGCCTATTGTTTACGTGACAGGATATTGATAGAAATAATGTGGGAATTGTATCTTCGATTCTGTAAAGTAACCAGTGGGTTATTCTTGAAAAACTGGCAAATGCTTGTCAGTTATCTAGAATTTATGTAGTATGATTGCATTAGGAATCCAGAAAAAAGAAGGGTATTCACGGATAAAAAGATGCTGAGAAGACATCCAAGTTCCAGACTGAGGGAGGGAAGAAGCCGAAAAATATAAATAATTACAAGAATCGAAAAGACATTTCCGAAGACAAACTGCTTTGCGGAATGTAAGCCATGAAATGAGATTCCCGTCTGGAAATAAATTAAAGAAAGAGCCACAGAAACAGCTCAAATAAAAAGCAGGTTTTATCGAAGAACTGATAACTATCAAAAGGAGGTGCCCTTGGTGTAATGGTTATCGTCGTAGGAAATACACAGTAACATTAGTTCAAAACCTGGACGAGACTGATTGCATTTCACATTGCACTAATACCCTTGGGAAAGGTATGAATCCAATTATTCTCCTTCCAGCTATGGGTAAATAGTAGGACAGACTGTGTTCTTCAGCCAAGTCAAGGAGAAGGAAAACTCTGAATTCAAACCCGTTAAACTTCGCTTAAAAATTGGCCTTTTGTCATATCCTAGCCAAGCGGAGGGGTTGGCAAATATGGATAACTATCAAAATTGATGTAACACTGGCTTTCCTGTGAATGAATATTAGCGTTTTTCGGCTGATATCAAGAAGCTTTCATTATCTATCTATCTATCTATCTATCGATCTATTTTGGTACTAGTTGTGGTGTTGGCAAGCTAGTCTCAACGAGACGTAAAAATCAATCTATGGCTTTGATCGACAACATAAAGACTAACGAAATGGTCCCCCAAAGCTCGATATTACACTTTCTCAAAATGTATAAAATACCCGACGAAGTCATTAAGTTTATCAAGAAAACCATGGGAACCTGGCGAGTAGAATTGACAACAAGGGGAAAAAGCTTAGCAGTGTTAAAGATCCAGAGAGGCATATTCCAGGCAGATGAACAATCACCATTATTATTTGTAATAGCAATGATGACACTCAATCACATACTCAGAAAATGCCCAGCTAAATACAAACTCAGTAAATCGCAAGAAATCATCAACCACTTAAAATAGATGCATGTCATCAAACTGTTTGCCCAAAAGTAAAATAATTTGAAACTCTCTTATAGGCTCTGAGTATATACGGTCAGGATAGAGGGATGAAATTTAGCATTGAAAAATGCGCCAAGCTAATAATGAAAAGCGAAAAGCGACAAATAACGGAAGGAATGGAAGTAACAAACCCAGAAAAAATTAGAACGTTCGGAGAAAAGGAAACCTAAAAATACTTGTGAATATTGGAAGCAGACACCATCAAATAAGTGAAGGCGAAAGAAAAAATTAAAAAAGATTACCATAGAAGAATGAGAAAGCTATTTGAAACCAAACTCTATAGAAGTAACCTTATAAATGGGATGAATATCCGGGCTTTCCCTCCTCGTAAGATACTCGGGGCCATTCTTGAAGTAAATCAGAGAAGAACATACACAAAAGGATCAGAGAACAAGAAAACTAATGATCATGCATCAGGACGTTGACAGACTATAAGTGTCGAGAAAAGAATGAAGAAGGGAAATTTCCAGCATTGAAGACAGCGTTGACATATCGATACAACGACTCGAAGACTACATAGAAAAGCGTGGAGGGAGACTGGTTACAGCCACTAGAAGCAATGATGAGGACCAACAAATGAAAACAAATAAAAAACAAAAATGGGAAGCAAAACAACTCTATGAACGTTTTAAGCAAGTAACAAGCGACATGTCATATGAGAAAACGTTGACGTGGTTAAGAAAAGAAAATGATAAAAGGGAGACTGAATCTCATTTAATAGCAGCTTAAAAGAATGGCGTAAGGACCAATCATATCGAAGCAGGAATAGATAAGACGCAACAAAACATCTGATGTTGGTTATGTGATGATAGAGACGAAACGATAAATCACATAATAAGCAAATACAGCAAATTAGCATAGAAAGAGTATAACGATAGACTCGACTGGGTGGGCAAGAAATTGAAATTTGATTATAGGAACAAATGGTATATGCACAACCCAGAATCTGTCCTAGAGACTTTGACGCCCAAATTCCTCTGGCACTTTGAGATACAAATGGATCAATTAATCTTGGTCAGACGACCAGATCAACTAATAATCAACAATGAAAAGGTAACTTGCCGAATAGAAGTTTTCGCTCTCCTGGCTGACCACAGAGTAAAATTGAAAGGACGTGAAAAGAGATTTAAGTACCTTGACCTTGTTAGGGAATTGAAAAACTGTGGAAAATGAGAATGACGGTGATACCATTTGTAATTGGTACTCTTGGTACAGGGACTGGTGGACTTGAAAAAAAGAGGACGAGTGGTGACCATCCAAACTACAGCATTATTGAGATCGGCCAGAACACTGAGAAGAGTTCCGGGACCTAATCAGACTTGCTGTCACTTAAAATCCAGTGAGAAAGCATCAGTTAACACTGGTGTGAAAAAACTCAATAATAATAAAAATAATAATGATAATGACGTAAAATTAGAAAAACACCTGAAACTTGCCCGCGAGTTGTAAAGTCTGTGGAACGTAAAGCTAACCATTATACCAATCGTAATTGGAGCACTTAGATCGCTCCTTAAAGGCTTGAAAAATAAATCAAGGAAATGGAAGATCAGAGGTTGAATCGAGACCAGCTGGATCGCAATGCAATTGCAATCAGTTAGGATGCTAAGGAGAATCTTGCAGACCTAAAGAAAATAGTTCTTCCTCAGAATTCTGTGAAAAACTACCAGCTAAAGGTGTTGAGAAAAACTCACATGGAGTGATATATATATATATATATATATATATATATATATATATATATATATATATATATATAACGTTAAGATATTATCTATTCATAAACATAGGTCAAATCCTTACATTTATTCTACAACCAACGGTTTGCAGTTTTCATGAAAGTGCTTTTGAATGTTCAGTTTTGGCTTGGAGGACAAAACTACAGAATATCCACTAGCATTAATAGAGTACTTGTCAGTGGAATTTGAAATACACTGACTGCTTCCCCACTATATAGGTTTAAGACACCACCGAAAAAACGTACGTTCTAGCTTTGGCATTAAATTGGTTTAGGTAGGGAAGTTCCAGTTCTGATGTTCTGAAGAGTTGAAGCCTCTACGGTGACTCTTTAAACCCCAAAGACCAGTTTCAATTGAAGTTTTAGTTCCTGCTATATTCTATGCATAAATAACATAGATTTGTTTGAAAATCATTATGATTAGTTTAGAAAACCTAAAACCATTTAACAATGTAAATAATTGCCACTTAATGCTATTATTGTTTATATAGGATTGTTTATTATGAATTTATTGACATTATATGTGTAAAGTTGGCGACCGAAGTCGAGGGAGACCAGAAGGTAACCTTTTCACTAACTATTACACCGAAGTGTAGGTAAGGGCGCTGCTCTTCTCCCTGGATTGCTCGACTTTACCATTGATCCATACGTTATAATACTGAGTGTTAAGCAAGGAGGTATCAAATACCATTTTTTGAGTCTTTGGTATGACTCGACCTGGGACTGAACCCCGGTCTCCCGGGCTTTTCGCGCACACTCTAACCCCTCAGCCAATGAACCGGTAGATCAAATAATTGCTAGAAATCATATAATTGCAAGAAATACATTTCTGAGCACCAATTTTATTAATAGAGTAAGTTGGGTCTTATGGCTTATAGATCCTTGTAGGTTATGTAATGAAAAATACTGTTTATATATATTGTCATCCACAGACAGACTGTTTCGTTGTATTACAATTCATCAGCGTGGTAAGACAAGTGAGATGCCTTAAGCTGAGATCAAAACCCGGTCACCTTTACGTCAGCCAGATAACATAACCTCATTGCCTCTAATAATCCCAGCATAAGTGAGAGAATTTGACGTATATGAATTGAATGTTGGCATTTGTTTACATTTTACGATAACACACACACAGGGGTGCTCAATTCGTCAGAAGAGCTTTGCATTACGTGACTAGTTTGCTCACCGTTTAATGGTTTCGATTATTGCTGTGTAAAACTAACTATTTAACATCAGTTATTTTTTGCACACAGTTACTTATTGCTAAGTAAAACAAACAATTCAATATAACATTAGTTATATTTTGTACACAGTTATAAAGACAAACAGTTCTATTTGATTCATAGATTGAAGCCTAATATTAACTACAACTCCAGTTCAGAGAAGATCTGAGATTAATGGCAACAAAGAGTTATTACCCAAGGCTCCAAAACTAGGGCCTCATCATCTGATTGTTTAGTGTTGTGTCTAAGACACCTATGCGTCTTGTCCAGTCGGCTGGGGCTGTAGAATACACCAACTGCACCTCTGCAGAGGGATAAAACCCACCCAACGAGTGTCTTGGATATGACACTAAACAATCAGATGGTGAGGTTCCAGTATTGGTGGAACTTTGGGGAATGCAGAGTACGCCTTCATTGTCATCGCTCCCAGGTCCACTCTGACCCGGAGTGATAGCACCTGATAGGGTCCTATCTATGGGCCAAAAAGAACTAAACTGCTTACTTATGCTAAACTGAATTCTTTGAAATAGAAATGTTTTTGATATTGAAACTGTCCATACGATAAACCGAATTGCTAAATATAGAACTGTTTTGACATTTAACTATGTGTAAGCAAAATCTCTACTTATAGTAAACTGAATTGTTTGAATTAAAACTGTTTGACTAAACTGAATAGCTTGAAATAGAAATGTTTTTGACAAACTGTTTCCTTATGCTAAACTGAATTGTTTGAAATAGAACTGATTATTTGTATAAAAATGGATTTGGCATTAAATAACCAACAATGGTTGATATGCCATAAAAATCAAACGACCAACCAACCAACCATTGTGTCAGCATATTCTACACCCCAGCTACCTGGGCTGTGGAGTAACTGAAGATGTACAGCTGTACGCAAACGAACTATGAATAATATTTATAAGTAATTCTTGAAACCATAGATTTGAGTATAAATCATTCTTAATCACTTGAAACAGTAATTGTTTACAAATTATAATTATCATTAGAAGACTGATTTCATCATTTAATAACCCCCACAAAATGCCATAAAAACAACATATATCACCAGAACCTCTACATAATGACAAAAGCCTTATTCATAACATTGACTGGTAGTAACCTATTGTGGACCCCACAAGCGCAATCCCATCAAACACTTAGCACAACCTTCCGTTGGAAAGAATTCCTTTTGGATTGTATTTTCGTTTCTTTGCCTAGAGGAAAGCATTATTCGCATCGTAATATATTCTTGCAAAATATCCATTTTTTCATCACCAGTCACTAATCTGCCCAAAGATGGTGAGTTGCGTTCAGGAAAGCGAAAGGAAAGCGTAGATGTATATTCCAGCCTTACGGGTAATTTCTGTCAAATCATGTTTGACCTATTTTCTAAGTTTAAGCATCTCTCTAAGTTGTTGCCTATAACGGTGACCTATTGAATTGCTTGGATTCACTTTCTGAGCTAATCCATCAATTGTTCACAGCTTTATTTCTATCGGGTTTTGACAAAAGCAGGTCAACAAGACGACCAACTTGTGTAGCATCACTCAAGCAGAAATCCGGTATCGCAAATATTTTTTTCTGTTTTTCGAAATAACTTGGGGAATGTCTTTCTTTAAAAGTATATGTTCTATAATGAATGAACATATATCGATTTTATTATCCAGAATTATTGTATTTTCTTATCTCCTTAATAATAATAATAATAATAATAATAATAATAATAATTGGCTACTGTGTTGTTGTAATGTTCATTTTTTGGTAGCTTCAAATTTGTAATTAAGATAACTGAATCATTCTCTGTCAATGATTTGTATGATTCAATATATCACTATACGAGTTCGGATATATTGAGCTGAGATCTATCTATCTATCTATCTTTATTTATTTATTTATTTATTCATCAGTCTGTTCATGTTTCTTTCTTTATTTCTTTCTTTCTTTCTTTCTTTCTTTCTTTTCCTATCTACGCCGGTCATTCAAAAGTTTCTGAGACTCACCCTGGTTTTAGATTTGTCTCACACTTCTTACCTTCGTGTAGGCTTCACCTACAGAGAAATTCAGACTGAAATCTGAATAAGTAATTCTAAGTTTTATAAGAAGTTGTATTGAGTTGGCACAATAAAAACGTTCGGCCATAGCTCTTCTTTTTCTGAGCGAGTCTTAAAACTTTTTGAAAGGTCTTCGTATCTATCTATCTATCTATCTATCAATGCACATAATGATGCTTTAGATTTTTAAAATTTCAAAATTCCTTAAAACTTAAACGTCAATTTCAGTACTTTTATATACTGTCTGATCACTCATGTTTATTCTCTCTATAGCACTATTTCATTACCCGGATCGAAGTCGGTTTTGTTTTTTTATAATTCATGTGCTGATATCCTGTTATTTATATTCTGTTGTAATCATGACTTTTTTGGAAGCAAAAATCACTTTAACTATAAAAAATGTATAGATGTAAGACTTAGAATTGTCAGCTTCTGCATTTTGTTGATTATTTGCAAAATCTTTTCAAATACATGGAAACGATCAGAGTAATAAAAAATACGGTAGTGGAAATATAAATGGTAATGTTTGAAGTAACACTTGTTCTAAAACAATAAGTTATTCATGGAAATTACACAAATTAATTTTATTCGTGCTTTTATCAGTATGTAAACGCCTCTATCCATTTATCAGTCGGTAAGTCTCTCAATTATTTAGATTTTTCTGCCAGAATATATATATTCATCTTTTTCTCATTCATTTTCACTCACTCTCTCGCTCACTCACTCTATTTATCTATCTATCTATCTGAAGCTAATCTTACACACACACACACACACACACACACACACACACACACACACACACACACATAAATTGAGAGATTGATAGATAGATGCAAGCATCTATCTATCTATCTTAGCCAGTTCATATTTATCTCTTTTATTTTTTATGTTTACTTTCTTTTGCTCATATCAGTTTTTTATTTGAATTTTTAGTAGGTTGCATAACCCCCATCCCACACAAAAAAAGCCCAAATATATGCAGAAATCCTTTATAAAAAATCTAAAACAGGAATCATCTTCAGACGTTGTTATCTTTCTGAACATGAAGTCAAAACGTTTGTCCAAAGACGTCGTAGGGGTAGACGCGACCTGAAGCGGTTTAGGCCTGAATATTAATGTATTGCTATTAATATCCTGTCAGCTCGATGGGAACGCCTCATACCAACAATAACTTCATCAATGTTTGATAAAGTTTGACCGAATCTTTTTGGCACTTAAAAGTGTCTTGTATACTTATGATTTCATCATCATCATCATATCGCGCTGGTAGCACGGATATCCCTGACCCTCTCTCGCCATTCCTCCCTATCGTTCATCGCCCGAGGTAGGTCTTCAGGACAACATCCCGTATCCTCACATAGCTGCTGAATGTATGTTCGTGCTGGTCGTCCTGCTTTTGCGTGGCCATGTGTAGGGATCCATAAGAGTACATCTCTTATGAGTTCATCTCTGCTTCTCCAGCAGTGTCCTGCATGTCTGGTTCGTCTAATTTGAATAGTTTTCGTGATAGGGGGCAGGTGGCCGTGCAGTTGGTGTCTTGTGGGGTGTTGCTGCCAGGACTTGTTCAGGATTGCAAGCAGCATTCTTGTGTAATTGCCATCTAGCTTCTTCTCCAGACGTTTTGTTAGCGTCCATGTAGTGCAGCCATATAGCAGTATCGAGGTGACCGCTGCCTGGAAGATACTGCGTTTCATTTTATCGGTTAGGTCTGATTTCAATATAATCGATAGCCTATTGATAGCTGTCCATGCTTTTGTTAACCTCGTTTCGATGTCCTTTTCGGTTGATTCGACGCTGCTTCCTAGGTAGGTGAATTTGTCTACTAGTTTAAGAGGGGTTCCTTCTAGAGTGGAGATGTCCCCCGTTTGGTTATAGCACATATATTCCGTTTTGTGTGCATTAACGTAGTGGCCTATGCTTGCTGCTGCTCGTTCCAAACTATGCAGAAGTGTTTCGGCTTGGTCAGGTGTATTTACCAGTATCGCTATGTCATCGGCGTAGTCGGCGTCGGTAATTGTTGTTGCGAGGTATCTTTTGCTTCTTTTCTTCGTCAGTTCGAAGCCATTCTCTTTGATTTTGTCAATCGATGTTCTAAGTACGTAGTCTAGACAAATGATAAAGAGGTACGGGGCCAGCGTGTCCCCTTGTAGTACTCCTGCTACAATGTCAAAGTATTCTGTGTCTCCATCCGGTGATCGTACTTTTACTTTAGTGTTTCTATAGAGAATCGTTATTGCCGCTACGGTTTCTTTAGGTATGCCGTACGCTAGTAGGATTTGTTCCATCTTTCCTCTGTGAATGGAATCGAAAGCCTTGGTAAAGTCGACAAATATTAACGTCGCTTGTAAGTTCTTTGCCCGTACACCTTCAAGGATTCTACGGATGGTTAATATTTGTGAGGTCGTGGATCTATTACTTCGGAAGCCATTTTGGTTTTTTCTAAGTATGTTGTTTATTTTGGGTTCTATGCGGTTTCGTAGTAGGGCATTGTAGATTTTGGCTGCTATGGATGTAAGTGTTATGCCTCGGTAGTTTTTGGCTAATCCGAGGTCCCCCTTTTTAGGGAAGGGGAGTATGCATCCGTTCATCCATCTATCTATCGGATTTTGATTGTATACTGCGTTGCAGTGTCGGAGCAGTATGTCGTCGAATTGTCTGGTCTTCCATACTTCCGGGGGAAATTCGTCCAGCCCAGCAGCTTTCCTATTTTTAATTTTTCTGAGAACCGAGTCGAGTTCTTCTTGTGTGAACGGTCCTAGTTTAATGTCTAATTGTTTGCTAATTATTCTGGTGATTGGTTAATGTGTTATTTTTGGTGGGTTTCCAAGTAAGTTTTCGAAGTGCTGTTTCCACAGTTTTATTCTTTCTTGTTGGTTTGCTGCTTTAAGTTTTGCTTTGGCTGTGTTCTTTCTTCTGCTCACTTCGTTTATTGTTTGCCAGGCTATTCTAGATTGTCTATCTTCCACCGAGTCTCTAATCTTATCTATCTGATTTTGAATGTATTCTGTCTGTTCCTTTATATATATGCCTGCTAATTGATATTGTGCCGTTTTTAGTTTTAAGGCATTTGTGTTTGTTGGGTTTTTTCGATAGTTTTTGGAGGCTGTTTTCACTAGTGCACGTTTTTCTCTCACCGTTAAAGTTTCCCATGGGACTCTATATTTAGTTTTAAGTTTTGTTGGAATGTATTTCGCTGCTGCCTCGAGGTGTGCATTGACGAAATTTTCATATTCGTCGTTTGGTGTACTTTTCCGTCTTTTCTTGTAGTGTTTCGAATCTGTTTCTTAATTCTAATACATATTTATCTCTTATATCTTTGTTGTTCAATAGGGCCCAGTCATAGTGTTTGGTGGTCGCTGTTCGTTTGGCGTTTTTTCGTTGGCTTAACCGTATTTTCGCCGTGACTATTCGGTGATCGGTGGACACACCCTCAAAAGAGGAGTATGCCTCGCAATTCATTGCACTATTTTTCCATTTCTTGTTTATAAGGACGTAGTCTATCTGAGCTTTAGTATTGTTTGCGTACGTGTATGTCCATAGTTTGCTTTCCCTTTTTTGGTAGTTTGTATTGAGGCATGCTAATCTATTTTCTATCATGAAATCTGTTAGATGTTGACCATTCCTATTTGACGTGTTGTGGAGGCTGTATTTGTTGTTTCCGTTTTTCCCGATTTGGGCATTCATGTCTCCGCCAATAACTAACATGTTGTGTTTCGGGATGCTACGCACTAATGAGGATAACTCATCGTAGAAGGTGACTAGTTCAGTTTCTTCACTAACATTGGTGGGGCTGTAGCATGAGATGATTGTTGCTCTGGGGTTGCCGTTAAAAGTAGCTGCCATCATTCTAGTTTGTATTTTCTCAACGCCATTAAGCGTTTTTAATGCTCTAGGTCCTATAAGTAATCCTACCCCTCCTACTGTGGCGTTGACAGAATTTTTCCATGCGGATACAGTGACGAGCGATCAGCCATTGCCAGTTTCGTGATATTTGATATCTTCGGTGTGCGTGTATCTGTGTTCTTGTATGCATATTATGTCTATCTTATGTTCTTCGGCCGATGCGTTTAGCTCTGGTAGTTGTCCTATTCTATTTAAGGTTCTTACGTTAAATGTGGCTATTTGTAGAGTTTGCTTGCATTTTAGTAGTTTTCATTGTTTGAGCTCTTTAGCTGATTTTTCGAACACTGAGGCCAGGGCTCCAACCTCAGCAGGACGCGCCCCTTTTTTACCCGCGCGAAGAGCGATGCGGTTTGTGTAGGTGGTTTGAGTGTGGGTCATGGTTATCTTTCGATGGCTGTTTCATTCTCTTCTATAGAAGCCACTCTTATAGAGGAGCAGCAGTAGTTCCCCGATCGAACTAACGATCCTGAGCGTAAAGTCGTCAAACACACGTCCAGGACCCGTTTAGGTATTGAGTTTGGTCGTCCATGGGTTTATTCAAATACCTTTACGTACATCATGCTGCTTCCTATGTGTACGCAAAAAAAAAAAAAAAAAAAAAAAAAAAGGGAGGGGGTAATTTTGATTTAAGTTTTCTTAAGTTTTACAAGATTAAGTAATACAAGATTAAGGTACAAGATTAAGTAATACAAGATTAAGGTACTTTCGTCAGACTTTCACTGGTACTGATTTTTGCTTTTTTTTGCGGTATTGGGACTTTTCCTAGGCTTTTTAGTTTTTTTTTTCTCTATACTACTGTTGGGAACCTAGTAGGCTTCAGGAATTATAGAGCTTTAACATTTAAAAAAAAATTTTTTTTTAGGCTTTTACTTTTTCTTCTAAACTACTGTTAGGACTTTCTTTACGAATTTTTTAAATTATATTATAGAAGAGATTCAAAAACATTCTGCCTTGTTCGCTGACATTTGGAAAGAGTCTTAACATCAATTTGGCTTTATAGTAGAGTAAGCGTGTCTTTACATTTAAAACGCATAGCTTAAGCACTATTTCACAAACAAAATACAGCATAACATTTTGTACAATTCAGCATTTTAAATTGATAGGACTTAAAGACATACTGACCAATATTGATATATTTCTTCCTGTTGGCTCCTGAGTTCAAATGCTTCTTCTTCGTTTTAACTTTTATTTACTACTGAATTTTGGGTAAACCAAAGTAAAATAAGTAAATTTAGCGACCTTACTCGACGGTGACCCGAAGGTATCCTTTTCAACAGCCTCTACACTGAAGTTCAGGGGATGATACTACCCCATTCCCTAGATTGCTCCCATTTACCCTTGATTCTAACCGCATAGTGCTGAGAGTTAAGCAAGACAGCATTAAGTACCATTTATTTTGTCTTTGGTATGACTCGAACTGGGATTGAACTCCGGTATCACGGATCATAGGCGAACACTTTACTCATTAGACCAATGAATGGTAGTAAATCATCGAAAACAGATAGGAACGCGTGAAAGTTTCAGGGTTAGGGTTGGATAATATTTTGTGCTCAAAATTTAAACTCTAAGGATAAAAATTTAATGTATGGAATACCATTCAAAAACAAAAACAAAAGAAGATTTAATTCCTTAAAATGCCCTATCAGTGAGCCCTAGAGTACGCTTCATTCATCTTCTTTATGGGCCAAGACAATTCCAAAAAGTTATCCTGGATATCTCATTAAATTCTACCTGGTGATGTTTGGAGCTCTGGAGAATGTAGAATCACCTTTTTTATGGCAATTACTGGCTTGTCCACTTACCAGGAGTGGTAGTACCTGTTAGGATCTAATTTATCATACTTACCAACCTCTCCGCTCGGGCAGGATATGACACAAGGTCAATTTTTAAGCGGAGTTTAACAGGTTTGAATTCAGAGTTGTCCTTCTCCTAGACTATTTGCCTCACCAAGGCTGAAGAATCAGTCTGTCCTACTATTTACCCATAGCTGGAGGGAGGATAATTAGATTCATACCTCTCCCAAATGTATTACTGCTATGTGAAATGCAATCAGTCTCGTTCAGGATTTGAACTCGTGTCGCCGTGTTCATTTTTTAGACGATAACCATTACACCACGGGCACTTCTAATTTATGGGTTAAATAGTTTGTTTGACAATAATTCAAAATAGATTAAAAATCGTGAAACCATGTAAATGTGTGCACATTTTTAACTGTAAGAATAGTTACCTAAAGATAGAATTGTCTACAAAGGATTAGTATTCTACTGTACTTGAAATTATTTGATTTCTTGAAATATTTGAAACTATGTATTTGTGTAGAAATTATAAGTATAAAATCGGAATAATTGAAAGTATTGAATTCTGTTTAAATTAGCGGTATTAGATAAGATATATGAAACCAAATAACTGGCAATAAACTATTTCTATTTAGGAGAGTTACTTGTGACTGAAATTGTTCAGAAATGCAATAGATTTTTCTCTTTCTCGCTTCTGGGCAGAAATTGTCGTTTTTCTATCGTTTACACCTAAAATAAATGGAAAAGATGTATTATATTTTTTACCAGGATAAAGACATTCTCAAATTTACCCATTTATATACAGGGTGCATAATACGTGAAAGTGGTTTACATTACTGTCGTAGCTGGAAAAATAAATTACTTCTAAACATTTTCATGTACATTCTTAGTCATATTTTGTTTTATTTAGATGTTATGTTAGAGAAAATGTACGAAACTGAACGTTTTTAAATGAAAAATAGGTTAATTTTTATACTTTCTTTTTTTTATCAGGGGCACAAAAGTAAAATTTTGAAAGGAATAATGACCATTTTCCATACTTTTATAATATAAGCGATTAAGAAGTAAAAAATACCATCCATGAACAAAATTTAAGTTACATATTGCTATCATTCGTTTGTTTAAATCACATAATGATTACAAAATGAAAGATTTCGGTAAAAAATGCTCTTGTATGAATAACATTCATTCTATTGATATGGACATAGAAAATAGGGAAATATTTAAAAATATATATATATATATATATATGTATATATATATATATGTGTGTGTGTGTGTGTGTGTGTGTAAGCACATATATATATATATATATAGAGAGAGAGAGAGAGAGAGGGAGAATTCCTGCGACGTTGTATATAACGTGCTAAATTGTGACACCGTAATAAGTAAGTTCAAAGTTCAGTCGCGTTATTACGTTCACCTTCGGAGTAACGCCACTAGGAAACTTATTGAATCCCTTATCTCCCAAGTTATAGGTCCAACAGTACTACTTATATCCTTCTACAAAGATTGCTTTGGTATGAAATAATCCACGAATAGGAATATGTATTCAAACAAGGAAACCAAGTAAGAACAAATGTATATATATTATTATCAATTACTCCTTGAGAGTTCTTCACATCGGCGTTGGCTGATGGTCTTTCATTTGAGTTTCAGTGACATCAAGTCTTCTCAAGTCTTTAGAACTCTTCTCAGTATTCTCGCCGTTCTTCTTCTTCTTCTTCTTCTTCTTCTTATTATTATTATTATTATTATTATTATTATTATTATTTACTCCTTGAGAGTTTTTCACATCAGTGTTAGCTGATGGTTTTCACTAGAGTCTGAGTGACAGCAATTCTCGTCAAGTCTCCAGGACTCGTCTCAGGATTCTGGCCGTTCTTAGCAATGCTGTCCTCCAGGCCTTTAAATAATCCTTTTGTTATTGTGCCAAAAGCACCAATCTCAACTGGCACAATCTTTACTTTCATGTTCCACACCTTTTGCAATTCTCTAGCAAGGTCGAGGTACTTATCCTTCTTTCCACATTCCTTCAGACTTATTCTGTGGTCCACCGGGACCGCAAAGTCGACAATTTTACAGATTCTCTTTTTATTGTTGATTATTACGAGGTCCGATCTTCTGGCAGGGATTAGGTGATCCGTTTGTATGTCCCATAGTCCCATAGGAATTTATGCAAGTCATTTTCTTGGACAGGTGCTGGGTTGTGCATATACCATTTGTTTGTATGGTAGAATTGAAATTTCCTGCACATTTCCCAGTGGATCACCTTGCCGACCTTTCGAGTCTCGCCTTATACTCCTTCTGTGCTAATTTGCTGCATTCGCTTATTATGTGATTGATGGTTTCGTCTCTGTCACCGCATATCCTACATTTACTGTCTTGTTGCGTCTTATCTATTCTCGCTTTGATATGATTGGTTCTGATGGCGTTGTCCTGTGCTGCTATTAGGAGGGATTCCTTTTCTCTCTTAAGGTTTCCTTTTCTTAGCCAGGTCCAGGTTTTCTGTTGTGAGACATTGTTTATTAGACGTTTAAAGCTGCCATAGAGTTGTTTTCCCTCCTATTTTTGTTTCCTAGTTGTTGTCATTCTTTCGTCTATCGTGTTGTCTGTATCGTTTCTGATGGTTGTAATCAGTCCTCTTTCATATTTTTCTATGTAGTCTTCGAACCGTTGTATCGATGAGTCAACCCCGTCTTCGATGCTGGCCAGTTCTCTTCCTCCCTCTTTTCTAGATACATACAGTCTGTCAACGTCGTTTCTGGGGTGTAATGCCTTATGCATGGTCATTAGTTTTCTTGTTCTTTGGTCCATTTGTTTATGTTCGTCTCTGGTCCACTTGAGAATGGGTCTCGAATATCTGACTGGGGGAACAGCCCAAGTATTTATTCCTTTGATGAGGTTTCTGCTGGAGAGTTTTGTCTCAAGTAGTTTTCTCGATCTCCTGAGATGTTATTTTCGGGTCGTGTCCTTCATTTGCCTTTGTTTGATGGTGTCAGCCTCCAAGATCCACAAGTATTTGTAGGTTTCATATTCTCCGAGCGTTTTAATTTTGTCGTGATTTGGTAGTTCGATTCCGTCAGTCATATGTCGTTTGCCACTTTCATGACGAGCATGGCACATCTTTCAATGCCAAATTCCATTACGATGTCCTGACTCTATATTCTAACGGCGTGTATGAGAGTTTCCAGTTCATTTTCGTTTTTTCCAAATAATTCAATGTCATCCATGAACATTAGCTGGTTGATCTTCTCTTGCGATCTGCTGAGTTTGTATCCGGCAGCGCATTTCCAGAGTATGTGATTCAGTGGCATCATGGCTATTATGAATAGAAATGGTGATAGTGCATCTCCTTGGAAAATGCCTCTTTGGATCTTTGTTTCAGCTATGCTTCTTCTACCTGCTGTTAGCTCCCCTCTCCAGGTTTTCATGGTCTGTTCGATGAAGTTTAAGACTTCATGTGATATCTTGTAAATTTTGTGACACTGTATTATCCAGCTTTGTGGAACCATATTATATGCATTTTTGTAGTCTATCCAGGCCATAGCTAGATTTTTCCGTCTTGTCTTGCTCTCATTTAGGATGTGTTGATCTATGTAGAGTAATTCTGCTGTTCCTCTGGATCTTTTGCGGCATCCTTTCTCTTCGTCTGGGAACAATCCACGGCTTGTTAGCGAGTAGTAGATCTATTCCCTTATTTGTGCTGTAAGTATTTTCTACATCACTGGTAAGCAGGTTATGGGTCTGTAATTGTTTGGAGCAGTTCCTTTGCTAGGTTTCATTTGGATTAATGTAATTTTTCCTTTGGTCATCCATTAAGGTACTTGCGCGCCTTGTAAGCATCTGTTCATTTCTAGTGCTAGTCTGCCGTGAATAGAGGGGAATTTCTTGAACCAGAAGCTATGTATTCCATCATGGCCTGGCGCTTTCCAGTTTGATATTCTTTTTAGTGTTGTTCTGTGCAAATCGTCGTGTATTTCCATTTTGGGGCCTTCTTCAAGTCCCTCTAGTTCTCTTGTAATATTGTTTATCCATTCAGCATTTTCGGTACGTTTCTTTGGTTGCCATATTTTAGTCCAAAATCGTCCGGTTTCTTTTATATCTGGTTGTTGGTATGTTTTCGTGTCACTCCCTCCTAATTGTTGTAAGTATTTTCTTTTGTTGTTTTGGAATGTCCTGTTTTGTCTGTATTGTTTTACCCTTTGTCGATATCTCTTTAATCTTCCTTCTTTGGCCAGTACTTTCTGGTTTATTTCCTCAAGTTGTACTGTTATTTTCCCCCCTGTTGCCTGTTCCTTTTTCCCGCTAATTTCTGCGCCCCTCTTTCTTATTATTCGGGCTTGTTTTCGTAGTTTTTTTATTTGCGTTTCAACTCGAATTTCCCATCCTGGTTTTGACTGTTTCTTCGTGCTTTTTGAGGGGATCCCACTTTTCCTACAAACTAATTTTGCTCCTTCATTGATTAGTTCATTTAACTCGGTTATATTATTTGTCGGTATGTAAGGTAGTATGTGATTTATTTTTTTCGTTTATGTCCTAAGTGTTTTCCATTGTATGTTTCTTAATGAAGGTAGAATAGTCTTTTCACTACTCATGATCCTCTTCACATTTTCTAGATCTACCTTTTTTTCTTGTGATTCCTGGTTGTTTGGTAGTATATCGTTTGGGTGATTAGTGTTTTCATTTGCCGAGGTTTACAGTTTTGTTTCGTTAGATTGTGTTTGCTTGGCACCATTGGGTATGTCTGGTACTGCGTTATAGTTTTGTTTCAGTGTTTTTTTTTTATGGATTTCTAGTAATTCAAGGTCAGAAAACCAATCTTTCTTAATTATTGTCCTGGCTTGATCGGCTAGCCTTTGGCTAGTTGTCTGAAATGTTGAACGTTCTTGCCAGATCTCTAACATTCTTTTCCTGTATCCTCTTTGTGAAGGGTTGCTCCTGAAATAGCATTGTAGTGTAAGTTCGTTATCTTCCCTAGTCCATGTTTTGCGTTTAGGTCTCTGTTCATTGTGGTTCGTTACGTCGTCTTTTATGTACCTGAAAAAGGAGTAGACAACATTCGTAGGATGACGATCGGGTCTCCGATGTTGGCTATCAGGAGAGCACCTGCCGATCATGACACCCAGGCCAGTTGCCTGCGTCCCACGTTGTGTAATATTGCGATTTGACATTTTTAACATGTGTAATATAATAAGGCTCTACCAGGCCCAGGGGTTGTTTTTGATCTGCGCACCTGACACAGATGTGACCAAGAACAGGTATGACGACTGTACATAAAAAGCAGGCCACAAAAAAAAGAAGAAAAAAAAATTCCCGTTAAGTTTTAACTTAGTTAAAGTCCGAAACTATCATATTGTTAAAGGTTCTCCTTCCTTCTATTTTCGTTCCTACATTTGTTTTCAAACTAATGTTCTGAAATTTGGTACGATTTTAGTTTCCATATGTGAATTACCAGTCGGAAGAATTACATCAAAAATATCAAACAAAGAACTAAATACCAAATGTATGATTGACATCTTAATGAAAATTCTAAGACTTAAAAATCTTCAAAAGTTGTTACAAATGAAACGTTATCTTGCATATATATATATATATATATATACGCAATAGATACCGACACTAGAAAAAATAACAACGAATCTTGAAAGAGTAAAATTAAAAATAATAATTAAACAGTGTTCCATTGTTCTTAAGAAAACCTGCTTGAATAATAACTTGCTGCCTAACGATACACTCTTCAAAATTATATATGAATATACCATTGACTGTAAATTAGGTATATGCGCCCTCACGCACACGCACACGCACTCACATACATACACAAACACAAATATGTGCATATATATGTGTGTTTGCATATGAATATATATGTGTTTATGTTTATAGATATACATATATATATATGTGTGTGTGTTAGTGTGTATGTGTGTGTGTGACCAAAGCGCGGTCTCGTAACAAATTGTTGATATGAAACGTCTAGATAACCACCCATGGGCAACTTGTATAAATTGTCTACAGTATCATTAAAATAGTGCATTAAATATGGTGACATATTCATTCAACTAACAATGTTAAACCAAAACTTTCCAAAATATTAAACGATTTAGAAATGACAAAAAATACAATGAAAGAAAAATGTCCTCCGGGTGTCTGTAGCAGGGAGGGAGAATATATCACCCATCATACTTGAGTTGCCCGTGGTGTAATGGTTAACGTCGTAGGAAATGAACACGGCGATACGAGTTCAAATCCTGAACGAGGCTGATTGCATTTCACATAGCACTAATACCCTTGCAAAAGGTATGAATCCAATTATTCTCCCTCCAGCTATGGGTAAATAGTAGGACAGACTGAGTTTTTTAGCCTTGGTGAGGCAACTAGTCTAGGAGAAGGAAAACTCTGAATTCAAACCTGTTAAACTCCGCTTAAAAAATGACCTTGTGTCATATTCTGCCCGAGCGGAGGGGTTGGTAAATAGGATCATACTTGCTCACACGGTATCGATCTGGATATGTACGCCGCTACAACGTGTGATTTTGGCAGAAAATTCAACAGCTTGCGAGGTTCACGAATTCACAATGCGCGCTGGTGCAAACGATGTAATTCTCCTACCGGAGAATGTAAATCGAATGATGGGCTTATGAATCAGGATATACCCCCACAGTATTCACGAGCCCATTGCTGAGCATCAGCGTCCTGGAGACATTCCTAGCAAGCCAATAATTTAGTGGCCCAAGGGTAATCAGATAGCTACTTGGACAAACTTAGACCAGGAGCTTTCTTTTTACTCACCACCCATCTTACGGGCCCCATTGATCAACAAACAACATCTTTCAGCAGAATTATATATGACGTTTGTCTCGAGTGCTTTTGTGCAGTAACGCATAAAAAAGATAAAACTGAAGGAAAACGAACCGAATAGATGACGGATATAAAAAAGGATTTCAACATGAATGAAATGCACGCGCTACCACCATTCCCGTGTGATTACGCAAAATCAAGAAACGGTTGCTATGACATCGACGGCCGAAAGTAAACGCGTTTTTAAATCACAAACTGCACTAAAATCAAGATGAACGAACGTTTAATGTAATGTCTGCTTTTAGTGGATCTGGCGTATATATAGATATATTTTTCTTTTTAATACCCTTTTCCGGTGGCAAAAGCTGCGTAGTAGCGCCAGGAGTTGCAGTACTGCCTCTAGCTACCGAAACTGTGTTATCACCATGGTTGGTGGCGGATGAGGGCAGGGTATCGCACGTGCTTTCACGCGTTGTATGATGAAAAAAAATAATTCTGAATAAAAATTGCAACAGAATTGACGTCACAAACACATCATAGCACATTTTCATTTCTTTTTTACGTGTACGATAAGTGCATTAGTAAAAGCTTTTTGTTTCTTTTATTCAATAAACGTTATTATCAACAGTATTAAAATACTTGAATTAAAGTCTTAACTATTTCTTTATTGACAATGACTGAAGCAAATTGAAAGTTCTTAGATTTTACATGAGCATCGAAAACTTTTTTTCAATTCTTCCACAAATTCGATTTTATTCTGAAACATCAAATTCGACAACTTGGCAGTTTACCAAAAATGTAATATACTTAATCTTCCTGTTATCTTAAAACTTGTCTCCAAGATTAATTGCTGCATATATATATATATATATATATATATATATATATATATATATATATATATACGTGCGTGTGTGTGTGTAAAAACTTTCAGCGAGTGCTCTTCCAACTTTCGAAGACATAAAATAAGCCAGTTTAACAGCATATATACGAGGGAAGCTGTAAAGTTTATGGGATGAACAAGATACTCTCATGACATCTGACCTAAGGT
>OY757907.1:31735221-31772721 GCA_963585895.1 Sepioteuthis lessoniana | reverse complement strand
GTCCGCTGTTATCCGCAAGAATAAAAGCAACGACTATTTTCTACCTTGAGATTCAAGTTTTGAGTGTTTCTTTTCTTCGAGTTTATTTCTTTTAGACACAACGTTTTAATAATTTTTTTTGTCTAATGCTATATATCATTAGACTTTTTACGAATACAGTTAGGTTCTGTTCCTTTTTTTACCTTTTTGAAAATTAGCATTTTCTTCGCTCGTCTCTTTTTGTTTTTTCTTTAAAATATTCTTTCTTTCCACAATTAAAAAAATCATTTAATACCTCTGCTTTCTTTTCCGTTTGCTATTAGTTCTTTTCCTTATTTTGCTTCATTTTTTCCTTTCTTTAAAGTCATATTTCTTTTCCATTTTTGCTCATTTCTTTGGTAAATAATTTCCTTTTTTCCTTTCTTTTTTCTTTCTTTTTTTATTTCGTTATTTCTTTAGAATTTTCTTCTTTCCTTATATTTCGTAAGGTTTCTTTTCGTTTCGTTTCGATTCTTTTCATTTCGTTTTTGACTTTCTTTCTTTCATATCACTTTTCTTCGCAAAGATTTTCTTTCAGTTTTATGCATGAAGACTAAAAATAAAAGAAAATAAAATTGAAACAACTTTGCAATATAAACGTTTTGATCACAATTTTATTTTAATTTTTCGTTGTCCTCTTTTCCCTTCGTTTTTCACACGTTCTACCCAAATTCTTCTACAGAGGAATTAATAAAGATACATATGCGAAGACTTATAAGTTTCCGCAGTGATTCTAGACGATAAGAACATTAATCCCTTTGCAGAGATTAACCGATTTTTCAGGCACATTCACTGTCGGGCGAATTTGAATAAAATTCGGAATTTCTTCACTAAACGAATGAACATAAACCAAAGTTATATTTAAGATTCCGTTTTATAACATCATTAAATTACAATAAATAACCCAAAGGACAAAGCTTTATATATGATTAAAATGACTAAATGTTTTATTATTCCTTTTTGATCTTATTTCTTTATAATATCCAGTTGTATTCCATTTAGTAAGGTTTTATAAAATGATTAACAATGGTAAGCTTCTTAAACATAGGCAACGTTAACCTTAACGCATGTTGACCACCCCAGCTGAAAAGTGAAGAAAGTTTTTTTTTTCATAATAAGAAATAAAAATTTGTGTATGTATAAACACACAAGAGCTATTATACAAATATGAATTTCTATATTTCCCGTTTAATTCTTTTATTTATTTTAATTTTTTTCTTTTATGACGATGTACTGAATTCAAGTTACGACCTGTTCATATATATATATATATATATATATATATATATATATATATATATGTGTGTGTGTGTATGTGTGTGTGTGTGTGTGTCAGAGATTTGTGTGTGAATTTTTGGAAAAAAGGGTTGAAACGACTTGGTCTATTGTAGTTTAGGACCTGAAGAATCACAAGTCATTCTTGATGAACAGACATCATATAGAGAATAGTAATTTGAGTCTCCAGATGAGGAAGAAGAAAAATAACACCGGAAATTTTAAATATTGTAAAATATTTCAATAGTAGAGATTCTAAATACACCATTTTAAAAGTATGGAAACAGAATGAGTAATCATCATTGTTGCGCCTTTGAGTTTTTAAGTCTTATATATGACGATTATGCCCCTGGAATGCCATATTGTTCATGCTCACAATCTTCCATAGAAAAGGTATCATCATTGAAAAGTCCACTTTCAATATATATATATATATATATATATATATATGTATATATATATATATATATATATGCCCTTCTCTCGGAGGTTGAACACTGTGAATACGCGTAATGAAAACCTCTTCTAACGAACTGAACACTTTGGTATCTGATAGCACAAAATGTTCAAGTATTCGTATTAGTCATTTGATCAAACATGTTTAAAAAAGAAGATGCTGCATATATATATATATATATATATATATATATATATATATATATATATATATATTGTGACATACCTGTATTTATGTATATAAAACTTGTTATATTCAACACTTTTAACTTGTGTTGTCTTTTGTGTTTTTGCAAGTGTACTTATTGGTTATCTTTCGTTTTCTCTAATATCTTGAGAAAGAGTTCCCCACCCTTGTTTTCTTTCGGCTTATTTTATTAAAGCTGGCGACCGATTTTTTTCATTATTATTCTTGTCACGTAACCGTTTTCGTCGTTCCAACGAGCGCGTAATAACACACACACACACACACACACACACACACACACACACACATATATATATATATATATATACGCATGAGGAAGTACCGGTTACTACTCGCGTAATGTAAAGCCTTTGTATTGAATTGAGCACTCCGGTAGCCGTCAAGCGCATTTGTAAACAAATAAAATAATAATACCCCTGCGTTAAATTCCTTCTCTAACGCCGAGGTTGCTGTCGCTGTGCGGTAAGATATCCGAATGAGTTAAAATCAGCTGATTTTCGAACTCTACTTGAAGTATATAGTGTGTGGAGCCACACAGATGAGTCGTGATACGACAAAAGTCTGTTGGTTGATGTCTCTCTCTCTATATATATATATTTATTTATTTATACATAAACATATATAAATGAACAAAAGTGATCAAACAAATAAGGATATTTTTTATGTTGTGATTTTATTGATCTCATCTAGTTTTGACTTTCGATCATCATCAAGGGAAAAAGTTTTTGTGTAAAAAATATTTTGAATGTTTTTTTGTTTTTTTTAAATCATATGAGTTGAATTGACCCGAGAGAAGCGACGAAAATGTCCTCGTAACGTGTCATATACATTTATTGAATGAAAAGCGTGTTGTGGTTCAAATTTCTTCAATTCATCTTTTATATATGACTATCTGCTTTGAAGGTTGAGGAATTTTTGAGGAATTTGAGCGGAGCACTTTTCAACTTATCAAAATCTGATCAGCTAGTTGATTGGTTTATATACAAGTTTTTTACAGCTGTATTTTATTTCAACGCCGAGTAATTAAGTTTCATATTAAATCCAAATGGAACATATTTTTGCAGTCTTTTTATTTATTTGTCTCTTTTTTTAAAAATTATTTTATGTTATGTTTATATATTTTTTCAATTGTTTCAACGAATATGAATTTTGCATTTGTTAGACTGAAGACCGTTTGTGTGGAAGATTATTCTACAAATATTAAATTGCTGTAATTCAATTCTGTGTATAATTGTAATTTTCTCAAAAATAACATGATAGTTATGACTTTGCAATATATTTAGGAGAAAAAAACGCTTTTAATTTTGATTAGACTTCCTGTCATTAAGATTAGGATTTACTTATTTAGACGTTATTTATTGAAATCTATTGCTGTTGACTTCGATATGATCGTAGAAACAACATTGGATTATATGACGTCATCTAACTGTGAAATTTCGAAAATTATTTAAATGGACAGGCCGAAAATTGTCTGAAATATCGGTTAATCTCTTCAAAGAGATAAATATTCTTATCGTCAATAAACACTGCGGGAATTTTTCGAACTTACTTCTGAATTTATGACACTGTAGCCCAGTTTGGGTGGAACTTGTGAAAAAGAAACAAGAAGTCATTGCGTAAATTTGCAGCTTGACAACGCTTATCTTCAAAATTCAAATGCAAAGAAGCCACAAACAGGAATGGAAAGTTCTTTTAAAATCAGCGTATTCTATGAATATGTCACCTCGAGATATCAAAAAGAAAATCTTTTATCAGAATAAACTCGTTCTTTTATCAATAACTACACAATTTGGTTGAAAAGAGTCATTAACTCCTAGACTGCCGAAAAGTATTCTAATAGGCGAATAATCATATTTGTCTACATGTAGTAAATAAATAAAATAGTATGAGAAAATATTTGAAGACCTTTCATCGACTTTACAAAGTCACATTAAAAGCATTTGGATCTCGGCAGATCACTGAGGTTAAGCTGCTTAACGTCGTATTCAAGAAAACAAAACGTAAGTTACTATACCTGGCAAAAATCATTGACTTAGCACACTTCGGCGATGTTCTTTTAGTTTTTTCATGTGACAGTAAATAAATTAGTATAAGATACGACGCAAAATATTTTCTTTAATTGCTCAACATTCAATCTTCATAAAATATTTTTCCATTATTTCAGTTGAGAGTTCTTTTGTTGGAGCCATGTTTCTTTTCAATTAGGTGTCCCCAACCGCTTGTTGAGGTCGGAAAACTGTCGATTATTCGTAGACAAATTTTCATACGAACGCCTCTACTAGTAATTGTTTTAGGAATATAAAATTACAAGAACATTTGATTATTATTTCTTCAATATTGGGTATTTCTATAAGATTTTTATCTGGATGGTTTAGAAATAAGAGTGGCCAGCAATATTTCCCAGATGGAATGTATAATAACTGATTTTAAGGAAGTCTTTACATTGAATCCAAAAATTATGCTCATTTTTTATCTAAACAGATCAAATTTTTAAGATACCAGCTCTTCCTTGAAAGGTATGGAACAGTATTGCAACTCTATTTATTTTCTTGTTGAATTAAACAAATAATGCTAAATTTAAGGTTGATGTATTCGCAGAAAGATCACAGTAAAATAGTAATCTGAAAAGTGCCCGTGGTGTAATGGTTATCGTCGCAGCATGTGGACACGACGACACGAGTTCAAATCCTGGACGAGCCTGATTACATTTCACATAGCACTAATACCCTTGGGAAAGGTATGAATCCAAATATTCTACCTCCAGCTATGGGTAAATAGTAGGGCAGACTAGGTTCTTCAGCCTTGGTGAGGCGACTAGTCTAGGAGAAGGAAAACTCTGAATTCAAACCTGTTAAACTCCGCTTAAAATTGACCTTGAGTCATATCCTGCCCGAGCGGAGGGGTTGGGTAAATAGGATAGTAATCTGAAAAATACACAATGGAAACTATTAATGAAGTTTTCCAGGGACTTTCTTCTATGCTCGGGAGCCACAGCATCCCGTTTCAAGCCGTTTCAGTCATCAGCGAGAAAGTTTATATCCCATCGGCCTTTGCAGCGTTCTTCCATAATGCAAATGTCTTGGTCAACGCACATTGTCCTTCACTCAAATGTCCACAGTTCTTGGGAAAATAGTCCTAGTATGACCGCAGAATGAGCTGATTGACTAACCCGAATAGGCGGAAACTCCTCAGTAGCTCTTCAATTTCATTCCCGTATTCTGCACTCTAGTAGTTTCCCAGGAATTTTCTAACTACTAACTTCTGTGATTGCCAGGCAGACAGTTCAGATTCGCTCAGGGTCCTTCATGAGTTCTCTTATTTGATGGTCATCAAATATACCAATCTTAAGTTTCTCCATTCTTATCCGTGGGAACTTCTAGAGAAAAGCAAACACGCTGCCTTCTCTCTATATTGCCTTCAAAACTTTCTTCTGTACTCCTGATTTGATATTTAAGAGTGGAAGCAATATTTTGTTCAGTTCAACGAAAGGGTGATACTAAACCTTATACCATGCAGGCTTTAGCCCTTGTCTTAATGGCTATGCTAGTATGACCTAATGTTAGTTGTCAGCACGGCTGTCACAGAGACACAGAAAATAAGGATACATTGTGTATCCACTTTGGACAATTAGGAACAGTCAAGGAACAATAAGATTTCCACAGAAAAACCGTTTGTGGTCCTGGGAGTTAACAATATACAGCAAATGATCCATGCTGTTGTGAGTTTCTTTCATTTGTTCTGAATACCTAATAGAAATAGATAAAAAAAAATATTCCCATTATGTAGAAAAAAACTTTCTTGCAACTTCTGCTTGATGAGTCAATAAAAAAGTGTCCATTCCGTTTCATCATATTCTAAGTCCATTGATTTGATCAATCGAGCAATATTGTCAAAATAAACCAATGATGACGTATACTGGAACGTGAAAAAGTGTATTAATTCTCTCTCACGGTGTTTATACCAGTAGAACGTTGTTCTTATGGACAAAAAATGTTTCTATTTGAGACGTGAACCCAGCAGCTGAGCAGACTCCTTTGATAGGTTTATATCTCGTGTAAGATCATCGAGTTCTACTTTTGTCAAGGGTACTGGCTGATCGACTTCTGGCTTGTAAGCGTCACCACCAGCTACAACAGGCATGTCACTATGATGGAAACCAGTGCTATATACCATGTTACCATCTGGACCTGGAACAGGAAAGTTTGACGCATTAGGGATTGGTCTTATGGCAGAAGGAACATCGGGGTATAAGACAAGGTGCTTGTTCTTGCGATTTATTCTTATCAGATTTTTCAGGTAGAGATAATAGTCCGTAATATAATATTTTCCTACCCTCCCGACTATTGGAATGGCAAATAGCATACTGTTCCTTTTATCATTCCTCCAATCGCTCAAGTTCTCCAAATTTTTACCGCAAACGTAGGGAGCAAATGGCCTATCCTGAAACCCTAGTTTGACACAAAAAGTACTCGGAATATTCCTATTCACAAAGTCAGTGGTTTTTACTTGACGGTTAGGACGAGCCACATTTCTGCAGATATAACAGAACCTGTTGGGATTATTGGGAAAAATACTTCAGAACCCAGGTCGTCGTTGACACTTAACACAGTACATTAAAATCCTTTTAAGCTGAGGGATAAGCTTCGCCCACTCTATGTATGTGGATGTAAACGAGTAGGGTAGTACACTGCAGATAGAAACACATACATTTCATGCTATATTAACCATCAGGCACCAACGATCAGCTTTGACAAGTAGTATTTATACGCTTTAGAATGTACTATCATTGTGTAGAACATTTGAAGTATTCAAGCACATATTAAAAACCCGACCTGACCAAACAAAATGAATGGTATTTTTGAATTCAGCATAAGATAGCGATCATATATCACTTGATACTCCTTTGAGCATTGGGAACCGTTTTTTAACGCAAGTCAGTGTAATTATAAAATTTTTAGAATATTTTCATCGTGTTTGTTTTTTTTTTGTTTATTTGTTTGTTTGGTTGGGTTGATGGCATATCAACTCTTGTATGCTATTTCATGTCAAATCCACTTTTACACAAATAATCAGTTCTATTTCAAACAATTCTGTATAGCATGAGTCATCATCATCATCATGTCGTACCGCCGGCACGGATATCCCTAACAATCTCTCGCCACTTTTCCCTATCATTCATCACCTCCAGCAGGTCTTCAGGATTACATCCTGTGTCTTCACATAGCTGCTGTATGTATGTTCGAGCTGGTCGTCCTGCTTTTGCTTGACCATATGTGGGGGTCCATAGGAGTACGTCACTTACGAGCTCGTCCTTGCTTCTTCAGCAGTGTCCTGCGTGTCTAGTTCGTCTAACTTGTATAGTTTTCGTGATGGGAGGCAAGTGGCCGTATAGTTGGTGTCTCGTGGGGTGTTGTTGCCAGGACTTGTTCAATATTGCTCTCAACATTCTTGTGTAGTTGCCGTCTAGCTTCTTCTCCAGCCGTTTAGTTAGCGTCCATGTAGTGCATCCATATAGCAATATCGATACAACCGCTGCCTGGAAGAAATTGCGTTTCATTTTATTGGTCAGGTCTGATTTCCATATGATCGAGAGCCTATCGATAGCTTTCGTCAGTTGTGTGTCGATGTCGTTTTCGGTTGATGAGACCCTACTTCCAAGGTAGGTGAATTTGTCTACTAGTTTCAGAGAGGCTCCGTCTAGTGAGGTGATGTTGCCCGTTTGGTTGTAACACATATATTCAGTTTTGTGTGCATTGACATGGAGGCCAATGCCTGCTGCGGCTCGTTCCAAACTATGCAGTAGTGTCTCTGCTTGATTAGGCGTATTCGCCAGTAACGCCAAGTCATCAGCGTAGTCGGCGTCTGTGATTGTTTTTGCGGGGTACCTTTTGCTTCTTTTCTTAGTCAGCTCGAAGCCATTTTCTCTGATTTTGTCGATCGACGTTCTAAGCACGTAGTCTAGACAGATGATAAAGAGGTATGGGGTTAGCGTGTCTCCTTATAGTACTCCTGCAACAATGTCGAAATATTCCGTGTCTCCCTCTGGTGAACGTACTTTCACTTTTGTGTTTCTGCAGAGAATCATTATTGCTGCTAGGGTTTCTTTTGGTAGGCCGTATGCTAGTAGGATTTGTTCCATTTTCCCTCTGTGGATGGAATCGAAGGCCTTGGTAAAGTCGACAAATAGTAATGTCGCCTGAAGGTTTTTTGCCCGAACGCCTTCAAGGATTCTACGGATGGTCAATATTTGTGAGGTTGTGGATCTATTTCTCCGGAAGCCGAGTACACAGTTTAATTGTCAAAAATATTTCTATTTCAAGCTATTCATTTAAGTCAAACAGTCTTATTCAACCAATTCAGTTTAGTATAAGTATAGATTTTGTTTACTCACAGTTATATATCAAAAAGACTTCCATTTAAAACAATTCCGTTTAGCATAAGTACGCAGTTTACAAGTAACAATAGTACTATTTGGAACAGTTAACTTTTGCATAATGACGAATTTTAGTTCTATTTGACCCATAGATAGGACCCTATTATGTGCTACCACTCCGGACTTGATTGAACCTGGAAGCAATGGCAATGAAGAGGTGTTCCGCATTCCCTAAAGCTCCAACTTTACTGGAACCTCACCATCAGATGGTCTAATGTCATATCCAGGACACTCATTGTGGTGTCTTAACTCTCTGCAGAGATGCACTCGATTTATTCTAAAGACACAGCCAACTGGTCAAAATCTCGTTTGCATAAGGTGTGAATTAAATACAAAAATGCTTTGCGTCTTATCAGCTTTTAGTTTATTTACTGCTAAGTAAAAAAAAAAAAGTAAACATCATATAATTTTCTAATTCCATTATTACCTCCAGGTGCAATATTTATAAATAAGTGCAAAATTAAATATCTTAATCCTTAAGTTTGAATGATCAGTTTTTATTTATATTTAATGCTAATTCTATGTCGTTCAAATACTTTCCGTCTTGAAATTAAATGATTTTTTCTTATCTTAACCGAAGCTCCGAAACCGGTTTACTAATTTATCTCTCTCTCTCTCTCTCTCTCTCTGTATATACTTTTAAAAAAATATTTCCAACCGATGTTCATTTTCATCTGTCAATTCTTCCATTCATCATACTCACCCAGATACACATCTGTATATATATATATATATATATATATATATATATATATATATATATACAAGCATACACTTGTATATCTATATATGTTTTAAGAGGATAATAATAGAATGAAAAGAAGTAATTTAAAAATGCTATGTACTTTATAAATTCAATATACAATCGAAAAAGTATATCCACTAATACTAAAATAAATTATTGAATTAAATCTGAAATACAGAGATATCAAATTTTCCTACAACCAAAGTTTCAGGAATAGCACTCATTAGGTAGGCAGCAAAATGCAATAAATATGGTTGTAATTGTTTTACCGTTTAAGTATTTCCGTGTAAATACTTGTTTTGTCTTGAATATTATTGAAGCTACTTTGTTTTGTTTTTTTCCTTTTATTCAAACGAAAATAATTAAACGGTGAATATTTCCAATAGATACATATATATATATATATATATATATATATATGTGTGTGTGTGTGTGTGTGTGTGTCAGTGTGGAAGGAAATAATGGAAAATAATCCGATAATGTGGAGAAAAATATTGAAAAACAAAGTAATCTAAGATGAACAATTTGATATTAAAGCAAGTCGGCGTTATAACGTATCGATTTTAATAAATCATCATCTGGCTAATATATATATATATATATATATATATATATATATATATATATATATATAGCTCTATCGCAGATGTTGAGCACTCTCCATTTGACACCGCATTTGGTCTATCACACACCAGCCAAATGCTTCAGTAACAACCATATACTGTTGTATATATATATATATATATATATATATATATATATATATATATATATATATATGCGGGATGTATTGATGTATATATGTATACTGACTGAATTAAGCGTTCGGAAAAAAAGATGATTATAATGTTGGAGAATTAACGTGTTGCACTAAAGGCTTTTTATTAATAGGGCATAACACACTGATATGTCGACATAGAAGGCTTTATAATATTGATCGATTTTAACGATATGCAAATCGATCTAGCGTCCGTATTTACATTTTTTGTTGCAGATCTTTCGTGTTTATTTTCTGGCACATTGTCCTATGGAATATAAGCAATTTATAAGAAGAACTATTTAGTTTGGTTCATTTTTTTGATCCAATGACATACCAACCATCACGACATTTTTAATGCCAAAGCTATACTTTTAGAATAACAGTAGTGGTAATATTTAACACTGGACAGAGGGAAATAAATGAGGGTTCATACTTTTTCCAAAGTCCGAAAGTGAACGTGACTGGAGTTTAAACTCATTTACTTCGTCCAGCGTGGTTGCCCCGAGGTCACAAGGACTCCTCCAGATCTACTTGACTCATAGATATAACCATACCAGGTTCTATAACACAGAGAGGACCCTGGAGAAATGGAAATAAAAGGGTACGCTACACTCCCCAGTTCTTTGGAATTAAAGCTTTACCATCAGATGCCGTTTATTGTCATACTCAGGATAGAGAAGACTTCACACTCATTAAGATAATGGGTAATACTTATCGTAAATACATGTGAAAGTTTAGTTTTCTTTTTTAGATTAAATGTTTCCCCTTAATTCTTTATGTTTGAATTTTTAACTATGGGAAATTATTGCTTATTTGTTAGCACCGATTTTTGCCGAAAAATAAGTTTTTTTTTTATTTCGACGTTTGCACGAGTATCTCTATCATGTTGCGTTGTATTTGAGCTGTAAGATTTTCCGTTCTTTTTCTTATCTGTAATTCCTGTCTTGATTTTCTTTTTTGCATCTTTGGACAGAAATCAACATCAGACGCTACTTTTTGTTTTTCTTTTGATTTCTCTCGATAAGAAAGGAATTCTTTTTTCGTTTAATCATATGCAAATCAACTATACCACTAAGTCCTCTCTCCCGCCATTCCTTATTGGTAAAACGAAAAAGATTACAGAGACATCTCTGAATCATTTGTTTTTTAAAAAAGATAAGTTTCTACTAATTTTTTTTTTATTACTTCGTTTTAATTTTTTTTTTTTTTTCAAAGTTAATGCTTGCTAAAAAAAAACAAGTAAACGAAAAAGAATAAGATCAGCAACAAAATAAGCAAATAAAAATCCACAACGGCAAAAGATTGGAAATATTGAATAATATATTTGTTTTTATTGTCCAACCGACATTTCTTTTTTTAAATTGTGAAACAGTTATATTATGATTTGAATGATAACAGAAAGATGAGAGTCAATAAAAAATTACGTGAACAGACTGAGCAAAGATGATCCGATGAAAAAAGAACAGTTTGGAGAAAAAGTCAATCTGAGATAGAGAGAGCGATAAAGAGATAGAGAGACTAAAAAATTACAGGTAGAGAGAGAAAGAAATAACTCGAGAGCGATAGAAAGGGAGTAGGCAAAGAGGGGAAAGACAGAGAATGAGAAAAGAAAAAAATAAGAAAAGGAGAGATTGATAGAAAGGAGAGAAAGTAAGAAATCGAGAATAAATGAAAGAAAGAAAGAAGAAATCTGAAGAAAAAGAGAACCAGGCGTGAAATATACAAAGAAAAGAACGAAGTAGCAAGATGAATAGTAAAGGAAAGAGATAAAAAGGAAATTTTGAGAAAAAGAGAAAATGAGAAAGAAAGAAAAGAAAGTAAAATATCGAGAGGGAGAGAAAGTAAAAAAAAAATGATAAGAAAGGAAGAGGAAAAGACGGAAAAAGAAAAAAGAAAAGAAAGAGGAAAAGACAAAAAAGGGAGAAAGGCTACTAAACAGAAAAGGGAGAAAGTGAGAAAAAGAGGTGATATAAATGTCGAATACTCAAGAAAAGAGAGAGAGAGAGAGAGAGAGAGAGAGAGAGAGAGAGAGGAATGAGAATGGATAATGATATAGATTGAAAATGAGAGGCTAGAGATAAAGAGAATAAGAGAAAGAAGAAGAAAGAAAAGAGCAAAAGAGAGAAAGAGAGAAAAAAGAAAACAATAGAGAGAAAAAAAAAAGAAAAAATAGGAACAGAAAGAGAGAGAAACAGGAAAGGTAAAAAGAGAGTTTATATAAATAGATCAAGCTAAAGACCAATAGAAAGTGAAAGCGAGCCATCGACTGAGCGAGAGATGGAGAAGGAGGGGAAAGAGAGATATAGAGGGTGAAAGAAAGAAAGAAAGAAAGAAAGAAAGAAAGAAAGATATAAAAAGGAAAACAGAATGGATACAGATAGAAAAGGAGAAACTAGTGACAAAGAAAAAGAAGAAAAAAATAAGGCATGGATTAAGTGAGTGAAAAAGAGAAAAAGAGTAAAAGAAAAAAAAAGTGGTGAAGAATGAATAAACGAAAAAGTGTGAGAGCTGTTTTAAGATAATCAATTCCGGACAGAAAAATGAAAACCTGCTCTAGTTAGGAACTTGCCAATGCTCCCGAGTCCCCTCGTTAAACTGACCCTGTGTCTAAACCTCCCCCGGGGGGAGGTAATTAAATATCATCTATCCATTTCCTTCTATTTGGTGTACTGAGATAACCTTATTAAATAACAAGAAGAGATACAGAAATAAAACAGACGGAGTGAAGAGAAAACTGGAAAGCTGGAGTGTAAATAAATGTGGAAAATAAACGCGGAAAGCGAGATATACATTAAATGAAAGGGAGTGAGTGAGCTTGAGACAAAGCAGTAAAAGTAGATTGGATACAAATATCAACTAAGAGAGGGAGAGAAAGCGAGAGAGATTGCTCGTGTATGTGTGTAAGAGAGGGAGGTAGAGAAGAGAGAAAGAGGATAATTTGACGGTTAAAAACAACGTTAAATTAAAGAAAATGAAAAGGAATTGCTGGAAATTCGAGACAAGAACTCAGTTCACACACAGTCGCGCATGCGCAAAACATACACGGTTACAACTATTTTGTGTTAGCTCACATACGTAAAAATGCAAATAAATAATACTTAAATAGAGAAAAAATGAAAAGGTGAAAATAATTTTAGTTTTACAATATTTCCCGAGAAAATAAGAATCTTCTATTAGGCCATATTTTCACTTTTAACACCACATTCATGACTGAATATTACATCAGATATCAAAACACCTCCGACCCCATTAACTGTCTTATGTTTCAAATACTATATTTCTTCGATCGTTCTTTACATAAGCTCCACAATGATGTTTTCATAGAAATTCTTTGAAGTCAAGGTTATTAGTCCGAAAGTGAATTTGATGACTGGAGTTCGAACTCTGTTACTTCAAAGCCGCAGTCCAGCATTTTAGCCAATCCGCTATGGGGGTGAAGCAGAGGCCTATAATGAGTCAATTTTCCTCTTGTGAGTAGCAATGAATGTACAGCAGCAAGGAAGAGAATTAACCAGGTTGTTGATCAAAGATAGATGTGTAGCTGTCAAAATCGACTCAAAGCTCAGAAATGTGAACGATACGGAAACAGTTGTTGAGAGTAATGTGTGAAAATAGGTGTTAAATATTTAAACAGGTGATAAAAAGGATCAAAATAGGGAAGAGAATCGACAGCAGACGCTGGATCACGGATTGACTGATATTAATATTTCCAAATTAGATTTGAAAGGAGTGAATATATCGCTAAAGCTGGAGATCATTTTGAAGAGCACTTTATTGAAAGCAAAGAGATCTTGTACACGTGTATATAGTTGCATGTTTCATGTTGTTAAAAGAAATGAGGGCATTATTTCGAGACCATCCTTATGAAATTCGCAAAAGAAAACACGTTTCTTATCTTGCACGATATATGTACACACTCTTATAGTTAGAGTGATAAAAGATTTACATCTCCTAAAAGTCCTACATAAAAAATATAATCATGAGAATTAATTTTGAAAATAACAACAATGTTTTAAAATGTCATTATTTTTTCTTCTTGATATTCTTTTTTCTGAAAATGTTCTATTTTCATTGATAGCGTTCTGTTTTAAATCGTTCGATGTCATCAGCATCTCAGTTTTATTCAATTTTGTGTTAAAGTAATTTTGTAATGTTATTAAAGAAACTAAAAACTCTTTTACAAAAGCTCATAAAAAACTATATTTACACATATAAACCACCCTTGATGATGGGCAATGAATGGCCCGAAAGCGGTCACGACAATTTTGGCAAATGCATCTACCAATTTCAACCTAAACCAAGACATCTGGAAACTTGAAAGGTTCTTAATAAAATTAGATTGACAAAAAGTGTTTTTATTATTTAATCAAACACACACACACACACACACACACACACACACACACACACACACACACACACATATATATATATATATATATATATAAGGGACCAACAATTTCGAAATATATGAATCGCTAAACTGTTAAATGGGCGATTTCTATATTGTTGGAAAATGTCACATTGGACCAGCCAAAGTTTTGGGATGTACTGATCATAGAAGAATTGGGCACAAGTCAGCCAGACAATATTCTGTAGGTTTTTTGTTTATATTTATTCCTCAATGACCAGTTTACCTTCCTGAAGCTAAGTAGCCCAATCTTCTCTATGATCTACTCATAGATGGATAGGAGGACTAGATGTAACCATCACAATCCAAAGGATATATATATATATATATATATATATATATATATCTCAAAATTTGGGTCAGTAATAACTTTTTAGTTATTCCAACTAAGAAAATTTTGAGATCTTTCATATATCACTCTTATCTCCCTTGCTTTTGACTCGCGAAATTAGAAGAAGATTCTAAAAAGTAAGTAGTGTATATTATGTTGCATTGGCCAAATCAGCTGAAAAAAAAGGCGTAAATTGTACATTTTTGGCAAAATGGGAAGTGCTTTTTTGGTAATGGTGACACTTTCAAACCGTATTATCATTGAACATATAATATTTGTCGCTCATTCATAAACTGATTAGAAATTCTATAACTTGGTTGCTTTAAAAGCTTTTGTTTAACTCTACCCACGGTCCCACATATAGACTGTTTACGTCTCACGGTAGATAAAAAAGGGGTGACACATTTGTTCTTTACGTCCTCTTATACACACACACACACACACACACACACACACACACACACACACACACACATATATATATATATATATTTATGCATAAAGTTTTATTTTATATATATGTATATATATATATATAATCAATAGTTTGTGTTTAACTTTTATAAGAAAGTAAAAGAAAAAAACAGAAAATTTATTTTGTCCTTTTTTACCTATTAAATGGAATTCTATATCAGTGTGAAATTATTAGCATCCATTTTTACGTAAATATAAGCAAATAAAATATATTTATTAGTGTTATGGTGATATACCTCATGACGTTACTGGATGGACCTTTCCCGAGACTGTGAATAGTGACTAACTCGACAAACGAGTCATGCAAGTCTTGTCAGTTTTCGGTCACCGATACTGTCTGTATTTCCGTAAATATATACTGCTGTAAACCTAACATCTCTTTATTATATTCAATTCTGGACCTTTAAGACCACAACAATTAGTTAATTAAAGATATAATTGAATGCGGTGTGCAAAATTGTTGTGAACACATGCACATTTTTCATAAGGAATCGCTTGAATCTTCTCTGTGATAACTGCGTTCAATGCAGCAATGTTTCAAGGGTGCCTTGGCATATGGTGTCCTTGGCATATGGTGTTCTCTAGAGAGAAATCTGTTGAGTTCAGGGTAGCCGAGTGATGTGCTCATTCAAATTTACAGCCGATGAAACGTACCCCAAACTGTTTAAGGAACCATGCTCTGATAATAAAAACCGATAACCATCCAGCTGGAACAATAGTTCCTCTTCATCAAGGTCCTAACGCTCATCAGGTTCTCCCCAGAATTTCTATGGCACAGGAATGTAACACTATTTTGTCATCACGTTACTCTGATCATATTCAAAGAAAAATGGTCCAATGGTGCCATGCTTTGAGATGGAAACCCATGGCATGAACTTCATTGAATGTGAAGGGCGTCAAAGAACTCTGAGGAGGTTCTTAATTCCCTATAAAATCCCGCTGTTGGAGTAAACATAACCATTCAAGATTAAATGAGCTTCATCTGAAAACCACGCACCATTCAAGAATTCTTAGTCAATGTCGGTCTTTTGTGAAAACCATTGGCCCATGGCTGCCCTATTTTCCGGCTAGGGTCAGTTTGTGCTTGATCTCGGTCCAGTACGGATAAAGAGTTGAGACCCATAGTCAGAATGCATTAAACAGAAGAAACAGTGTTTCCAAGTTCTTGGCTCTTCCGTTATAAAGATTTAGCCGGACTCTTGCCGACGTTCACTTGAACCATGGTTATATAGTTGCGTGTTTGGATTGTCATCGGAGGCATAGAAAGTGAGAAACTCGTTGCACTGCGATCTTCTGAATTGCCATGAGCTTCAAAGTTCTTGACCACCTAAAAATATGAGTCCTGTTTCTAAATATGCTAAAATTGAACTTCCTACTGTCTCTTGCACCGAAGACTTAATTTCAAAGCTAACTTTTTGTTAAAATCTTAAGAGAAAGAGAGTAAAGTTAGCAGGGAAGATCTGGGAGGCCGCTACTTTGTTTATCTCTATTTCCTTATAAGATCTTTCAACAATTAGTAATGAAATTAGGTCTATATATATATATATATATATATATATATATATATATATATATATATATATATATATATATATAGTGTGTGTGTGTGTGTGTGTGTGTGTGTGTGTGGTCTGCTTAGTTTATAAATAAAAAAGGCTCAATATCGTTGATAGAGCATACCTAAATCTAGATTTGGATTGCATTGACTCAGCGAGGATTTGTGAGTGTCATTTTATCGCCTATGCATTCATCCAGCCAAGTGCTCTGTGTTTACACTATTCAAACCTAGTTCAATCAATCTATCTATGTTTTGAGATAGATAGATAGATAGAGAGAGAGAGAGAGAGAGGGAGATAACCCTTGTCTCTTCATTATTCTGTTTAAGATCAACATGCCAAAACAACATCACCATCACCACCACCATTCCTACCGTCACCACCACTACCAGCCCCACTATCACATACCAATATCCACGACATTGTCATTAAATATTATCTAATCGATCTTCTATTCCATCATCAATGTTACTTTTTCCATCCTTATTACTGTCTCATTGTCACAATCGTCTTCTTGATCATCTTTAAAACTTTTGAAACAGTGATCATCATTATCGGCATCATCATCCTCAGCATCAACATCTCAATCATCGTTATCATCCTCAGCATCCTCAGCATCAACATCTCAATCATCGTTATCATCATCATCATCATCATCATCATCAAAACAACGCACTTTGCTACACCCACTACTGAGAGCCTCCTCGTACTCCATATCATCATCGTGATACCGTAAGAACAATTATTATTCTCAGCAGCAGCAGTAACAATAAGAACAGCAACATGATTTACTACGGCCATCACCAAGATCAACCTCATCTCTATCATCGGAAGACCATGTGAACCATCATCTATATCTTCATAATCACCAACAACAACATGTTTTGATATGGTTATCACCAACATCCTCTTCTTTCTCGTCATTATCGGGATATCATGAGAATCATCCTTATCAGCAGCAGCATCATAAACAATCACCATCGTTAAAAACAACAACCGCTCGTTTTTCTACGACCAAAAGTAACAACTTCTTTAACATCGGCATCTTCTAGATGTTATAGGAACCATCATCATTACCATCATCAACTTTCTTTTCACCATCATAATTATCATCAAAATGTAGTCTAAACATTCGTCTCTATTTCTCTTTAATTGTCTTCATCAGTTTTCATAATCAATTTCTAAATTCTTACTGCCACTGTTGCTACTGCCCTCACCGATTCCTTACACCAACGCCACCCGCTCAACCATAACAACCACCATCACAGTCAACGACATTAACATCATTTCAACTCCCCAAGACCCGTATACCAATAACACCATCTACAGCGTCATCTCTAGAGCAGCCGCCTCACTTTTACTACAACTACTACGTCGTTAAACGAGGCATATGCAGTCAAAGCGAGGCTCTAAAGAAAGAAAGAACAAAAAAGAATCAAAATCGTCGTGACTTATGCGTATGCCATTCTACTAAGCCCTCTTCTGACGTCACGTACAAAAGCTCTGCAAATTACTTTTTTTTTGTTCTTTGTCTCTACTTGTTCTTTGTTTATAAAGTGCCACAGAGATTGTATTAATTCGGTTATCTTTAGTTTTTGCTTTTATTCTAAAGCATGGATTATTTTTGTACTTGTTCATACGTATTTGTTTATTTCAATGACACGTATTTTACATTTGTTGACAGTTCAGATCGTTGTCATAAATCTTTGTACTCAGTACAACATTACACTTCTATTACTTCCGGTATTGCGCAAGTTTTACACTTTCTTCTTCTTTGAATTATATTTCTTTTGATATGTTATCTATCGGTCAAGTTCACATTATCTATCTATCTATCTATCTATCTATCTATCTATCTATCTATCTATCTATCTTATATTGCATTGGTATATATAGTAATCTCAGCTTAATATGTCACTCTTCCTTATTCTATCTATCTATCTATCTGTCTGTCTGTCTCTGGGTCAATCTATCTATCTATTTACAAGTGTGGGTTGAAAAGTTCATACGCTGAAAAGTTCATATGATGTCGTTAATGATTTTGTTAAAGATAAGCTCTGTGAAATGCAAGACCGATAGAAGAAATGTTTGAAACGCGAAGAAAACTATGTTGAAAAATATACAACATGACTTCGCATTCTCTGCATTTGCATACCTACCAATCTCATTCGAAATGAATTTGACTATTTACTTTTCTTATCTATCTATCTATCTATCTATCTGAAAAAATCGTAATATGAGCTCAGTTAAAAATCATATATAATACTAGTAATTCCCGAATTTGATTAGAAACACCTGAAAAAGGCTGGAGGACTTATTGGCCGAAACATTGTAAATGTAACAATAAAGATTGAAAGCTATAATCCGAAAAACCAGAATGATAAAGAGCTATCTATCTTATTCGAAGAGAAAGAAAAAAATTATCAACCCAATGAAGAAGAGAATTTAACTAAATACTTCATTGCAAATAGTTTAGGTTTAAAAAATAATCGAGACAATATAAACCAAGTATCTTGAATTTCAAATGCTCAACTGGGAGATATCAAGAGTTACAAATTCCACACCAGACTGGAATGTTTTGCAGAATAACTCTTAATTAATGGAATCATTTGTATGTTTCATGGTCTATAGTATTAGTTTTTGTTTAATCAAGTACATTCTAAGAATCCTCTTTCAATGTACATCTCAGCTTGTATCTTAAGTTATATACATTGGTGTAAAAATTTAAAAATATATATATTTACTTCAGAGCATCAACGAATCCATAACCGAATGATAATAAAATTATTTACTTTTTACTCAACAACTTTTTGTTGTTCAAAATAATATCTTACTTCATGACAAAAATGAGGCAACTCTTAATTGCGTTGAATAAACTTAATGAAACAAAAAATTAGGTTAGTTTCTTTTTTGACGTATCAGCCATCCTAATGTTTTTCAATACTAAAGCCATCCTTGTAGAAGAACAGCACCGGTACTATTTTACCGATCGCTGACTCTGACGAAGATATTTGTCTTATGATGTCATTCGTTAGTTATTAGAGCACTGAGAAAAAATTGACTAAAATTTCAGATAAGAACAAGCAAATGGTCATAAGAGATTTTGTGAATTGAATTCATCATCAAATAAGAAAGTGGGGATTAATTACAATCAAAATTTGGAATGTCAACGTCTTTATGAAAATTTTATTCACCCTTTATTTATGAATTTCTGAAACTTACTGAAATTAGTTAATTAGTTGATTGTTGGTATTTAAAAAAAATGTTTATAGATGCTTTGCCAAAAAGTCACCTAAAAAACAAAACTTACCAATGGTTTGTTTACACAGTTGGTTTAGTTGGGTTTAATGGCATATTAACCATTGTTGGTTATTTAATGCCAAATCCATCTTTAAACATATAAACACTTAAAGAACAGTATCCGGTACGAATCAATATAACACATTGTTTATATATATATATATATATATATATATATATATATATATATATATATATATATATATATATAATTTGGTTTAGCTTCTTTGCTTCGTGGCATATCAACCTCTGTGGCTTATTTAATGCTAAAGCCATTCCTGTAGAAAAACAGCAGTGATACTATTTAACAAATAGTTAATATATTCCACATATACCATAATTTTATACTTTCTCTTTTCTTTTTATCTTTCTTTTTTGTCTTTTTCTTCTTCTTTTTAATTCAAAATCTTTCACGATAAACAAACGGAAGATAAATTGTATACAATATTTCTAATAAGTCAAATAATGTTATTTAAAAGATATACAAACGCTGATTCACTTATTAAACAGCCGACTTTTTCTTGTTATATAAAGTTTACGTAGGTTTTTGTATTTTGCACTTTTAAACATCCATCGTTAATTTAACATCAATAATATCAACCCTCACAGCCCTGATGATGGTTTATTAGAACCAAAACGCTATAGTCTCGACTTTTCTACTTGGATTACCTTGTTATCAATTTTTCTCTATATATTGTCGGATTACACTCCATTATTTATATATATATATATATATATATATATATATATATATATATATATATATATATATATATATATATATATATATTTCCGTTAAGGTTTTTAATTTTTTTATCTACCAGGTATTGATCTACTTACTCAGCCTGAATCCCATATATATGTTCTAAAATACCATTGCATAAAATAACAAATACTTTTGATTGAATTCAATACGCAATCATCATCATCATCATCATGAAGCAGAAGTTTAACGATTCATCGGAAGACTTCAATGGATCGAAAATAAAATGAACAAATGCAAAATGTTGTATTTAATCAAAATTATTTAAAAAAGAGAATTCTGCCAAATACATACGTATATACTCATGTATGTATGTAAGTATGTATGTATGTATGTATGTATGTATGTGCGCTGAATATATAAATATATATATACGGAAACTTTTCATTAAAAAATGCTTCGAAAGCAATATACGAAATATGCAAAACTTATGGATTAATATGCGAAATAACATTTGCATTTGATGATCCTAATTATTCTTTTCTCAATTAATTTCCATCATCCTGTCTTATATGTGTATGTTTCTCTGATTGGTGATTATTATGGTATATGTTATTTCAAAATAATTGAAATCATTTCAAATGTACAGGGTGTTACAGAAAAATTGATATTATTTCGTAATCTGATAAGTTGATCAATCCTCGTTCAAATGATTTCAGATTTTAAAAGCAAGTGTAGAAATAACTCAGAATTTTCTCTCTAATGTTTAAACATCTTTTCTTTTCGACTTGACATTTCAAACCTGAAAATCAGTAAACATAAGACATTAAACTGAATTTTGAGGCCGTTTCTATATATAGTGAGAAAATGAGACAATTTGAACGAGAATTGGTCCAATTATTCGATTATATATATATATATATATATATATATATATATATATATATATATATATATATATATATGGAGGGGTTGGAGTGAGTGAGAGAGAGGTAGAGAGAGAGAGAAAGAGAGAGAGAGAGAGAGAGGGGGGAGAGAGAGAGCGATGTATTAATGCTTATGTTTAAATACAAAATTATTTACTAAAGTATATAAATGATACTTCACTTGTTAAATAAGAAAAAAGGACTTTTATACAAGATATATTTGATTTTGATCATAATCTCAGTCTTTTTGAATGCTGTTAATAAATGGCATTGTTTTGATCAAATATCATTCAGTCGAAAATTAAGGTAAAAGTCAGCTATTAAATCCGGGTTATTGATTCAATCACATACATATTCATATGATCACACCTATATATTCAACATATTTGTACGTATATATATATATATATATATATATATATATATATGTGTGTGTGTGTGTGTGTGTGTGTGTGTGTGTGTGTGTGATTTTGTGCATTCCTGTATGTGTGTATATGCATATCAATGCATTGAATGTGTCAAATGATTTATGATTTTATTAGTAATGTGATAAGTGGTTAACATTTGCAAAGCCGCATGTAAATTAAAACTGATGTCCTTATCATTGGTTTCGATTTTAAATAAGTTTCTTTGTTTTCTTTTTAATAAATTCGTGTCAGATCTAATCTTGTCGCACCATCAACTCTTATAGTCGCATTTTCGAGCGACAAAGACTCTTTGTCTTGTTGGAAATAAAGGCAAAAAGGGAAAAATTAACGACTCGCGCTTTTAATTTCCGTTCCTAATGTTGTTTGCATCTCTTGACTTTATCTTCATCAAGTTTTTTGTCATCATTTTTTTTGGTTTGTTTGAATTATTATTTCTTTCTTCTCTTTTGTACTTTCATCAAAATGATTAATTCTTGTGATAAGTTATTGGAGTAAAAATCTCACTGAATTAATAAATGTTGGAACTAAAATTTTGTCTTTTGAAATCTTGTCATATTTCCTTTGTCTTTGTTAGGATTTTTGCTGAAATTATATTTCTTCTCACATAGTTCCTGTTAAAGATGATGGCGCTATTCGCCTCTAGATCAGTATATCTACTTGGACAGAGGTTCGAGATGATGTCGTTGGTCATGGGAATTATCTAAAAAACGCAGAAAGATATATTCAATAGAAATCATTTAAAAGCAAATTGATTGATAGATTTTGATGACATTCAACATATCGAGGTATATATTATGTGCAAAATTATCTAACTATGTTCATTGTACGTTAATATGTACGTTTACTGTGTATTTTTTTTCGCTTTTGTTTTTTTATGCATAACCTAGTCGATTAAGGTAAATTTTAAGCAAATCTATTTGACCCATATATGAAACCTAGTTTTTGCTAAAACGCAAGGTTAGAGTAAGCCAGGGAGTAATGGCAATGAAGGGGTAGTTGTCACTCTGGATATCGAGAACTGGAGCCTCACAATCAGATGAATTTAGTGTCATACCCATGATAATAAAACATTTGTGTGAAGAGATGAAAATACGAACTAAATAAATAATGTGAATAGTTTGGAAAAAAAGAAACATATTAAAAATAAAGAATGTAAATTTACTCAGGGAAGTATATAAAGTTATATTAAGGGATGAAAAATATTTAATAATATCTATAGAAATTCTTGTCACAGAGAATATTTGGAATATTGTCTTCTCATTTATTGTTGTATCATAAAGTTTCCGTTGATATGTCGTTCGTTCATCTTCCGGTGTTTCATGTCGAACGCGAAAGCCAATACAGGACCCCGAACGGAACCCTTTGTTTAATCCACCCGGGTAGATTGTTCCTAATTGTTAACCATGAGCGAGTGCAAGTGATGAACTAGGTTTGGTTGGTTTCTTTGTTTAATGGCATATCAATCTTTGTAAGGTTATTTAATGTCAAAGCCATTCTCTTAGAAGAACGGTAGTGTTACTATTTAACCCATAGCTGGGAGGATAAGGGGTTCATACCTTTTCCAAGGGTATTTGCCCGAAAGTGAACGTAATAGCGCAACTGGAGTTCGAACTCGCTTACTACGATTCTGCAGTCCATCACTTTAACCATTATACCACGAAGACACCCCCTGATGAACTAGAGTAAGTATTCTTTGTTATTATTACCTATTATTGGCTAAAACCTCGTGAGTTCAACAATGAAAATGAAAAAATTATCCGAATATTCTAAGTGATAAAATTGTCAAGCTTCGTCTCAGAAATTTAGACAAATGATACCAATTTTAAGTTAAATGTGATTCCCATTTTTGCAACAATTTTTCTTTTATATTTGTACCCAATTTAAAAGTGCTGACTGGAACAACCAAAGGTCTAATCAAGATTTTTAAGGAATATTTTATGAAAACAGGGTATTCTGCCATTTAATAAAGAATATTTTGTGTCTTATGTGCCATTGGCTGATTTACTACTGAAAAGAAAAGCTACAATAAAAAAAAAGATGATCATGCTCTAAGTATGATAATTCAATACTTTTTCCTGGAATATATATATATATATATATATATATATATATATATATATATATATATATATATATATATATATATATATATATATACATTCTGAGTCTAATTTATTCGTTCCGAATTTGTTTTTCCGAAATCACTTTTAAATGCCAACATTTCCATTCACTGAATCCTTTATCACCAGGCGATTTTGTTACTATTTCAAATTAAGTTTACACTAGTAGGTGTTTTGCGTCTTATGGATTATTAGCATTTTTTACTGAAAATAAAAACACAAGTTGAATATCTTTAAGTGTGCTATTTCCATAATTTTTATCATTGGTAATATATATATATATATAATGGGTTCTCTACAAAAAGCACTTTTGATTCCAACAAAACCTCTTCCAGCTAATGACTCTGGTTCAAACATTGTTTCTGGGGAAAAAAAAAACCATTAACCCTATCGTAAAGCGCACAGCAATAAGTAAAATACCACCAAGCTCAGTTGGTTTGTTGTCAATCAGTAGGAATGACATATCCAAGTTGATACAGTAACGTTCTTATTCTAAATCCTTTTATTTTCTTTTTTTGAATATACGTATGTTTCTCCTTCTCTGTTAAAGTCCAAGATTAGCCAGTTATGCAGAATTTCGATTTAGTAATGAAACCTCGGCATCTGACCGCAACAAGGAATATATTTGTAATACAGCTTTTTCTGGCACATTGTTCCCGCATATCATTGTACTTTTCCTACACACGTTGCTGTACCTAGTCGATATTTTCCTCAAAAGGCAAAGTTAATTCGACGACGAAAAGTTTCCTTAAATTAAAGGCCCCAATGTCGATATTTGGATGCTGGGCAGTTAATCGTTATTTCAGTTGGAAATGCGAGTTGATCTTCCAAATCAATTACAGCAAGCCAGTCCGTGCAGCTATCATACAAGGATGATCTATACTTCAAGTTTCATCCTCTTTCACATTGGGTACATCGGACTGACAAAGTGACCCTGTTTTCTATAGTTGTATTGACTTCATCATCATCATCAGGTCGGGCTGCTAGCATGGGTTTCCATGATTCTTCTTCTTCTTCTTCTTCTTCTTCTTCTTCTTCTCTCTTCTCTCTCTCTCTCTCTCTCTCTCTATCATCCATCGCTACCGGCAGGTTTTTACAAACTACATCCTGCGTCCTCAAAGAGCTGATGTAAATAAATTCTTGCTTGTCGGCCACACTGGCATGTCAATGTGAAGAGGTTCATAGAAGAACGTCGCATATGTGTTAGTCTTTGCTTCTTCAGCAGTGTCTCTCATGTCATATTCTGCTAACTTGGATGGATTTAGAGATGGGGGTTAAGTGGTTGTTCAGCTGTTGTTTCGTGGGGTGTTGTTTCCAGGATTTGTTCAATATGGCTCGTAGCATTCTTGTGCAGTTTTCCCCTGGTGTCTATGTGGTACATCCATATAGTTGTATTCACACAACCGCTTCTTGGAAGAAATTACGTTTTATTTGATTGAATAGATCAGACTTTAGACATACAATTTAGTGTGATGGATTCACGACGGTAATTTATGTCCGTCGACGGTTAAAAGTTATAACCAGATTCAAACAGGTTAATGATCTTATCCTCCCCACCTTTTAGAGAATACATTTCTTCATTTCATAACGTAATAATTGATTTGTGGTATCATAGAATAATCAGGATGTATCATATCATATCTACAATTTGCAAAATGTGATTTAGGGCTACTAACTCTCATCACGCCACATGATGGTCTTTCTTTATTGTCACTCAATTTTCTTAGTGTCATTCGATCTTTATTGGAAGTTTTTCTTGGCAAAGAATTTATACAATAACAAATATGCAAACAGCAGTGTTGCTTCTAACTAATCCTTCATCAAATGATGACACTGGGTTTAGGCTTGGTTTCAGTGGAGGAGGGGCGAAGCATCTTCAGCAGTAAAATAGAGTGCCTCAGTAATACCACACGTTTTCATCGGCTTTGTTGGTTTATCGCCACTGTATGTAGGAAATCATATGAACCATTCTCATACTGATATCAAAATTAGTAATGATCAGAAATTCATTAATTCAGAAAGAGAGGAAAATGTAGAAGTCAAGACTGCCTAGACGGACAAAGATAGGTTGCCCCTTGTCACTTTTGAATCGATGCCTTACTATGACAGCAAGATATGGACGTTCATTAAATGAACAAAAAAAATCCATGGTTTGTATATAAGGGTGCTACATGTAACCTTTTACGAGAAGCACATAACAGACAGAGACAGCTAAAATAGAAACCTCCCAGAAGTAAAATCAGAGGAAGTTTAATCAGCCTCTTAGGATTTTGAGCAGGATATTCTGAAGAAGATTGAATGCGATCTTCAACACAGAGTTTTTTAGTGAACCTAGCCGATAGATAAAAACCACCTGAAGCTCTACGCAAATCAGGAGTCTGTCGAGAAAATGGAGCTTAAAGTAGTGGAGAGTAAAGTGTGCAATAAAACTTTTATATATATATATATATATATATATATATATATATATATATATATATATATATATATATATATAAGGAGGATATGGTGATAAGCACATTCACTGGTAAAAATGTCAATATTTGTAAATTTTTACACCTCCCTTTTCTATCCTCAGTCGTAGGATTATTGAATAAGCAAGTATGTTTTTTCGTGTCTGCATTTGCTTGTATGCTTCGATGTTTGTTTTTTAACTAAAGGGTGTTTTTCAGCGGAAAGCAAGAGTTGGTAATGTCTGCTGAATTTACGATTCACAATTCCTGAATCCTATTTTAACGTTTGAACCCTTTTTACAATTTCCCATTCAACACTGGATCATAGATATATCGTTGGAATCCGATGTGTGTTTAGACAGAGCTCTGCATAGCATCTTCTCGGGAAAGATTTGTTTAAAAAAATATCTTAAATGTTTTAAACCAGCGATTGTAATCCTCACTTGTACTTGAATACGATACAACCTCATGTACAGAATCCCCCCTATATATATATATATATATATATATATATATATATATATATATATATATATATAGTTTTCCCTTAGCGTGGGAATTGGCTTAGAGGCGGAGCCCAGTTAGGTCAGTAAGCTTAAGGCTGGCCCTATATATATATGTGTGTGTGTGTGTGTGTATATATATATATATATATATATATATATATATATATATATATATATATATAGGGCCTGCCTTAAGCTTACTAAGCTAACTGGGCTCGCTTCTAATACATATATATATATATATATATATATATATATATATATATATATATATATATATATATATATATATATATATATATATAGGGCCGGTCTTAAGCTTACTGACCTAACTGGGCTCCGCCTCTATGCCCATTCCCACGTTAAGGGAAAACTATACTTGGCTCATTAAGAACATGCAACACATTGCATCACACATGTTCCTAAAAGCTTCACATCTCCCCAGCCTACCCAGTATATATATATATATATATATATATATATATATATATATATATATATATATATATATAAAACATCTTTGTTTAATGCAGGATACAAACCTTCTCTCCTACCATGATGTTGCTGTTGGTTTTGAATTAAAAATTATTCCCTCTCATAGAGCGATTGTTCCAGCAAAATTCCGGAACCAAGTATTTCTTTGAGTTTTCGAATAGTTGAGGGGAGACAGGTTTAATCAATGCTTTTCCACAAATAAATGATTAATAAGGGAAACATTAAAACCTTGTTGCGAATGTGTGTGTAACATTTTCTATTTCTTCTTTCCTGGATATTGTCGTTCTCAGTATGGAATATATTTATTAAATAACGTCATTTCTAATAGATAGTGTTTCGTAAATATCTTTTTATTGAGGGCAAATCTGACTCATTCGGATAATGTTAACAGATATGATTGGCAGGTTCAGAAGATCGGGTGTAGCTACACATACCAGAGCTTTGATCACCGATTCAGTTTGATGAGAAAACTTGACAGAGAAATACACTTTGTCCTTTCTCTTTCTCTCTCTCCTTATAGGTACTTTAACTTTTCTACATCTTTCTTTCTTTCTTTCTTTCTTTCTGTCTTTCTATCTTTCTTTGTATATATATATATATATATATATATACAAACACAAACACACACATGCACACATATATATTCATATACTTCTCAAAATTCTAAAATAATTAATTTCCCTTGTGTGCGTTACGTTTACAAACATTTTGATATGTGACAAATTAATCACACCATATATATGGTTGATTAGCCACTTTTTCATGCTTCCGTTTAATTATGGTGCAATCTACATGAAAGTTTGAGAAATTAAATATAAGAATTTATATATGTGATATATTTTATTCTTTAAACCTACTTTGCCATTGTAGCATCGATTATTTTTTATTTTGGATGCATTTCTTTATATATATATATATATATATATATATATATATATATATATATATATATATATATATATATATTGTAGGAATAGCGTAGACAAAGGATCAAAGGCTCTCGGTGACTGTCAGGTTCTTGCTTCTTTGTCCGATGATCGTATAATCTAGAAACTGACAGTCAACATGCACAGTTGCGCATGATACACGTAATTGCATGCAGTTGCCTATTTTCACATCACTCATAACAATAAATTGACGAGTTCCATTTGATATACAGATGAGACCCTAAAAAGAACTACTCCTTCGTATCAGAGGATCTGAGTGAATGAGTAAGGAACGTGTACTCTATATTCCACAAAATCTATGACTGGAACCACAGTCTCAAATGTCATACTCAGGACACTAAATAATTTGAAGTATTGCAATCTAATACTAATAATTTTATTTCATATTAATCATCTGATTGCACATAGATAAATAGTTTCAAATATTACTGTCTATATCTAAAAAGTCTTCATTGTCATCGCTAACAGGTCCACTATGGCGTACGGTAATAGCACTTGGTAGGGTCCGATCTACGTGTTAAATAGAACTAAACAGAATAAATTGGCGACCTTAGTTGAGGGTGACCCGTATACTCCCTTTTCAATAGCTATTATACCGAGGTGTTGGGAAGGTCGCTTTTCCATTCCCTTGATTGCTCCACTTTACCCTTGATCCTTATCTTATAATGCTGAGTGTTAAGCAAGATGGCATCAAGTACCGTTTTTGAGTCGACTTGAGATTGAACCCCTGGTCTCCCGGACCATTGGCGAACACGGTACTCATTAGGCCAATGACTGGTAGTAAAGTGTACTTATGCTAAACTGAATTGATTGAAATAGAACTGTTTATATGTATAAAAATTGATTTGAGATTAAATAATCCACAATGGTTGATATGCCTTTAAACCAAACTAAACAAAACTATAGTAAATGATAGTTCTTTTAGACTCATAAATGGGACCAACACGAGACCCATTCAGGCTTAATGGTTTATCAGAAGATTATAAAACCCATATTTCATTCTGATTCTTGAAGATGACGCGGAAATGGTTAAAATCGTTTAGAATCTGAGAAAAATATCCGCAGAAAGGTCTTACAATCACTTAATCTTTGTACGTGTTATCTTATGAAGAAACAAGGAAAGCGTAATAAAAGAAATACATAAAATTCCTTGCATATTTTTACCCAACCCCACAACCGTGGGTAGGATGCGACATAAGGTCAATTTTTAAACAGAATGCTAATTTAGAAATTTCCTTCAACCAGTTGCCTACCCAGCCGGAATATTTACAGAGATGATGGAGAATAGTTTTAGGAATAACTTACCTAAGGTTATTAGCATTCAGTGAAATGTAAACAGAATCGTCCAGGCTTTGACCTCAGGTCACCGTGTCCACTTTCTACGACGCCACGACGGTTTCCATGAAAATTTCCTTGTTCGACATTCTAAAATATATTTTAAATATTCATTGACAATCACACGGGTATATATATATATATATATATATATATATATATGTGTGTGTGTGTGTGTGTGTGTGTGTGTGTGTGTGTGTGTGTAGTTGGGCTGCAGTCTTTCATTAAAGTATGTTTGATTGAATAATAAAGACACATTTTGTCTATATAACTCTATTAAGATCCTTTCAAGTTTTCTGATAACTTGAAAGGATCTTAATAAAATTATATAGACAATATGTGTCTATGATTTAATCAAGTATATATATATATATATATACATATATATATATATATATATATATATATATATATATATCGGAAAAGTATGTAAAATGATTAAATAAAACACTAATATGCAAATTTGATAAATTTCTTTAACTTGAGTGAAACATTTGTTGAAAGATAAGTTATAAAGTTTCTCCTTGCTAGAAAAGATAATATGAGTTAGAGTGTAAGTATTTTCGAATATTTACATTACAAAAAATCCATGTATTCAATGCAGCAGTTTGCATTGTCTAAATGTAGTTCATGTATTTTATATGTTTACAATATCTTTGTGTGACTATATCACTATGTATGAGATGATTTATACTTATGCGCTAATTTGTAAGAGAATGTAGCAAAGAACAATCATCAAAGAACAAGATCTGAAATCATAGTCTAAGCACGCTTATGTAAAGAAATATATTTTTGTTCCCGTTAAAATAATTAAGTGATGTGGAAATTAAATGCCTACTTGAAGGAAGAGAATGTGAGATTTTCACACAAAAGAAATAAAATCGAAAGCGTTGAGCAGATTTACTGGATGAACCCATAAATCTACTGAAGATGTATCTATTCCATTTATTTCTTTTAAGATTTAGGTAGGCTCTTAATTAGATTTAAAAAATTGATGATTTATCTTTTATTCTCATTGGTTTGAAAATATATTTTTAACACTTTTGGAGGGAAAAAAAGTTCATGAATTATTTTGCGTTTTGATCATTTTAAATTTGAGCGGCAAGTTAATTTTTTTTCTTCGATATCTTAAAGAAATTCAATAACGATTGCATAAGTACCGATCTCTCAATAAATGCAAAAAGACCAAGACACAATTTACAAATTCTCGATCCTATATTAGTACAAAAACTAACTATTTTTTGAAATATGGAAATAAGTTGATTTTCAATATCTATCTATCTATCAATCTATCTATCTAAATCATCATTTGCAACCATCGTAAGTGAAAAAAAAAAGGAAATGAACGTTCAAAGTAAGAGGTCACTTCGGGTTTGAGAACATGAATATGTACATAAAAATATATATGTAAAAATTTGAAAGGCACAGGCTCAGAAGAACTGAAACATTTTATATTCATATTAGTTGATATTATTAGATTTTTGCGAGTATATATTTGTAAAAAAATCATTCCGTTTCTAACGATATAAAATTTATTCAATAAAAACTTGGAAATTTGTTGATTAATAACCCACTTAGTAAACATATACGAAAGGGGAGGAAGTAGAAAAAATAAAGATGAAAGCCAAGGCTAAGAATCTGACAAAATCCATCTGTCGCTGTTTGCTCCAATCTCTCGGGTCATAGCACTGGTATTTTTTTTTTTGGCGAAATAGATAAACAGCGGAGTTAAAAATATACAAATAAAGAAATATGATTTAAGTGATCAATCGCTAAATTAAAGGGAAGGAGCTGTTTAAGACGATATTAACTGAGTAAAAATCCGAAAAAAACTGGGAGTAAGAAAAAGCAACATCTATCTAAACTTATGTTCGGAGATCTTTTGTCGAGTATAGTATGCAAATATTTGCAAAAAATTTAGCAAAGTAAAAGTTAGTATTTAAAACAACTGAAATGTAATGATTTCCAACCCACTATGCGTAAACTATGAATTTTAAAAAAATAGTGAAATTTGTGAGAGATTTTGAATTCGTATTAATAGGTAAATTCATATATATTAAAAAGTGGGTTTATGCGGATTTATACTAAGTTGAATCTTACAAAATTTAAGAGATATGTTTATATTAGCTTTACTATTATTCGCTTTCACTAGTCTTGTTTTTTGTGAAGGGAATAAAGACACCCAAAGTCTCTGCTAGAATGAAAAATATTTCCTTCGTTTCAGAAAACTCCGAACCACTTTCACTAAAATAATTTTGTTTATGTGTAATGACGGAATGAGATAATCCTACATATTAAAACAGGATATTTGAACTTAAGGAAAACAAGGGGTAAGCCTCTTTCACTCCCCTAAAATCACTCAGCTATCCTACCTAATATTGTCACTGGATAACGGTCTGTGATGGAGGAGAGTATTTTCCGAGTTGCTCTAACATATAACAATGAAAACCATATTGATGCAACACGGTCGATGTGCATCAAGGTGAATGAATCGGAAGTTGGGTCAACGGCAAGCTTCACAAGATGGTGGGAGAAAGAACCTACTTGGCCAACATATAGAGATCAAATAGTTCAGTTTGAAAACTACTGCTTCTCATCTGCAAGTTTGGCGTCTATTGATGAGAAAAAACAGCCAGTGAAAGAATACCTCGACTCTAATCCAAACAATAAATCCAAACTCCATTACCCTTCACGCACAGATAAATTATATAGTCATAAGCAAGAAGTGGATAAATAGCGTTCTGAACTGTGTGGCATATTTCTTTTTTGAATGTGAATCTTCCAATCATAGAATTATTTTGCAATAATACACCTGAGTCTAGGCAGAAATAAGAAACAGTCAAAAGCAAACGTTATGGCTGGTTCTCACTTAGCTATATAGATATGAGCAATGAACATATGACAATTGTAAGAAATAAATTCGATACTGTTCGGGAGATATCTGAAAAATGTACTCTGAATGACGAATATGAAAATTATGTCACTGTGCGCATGAAAGTAGCAGTAGAATGTAAACGAATTTAACGAAGAGACAAACGAAAAGTTTTTTAGGAGTCACTGGTAATCAGAACCAAAAGTTGATAACTTAAAAACAAAAAAAGCATCCTTACTTAGTAAACGAAACCCAACAAATGCCAAAACGGAAAAAAACTTAAGAAAGCCCAGGAAGAACTACCCAACTCGTACCAAAAAAAGGCAATTAAAACAAATTCAAAGCCAAATTGATAAAATTAGAAATTCAGTAGAAGACAGACCATTACAAATAATATGGCAGACAGTAAATGAAGTGAGAGACAGGAAAGGCATCTTGAGAGCAAATCTAAAAGCTGCGCGGTGAGAATAAAGTGGAAAGTATATATAAGGAATTTGCTCGGAAACCCAATTGAAATCACTGACAAACCTATCTAAAAAAATTATTAGTGGCCAACTAGGCTTCAAATCAAGAGAGTTTACGGATCATGAACTTTAAATGAAATTTTAAAAACTGCTACTCAATCGTTTCCGACTTTAAATCGCTGTAAATATGTTTTACAAAACCATCGTTCACCTGATGGACACACCGTCTTTTTCGACATCATCACTGAAGTCTTTAAAGGAAATACATTAGCACCATATTTCTTTATACTAGACTAAGTACTTTAAACAACCATCGGTCGAATAAAAGAAAAGAATTTCACATTAAAAAAAGACAAGAAGCAGAGGAAATTTTGAAGAAATCAGAAGACCACTCAGAAGCGATGGATGATAGGGAGGAATGGTGAGAGAGAGAGTAAGTGAACTTCATGCTATTAGCCAAAATTTATGATGATGAATATGATATGTATATAAATCATAATCAACACGGGTCGACTGCATGGATTCCCTTAACTCTTACTCAACACCCGTCCCTTAGCATATTCTTGAGACGACATCAATTGTTAGCACAGAGCTGTTGAAATCAAGTTCTAAATGGTCGGCCCACATTGGAGAGTCCATGTGTTGCTGTCAATTAGGGAAAGTCACTTATGAGTTTATCTTTACTTATCCAGTATATCCTAGCTTGTCTTCTTCGTCTTTCTTGGATTTTTTTGTGAAATGTGAGGTAAGTGGCCATACTGCTGCTGTTTTTAGGATGCTGCAGCCAAGTTCTGTTCTGTGTGTGTATTGGTGGGTGGTCCAGCAAACTTTCTCAAAAGAAGATCGCAAACCGAGTGGACAACGACACCAACCTAGTATTAGCGTCATAAAAAAAAAGAATTAGTTGGATAGATATTGGTTCCCTGGGAATAGCAGTGAAATGATAAATAAAACAAAGGATAACACCTATCCTTTAAATATTTTCTCTTCATTATGCACAGTTTAACTAATATGCAAATATATTATACCTTCATAACAAGGGGTGTCCTGGTGGTGTAATGCTTAAAGCGATGAACTGCGGAATCGTAGTACGCGAGTTCGTACTCCAGTCGCTATATTACGTTCACTTTCGGGCAAATACCCTTGGGAAAGGTATGAACCCCCTTATTCTCCCTCCAACTATGGGTAAATAGTAGGACGGACTAGGTTCTTCAGCCTTGGTGAGGCAACTAGTCTAGGAGAAGGAAAACTCTGAATTCAAAACCTGTTAAACTCCGCTTAAAAATTGACCTTGTGTCATATCCTGCCCGAGCGGAGGGGTTGGTAAATAGTACCTTCATAACAAGTTTGTTGCAATTCTAAGATTTGAACTTTATAAGAACTTTGTTGCAAATAAACAAGGATCCTGCTAGTCTATTTTTTGGTTGGTTTTACAGTATGTCAAACCTTGGTGGGTTACTATATGCCGTGGTCAATTTTTTAAATTATATGGTTTTAATTAGCGATTCCTATTTTATACTAATAATCATTTATTTACACACAATTATGTGGTAATTCCTATCTAATACTAATAATTTTCAAACATATCTATTAAGTAACCCATTTATGTGAGTTTAACTCTGTGCGTCAGAGTGGGTCTTGGAGTAATATTAATGAAAGAGTAACACTATACTCTTTACACCTCCAAAACTGTAGCCTCACAACTAGATAGAGTTTAATATCATTCCTCGGACATATTTTAAATGCGAATCTAAACCATATCTAGAGGATGCAATCAGACCATTCCAGATCTCACTGGCTAGACGTAACATGTCTCCTCGTTACCGAAACTAACCTTAGGCCAGTGTATCAGACAAAGAAAAGTTTAGTAAAAAAGAACAACAATGACCCTGTTTAAGATACGGATGTTGTTGTTGATTCGTTTCACCAATACAATTCCCTCTTTTCAACTTAAAACAATACTAGTAAACAGTATTACTATACAATTGCTAAAATTGTCTGTATTGTAATAAACTCAAAGTATGTAAAATTGGCAGACGAAGTGGCGTTGAAACATTATGAATGATTACTATTCTCTCTCGAACAAAATTTACAACACTTCCATCCTATCAAAAAAAGGAAATCAACTTGACCAGCCGCAATATATTTTCAAGCTTATACAAAAGTCTCTAATCTTCTTTCTCAAATATTTATTCGTATAAAATCGCTGCATCAGTGTTCAGTCAGCAAAATATTTTTTCTGTTAATCTGTGACTCGACTCTACCGAATTATTATGTTCATAGGAAACCAGTTTAATATATATATATATATATATATATATATATATATATATATATGTGTGTGTGTGTGTGTGTGTGTGTGTGTGTGTGTGTGTGTGTGTGTATATATATATATATACCTCTTTTGAGAAATCACATGTTACCATTCTTTTTATGACTTCGATATAGTCAACTTAAAACAGAAGTACATCACAATCGGAGTGCCACGAAAAAAAAAATAAATACGCACTACTGACAAGGAAGGTAAACGAGTTGTGTGACAACACATGCGCAGGATTACTACTATGCATGACATTAGATGGTATAGTGTCAAACACATGTAAATGAATAAGTCATCTGTATGAAAAAGTAAAAAACAAATACGCATCTGCTGTAATTCAAAAAGTGACAACGCAAAGCCTAACAATGACTGGGGGGATACTTGTTGTAAAAATGTCATTTCGTATCATCACAGCAAGAAAAATACGAGGCACCATTCAGAGAAGTGTTTATTAACAGAATATGCATACAGTGATATCTATCTTAGAGGAAGTAAAAATAGAAGTATTTAACCGACTTCCAACCAAGTAGATATATGCCACATGATACAAGGTCGCTTTATAGTGAGGACCTACGTACAAATCGAGAATCATGCACAGCTGACCAAAAATGCTTGGAACCGTCGGCATTTTCTTATTGGGACACCTCAAGCAACGGGTAATCAACTCAATCCTGTAAAGCAGTTATGGACAAAGGGAGAAGGCCCTAATGGGACTAAGACCTCCTTAACCTCTCACATGCACAGCAAGGTGTCCGAGGAGGAGAGTTAGAGGAGATGAATTGAGAGATCAAACCCAGTGCTTAAACTCCCCTTGTATGTATTGGATTAGTTCAAAATACAAGTCCATGTAGGTAAGAGCAGTTTAGCACTCCCCCACTCTACAAAACGCACACACACACACACACATGTTATACAACAAAAATTGAATACCCTTTTTTGTGTGTTAACTGAAAGATTACTTTTAACGTCAGCTTAACCAATTAAGGGCTATTTTATTTCTTGAGGTTACGGAGTTGCGTAAATTGTTCATTTATATCTAAACTATTTTGTATAATTTCTGCAGAGTTTTAGCACAATGTTATATAATATCAACTATCTGTATCTTATTCGAATAATTTTCTTGCAGATCTATTTTGGCAATCATCATGCTGTAGTGGCTAACATGCAAGAGGAGACATCTTAGAAAGTGAGTTCGAACTCCAGTTTTGCGATTCCCTTCACTTCATGACTAATCCCCTTGGGAAAGGTATGAACCCACTTACCTGTCCGCAGATATGGGTTGAATAGTATCTCTACTGTTCTTCAACATGGTTGACTTTGGCAGTAAATAACCCAGGAATATTGATATGTCATTAAACAAAGAAACTAATCTGATCTACTTGGCCCGTAGATGAGACTTTAAGAGTTACTGCCACACTAAGCAGCGTCGGCATGGGAGTAATAGCAATAAAAGGGTACTCCATTTTTTTCAGAACTCTAGAACTTGACACACACCATCAGATACAATTTATCATTATACCAAGATCAACCCTTTTTTGGAGCAGTACCTTACCGTGGTCGTATTCTAACACCCACAGATGTGGCAGCTTTTTGCTGTACATTTTCATTTATTTTTCCAAACTTATCCTTTACATGCAGTGATTTTTAATTTTTTTTATCAATGTCTGTTTTTGATCCAAGCTTTGGTTTTCAACTTTGTTTCTTTATTTCATAGGCTAGTCGTATCCAACAAACATGTTGTTCTAGGCCACACAACGCGTCCAGCTACTCACGTCTCCGTCTAGCACCTAATAAAGTCTGGAGATAAGCTGGGAGTGTTTGTACACAATGATTGATGGAATATACGTTTATAGGGATTTAACAAGAGGTCATTATCAGTCATAAAAGTGCCTTGACTAATGGCCGATGCGTTGTTGCTATTTTTTCTGCACTAGATCCATGCTGGCAAACAGCTAATAAGGATC
>OY757907.1:31667721-31730221 GCA_963585895.1 Sepioteuthis lessoniana | reverse complement strand
CGTGACGTCACCTGCACTCTCTAGCCCCGTTTTCCATCTGGGCTATTGTGACATCTCTGAGTGACACGTCCACTCCACCCGCGCGCATGAACACCTGCGTTAATGTTGCACCTAAGTAACCCATGCACTGAGCCTAAAGGTTCTCAGCCTAACTAAACCCAAAGGCATGAAATGAAATCCCTCGGCCATTGTATTAAAATTATACTCTCGTACTGTATCAACCACTTTTGGCAATGGAGTAAATCTACATAATGAATACGTCTACAAGTACGTGATTTTTCAATCACGCACTTGTACAGAGTGGGACAATCAAATGTAGATTAACTCTTAATTGAAATAGTAATACATTGAAGTATACTATACAATTACAACCCAGTTATGTACCTGGAAAATATATATAATGACAGCTTCATGATCTTGCATGTAAGATTAAAGATAATTCGTTAAATATTGACCCTTGACCGAGTCGTCAGTCAGAGTTTCTCTGCACAGAACGCAATTGTGAAAATAAGCGAATGCATTCACGGAATAGAAATCGTGGGTGTTATGAAATGATATATGCAGATGCCCAATTGAGATACAGGGCATTTTCAGTCTTGGAGCCTCAGCTTGGCTGCCAGAAGAGTGCGGTCAGTCACGGGAGCGCCAGCAAATGACTGAGCTCCGCGCTAGGGCAATGTCCCACAGTGGCCCCCAGCGGTCCCCGGTTGCGTACCTTCCACCCAGTCGAGATGCAGAAGAAGTGCTAAGTGGGGCATTGACGATAACACCGCGTGGTATAGTCAAGAGAAGGGAAGTTATGGGTCAATGTGGCAATCTCTATTTGTCACCCCTCACTGTCTCTCTCACACCTCAGAAGCTTCGACGCATTTCAAAGAATAAAGCGAGTTATATTTTTATAACGAAGGGTCATCGTCATTCTCCCTCCATCGATTTAAATTCATTCCTTATAGTTTACAACAAATTAACAGCAATTAAAGATGAAATTAAAAACATAATATTACCGCCGAAATTTAATGTATATTTTATGAGCGTTTGTATTTGTAATCTACCTCTAAGTGTGAATTTTAAAACGAAATATAAATTTCGTTTTAAATAGTTTCGTAAAAGTTTTTACCGTTATTTTTATTTCTATTGTCAAATGTCATTGCCATCACTTATTATAATAAGTAATGAATCGAATTGAAATAAGATTTTCAGATATATATCCAAGGTGATTTGAAAAATGATATGATTTGAGATATACTGGTTGTTTTAGAAAAACACAATTTCGTATTCAAAACACTTGTTCAATTCAAATGATCACCAATCTTTTATTGCATGTGTTGGAACAACTTATATTTCTATCTTCAACGTTTAAACGTGATTTTCATTTCGAGTAAATGGCATTTCTTAATCTAAAAAAAAAAAAAAAACTAAACAAAAACAATACAAAACATAAAACAAAATACTAAACATTACACATAGCATTTTGAGTTATTCCTAAGTTGAGATTATTTGAAGGAGAACCGGCCACGTTATCAAATCACAAAATCATATCATTTTTCTGAAACACCGTGTATATTTACTTTTTTAAAAATTGAAAAGGTTTACGCGTATATTGGCCTACTTTCTTTTTACCAAATCAGAAGCAACTGAATCCCCTTCTTACTTCCAGATTAAAGTTAATAGAAAAATTCGCACCATATTTCGTCAGAAAATATCATACTTTTTGTAGAAATAATTTGCTCAAAATTGAATTTTGCATATAAAAGGGACATGTTTTCAGAGTCAGATGTTTGCTTAAAGGTTTTAAATGCCTATTACATTAGGTATAAAGTCACTGAATCCCCCTGAAAGTAAAATATAAATCAATTGAAATAGATAATATGATAAACTTAATAAACGCGAATATATTTAGATTTTACAGGGAATTATTTTTTGTGCATACAATGCGTATTTTGCTAGTTAAAAATACTCGCCATTGCTACATTTCAGAAAAATTAAAACGTTAGAGGAAAACTATTTATTTATAAACACGAATTCTTAAAGTTAATATTTACATTCATCAATAAGAGTGAGTTTAAGATTTGCAATATTTTAGAGTATGTTAATTTACAGTGCATATATCATGTGGTCAAAGCAGTTCAAGTAGTGAAAGGTAACCGTTGTGCTTGTTAGTATCATGGTAGTTGTACATTGCCTCATTCCGTGAGTGATGAAGATGAGCACACAACGTAGTCTAATACAGAAACGTATGCTTTACAAGTCTGAACTCTGCAACAAGTCTACTGAAGGCACCAAAATATTTGTTTTACGTAAAAAGAGAGAGCAGTTGATCATAGTACAGTAATCAGAGTGTTAAAAAAATTCGGTTGGGTTGCAAGAACTTCGAAGATCATCAATTTCGGCTAGGCTTAAAACTATGGATTCCGAATAAGCTTTTCAAGCTGTCGAGGCAAATCCGGTGAGCGACACTCGGATATTATTAGATGGACTCGGCATCCTTAAAGCTCAGTGTGATTCGTCACCTGAACAATCAAGGCAAAATAATCTGGAGCTGCCAAATGGTACCTCACGTTACTAAGATATTGCAAAACTTTTGAACCACCCAATAATTTTATGATACAATGATCCCTGATGTAAATACAGGATTAAAAAAAAAAAAGTTTTGACCAAAGATTATTCTGGTTTCTTCTTTGATATATTTTATTTGTTTATTTATATCTTGGTAATTTTATACAAGAGAGAGAGAGAGAGAGAGAGAGAGAGAGAGAGAGAGAGAGAGAGAGAGAGAATGTTTTTAAACTGTCAATTGATTCAAAAGGAGAATATTTAAAGGAAATTAAAAAAAAAAAACACATCAAGAACTGGAGATGCCAAAATCTAACCGCTAAAATTTGTTTGATGGGTCTTCATTTAGAACTTTACAACACACCAGATAATGCTGTCTGGAAATGTCTTCATTTAACTGCCTCCTAATTCTTTGTGCTTCTATAGAAGTAACACTCCTCTAAAGTCGACGTTTACACAAGGCGATTATTCTCGTCCAGAAGTATTTCAAATAGAAGTGACATTAGACAAAAGAGAAAAATCTACATAAAAACAGGTGGACTCTAAAAGCAAATTGTTTCGTGCATCATTTGAATTCAGGAATAGATCACAAATGAATATAGGATTTAATTCCTTTTTAAATAATATTACTCACAAAAATTATTTTTTTAATAATGTTACTCACAAAAATTATTTTTTTAATAATGTTACTCACAACAATTATTTTTTTAATAATATTACTCACAAAAATTATTTTTTTAAAAAACGGTTCAAGAGTTGGAAATAATTTAGTCAATAAGTGAGAAACACTCGACCTGAGCGGTTTAACTCCTCCATCGTACTCACTGATTCCCAGTTTACTTGGAAGGGTAATGAAATTGTCATCATGAAGAAATAAGTGGAGGTGTCCGTGGCGTAATGCTTATCGTCGTAGGAAATGGACACGGCGACACGAGTTCCATTCCTGGGCTAGACTGATTGCATTTCACATAGCACTAATACCCTTGGGAAAGGTATGAATCCAATTATTCTCCCTCCAGCTATGGGTAAATAGTAGGGCAGACTAGGTTCTTCAGCCTTGGTGAGGACTAGTCTAGGAGAAGGAAAACTCTGAATTCAAACCTGTTAAACTCCGCTTAAAAATTGACCTTGTGTCATATCCTGCCCGAGCGGAGGGGTTGGTAAATATGATGAAGAAATAAAAAGAAATATGTTCATATGAAAATGTGGTCACTTTATTCATCATCCTTGCAAAGGAGAATTTAGAACAAGTGAAAACAATGAAGAAGAAACTAATATGATGATACGAAATGACAAGGACACTGAAGTGAAGAGGAGGTGAAGAGAGGGGATTCTACTGCTCTTTTGTTGTTTGCAAACAATTATAACTTCAAGTAACTATTCTTAAATAATTTGCAGACAGTTACAGGGTTTTCAAGTATTCCTCTCTAATACTAATTATCATCATGGTCATCATCATCATGTCGTGCCGCTAGCATGGATATCACTGACCCTCTCTCGCCACTTCTCCCTATCGTTCATCTCCTCCAGCAGGTCTTCAGGGCTACATCCCGTATCTTCACTTAGCTGCTTCCAAAAAACATACATGAGCCCGAAATAGATACTACGACTACAATTACTATTACAGATACTGTTCTATAGGGGATTCAATCTGATAGAATCCCATTAAATAAAAATTTTGATTGACTTACCTACTGAATTCAAGGCTTTATATTTATATTGGGAGAGGAAGAAAATTCTCGTCGATGGCTCTATAAAAATCACTGTTTAAATTTACGCGAGAAAGTTTAAAAGAAATAAATATTTACAGATCGTGATATTATCATACTAAGAATATGAAACATTTTATAACAAAAAATCTAATCATAAAAGGCATGAAAATAGAAGCAATTTGACGATCCGTAAACCTATTGTATTCTTATTGCAAGTGTATTGCATGATACTGAAGTAATGATTTATAATTGGCATTTTATAGGTATTTCGAGATATAGTTTATGATTAAAAAAGTGAACTTCAGAGTTATTTTTATTCAATTGGGCGTTGAACTGGACATTGCTTTATTATCTTAGAGTTTTCTTTTTGAAGTAGATTGCTCCAAAATTTCTATAATGAGTCATTTTGATTGTTACGGTTACATACATACACACATACATACATTAAGAAAGAACACTTTCCCAGTCGGCTGGGGCTGTAGAATACACCGACTGCATCTCTGCAGAAGGGTAAGACCCCAACGACGAATATCCTGTTATGACACTAAACAATTTGATGGCGACGTTCAAGTAATGCTGGAGCTTTGGAGTACCCCTTCATTGCCATATTTCCCTGGTCCATTCTGACTCGGATTGGTAACACCTGATAGAGTCGTATCCATGGGTGAAATAGAACTAAACTGCGTATTTATGCTAAACTGAATTGTTGGAAATAGAATTGTTTATTTGTAAATAAAATGGATTTGGTATTAAATAACTTACAAATAAAACCCAAAGAAACAAACGAATAAATTCGAAAAAACTCGTGCCATAAGGATAATCGGAGGAGGAAATGTATTCGGCCACTCACTTTTTTAATTCTGAATGTTTGTTTGTTTGTGTGTGTGTGTGTGTGTGTGTGTGTGTGTGTGTGTGTGTGTGTGTGTGTGTGTGTGTGTGTGTTTCAGTTCGTCCCAATGTCATTTTGAAAGGCCATATTTAATATCATTTTCCTATGATAAAAAAGGAAAACTTGGACTCTGTAACCTTTGTGTTCCTACCAGTCTCAGAGAAAGAAAACTTTGAATTCAAATCAGTTTAAATTCGCTTAAACATAAAGATTGTTTCGCAGCAAGTTCGTTACAGGAAAACAGAGGATATACTTACATACATAAGGACAATTTTGCTTATATAGTGACCGAGAGAAATACCGCTCATATATTAAACTATCAACCATATGGTGCAAGTGATGTCAGGCAAGTGGCAATATCAGCAAAAGTTTTACCATTTTTTTCAGATAGGATCGATTACTATCATAGCTTGCACCGTTTACTGTGGAAATGTTTTTTTAAGATTAGTAAATCTGCAATAACTCCACAAAGAGCTTTTCTTGTTCATTTCATGTTTGTGTTAAATTTCAATCAGAATGATACTTCAACGAAATAGAAAATTGATACTGCTATAAGGTGTATGTTCTATCAGGAACAGCATCATTCCTATGTAACATGAAAGGAGTAGAAAAAGCTCTCTGTCTAGCAATTACAGATTTGCTAGTTTAAAAAAGAACGTTTCTACAGCAAATATACACTGGTTCAAGACATGATTTTCAATCTAAAAAAACAAAACAAACATCAGCTTAATGAAACTAACACTGTTCATTGACTAAGTCAATTGCACCACACGTGACAGTTTAAAGTGTGGGAGGTATTTTCATTACACCCTGTACAAATATATTTTGATATAAGTTGCAAATTCCGAGGATATCAGAAAACGTGGTGTAAGCAGGTTTTTATTTTAGGTCGGAAATGGGGAGAAACTCTAAATTGTAAGAACTTTTGGCGACAATTTTCTCGTTCAGCTTTAATTCTGAGCTGATCAGTTATTCTAGTTTGTATTCTCAAGAAATAAAAATATTAGAAATAATATTTTCCCAGGAAAATGAACAATTCTTTATGTGTAAAAGAGTTTTCCTTTAAAAGCAGAGATCTTAAATGTGTCACATATGAGAAGTGACAGCCTTCTCCACCTTGAAAAAAAATACAAATAGGCTTTTTTTCTTAAAGACTTTTAACGTAAATCGACCTTAAGAGGCCTGTCAAGTGTTTCTTTCGGTTTTTGCATTTAATTAAAGAATATGATAAAGTAAGGAAATTTCTAATGCAAAGATGAAATTATTAAATCTGAGGAAGTGAATAGAATTTCTCAAATGATGGGGTGAGGAGAAGGTAGATTTGATTTTTATCGAAAATCGATTTCCTTTTCGATCAAAAGAAAGGAATTTACGGAAATATCCCTTTCGTTTCCTAAATTTCAATATTTACTTTTATTTTCCGATGTGTTGTTTAAGTCTTCTATCTTATTTTCAACCTTCATAAATTATTTTCTGTCTTTTTAATTTTTTTCTTTCTCTATTTTAAAACATTTTATTTGTTCCTTTCACTAATTTTTCGTTCTTTCTTTCTTTCTTTCTTTCTTTCTTTCTTTTCCTATATTTTGTCTTTTCCGATATATTCGTACATGTTTGTTTAGTATATCCAAAGTTCTGGATTTCATTCCATTTCTTTCTTTCTTTCTTTCTTTCTTTCTTTCTTTCTTTCTTTCTTTCTTTATTCATTTATTTCTTTCTTTCTTTCTTTATTTATTTATTTATCTATTTCTCCTATCTTGTTTTTATTCATATTTTAATATTTTTATTTATCATTATTTTTATTAATTTAAAGACAGATGGAAAAAAAACTGGATAGTATAGACTCATCTCTCACACACAATTTCTTTTCACTTTCGTTCATTTCACTTTCATATATTTATTTTTATTTTTTCGATTTATTCTACATTTATGTTTCTTCATTCCGTTCAAGACAACTTTATCCAATTTTTCTTCAATCTTTTCATTGTTTATTCTTCCTTTTATTCTTTCTTTCTTTCTTTCTTTCTTTCTTTCTTTCGTTGTTTTAGTTATTTACATTTCCATTCAAATTTAGCATTTTACTGTTTATTTTAGTTTTTTTCAATAGTTTTTTGTTTTGTTTATTATTCAAACGTCTTAGCTTTAATTTATTTGTTCTTCTTTGTCTTTCTCAACACAATATTCTGGTCATTATTTTCTCTTTTAGTTTTACTAACTAACTTCTGTTTTGTCTGTATAAATTTCCTTTTCATTCCATTAATATTCATCTCTTTCATTCTTTTCTTTATAGAAATTTCTTCTTATTTTCAGTTTTTTAAGTTTTCCTTTTTTTTTTCACTTAAGATCAGATCTGTTCTCTTTCTAATTCAATTAAACTTCACCGTTATTTCACTGACTCTTTCATTCTTTATCTTCTTCTGAAATTTTTGTCTCATTTTTTCTCTTCTTACATATCTTTTTTATTTTATTTATTTATTTTTTCTTTCGCTCGTGCATTTGATTTAACGACACGTCTCTTCAATCTCCTTCCTTTAAAAAAAAAAAAAAAAAAAAAATCTCAGCGATCTCTTTTTCCTCCACATACGGTCCCGTTCTTCTTTCATTTCTTGCAGCTTTTGGATTTCACATTCTTTCCTGAGAAATGACACCAAGTCGCTATTGAAGGTTCAGATCTTTATGTGATTATGTTTACTGGTCTCCTCCCCAAATCCGCTTTGCAACGATCACTGGTTCCCCTGACATGTCTTCGGAACTACAGATAAATGCTACATGTGTTTATGCCAATGTCAATGGTTGTTAACTGAAAAGAGGGCGAAGTAAGAGGGAAAAGGAAGAAATCTTTTGAAATTGTTTCAATCGCGGAACGACCGGCACGCAGTTCATAAAAGGTGAGTGAGACAAAGACACATACATGCTTTTCAATCACACACATTGGTAAACAGCATATCTCCATAATAATTTGTACACTTGTAGATGAGGCATATTTCATAAGATATACGGAACAATGAACCAACAGGAAATATTCCAAGCTTGCTAAAGATGCATATATCACCCATCAAAGTGCCAAGTTTATGCTTTCTGAACATAGATGGATTTAAGAGGTGTCCTCGTAGTATAATGGTTAAAGTGGTAGACTGCGGAGTCATTGTAAGCGAGTTCGATTTCCTGTCACGCTGTTACGTTCACTTTCAGACAAATACTTTTTGGAAAGGTATGAACCCGCTTATCCTCCCACCTATGAGTTAAATAGTACCACTACTGTTCTTCTAGAGGGATGGCTTTAGGCATTAAGTAACCTAAAACGTTTGATATCCCATTAAACAGAAGAAACCAAAGTGAAACAATGAATTGATATGGTTTTATGGCCTATCAACCATCGTAAGTTATTTAATGCCAAATCTTCTTTATATATTATACATATATGATTTGTAAACATTCTTCGTGTATAACATTTTAAAACGATCTTAAGCTCTTTTTTTGAAGAGTTAATGGTTTCATGTATTGCCGTCTAATATGAATAGTTTTATTTACTATTTATCATTTGGTTGTACTCAGTTAAATGATTTCAAGTATAGCTATGTAGCTATAACAGTTTAAGTCATTTTTTGCACACATTTAAATACATATACATATATGATTTGTGAGTGAATAGTTGCTAAGTAATTTCATTTTTAGATGAAATACAACTACTTTGTTTGCACATTAGAATCGCTATTGTTTTTGTTGTATACTCACATAATAAATATGCTTATATACACATATACCTATATATGCGGAATACATAAAAACGCAATGAATAAAGACGAGCGAAGTCTTCTTTTAAAAAAATATGTACCTCTCACTTTATTGTAAGGTTTGCGTGTGAGAGTGAGTTGGAGACCGAACAGAACTGCCGTATATTGACTCCCAACTCTTATGGCCATCAGCGTTGTGTCTTTCTCGTTCTCTAGGCCTGCTGCTTAACCGGAGGCTTGGGGGCCCAGCCTCTCTGGGACATGTTCTCCTCCCAGCATCTTCTCACCAACTGGTCTGGTCTCCAAACTCAATCGGGGGTCCCGAGGGGGCCTTCTGCTGGGCGGTGGCTTTCTCTACCACAACTTGTCTCCAACTCGTCTGAACTCCAATTCGTCTGACTTCCTGTATACACAGAGTTATATAATAGTTCAATCGCCCACTCAATCGCCCACTCAATCTTTGGAATGGCATGTTTGATTGTCATCTAGCGGAAGTAACTGTCATGCAGTTTAGAGATCTCTCTCTCCCGGTGCATCACTCTATAAGTGTATCATGGACTTTTACCTTGTCCTATTTCGTCAGCCAAAACCGCCTACGCGATTTCTGGCTATTGGGATGTGTCACTTCCTACCGGTGTATCACTTTGGAATGACATGGTTGGCCGGGTCGAAGGTCAATATACAACATTTTTATTCTGCTATATTGTTTCAATTATTGTGATTTAATCCTTATAATTTTTTATTCAAATTTAGTATTTTGTTTGCACATAGTAAGATGGTTACAAGTATTCCTTTTTATCACTAATGATTCGATTAAATACTATTCATTTATTGGCACGCTGTCAAATGATTCGATGTATTATCATCTACTCAAATAATTCAGTTTAAGATCACAGTTAATGCGTTTCAAGTATTGTTATTTAACACTAATAATTCTATCCAGCATTATTCATTTGTTTGCACAGTTAAATAGTTTCAAATATTGCAGTGTATTACTAACAAATCAATTAAACATCAGTCATTTGTTTACACACAGTTACATGGTTAAAGAATTCAAATCCTAAAAAATCAATCTAGCAGAACTCATTTGTTAGCACACAGTTTAGATGTCAAGCAGTTTCTTTAGACCAATACATAAGACCCTATTAGACGGTATCATCCCGGGTCCGGGTCCGGGTCCGAGTGGACCAGGAACTGATGGCAACGAAGAGGTTCTCCACATTCCCCAAATCTCCAGTATTGGAGCCTCAGCATCAGGTGCAGTTTTATGTCATAATCAGTATACTCGTTGAGGAAGTCTTAACCCTCAGCAGAGATACAGTCGGTTGATTCTACAGCCCCAGCCAAACATAAACAAAGTTCTGCATCATCACAAATTTTTCCACTCTGTCGGTGGGGCTTAGAGTACACAGATTGTATCCTCTGCAGAGAGTTGAAACCACCTTCGATGGGGGGGGCGATGTATGATAATAAACTGCGTAGAATGGTGAGACTCTAGTTCCAGTGCTCTGGATAGTGTGGAGTCAACCATTTATGGCCATTACTCCAAGGTCTTCTCTGGTAGTATTTATCAGGGTCAAATTTATGGTTTAAAATATCCGTTTGAAAATTACTTGCTGTTGATAATAACATATTGAACCAAATAACTATCAATGAATTATTTGTATTAAGAAGATTTATAATTTTATTCTTTTGATAATTATTCCTGCCGGCATTAGCTAATTTTTTTCTATTTGAGTTTGAGTGACAGCAAGTCTTCTTCAGTCTTTAGGACGTTTGGTATTCTTAATAATACTGTAAAGTAAAGTAAAGTTGGTGATCATAGTCGAGGGTGACCCGAAGGCTTTCTTTTCGATAGCTACTACACCAAAGAGGAGGGGAAGGCGCTACTCCTTCCTTGGATTGCTCCATTTTACCCTTGATCCGTACATTATAATGCTGAGTGTCAAGCAGGGAGGCATCAAGTACCATTTTTTGAGTCTTTGGTATGACTCGACCTGAGATTGAACGCAGGTTTCCCTGGCTATTGGCGAACACTCTAACCACTAGGGCCAATGTCTGGTATAAATAATGCTGTAGTCTGGATAATTGCTACTAGTCCTCTTATTTCCAAGTCTTCTATTCTCTTTACAATTCATTTGGGGATTATTCCGAGCGCACCAAATAGAATTGGTATCATCGTCAACTTCGAGTACCACAGATTTTTTTTAGTTCTCTTGCAAAGTCTATGTATTTATCTCCCTTTTCAATTTAAAAAAATACTCTGTGGTCCGCTGGTACAGCAAAGTTCACTATTTGGCAGGTCCTCCTTTTTTTAACACTCAGGTCTAGTCATCCGACCGAAATTTGGAGATGTGTTTGTATCTCGAAATCCTAGAGAACTTTATACGTCTTATTCTCTCGGACGGATTCTAAGTTGTGCATAAACCATTTGTTATTATCATTTACTCTTTTGGAGTTTTTCATACCAGCGTAAACTGATGTTTTCCCATGTGGGGTTGAGTGTCAGCAAGTCTCTTTAAGTCTCCTGGACAGTATTTTGGCCGATCTCAATAGTGCTGTGGTTTGGATGGTCTCTTCTCGTCCTCTTATTTCAAAGTCCTCCTGTCTTTGTACCAATCCTTTGGTGATTGGAGCAAGAGCCCCAATTAAAATTGGTATCACCGTGACTTTCATGTTCCACAGTTTTTTTTCAATTCCCTCGCAAGGTTCTGGAAATTATCTTTCATATAGCTCAAATACCATTCGGAAAGGTATGAATCTAACGCTTCTAGTTTCAACTATGAATAAATAGTTGGGCAGACTGGTTTCTTTAACCTTGTTATGGCAAGCGTTCTTGGAGAAAGAATACTCTGAATTCAAACCTATTAAATTCCATGTGAAAACTGACCTTATATCACCTTATATTTGCAAATAAACCATATAATCCCACTAATAACATGAATTTGGGTCTGGTAATGAAAAAATGCTGCACATGAATTTTTCCACAGCATATCAGGACAGGCACAAAGAAAACACAACATGAGACAGACGATCATATTTGTCAAGAGAAATGAACGGAAGACCACAGGAAATCATAACAGATTTCTAAAAGACACGGCAAATCAATAGCAATACATTTAATAGTCCTGTTTGCTTGGTCTAATAGACACTCTGGATACTTCTTCAAATGGACATGAGAGAAACACAAAAAATAGAAAACAGAACAAAATATTTAATATAGTTTGATGATGATAGACAAAGCCTTACACTCAAGGTATGACATCAACATGCTCTATGCATCAAGAAAAAAAAAAGGGAGAAGATGACATGCTGGCATTAAGAAATACCCGGATATAATCATTCTGGAACTCAAAGAATATACAAGAAAAAGAGCAAAGAGAGACTAATTATAGCAGTCAGTAACAATAAAATGTTTTCCCAATTCATATTTGACTAGTTTTCTTAAGAAATGAACTTTTGGTTTGATTTCTTTGGTTAATGGCATATCAACCTTTTTTTAGGTAATTCAAAGCCAAAGCCATTCTCATAGAAGAACAGTAGTGGTACTATTTAACCCATAGTTCGAAGGATAAGGAGTTTCATACCTTTCTCAAGGGTATTTGCCCGAAAGTCAACCTAATAACGCGACTGGAGTTCAAACTCGCTTACTACGATTCCACAGTCCATCGCTTTAACCAGTACACCACGAGGACACCCCTGAAATTAACTTTTAATAAACTGTTAAATTGTTTGGGTGTTGTTATTTATGAACAATATTCTATCTATCTATCTATCTATCTATCTATCTATCTATCTTAGACTCTCCTGCCAATCTCGACGGATCAGGGCTCAATACTTCGGTTAAAGATATGATCTACCCGACTATTTTACATATAGCTAGAATACAATTTCTTTCTGCTTCTCACTGAAAAGTGCTTCCCACTTGGTTAAATTTAAATGAATTTAAATTTAAGAGTGATGAAACATTTCTCGAGAATAATCACAATTATATGATGGGTGAGACAGAAAACATATTTAAAATACACAAAGCAGGTGTTGAAAATCAATTGCATCAATATGGTCAATTCGATATATATCTTCCAGATAGATAGATAGATAGATATTGAACTCATTGTATCCTCATTCTTAACATCATTCAGAATTAAAGTCTCCTGTATCATACATCATATGCACAGTCGGCTGAGACTGTAAAATACACCGACTGCACGTCTGCAGAGGGGTACCCCGCCAATGAGTGTTCTGGATATGACACTAAAGCATCTGTTGAGGCTGTAGTAATGTTTGAATTTTGGGGAATGCAGAGTACCCCTTCATTACCCTTGCACCCAGGTCCCTCTGGCCCGGAGTGGTAGAATCTGATAGGTCCTATCAATGGGTCAAATAGAACTTATGCAAAACTTATTTGTCTGCTAATAGAACGGTTTTTCACTTTGAAATCGTACTTATGCTAAACTGAATTGTTTCAAATAGAACTGTTTTGACATTTATTTGTGTGCCAACAAAATGTATACTTATACTAAACTGAATTAATCGAATCAGAACAGTTTGAATAAACTAAATAGCTTGAAATAGAAATGTTTTCGACAAGTAAACTGTATATTCATGCTAAACTGAATTTTAAAAAAATAGAACTGGTTATTTGTATAAAAATGGATTTGATAGAAAGGTTGATACGCCATAAAACACCACCAAACAATCAACCAACAATCATACATAATGAAGTAATGAAACACTGTGATACAAATGGGTCCCTCATTTCTTGCCTAAATACTAGAACAAGCATTAACAAGAAAAAAGAACTTGTCAACTTGCAGATTCGGATGTCCGAGCGGACCATGAAATAAAAAGGAAAGAAAGGGAAATGGAGGACAATTACCTTTAATTTGCCAATGAGCTAAAAAAGATCCGGAACATGAATAGGATTGGGATAATCATCGTTGCTGGATACCTTAGGAAAGTCCCCTAGAACCTGGAAAAGACAATGTGGGAACTTAATATCAGTGTGACGGCAAATTGACTAAAATCCCAAAACGGGACTTTATTTTCGCACGTGTGAAGACGGGGCAGGTTGGCACTTGATCCCCTACAGAATAAGTCCTCGTTCAGAGTTTTTCTCTCGGGCATATAAGAACTAGCATATTACGTGAGGGATCAATTTAGAGCCAGACTGACCGCCGCTGGCAAAGGGGTTCCAAATTTCACACTATTACACACCCACCAGGCCGCTAAACTTCCTTCCCCTCAACAATGGAAGATAATGAGCCAATAGGTTTTAGTCGTAATAATATTATATTGTAGTAGTCGGCAACTCGGTTTCCCGTGTGATATTTTTAAGGAATTAATAGGACAATTCTAAGCAAGATAACATAAGGCGAATAGAAGCTGAAAAGAAAATGTGACAACAACAAATTCGTAGTAGAACGGCAAAGAACAACTTAGACCAGGTGGTAACATAAGAATACATGAATTCCTTTACTAGAGTTATATACACTTTCAAAGTGTCAAAACATATAATAATTGGGCAGTCCACGAATATAAATGTCTTTTCTTGACTTTTGTCTTTCTTCAAGTTGAGAGAGAGAGAGAGTGGTATACAAAATTTGGGTATAAAGGAAAATGTCCCCAAAGTTACTTATCTTATTTTTCGACGGGGTTCCACTGGAGAATCTTTCTTCTTTCACGGGCTAATAGACTTTGTTCTATTTTTTTTACACTGGCTTGAAGTACCTGGGGTCCTTCGTGTCTCAGTAATTTTTTTGTCTTCCACCCGGAGTAAAATGGCTATGGTTCGTCTGCCCGCTACGAACCCTGCTCAAAAACTAACTTTCTTATTATTTACTTCCGCTGAGGGGAGGGAGTCCCCACTTCCGTTTTGGGGTCCCGGCCAATCATTTGGCTTCTCTCTTCTTCCTCTTGGTGTCCGGCGACCTGGGTAAGGTCACCAAGTACCAACATCTGTTTATCCCCTCTGTGACCTACATTCTTCCTTAACGGTCACTTTTTTGACGGCTTGATACTGTCAATTCAAATACGAGGAGTAGTAATTTTATCTCCCTCCTCCCAATGGGATATCGCGTGACATCAGGAAAGATTCTACCCAATCCTAAACACAGGACTGTAAAAATGAAACAGACAAGAATACCTACGAGAGTCCAGGAGATCAGAGAAGATTAACAGATACTCATTTTCATGTACAAAAAAAGCAGTCTGATTTTATGAGAAGTTGTCGTAAAAAGAAAAATAATGTTAAAAATGTCAACTATGTCACTTACATTGCATATTTTAAAGATAAATCATTTATATTCTAATGGTAATTAAATAAATAACATTCCATCTATGAAATAATCATAAATAAATATTCTTTCATTAAAACAATCATAAAATGATAAAAATGATATATTTATCTTATATATTAGATTATTATCTATTTATTTACGTATCTACTTATTTGCGCATTGGCGTATGGATAAACTAGATGAATTCTTTTTCTTCTTCTTAATAATAATAATAATAATGATAATTATAATAATAATAGTAATAATTACTTCAATTATTTTTTTCTGTGATTTTGCTTTGGCAAGATTTAATTATTTGTCTCGTTTTAATAAGTACATTGTTCGCCACTGGTCTGGGAGATCGGGGTTCAATCCCAGGTCGAGTCATACCAAAAACTCAAGAAATGGTATTTGATGTCGTCTTGCTTAGTACTCAGCATTATAAGGTAAAGATCAAGGGTAAAGAGGAGCAACCCAGGGTATGGAGTAGTTCCCTCCCCTACACCTCAGTATAGTCGCTATGGAAAAAGGAACCTTCGGGTCACCCTCGACTAAGGTCGCTCACTACTTATTTCACCTTGCAGTCTGTTGGAACAGCAGAATACACTAGCTGACAAGTTCCTTTCTTGTTTTTATTAAAACTACTCGGACTATTATTGTTACTCCCTGAGAGTTTTTCACATTAGCGTTAGCTGATAATATTTCAGTGGAGTTTGAGTGTCTCCAAGTCTCCTCAAGTCTCCAGTACACTTCTTGGTATTTTGGTCGATCTTAATGCAGTAGTTTGGAACGGTTTCAACTTGTCCTCTGATTTCTAAGTCTTTTAGTCCCTGTACTAAACCTTTGGGGATTGTTCTGAGCACTCGACTTACAATTGGTATCAACATCATCTCCATGTTCCATAATTTTCTCAGTTCTCTTGTGAAATCTAACTACTTATCTCTCTTATCATTTAAAAATTATTTTACTCTGTGGTCCGCCGGTACGGCACACCCAATTATTCGACAGGTTCTCTTTTTTTTATTGACTATCCCTTGGTTTTGTCATCTGGTTGAGATTAGGTGATCTGTTGTTATCTCAAAACCCAGATAAGTTTGTGAGTCTCATTCTCCCGGACGGACTCTTCGTTGTCCATGTACCACTTGTTCGTGTGTTTATATTTGAATTTCTTGCACAATTCCGTGTGGATACCTTCCCCTTACAGTCGTGTCGAGTCTAATACTCTTTCTGTTCTAGTTTTCTGCATTGGCTTATTATGTGAGTGATCGTTTCGTTTCTATTAACACATAATTTACATTTGCTATTTTGTAGCTTCTTGTCCTTTTTAGCTTTAACGTGGTTGGTCCTTATGGCATTATTTTGTGCTGCTGTTAGATGTTCTGTTTCTCTCTTAAGGTTTCCCTTTCTTTGGCCTGTCCAAGGCTTCTAGGTTATGATTTCACTTATTTATCACTGGAAATATCCATACAATTTCAGTAACCGACATTTGCTACTTTCTTGCGTCTTATTTATTCTTGCTTTGATATAATTGGTTCTTATGGTGTTGTTTTGTGTGGCTATTAGAAGAGATTCAGTTTTTCTCTAAACGTTTCTCTTTCTTAGCTACGTGTCAGATTTCGTTTTTTTTTGTCGCTTGATATGTCCATAATGTTGCTTTTCTTCCGATTTTTATTTTCAAGTTATTTTTTATTCTCTTGATCCTCGTGTTGTCAATATTGTTTCTGGTGGTTGTAATCAATCTTCCTCCATGCTTTTTAATGTAGTTTTTTAGTCGTGGTATCGATGAATCAACGCTATTTGCAATGATGGCCAGTACGCATCCTCCTTTTGTTGATAAAAAGTCTGTCAACTTCATTTCAGGGATATCAGACCTTATGCACCGTCATGGGTTTTCTTTTTCTCTGGCCTCTTTGTTGATGCTTTTCCATCGATTACTTTAAGAATGGCCCTGAGTATTTTACAAGGAGGACAGCCCAGGTTTTTAACCTTTTTATAAGGTTCCTGCTAAATGGTTTAATTTCGAGTTGCTTTTCCGCCATCCTGAGATATTCTTTTTTAGTTTTTTTCTTTCATCTCCACTTGTCTGATGGTGTCCACTTCAAATACTCCCAAGTATTTGTAAGTTTCCTTTTCTCAGCGCATTTTCATGATTTAGTAATTCCATTCCTTCTGTCATTTGTTGTTCTCCATTTTTCATTTTTAGCATGGTGCATTTTTCTCTGCCGGATTCCATCCCTATGTCCGGACTGTATATTCTCCCTGCCTGTATTTGGATTTGCAATTCTTTTTCATTTTTGGCAAACAGTTTGATGTCGTCCACGTACATTAACTTTTCTTACGATTTTCTAGTTTTGTATCCGCCTGTACATTTCCTGAGTATGTGGTTGAGTGGCATCATCGCGATAACAAATAATTATTCTGATAGAGAAACTCCATGGAATATACCTCTCTGGATTTTTATCTCAGCCACTCCTATCAATTCCGCTCTCTAGGTTCCCATGGTTTTCGTTTTGTTTTATTCTCGTTAAGCTTGCGTTGATCAATATATAGTAGCTCTCCTGTGCCTCTGCTTCTCTTGCGGTATTCTTCCCTCGAGGAATAACCTGTGGCTTATCTACGGGTTGAAAACATCCTCGCTAATTTGTGCCGTTGGTATTTTCCACATCATCGGTATGAGTCTGTAGTTGTTTAGAGCGGTTCCTTTTTTGGTTCTTTCGGGATCAGCATGGTCTTTCCTTTGGTCATCCATTCTGCCATTTCTTGATGGCATGAATTCATTTCGATAGCCTGTCTTTCTCAGAGGATGAAAGTAAGTTTTTTAAAACCAGAATTCGTGTATGCCATCAACGCCTGGGATTTTCCAGTTTGGTATTTTTAAACAGTTGCTTTGAGCGAGTAATTGTACCTTTTTTTCAATGATGTTTATCCATTCAAATTTTTTTTAATGATCTCTCCGTTCCTATATTCTGCTCCAAAATCGTTTTGGATTTCTTGCATCCTGTTGTTGGTATGTCTTTGCCCATTCTCCTTCAACCTTCTAGTAGAATTTTCTTTCTTTCTTTCTTTCTTTCTTTATCGTTTGGTTCTGTCTCGGTAACTTTTTACCTTTCCTTCTTTCACTAATACCTTCTGATTTATCCCTTCGAGTTGTATCTTTTATTCTGATTGTGTTGCTTTTCTCTCTTCATTCGTACATATTCTCATGTTTTCTTCTGTCTTAGCATTTTTGCTTGTTGTCGTAGATTTTTTTCTTCGTTTTCAATCTAATCTCCCATTCGGATTCTGACTTTCTGTTTGTGTTCTTCATTGGAACCCCTATTTTTTTTTACTGACTAATTTCGCTCATGCATAGATTAGATAAATTAATTCTGTGAATTTTTACCTTGGGATATTTGTTAATAAGTCCTATATTTTTCATTTTCTGCCATGACACTTTTCATGTCTTGCTACCTTTGAGAAGGTCATACGGCTTTCCTTTGCGACATAATTCTCTTCATAATCTCTAAATTCATGTTTTTCTTCTTGTATTAGTGCTTACTTCGTCGTGTTTGGGTGTATGGTGTTTCGGCCTCTATTATTCAGTTTTTGACGTTGGTTAAAAGTTTCTAGTTTTACAGTATTTAGCCTCTAGGTTAATGTATTAGGGACCTGCTGATATTTTCCCTATATATTGTAGGTGTATTTCCAATATCTCAAGTTCAGAAACCAAACTTTCTTTATAATTGTCTTAACCTGGTCAGCGAGTCTTTAATTCGTGGTCTTAAATCTAGCGAATTCTACCAAATCTCTACCATTTTTTCTTTATCATCATCATCATGTCGTGCCGCCAGCACGGATATCCTTGACCATCTCTCGCCACTTCTCCCAATCATTCATCGCCTCCGGCAGGTCTTCTGGGTCCTGTGTCCCCACAAAGCTGCTGTATGTAAGTTCGGGCTGGTCGTCCTGCTTTTGCTTGGTCATATGTGGGGGTCCATAGGAGTACGTCACTTACGAGCTGGGCTTTGCTTCTCCAGCAGTGTCCGGCGTGTCTGGCTCGTCTAACCTGTATAGTTTTCGTGATGGGAGGCAAGTGGCCGTACAGTTGACGTCTCGTGGGGTGTTGTCGCCAGGACTTGTTCAATATTGCTCTCAACATTCTTGTGTAGTTGCCGTCAAGTTTCTCTTCCAGCCGTTTAGTTAGCGTCCATGTAGTGCATCCATATTGCAGTATCGATACAACCGCTGCCTGGAAGAAACTGCGCTTCATTTCATCGGTCAGGTCTGATTTCCATATGATTGAGAACCTATCTATAGCCGTCCATGCTTTCGTCAGTCGTGTGTCGATGTCGTTTTCTGTTGATGATACGCTACTTCCGAGGTAGGTGAATTTGTCCACTAGCCTCAGAGAGGCTCCTTCTAGTGTGGTAATCTTGCCCGTTTGGTTGTAACACATATATTCAGTTTTGTGTGCATTGACATGGAGGCCAATGCCTGCTGCAGCTCGTTCCAAACTATGCAGTAGTGTCTCTGCTTGATTAGGCGTATTCGCCAGTAACGCTAAATCATCAGCGTAGTCGGCGTCTGTGATTGTTTTTGCGGGGTACCTTTTGCTTCTTTTCTTAGTCAGCTCGAAGCCATTTTCTCTGATTTTGTCGATCGAAGTTCTCAGCACGTAGTCTAGACAGATGATAAAGAGGTATGGGGCTAGCGTGTCTCCTTGTAGTACTCCTGCAACAATGTCGAAGTATTCCGTGTCTCCATCTGGTGAACGTACTTTCACTTTGGTGTTTCTGTAGAGGATCATTATTGCTACTCCGGTTTCTTTTGGTAGGCCGTATAATAGTAGGATTTGCTCCATCTTCCCTCTGTGTATGGAATCGAAGGCCTTGGTAAAGTCGACAAATAGTAATGTCGCTTGAAGGTTTTTTGCCCGAACGCCTTCAATGATTCTACGGATGGTCAATATTTGTGAGGTTGTGGATCTGTTTCTCCGGAAGCCATTTTGGTTTTTCCTAAGGATGTTGTCTATTTTGTGTTCTATGCGGTTTCGTAGTAGGGCATTGTAGATTTTGGCTGCTATGGATGTAAGTGTTATCCCTCGGTAGTTCTTGGCTAATCCGAGGTGGCCTTTTTTAGGGAAAGGAAGGATGCATCCCTTCATCCATCTTTCTATCCTATTTTGACTATAGACTGCGTTGCATTGCCGGAGCAGTATATCGTCGAATTGTCTAGTCTTCCACACTTCTGGGGGGATCTCGTCCAGCCCTGCAACTTTCCTATTTTAAATTTTTTTAAGAACTGAGTCGAGTTCTTCTTTGGTGAAAGGCCCTAGTTTAATGTCTAATTGCTTACTGATAATTCTGGTGATCGGTTCATCTTTTATTTTCGGCGGGCTTCCTAGTAGATTTTTGAAATGCTGTTCCCATAGTTTTACTCTTTCTTGTTGGCTTGCAGCTTTCAATTTTGCTTTGGCTGTGCTCTTTCTTCTACTTACTTCGTTTATTGTTTGCCAGGCTATCATGGATTGTCTATCTTCCACCGAGTCTCTAATCTTATCTATCTGATTTTGTATGTATTCTGCCTGTTCTTTTAGATATATTCCTGCTAATTGAAATTGTGCCTTTTCTAGTTTTCGGGCATTTGTGTTTGTTGAGTTCTTCCGATAGCTTTTGGAGGCAGTTTTCACGAGTGCACGTTTTTCTCTAACCTCTGACGTTTCCCAAGGGACTCTATATTTAGTTCTAGGTTTTGTTGGGATACACTTTGATGCCGCCTCTAGGTGTGCTTCTACAAAATTTTCATATTCGTCATTTGGGGTAACTTTTTCTGTCTTCTCTTGTAGTGTTTCGAATCTGTTTCTTAATTCTAATGCATATTTGTCTCTAATGTCTCTGTTGTTTTGTAGGGCCCAGTCATAGTGCTTAGTTGTCGCTGTTCGTGTGGCGTTTTTTCGTAGGCTTAGACGTATTTTGGCCGTGACTATTCGATGATCGGAGGACACACCCTCGAAAGTGGAGTATGCCTCGCAATTCATCGCACTATTTTTCCATTTTCTGTTTATAAAGAGGTAGTCTATCTGTGCTTTACTCTTGTTCGCGTATGTGTTGGTCCATAATTTTCCTCCCATTTTTGAAAGTTTGTATTGAGGCATGTGAATCTATTTTCTATCATGAAATCAATTAGATGTTATCCATTCCTGTTTGACGTGTATTTGTTGTTTCTCTTTTTCCCAATTTGTGCATTCATATCTCCGCCAATGACTAGCAGTTTGTGTTTCTGAATGCTACGTACTATCCTCGTAGAAGGTGACTAGTTCGGTTTCTTCGCTAACATTGGTAGGGCTGTAGCAGGAGATGATCGTTGCTTTGGGGTTGCCATTAAACGTTGCGGCCATCATCCTAGGTTGTTTTCTCTCAATGCTATTAAGTGTTTTTAGCGCTCTTGGTCCTATAAGCATTCCCACCCATCCTACCGATGCATTGACAGAGTTTTTCCATACCGATACAGTCACCAGCATCCATCCATTGCCAGTTTCTTTATATTTGATATCTTCGGTGTGAGTGTATCGATGTTCTCGTATGCAGATTATGTCTATCTGATGTTCTGTTGCTGATGCAGTTAGCTCTGGTAGTTGACCTATTCTATTTAGGGTTCTAACGTTAAATGTCGCTATCTGTATTGTTTGTTTGCATTTTAGCAGTTTTTGTTTGAGCTCTGTAGCTGATTTTTTTTTCGAACAGGGCTCCAACCTCAGCAGGACGCGCCCCTTTTTTACCCGCGCGAAGAGCGATGCGGTTTATGTATGTGGTTTGAGTATGAGTCATGGTTATCTTTCGATGGCTGTTTTTATTCTCATCTATAGAAGCCACTCTTATAGATGAGCAGCAGTAGTTCCCCGATCGAACTGACAATCCTGAGCGTTAACCTGAAAGACTCACACGTTCAGGAAATGTTAGGCATTGCGAATTCGAACACCTTCACGTACACGATGCTGCTTCCCATGTGTACGTGGAAAAAAAAAAAGATAAATAAAATAAAATAAAAAAATAAAAATAAAAAATAGAAAATAAAAAATAGAAAGTAAAGAATAGAAAATAAAAAATAAAATGAAATAAAAATAAATCCTTTTACCTTAAGTTTTAGCTTAGTCAAAGTCCAGGACTGACGTATATTCAAAGAAATTTTGGGGTATATTTTATCTTGTCATCCGATACAGGGCCTACCAGGTTTTTATTTTATTTTATTTTTTTTATTTTTAATTTTTAGTGGAGGTGGAATGCTAAATTTCTAAGTTTGGCGCGGTAAATTCAAACAATTGTTAAGTTGACTCGTGATAGTTGCACCGGGTAAAACAATTTAGTCGATTAGAAATAAATCAAGATTCTTAGATTAAAATATAACAAAAATTCAGCAGTATATTTTACAAGTCATAGAAAATCCAGTGTTATTTTTAAAAAAGAAAATTGTACTAACCTCTACCCATCGATTCTTTCCTCACAATTGTTTAGTTTTTCTATATATCCACATATTTATGAAGCTTTTATGTCTTTCCTTATATTTATAATGCCACCTGATTCTAGAATGTTCCATTCCAAATATTTCTTTAGCGTTTGGTTTGGCCGTTTTCTTTTTTTTGGGGGGGGGTTAATTCGTGATAACTGGGAGTGTTTGCCTTTTTTCGGCAATAGTACGATATTATTTTCTTCCTTAGTCCGTATTCTACGCCGTAGTCTCTGATTTGAGTGGTTAATATGTTCATCGTTTGTTTTCTTGAAAAAAGAACAGCGAACTTTTGCATGATGCTCCCCGCGTCCTCCATGTTGACTATAAGTGTAGCACGTGCCAATCATGACACCTGACCTTGCTGTTTTGGTCCTACGTTGAGTTATCTTTCGATATGTCACTTCTCCTGGGCAGTATATTATGGCAATACATGACCAGGAGATTGCTTATTATCTGCACGCCTGACATAGATGTGGCCAAGGACCCTTATGTTAAGGAGGCTTTTCAGCGGGTCAGAAAAATCATTATCATGTCGGGCTGCCAGCACGGATCTTCCTGACCCACCCATCTGTATCGTCCATCATTCCCGGTAGGTCTTCAAGGCTACATCCTGTATTGGCACAGAGTAATAGAAAAAAAAAAATACAAATTTATTAAGTTTTCATTTAATTAAAGTCCACTGTGAAGTTATATTTTCTTCAATTTAGCTGATATAGGTAAATCCTGAACGATTTGCAGATATTACTGTATCATCATTTTGGCTTTTGTTTTTTAGTTTTTTAAAAATTTCCATAGATCATTGGAACCACGTTATTGTCAAAACCAGCCCCTTCAGAAAGAGGATTAATCTTTATTTCTACTCAACAAATCTGACAAGCGTTTTAGATAGTTCAGCTAAGACAAGATTTCATGTTAATCGCATCATATTTTCATTTAAATCACAGATAATATTCAGCAAAGATTTTAATTTAAAAGAAAACAAAATATGATCTAACATGGACTTAACTGGTACAGTAAAAGACATTTTATACAAACAAATCGTCTTTTCATTCAAATCACAAATAAAAACCGGGAAAGACTTTTTGTTCTTTCGCCTTCTTTCGACCCCAGGGTTCTGCAGGTGTTGAATTTTTTTCTCTGGTATTAGTTTTGCTTTTTTATATTAAGTTAGTCATGTGACTTTCGAGAATATTCCATTCCAAACACCACCTCTTAATTATGTATTCATTCTAAATATAATAATTCTACCTTTATTATTATTATTATTATTATTATTATTATTATTATTATTATTATTATTATTATTATTATTATTACTGTCAGTTTAGAAGTATACGGGTGACTTGGGACTAATTTCTTGAGGATGCAAAGAGACAACAGATACAATAAATAAAAAACAATTTCCTTTCATTATCGATGAAAACATGAAGTGTATGTAAGTGTGTATCTTTGTTTGGTTTGGTTTCTTTGTTTAATAGCATTACAATTTTTGTTGGGTGTAATTTGTGTGTGTGTGTGTGTGTGTGTGTGTGTGTGTGTGTGTGTGTGTGTGTGTGTGTGTGTGTGTGTGCTGTGTTCGTGTATGTATAAAGAGAGAAAGACAAAGAAAGACATGGTCAAGAGATGAAACAGTAGAGGAAAAAAAGTTGCCTTCCGGTACCAATGAATTGCTGCTAAATTCCATTTGATATTAATCTCAGTGTAATATTCCTCCCAGTCGTACGCAAATTATGCGTATTTGGGTGTTCGGTAACTTTTTAATGATGCACTCCATTGCTGAGTCATGTTGACAGTTATGTGGATATATATGAACGAAAAACTGGAAATGAAAGTGAGAATTGCATCTTACCGTATAGGAATTGTCAGACTTGTCTAGAAATTTCTCTGTGTGGCGAACATTTTGCCGCCTTTGGCAGGCGCACATTGATATGCTCAAAGACAATTAGGTTATTAGAGGAGAGCAGTGGATTTCGATGTGAGGCAAAAGATCTTAGTCGTGGGCAAAGTAAACTGATCAGATGCATTCTTCTAAGGACCAAAGCGGTGGTACATATCAGTAAGTAGGCATGTTGAAGTAAAAGATTTCATGGTGAAAGAATTGGAAAAACCTAAAAATCTATCGATCTGGAGTGAAAATCCCAGGTCGAGTCATAGCAAAGACTCAAAAAATGGTACTTGATGCTGCCTTGCTTAGCACTCAGCGTCAAGATAAAATATATATATATATATATATATATATATATATATATATATATATATATGGTACATTCAATAGGTTTCCATACTATTTTTGTACAGGCATTTACAATGGGTGTAGACTCTTGAAAATGTAGTATGTTATAGCGACATCTTATAAGATGACTGATTAGTTTTATGATTTCAGGTTCAAATGAACAGCTACAGCAGCAATTGGAATACACCCTACTAAAGCCTGATTGTCACAGCTGGTGAATTTCAAAAATACAATCTGGACGTAAAGGCACTTTAGAAGAATGATATGCAATAAAATCCTGTTTTAAGCTTTGAAAAAAATGCCTCCACAGAAACGTATGGAATGCTTCAGATTGCTTTTCGACCATCTTCCATGAATCGAGCATCAGTTTTTGAGTGGCATAAAAGATTCAAGGAAGTCTGTGAAGGATGATGAGAGGTGTGGGAGGAGTAAGGAAGTCGTTATACCAGAGTTGATTGGCCAAACAGTTAAGGTTGGGGTTTCTATGTTGAGGTTTTAAGGGAATTCAGGAAGTGATTCCGTCGGAAGAGGCCAGCACTCTTAAAATCGGGTCAGTGGCATTTCCACCAGGACAATGCACCAATCCACAACTCCATCCTTGTCACAGACTATTTGACCAAGATTGGCATTAAGACAGTTCCTACCCTCCCTATAGTCCAGACCTTGCTCCCTTGACTTTTGGTTGTTCCATAAGCTCAGAGGCTATCGTTATGAGACAATTGAGGAGATGAAAGAGACTGTGACATGCTCACATAAGAGGACTTCCATGGAACCTTCCAGAAGTTATTGGCATGGTACAGCAAGTGAATTGTAGTCGGAGGAGATTACTTCGAAGGGGAATAGAGTTTCATGTGTGTACTATCATGTGTGTGCCCATACGAAAAAAGTCTAGAAACTTATTTAATGATCCTCGTATATATAAATGGGTAGACAAATGATTTTACATCTGATATTTAGGTTTATTTATTTATATCATTATTTACTATTGGACAATTTTTCACACCAGCGTTAACTGAAGATTGAAGTTTTTGTGTGATTAAATCTTCTCAAGTCCCCAGGACTCTTTTCAGTATTCTGGCTGATCTTAATAATCATATAGTCTGGATGATCTCCATTGATCTCTTATTTGTAAGTCTTCTAGTCCCTTTAACAATCCTTTGGAGATTGTCTCAATGTCACCAACCATAATTGGTATCAATTTCCCCTCTATGTTCATTTTTTTTAGTTCTCTAGCAGGGTTAAGGAGGTAATCTCTTTTAGCTTTCTTTTATTTTCACTCAGTTGTCCGCTAGAATGGCAAAGTCAACAATTCGGCAGGTTCTTTTTTGTTGTTGTTGACTATCACTTGGTCTAGTTGACAGACGGAGATTACAGGATCCGATCAAACTCCAAAATTGTGTGTGTGTCTCATTCTCCTGGATATATTCTGGGTTCTACATTGTCCACTAGTTCTTATGGTCAAATTTAAATTTCTTGCAAAATTTCCAGTAGATTACCTTACCCCCACAGTCGTGTCTGATCTTCTATTCTTTTTGCGCTAATGTACTGCATAAGCTTATTATATGTTTAATCCTTTCGTCTGTATCACCACACTACCTACAGTTGCTCTTTTGTTGCGTCTATTTTTACTTTAACTTCGTTTTTATGACGTTGTTTTGCATTGCTCTTAAAAGAGACGCAGTTTCTTTCAAGAGGTTTCCCTTGGAATATGTAAGTTTCCCTTTCTTCGAGCGTTCTGATTTATCTTGATTTGGTAGTTCTATTCCTTCTGTCATTTTCAATTTTCAGCTTTTCAGTATTAGCATGGTATATAATATGGGTAAAATAGTAGGACAGACTGGTATATTATATGGGTAAAATTGTAGGGCAGACTGGGTTCTTCAGCCTTGGTGAGGCAACTAGTCTATGAGAAGGAAAACTTTGAATTCAAACCTGTTAAACTCCGATTAAAAATTGACCTTGTGTCATATCCTGCCTGAGCGGAGGGGTTGGGTAAATATGATTAGCATGTTATATTTTTCTATGCCAAAACCCATTCATATATCATCACTGTATATTCTCACTGCTTGTATTAGGATGTGTTGATCAATATATAGTAGACGTCCAGTACCTCTTGTCCCTTACGGAATCATTTTTGTTCCTCGAGTAACAGTCATTGGCTAATTAGCAAATAGTAAATCTCCCTTATTTGTGTCGTTAGAATTTTCCATATCAACGTCAGGCACGTTTTGGGTTGGTTGTTGTTGGGGGCGGTTCCTTTTTGGGAGTCTTTTTTGATAAGGGTGGTCTTTGCTATGATCAATCATTCAGGTATGTCTGTTTCTTGCAAGCATTTATTAACTTTTTTAACCAATATCTATGTATGTTAACACAGCTTGGCATTTTTAGATTAAGTAGTTTTTGAGGATTGCTTTGAGGGAATCGATGTGTTTCCGCTTAGGGGCCTTCTTCGATTTCTTTTAACTCTTTTCCGATGTTTTGAATCTATTCGGTTTTCCTGTTATGTTCTCTACCATGCTATATTTCGCTTCAAAATTGTTTTGTTTCCCTGTCCTTTTTTGCTTGTACGTCTTCGTCGATTCCGTCCCAACTTGCCGGTAGATTTATTTTCTTTGTTTTGGATTGTTTTCTTTTGACTGTATTGTTTTATCCGATCTCGATATATTTTTAGTCTTCCACACCAATACCTTCTGATTTGTTTCCTCGAGTTGTATATTTTATTTTACATATGTTCCTTTTTTTTTTTTCGTCTCTGCGTATTCCAGTTTTGTTCCTCTGTTTTATCATTTTTGTTTGCTGTCGTAGTTTTCTTATGTGTGTTTCCAGTTTAATTTCCCATACATGTTTTGTTTTTTTTTGCCCATGTTCTTTTGGGGAACACCTATTTTATGACAGATTATTTACATTCCTGCATAGATTACTTATTTTAACTCTGCAATGTTATTTGTTACTATTATTATTCTGTATACTTGTGCAAAATGTGTTTTGGACATTCTCATCCTCCTCAGGCATTTGTATTCTTAGTTGTGTGTTGAATTTATCTATCGGAAATATTGTTTTGGTTGGTTGCTTTGATTTTGTTTACCTACGGAATTAGCCTCTGCGATTGTTCCTTTGGGGTTCAATATCCATGAAGGTTATAAATTTAGTTAATTATCTTTTTTGTTCAATCCCCTTTTTTCCTCTAGGCTACGTACATGCTTTTGTCGTTTATGTGTTTGTATATATATATTATATGTGTATGTGAGAGGGTCTAGAGGATGAACGTATTATCTAAATTAGTTAATGATTTATACATATATACATGTCGTTTGAAAAAATGGTAGCATTTCTATGACAGTTCAGTTACATTATGATTTAAAAGTCTCCATCTGTTTACAATCCCAATTAACATCTTATTGTAATCTTCCACTTGTGGTCACCCAAATAGGAAGTCTGCTTTTCTAAATAAGTTAATACCATAAAAGTATTTGCATATTTCGACTTACCTGGGGAAGATACCAAGAATGTATTGGCTGGGATGAAGAAATGGGGAGACTGTTTAAACTTATATCATAAAAGTATTCCCAAAAGGTGTTAACATTTTCTTGAAGTATACTTCCTGGAATCAATATCATACTAAGCAACAGATGTACTACCACCGTCCTCTTATTTCTAAAGTCATCTAAATAAGACGAACAAGACATGCTGGACACTGCTGGAGAAGTAAGGATGAACTTATAAGTGACGTTCTCTAATGAACCCCTTTACATTGACGTGCAAGTGTTAGTCGTCCAACAAGAACTTTTTTACAACTTAGTTCGGACACAGTATATAGTCTAGAAGACCTGCCAGAAGCAATAGATGATACATATGACTGAGGAAAGAGATTCATGGAAATCTGTGCTAGTAGAATGACATGATGATGGTGATATATAGGTCTGGAAAGTGTGGAGCTACCCATTTGTTACCATTACTTCCAGATCTATTGCCACCTTATATCGTAGAACCTAAATGAGTCCCATCTGTCTGTCGGTTGGTTGGTTGTTTGGGTTTTATGTCATATCAACCTTTGTAGGTTATTTAACACCAAATCAGTTTTTATGAAAATCGTTCTTTTTCAAACAATTCAGTTTAGCATAAGTGCGCAGTTTAAATGTAAGTTCAGTTTAATTGTGAAAAACGTTTCTATTTCAAGCTATTAAGTTTATCAAGCACTTCTAATTCAGCGAATTCGGTTTATTATTAGTACAGATTTTTTGTTTACACACAGTTAAATGTCAAAACAGTTCTATATTAAACATTTTAATGTCAAAAACAGTTCCATTTCAAACAATTCAGTTTAGCATAAGCTCGCAGTTTAAAGGTAAGTACGGTTTAATTGTCGAAAATATTATTAATTCAAGCTATTTAGTTTAGTCAACCAATTCAGTTTAGCATAAGTATGCTGTTAATTCTATCTAGACAGGGCCTCATCAGGTGTTACCACGCTGGGCCAGAGTGGACCAGGGAGGAATGGTAATGAAGGGGAGCTCTGCATTCCTCAAGGTTCCATCATCACTGGAACCTCACCATCAGATTATTTAGCGTCATATCCAGGCCACTCATTGGAGAGGGGTCTTACCCCTTCTGCAGAGGTGCAGTCGGTGTATTATACAACCCCAGCCAACAGGACAAGAAATAGATCTGTTTGAATGTTTTTAGTGTTAGATTGGAATACTTGAAATTATATAACTGCGCATGAATTTGTATTAAGAATAGTTACTTGAAGCCATACTTGTTTACAAATGAATATTTACTATTTCCTTCATACTAGATAATTGCTTGAAAGAAAAATTCTTTGGTAGTAAATAACTCAACAGACGTTCAAATATTCAAATACTGTGGACCAATCAAGTAACCAACAAACCTCAATTAATGTGTGAATTCTGAGCATCTTTAAATATTTTGGTCTAGACAGTATATGTGGAAATAACACCCCGAATTTTGAATTTGTTATATGTATCCTAACTGTTGTTTCGTTTATTTGTTTACGACATATCATCCTTCCGTGATTATTAATGACAAATCCATCGTTATATAAGAACAGATGTGTTATTATTTAACCCATAACTAGAAGGATAACAGATTCTTACCTTTACTTGGCCGAGTCGGCTGGGACTGTTGAATTCACCTACCGCTTCTCTGAAGGAAGGTAACCCCACCCCAAAAGTGTCATGGTTATGACACCAAAAAATCTGATGGTGAGGTTCGATTGATGATGGGGCTTTGTGTAATGCGGAGCACCTCTTAATTACAATTGCTTCCAGGTCCACTCTAGCCCGGAATCGTAGCACCTGATAGGGCCCAATCTATGGGTTAAATAGAACTAAAGTGAATACCTATGTTAAACTGAATTGTTTTAATGGGAACTATTTGACTAAACTGAATAGTTTGAAGTAGAAATTAAATTTTGACAATTGAACTGTGTAATTACATTTAAATTGTGCACTTATGCTAAACTGAATTGTTTGAAAAGAAACTGTTTTTGACATTAAAATCGTACTTACGCTAAACTGAATTGTTTTACATAGAACTGTTTTGATACTGATTCTGTCCACAAAGTGGGCTGAGTTTTTTTAAGGAGAGAATCAGTGATGTCGGCATTCATTCCAACCAGATGGTGAGTTTGGATGTTGTAATCTGTTTAAAAAGCTACCTACTGATGAGACACTTGCTGTAGTACTGGATGAAATGGTTGCAGACCCCTTGCTGGAAGAATGCACTTGTATCCCGATAGATAATCTAATCGAAATGTTGACTTTCTGTGTGGAAACAACCTACCTTGAGATGGGATCTGATATATACCGACAGGAATTGGGACTGGCTTTGGGTTCACCATTGTCACCAGTATTGGCTAATATAAACATGGAATACTTCGAAGAAAGAGCCTTAGGATCTACATAACTAAAGCCATCTATGTGGCTTTGATACGTAGATGAAATATTCATTCTCTGGCCTCATCAGGAAGGTGTTCAGACATTACTTGATTACGTGAACTCAATCCGCCCTTCTATACAGGTCACTATGGAGAAAGAGCAAGTTAACAAATTACCCTTCTTCAATGTATTAGTAACACGCCCAGAGCAATGTTTCAGATCGTGTATCGTAAGCCCACCTAGGTTCTTCAGCCTTGGTTAGGCAACTAGTCTAGGAGAAGGAAAACTCTGAATTCAAACCTGTTAAACTCCGCTTAAAAATTGACCTTGTGTCATATCCTGCCCGAGCGGAGGGGTTGGTAAATAGTATCGTAAGCCCACCTTCACCGCACAGTACCTCAATTTCAACTCCCCTCTTCCATATACGGTAAAGAAAGGAATGGTCCATTACTTATAATATCGAGCAAAAACCATTAGTAGCGATAGTGATGCATATCAAGCAGTGATTAGTCTGAGACACATCCCCCATCGCAAAAACTACCCAGAGCGCATAACATCGGCTTCAAGAAACCTGGATTGGAGGATAGAGGACAATACCCGAAAACTCATCACAGTATCACAGTATGTCTGCTCTATGTCAAAAGAATAGCCGAAAGGATCCAAAAGGTATGTAGTTCATATGACATCAGGACAGTATTCACAAGTGGTTCAACTCTCCGGAGATATCTCTTCTAGGTCAAGCCACCAACGGAATTCAACATGATCAAGAACTGTGTTTACTCTATCCATTGCAGTTGTAGTACAATATACAAAAGCGAGACAAGTCGCCCACTAAAAGTAAGGCTAGAAGAACATTGGAAGGCAGTCGTACGAGGTGAGATTGAAAAGTCGCGTATGGCGGACCATATAAGGAAGGAAAAGGGAAACCATCTGCCCTTATGGGATGAAGTTAGAATAATTGATAGAGCTGAACATTGGAAGATTAGACGCCTGAAGGAATCAACACATATGTTGGGCTACAATGACCTGATAAGTAGACCAAGTACAGAGATGAATACAGTATAGGAACCAAAAATTTAAAAAAGTTAGATTTAAAAAAATCTAAATATGAGTACAGGTAAAAGATAAGACATAATAGTAGTAATCTTGGTCAAGTAAGAACATTAAGTTTATAAGTCCCAAGAATTCACTCTAAACTGTCCAGCAGGACACATATCTTAACGGTTATAGGCGTTGGTTCCCTAAGGAGACAATCATGAGGAGGTTGCAGTTCAATTCTGACTGCATGCAGGTGACAATACGGGAATACTTAACACTTGTATCCGGTTATGGCTAACAGAATCAGAACAGGCGACCACCGTGGATTCAATAAAGGATGTAGTTCGAAGTTCCGTGTAGGTTGCCGAGTTCGACACACAGCTGAGGAAGGCCGAAATATTGTGGAAATAACAATAAAGATGAAGAAAAACCCTTAATGATAAAAATCATCAAGCTTCGTCTCAGAAATTTAGACAACCAATATAGAACTGCTTATTTGTATTAAAATGGGTTTGGCATTAAATAACCCACAATGGTTGATATGCCATAAAACCCAAACAACTAACCAACATCAAACCTTTTATAACGCTAATTTTTAAGGAAATGAACGTTCAAGCTCGTTAAATATGTCACAGTCCAGAATGTTAACCATTATGCCTTCTTTAAATTATGACAGGCGAATCATTTCCTCTGTCATGATTTGCACGGAAATGAATTGGTTTAACTTTCGAAACAATTCTCACTTAGCATTGCTTTATAGACACTAGTTAATTGGTGTGGGGGTAAATGCATCGTTGAATGACGCTGACGATTTGCGATGATTCTTTTGCAGTTGGAAACTTTCTCTTTATTGCCTCTATCAATTGCTTTTTCTATGGATACAAAGTGGAGGCATTACTTTCGGAATTTATTTTAGCTCTCTCTATAATGTTATCGAGCAAATCATATCTATATTAATATAAGATGACTTTTTATACATTAGTCTATTCGTCTATATGTGATCATCTATGCTATCTATAGTCCAATTGCATCACTACATGGGGGTAAGTCTCCCCATAACCAGTGTCCTGGATATGACATTAAGCCATCTGATGGTGAGGCTCCAGTCTTGAAGCTTTGGGGAATATGGCGTATTCTTTCATTGCAATTAATTCCTACCCCATTACACCCCGGAGTGGTAGCACCTGATATGTTCCTATCTATGAGTCAAAAAGAACTGTTCGACATTTAAACTGTGGGCAAACAAATGACTTATGAATTGTGTGAAATAGAACGTTTTGACCATTTAACTGTGTGTAAACAAATGACTGATGTTTAATTGAAATATAAATGATACATAGCAATACTCGGAACCATTCAACCGCATGCAAACTAACGAGTAATGTTGATAGATTTATTAGTGTTAAATAGCAATACTTGTAACCACTTGAGTGTATGCAAACACATGATTAATAGTAAATATAATTATTCGTGTTAGACAGAAATACTTGAAACCATTTAACTGTTTGCAAAAAAGGAGCTCAAGCTTTGTTAAAAATGATATCTAGAAAATGTGTTTACAATCATATATTTAATATATTTGTATAAAGAGGGTTTTGCATAAAATAACCTGCAATGTTTGATACGCCATAAAACCCGAAACCAACCAAAACAAATCAACATATATAACCAATACTTGCAGAACACAACTTCCACTCAATTGGACATGATTTCAACAGAGATGGAATGTTCAACATCAAAGAAAAAAATACAAACGCTTTGGAAAATATAATGGCAATAATAGAAAGACAAGAAGATAAATAGATTGAACTTCTGCAATGATTGATTCCGAATGACTTTCAAATCAAACTAAACCGTCATAAAAACACTGCTTTGAAATAAAATGATCAGATAAGGACTGATACATAAATAAAACATGTTATATAAATAAAGATATATCATAAATATATTAAGTTGAATATATGACTAAAACAGTTACGGTTAATTAGAAAATACCCCAACCACCCCGAAGAGATATTATGTAGAGCTTATTGCTAGGTGTTTTAAATCGCAGTGATCATAAACAGGTCAGTTGAAAACAATTCAAACATAATTTTCTTTCAGTTAATAGATACAAAGTTCCTTTTCCGTCCCTAGTGTTGAAGCATATCAACATTTATAAAAAGCGGGGTGTCATCGTGGTGTCAGGGTTAAAGCGCTCGACTTTGGATTCATAGTAAGTGAGTTCGAACTTCAGTCGTGCTATTACATTCACTTTCGGACAAATACCATTAGCAAAAGTATGAATCCCCTTATCCTGCCAGCTATGGGTTAAATAGTACTGCTCTTCTCGAAGGAATGATTTGGGATTAAAATAATTCAAGAAGGGTGATATGCCCTTAAGCAAACTTTTAAAAACTATTCTAAAACCATTCATTGAAAATAAATTCTTTGAGTAACTATTCTTTTGACCGTCACTCACTGTCGAAATAATTTATGAAAAATGAATACTTACATAGAAATACTTCTATTAGTCTCATCACTTTTGTTCCTCATGCACACACGCCCACACACACTTATATATATATATATATATATATATATATATATATATATTGTTTATGCAACGGACAGACATTGGACAAACAACCATAATCTTACACTAAAGGTATCTAGCGTCGAACGCTCTGTAAACCTACAATGATATTTAATTCATGGTTGAATAACGATGTCGGCTTCTTTCTTTATAAGTACTTAGTTTTCTAAATACTATTATCAACATTAAGACATAAACATAGACACTATCCTTCTTAACATACTCAACGTGATCAGGAGACTCATTATAAAGAAAAATACATTTCGAGATAAATGTGGAAACATGAACATCTAAGCATAGATTAGATAAGGCATAGCGCCATATATACAGAGTACCAAGTGAAAGCAAAAACTAACACCAAGGTCTTTGGTAATGAGCAAAAACGGTCGAAAGTACTTGGACTGCAACTACATATGTAAAATCTCGTTCGACAACATGAATATACAATTAAAAAGGTAAACACCAAATCCTTGTATATTATATTCATCTAAATATATTTAGAAACAATCTTTTGTCTTAATACTCATTACATATATATATATATATATATATATATATATATTTTTTTTTGGTCCAGTTAAACCGGAGTTGTGAGTAATTCCCTTAGGACAAGAAGTTATTCAAGCATGAATATTTAAACTTTTCCTGGTAAAGAGCTCAATGTACCAATAATACAGAGCAATAAATTCTTTAAGAAAAACCACGACCGGTTTCGTTGTTTTTCTTAAAGAAGTATATATATATATATATATATATATATATATATATATATATATATATATATTACTAATCTAATATCTACCAGTATTCAAAAGAAAACTAAAAACCTTCCGCGAATCCTGCAATGCTACAATTACAAAAGTGCTCAACACAAGTGGAGCCAATTATAAAAGAGTTGGAGTTAGGCTTCCTGATGATCTGATAAGGTGAAACTTTAGTAGAAGATTTCCGACTCGCGATTTAAATTAATTTTATATATATATATATATATATATATATATATATATATATATATATATAAAGATATCTCCATACTAAGTTCACCTACCTCAGAAGCAGAGCATCATCTACTAAATAGAACATCAATGTGTGACTAGTGAAGGCATGGACTGTTATCAATAGGTTTTCGTTCATGTGAAATCCAAACCTATCCGATAAAACAAAGGCAATTTTTTTCCAAGCAGCGGTCATGTCGATTCTACAATATGGATGCACCACATGTGGTCGATGACTAAGCGTATAGAGAAAAAGCTAGACGGCAATTGCACAAGAATGCTAAAAGCTATATTTAACAAATCCGGAAAGCAATATCTTACACAAAAGCAGCTGTACGACCACCTTCTTCTCATCTAAAAAAAAAAAACTTCCAGTTAAGACAAATAAGACGGGCGGGACATTACTAGAGAAGTAAAGGCAAACTCAGAAGTAATGTTCTCTTGTGGACCTCTTCACTCAGACGTAAAGCGATGGATGGTAGAGACGAATGCTGAGTGAGAGTCAGGAAAATCCTCATTCGTAGCAAAACAGATATATATATATATATATATATATATATATATACCGACAGCAATTACACAAGAATGTTTCGAGCAATATTGAACAAGTCCTGGCGGCAACACCCAACTAAGCACCAACTATACGGCCACCTGCCTCCCATCACGAAAATATCCAAGTTAGACGAACCTGACACGCAGGACACTGCTGGAGAAGTAAAGATTAGCTCATAAGTGATGTACTCCTATGGACCCCCTCATATGGCAGAGCAAAAGCAGGACGACCAGCTCGAACATACATACAAAAGCAATGTGAGGATTCGGGATGTAGCCCCGAAGACCTGCCAGAGGCGATGAACGATAGGAAGAAGTGACAAGAGAGCGTCAGTAATATCCGTGCTAGTTGCACGACATGATATATATATATATATATATATATATATATATATATATATCATCTAGTGGGTAGAATGTTCACCAATGGCCTCAGAGACCGAGGTCCAATCCGTGGTCAAGTCATGCCAAAGACTCAAAAAACGGTACTTGATGCCTCCTTGCTTAACACACAGCATTATAATGTAAGTATTAGGGGTAAAGTGGAGGAATCAAGGCAAAGCAGTAGCGTGATTCCTTACTATATATATATATATATATATGTATATAATATTAAACAAGAAGAGAGAAAAGGGCGAATGAGAGGAGGTATTTATAAATCGAAAAGAAAATCATTTGTTCTTTACTTTAATTTCACTCTCTGCAACACCCAGTTGAGTTCTGCCCAAAAGTGAATGTATAAGACAATTTAAAAAAAAAATAATAAAATGAATATCAATGTGATGATTGTTTGTCTAAATACTGTATCAATTCTTGAAACCAACGCAGATAGATTTTGCCCAGTCGGCTGGGGCTGTAGAATACACCGACTGCTTCTCCGCAGAGGGGTAAGACCCCCCACAACGAGTGTCCTGGATATGACACTAAACAATCTGATGGTGAGGTTCCAGCAATGCTGGAGCTTTGGGGAATGCGGAGTACACCTTCATTGCCATTGCTCCTAGGTCCACTCAGGCCCGGAGTGGTAGCACTTGAGAGGGCCCTATCTATGGGTTATATGAGGGCAAATTCTTTTAAATCCCAAAACGGGACTTTATTTTCGCACGTGTGAAGACGGGGCAGACTGGCACTTGATCCCTTGTAGAATAAGTCCCTCGTTCAGAGTTTATCCCCAGGCATATAGGAACTGGCATATTATATGGGTGACTAATTTATGGCTAGACTGACTGCCGCTGGCAAGGGGTTCCAAATTTCACACTATACACACACCCACTAAGGCGGCTAGTCTTCCTCCCTTAGAACTATTGAAGATAAGGACCTCTAGGTTTAGACGTAATAATATTAATTAAAGTAGTCGGCAATTCCGGTTTCTCGCGTGATTTTTAAAGGAGTTAATGGGACAATTTTAAGTGAGCATATCATAAGGCGAATAGAAGCTGAAAAAGAAACATGACGCAACAAATTCGTAGCAAACACTACAAATAACAACTTCAAGCACGTGGGAACATTAAAATATCTCAATCTTTTACTACACATAGATATACACCTTCAACCTGTCAAATATATCATAAATGAATAGTCCATGAACATAAATGTCTTTCTTCTTTTCTTTTCTTTCGTTTTCAGTCTTTCTTCAACTTGAGAGAGAGAGAGAGAGAGAGGGTATATAAAATTGGGCATAAGGAGAAACAGTCCCAAAGTTACTTATCTTATTTAGATAGATTCCTGTGGAGAATCTTTCTTCTTTTGCGGGCTCTTCTTTTACCCGGAGTTCTTGGCTTTAGTTCCGCCCGCCACGAACCCTGTCCAACAACTAACTTTCTCTTTTCCTTTTTTCGCTGACGGGAAGAAGCTGCCACTTCCGTTTTAGGGTCCCAGCCAGTCTTCTTCCTTCCCGTGTCAGGCGACCCGAGTGAGGTCACCAAGTACCAACATCTGTTGGTCTCCACTGTGACCGACATTCTTTCTTAACGGTCATTCTTTGACGGCTTGCTACTGTTAATTCGAACACGAGGATAGTAATAATCTTATTTCTATTGGCTCGGTGGGACACCACGTGACAGTTAAATAGAACTAACACCATTCTTATGCTAAACTAAACTGTTTGAGTAAACTGAATAACTTGAAATAGAAATGTTTTTGACAATTAAACCGTACTTATTCTAAACTGAATTGTTTTAAATAGAACAGATTTACACAAAAATGTATTTGGCGTTAAATTACCTACAAAGGTTGATATGCCATAAAACCCAACAAACCAAACCAAACCAGTAGATAGATTGATGTAACGTCTTGAAATCTTTGGCTCGACCAATTATCATTAACAAATTAAACAACCGAAAAACACATTTTAACCCTCACTTACATACTTATAGTTTATCAATTTTTATCTCATCTATATACATCATGATGTCGCACCGCCAGCATTGATCTTCCAGGCCGTCTCTTACCACCCGTCTCTATCATTCATCATTCCCGATAGAGCTTCAAGGCGACATCATATATCGGCACAGAGCTGTTGCATATAGGTTCCTGTTGGCCGTCCTGCCTTTGCTCATTCATGTGAAGGGGCCCACTGGAATATGTCACTTATGAATTCGTCCCCACTTCTCCTGCAGTGCCCCATGTGTATAGTTCGTCTAACTTGGATAGTTTTCGTGATGGGTAATAAGTGGGGGTACAGCTCTTGCTTTTTGGGGTGCTGCCTCCAGGACTTGTTTAATATTGCTCGCAGTATTCGTGTATAATTGCCTTCAAGCTTTAACTCCACATGTTTAGATAGCGTCCATGCAGTGCATCCATATAGCAGTATCGATACGACTGCTGCTTGGAAAAAACTGCGTCTTATTTTAACAGCCAGATCTTCCATATGACCGATAGCCTATCATCAATATTAAAATATGAAAAAATGCGCAATTCAAAAATTTATCAACTTTTGTCGATTTGTTTTGTTATTGAACGATTTGGAGAAGAAGAAAAACACATTTGAAATATTCTAGCAACAGTCTTTTGAATGGTAAGGTCATTAAATTTTGTTCAATAATCATGCCCTCGTGAACTCCTGTTCCCTAGCGTCCATGAATTTAAACAGTCTTGATTTAAATACTCTCTGATGATAGCCTAAGACCGAAACTGGTCAACGTTATCAAATTTAGAAAATATGTTTAATAACGTTTAAGTTCTTATTCTTTTATTTTGTTTGGTGTTACTTCTCGGATATGTTCATAATTGCACACAATTTCCTTATATATAGGAAGAGGGACTGAAAAATTAATTTGCTTAAGAGGTCATATAGCGACATCATATCTGCTCTTGATGGCTTTTTTGAAAAAAGGAATCCAAGCACTGCAACACAGCTAGTAGAAGTGTGCGGACTGCCAGGGCGGAGGGCTATATCGAAAAGTAAACCCCATTTTTTCCCTTCCCATGTCAGTATTCATTTTTCATATATTTGTATATCCAGATTTAGGCGCTTGATATAAAGTTATATTTAACAAGCTTGTCGTAGAGTGTAGTTGTTAAGTAATTTTTGTATGTGGGTTATTTACTTGTTTAGTTGATCGATTGATTGATTTTAATGGCATGTCTACCCATCTAGGCTTATTTTATACCAAGAGGTTCATGGTTACATTTTGTGTTGTTTCTTGAGATTGTTTTTTGCACACAGACCTATCAAAAACAAATAATTTACAAGTAGAACTATTTGATCCATAATTAAGAGCTTAAAGCTAAGCTGGGTAAAAGAGAATCTTGAAGAAATGGTTAGGGAGAATATTCTATAATCTTCTAAGCCTCTGAATGCAATTTAGTATCCTACCTTAGTTGAAGCGAGAACTATGGGGCACTCATTGTGAACAGAAATCATGAGTAATATTCTGTTACCTTAGCTTGGTAACCCTTACACAAAGCAAAGCACTCCAAAAATTGTGGGTCACGGCGATTTGGCTCCAGACTGCAAGCATAAGAATCGAAATCGAAGTGTAATTGATCGGCTCATCTATTTGGCAAAACATACCTCCATAAACATTGTTATTTACTAAGCTTTCGGGCAAATACCCTTGGGAAAGGTATGGACCCCTCTTATCCTCCCAGTTATGGGTTAAATAGTACCACTACTGTTTTTCTAGAAGAATGGCTTTGGCATTAAATAACCTACAAAGGTTGATATGCCATTAAACAAGGAAACCAAATTAAGCTTTGTTTAGTTTTACAAAAATCAAGAACTATGAAATAATTCTACTAATTCTACGTTAAAAAAACAGTTCGTATATACTTGGTGAGGAAGAAAAGTTATTGATAATTCTGTAAGCGTAGAGATTGAAGATATATTAATAAACATTCGCAAAATTCAAACACAGTAGTTATTTCAGATATCGTACTTTTTGCCTTAATAGTGAAAGCAGCATACTGAGCTGAAGTGTTAATTGTAATACAATTAAGATGAACGTCATAATAGTTAATAATATTAACCAATGAATTTCATAAAACGCCTATGATAATTACGATTGAATTTGTTCAACTTCGCACTGGCTATTTACTTGGCACGACCCATCGTACATCCAGCTCTCAGATTTGATATCAGATCGTGTCTAACATTTACTAAGTGAGAATGAAAGTCTCAAGAGTACAATTATCAGACACTTACAAAACTATTCAAAGCATAAAATACAAAGTAAAATACATCTGAAAACAACACAAACCAATTAACTCAATTCTGATAAAAGAAAGAAACCTTGTGTGACAAAGAAACAAAATATATATATATATATATATGTATATATATATATATATATATATATATATATATATATATATATATTCGTGTGTGTGAGTTCTAGAAAAGCTCAGGTTGAAGTTGGGTTCACTGACAGAGAAAAGAAGAATGGATATTGTAAATCATTCATTTGGATTGGTTGAAACACCTCTGAAAGTTCTCTTTTAACATTGTATGAAGCTGGGTGGACGTACATATTTGGGTATCTTCTACGTCCTATGATACAGACTTTTCATAATCTTGTGTTTAAAAAAGTTCCAAGCAAAAAGTAGCTATATTACCAAACACCGATATCGGTATAAACTCGTCCAGAAATCTACGTATGGGGGAGAAAATCATTATATAATGGTGTGGGCGCATGTGGTGTGATGTGCTTATCTTCATAGGAAATGGACACGTCAACGCACGTTCAAATCCTGGAAGAGGCTCTTTGGTTTGGTTTGGTTTAGTTTCTTTGTTTAATGGCATATAAAACTTCGTGGGTAATTTAATGCCAAAGCCTTTCTTCTAGAAGAACAGTAGTGGTACTATTTAATCCATAGCTAGGAGGATAGCGGGGTTCATACTTTCCTAAGGGTATATGTCTGAAAGTGAACATAGAGGCTCTTTGGATTTCACATCATGCTAATAATATTGGGAAAGGTTTGAAGCCAACCATTCCCTCTATATCTATTGGTAAATAGTAGGGTAGACCTTGTTTCACTTCCTGTTAATGAGGAGGGTTGGTGTATATATATTTCTTCAACTGTGTTAGTTTTTACAACTTTTAAATTTTATAAATCAGAAAGTTATTTTCAGTCTTTTTGTTTGTGTGTGTGAATTTTTTTCCTTTTTTGTATACGTCCATATATATATATATATATATATATATATATATATATATATATATATATATATATATATATATATATATATAGGTAAAAAGGACACACACTCGTGCAATCACAAAAATATATGCTTGCATTCATGCATATTCTGCAGTTTCTTTATGTGTGACTCTATAATCATTTCTGCCAGTTAGGTGCACACATTTAAGTGCAATTATTAATATGCGTGTCAGTACGAGCATGTCTATATTAGCATTCGGGTACAAGTATATATATATATATTTACCAACCCCTTCGCTCGGGCAGGATATAATACAAGGTCCACTTTTTTAAGCGGAGTTTAACAGGTTTGAATTCAGAATTTTCTTTCTCCTATACAACTATATCAAAAACAGTGTGGGGGCCTTGGCGTAGGGTATATGTATGTATTCATGCATGTATTTAGTACCTTAAAATGCATGTGGAGTAGTACCAAAAGGATCATCATCAGCATGTAGTGCTGAGAGCACTGATTTCCTTGATTCTCACTCTCTCACCATTCGTCTCTATCATCCATCGCTTCCGGCAGGTGTTCTAGACTAGATCCTGTGTCCGTAAAAATCTGTTGTAGATAAATTTGAATTGGTCAGCCAACATTTGCACGTCAGTGTAAAGAGGTCTATAGTAAAATGTTGCTTATGAGTTCGTTCTTACTTCTCCAGCAGTGCTCCGCATGTCTTGTTCGTCTTATTTGGATGGTTTTAGGGATTTGGATAATGTGTAACCCGGTAATAAGAGAGACTAAGTATCTTATATCAGGGTTTCTCTTATATCTGGGTTTGGTCTATTTTGTTTAGGTAACACAGGCTCTAATTTGGGACCAGAGAAAATCTCTTTTATACAAAGATTTCTCTTATATCCAGGTCTCTTATTTCCAGGTTACACTATAGGTGGCCGTACAGCTGCCGTTTTGTGGGATGTTGCTTCCAGGATATTTTCAGTATAGTTTGTAGTATTCTTGTGCAATTCCCGTCTATCTTTTTCTCTATACGCTTTGTCAACATCCATGTGGTGTATCCATGTAGTAGAATTGGCACTACCGCTGTTTGGAGAAATTGCATTTTATTTTATCGGAGTAGTCTGACTTCCGTACGATCGATAACATATCGATAGCAGTTCATGCCTTCATTAGTCGCACATTAATGTCATTTTCAGTTAATGAGATGTTGCTTCCGAGGTACGTGAACGTATTTCATTAAAAGGATAGGTAAACAAATTAGGTTGGTATATTTTAATAGATAAATACTGCTATATGGATGCACTACATGGACGCTAACAAAACGGCTGGAGAAGAAACTAGATGGCAATTACACAAGAATGCTGCGTGCAATCCTGAACAAGTCCTGGCAGCAACACCCCACAAGACACCAACTGTACGGCCACCTGCCCCCTATCACGAAAACTATTTAAGTTTGGCGAACCAGACATGCAGGACATTGCTGGAGAAACAGAGATGAACTCATAAGAGATGTACTCTTATGGATCCCCACACATGGCCGCGCAAAAGCAGGACGACCAGCACGAACGTACATTCAGCAGCTATGTGAGGATACAGGTTGTTGTCCTGAAGACCTACCTAGGGCGATGAACGATAGGGAGGAGTGGCGAGAGAGGGTCAGGGATATCCGTGCTGCCAGCACGATATGATGATGATGATGACACAGGAATGAAGCGGTTTTTTTTTAATGTTCGTAATAAACTGAAACCATCCATGCAATTATGGTTATAGTTCAGTAGACAAGGGTATTGATGTATTGTGTTTTGAGGAGGTCCACGTGATATGGTCATTTTTCTTTTCATTGAGTCGAGGCTGTATATATTCAAGAGGATAATCAGAAATTTGACAGAGGAAGAGTACATCGAGAGACCAGTAGTTAAGGGTTGGTCATTAGACACGGATGGTAGCCAGCCCACGTTCGAGTAGTAAGCAATAGGTCGTTAGGCCAAATGGGCTAGAAAACTAACCAGCAATTAAGTCTTCGTCTTCCGTTCTGATCATGATAGTTAGGTTCTTGTCATTTCAATGGAAAAATGAAGCGTCTTAGGCAAAGTGCTTATACCTCGGGATTAATCAAAGAACTAATAAAAATGACAAGAATATTCTCAGTTTTTTTTGGGGGGGGGGTTGGTGGGTGTATGACATAAACAGTATGACTAAAACAGATTGCTGATTAATCTTTAAAAAAACAAAAGCAAGAGGTGGTCTAGTGGGCAAAACTCGTCGAGCTGGGTACCGGTTCTGTCTCATTGACAGCTATGAAGTAGTTGATGATTTATTTTCCTTATTTTTGTAGAATTCTGCCAAAACTACAAAAATTCAAGATGAACTTCTACTTAATTTTTTTTTTTAGAAAGGATAGATAGATCGATTGTTCGATCAGTCGATCGAGATATTAACAGATAGATAGAAATGAACTAAGTAGAATAGACTGATACACACTTATGAACATTGTAGTATAGGTTATTTGTTAACATTTTTGCTACTGACACATGACATTTATGTTATTGAAAGAATATTTAAATTACTTTAAATGGTCCAACCCTATAACCTGAACTCAATTTGTTTGTGCAATGGAGTATAAAATGGCCTTTGACTTTCAACACGTCTAAGACTAAACTTTTATATTTCAATCAACACTGTAACTCTCCTTGTTTTACATCTTTTTTGATGTACAGAACCCGATTAAAAGAAATCGACGTCTTTGAAAAAGTTTTAAATCTTCATTTTCTCTATGTTTAAGTCGAACAACTTTTCTAAGGTGGAGCAAAAAATCAAGACTACCCTGTCAGCGAGGATTTGAATAGACTGATTGTAATCTCTGAAAAGTCGGTAAATCCATCTTTCAAAAAAGGGATGTCCAGGGTAGGAAATAATGCATCTGATCGTGAGGGTCTCGTTTTTGAGATCCGGAGAATGTGACGTTCTCTTTCATTACCATTATTTTCAGGTTCATTCTGGCTTAGAGTAGTAATATCTGTTAGGGTTTCATCTAAGACCCAAATAGATCTATGTAAAAATTATTCGTAGTCAAAAAAAAATTCTTAAGAAACAACTACTCAAAATTTATATATGAACGTAGAACGAACGCTTTTCCCTGACTTCTAGGAATAAGATAAACCTAGAAGAGTTGACTCGCTAACTTACCAATTAACAACCACAACAAAAAAACATAGCGTAATTCTATCGTTCCAGAGAATATCTAAAAATTAATGTTTTACTTTGTCTATAAAAATCCGAGATTCGACCGTTAATGGAAATCTGTTCTTTCTTCTGAGGAAACCGCCCATATAATGTGACAGTTTGTAAAAGGTGCAGACCCAGTTGTGTAGCCTTGTGAGAGAATATTACTTCTGGTTTCAACAGCGCATCACCGGAAGAAGGGTAGTTTTTCCTCATCCATCACTACTTTTATAGTATATGTTCTGATAGGCTCCTCATTTTTATACACTCTTCAGGTAATCCTGTGGTGGTAGGAATAGTGCGTGAGACATTTCGATCTTCAGCCCAATCAAGTAAACACGAGATGGACGATGTTTTGCTTTTGTTTCTTTGTGTAGTAGAATACCAATGTTGGTGGATCATTTAATGCCAATTCATTCCTTGTATCGAACGGAAAGTTTTCTTAGCCCATTCTGCCAAGCAGCCAACAGCGTACAATCCGACGGCCCTTTGTGTCCAACGGCCAAATTTAACTGCAATCGAACTATCACAACTTAGCCCAATTCTTAGATTAATTGATTCCAATTATTCAAGAATTTCCTGTAAGAATTCGTTACTTTGTCACTTTGTTATTGTAATTTAAAGGCCACCTCCCACCACCAAGGACTTAGTTTCATGCTGTGTGACCGATAACTAAATGTCAATCATTAGAACACTCGTAGTAGGTGTGAGAGTCGGTCAGGCACGAGACTAGGGTATTTTGGAAATAGGTTAGTTACCGTGTGAGCAACAGGTAATGACTTAAATTTCTGGGTTTAAGAAAACCATTCACACGTCAATGAGGATGGGCAACGATTTGTAAAACAATAGATATTTTCTTGATTCAACTGAAAATACCTCTTAACATCTTTCTGTGTCTTTTTTAAGACTGTTCAAGATCAAATTCTAACATTGGCAATTATATGAGTAAGGTTTTCTATGACCATGTGTTTGACTTTCCTTTTTCTGATATGAACAACTTCAAATCATCTTCGTTTTTTCATTTTGTCTTAGCCGCATCTCCGCCAATTGTCTTTGAGGCATGGGAAATGCTTCGTTATACCTTTATCTTCGTTTGTCATTTTTTAACACTTTGCCTTTTCTCATTGAGATTTGGTGTATTCAAATGATAGATAGATAGATAACTCTATAGCTATCGGGGTATTGTGCATTGATATTCATTATGTTTGAATTTTTCTATTCTTCTAGGCAAATATCACGAAAGCACCCGTCAAATGCACTATACTGGTTTGGATAGAATGCCAATGCTGGAGACTCTCTTCATGTTGACTCTGCTCAGAGGGAGGTCAAATTAAGGCAGTCATAAAAATAAAATAAAAAAACTCTCATTTATTTGGACAGAGTAGCCCAATGAGAGAGAGAGAGAGAGAGAGAGAGAGAGAGAGAGAGAGCAAACCAAGCAAAGAGACAAGGAGTTAAACATTCCAAAATATAACAGATTGCAAAATAAAATGGAAGCGTTTCTGGTATAATGCTTACCGTCTTCGGAAATGGAAACGGCAACACGGGTTCAAATCCTGGATGAGGCGTTGCTTTTCACATGATACTAATACTAGTTGGAAATGCTGTGAATCCAATTGTCATCCTTCATGATATGGGTAAATAGTAGAACAGACTAAGCGCTTCCACCTTGGTATGGCGACCGCTCTAAGAGAAGGAAAACTTTAAATTCAAACCTGTAAAACCCCACTTTAATTTTTTTATCTTATTCTTCTCGTAAAAATATTAGAGGTTTGATACTCTAAAATATAATACCCCGAGTAAGGCTTGAACGCTCAGCGAGCATAGTGGGATTTTAAAAAATAGAAAAAGTGTGAAAAAAACAAACAAACAAACGATTATAACTACACTCCAGATAAGATTTAATATGCGATATCATATAACAAACATTTTCTATTGTGATAGAGATCGAGCTCAATAGAAAGTATATTTGCAAGCACCAAGCGGAATTATTCAAAGCCATTCATAGAAAAAGACTAAAACTCACTTTGCTCTGTCGGCGCGGGCTGTAGAATAAACCTACAGCATCTCTGAAGAGGGGTAAGACCCCAACAACGGGTGTTCTGATATGACACTAAACAATCTGATGGTAAGATTCCTGTAATGCTGGAGCCTTGGGGAATGAGGTTATTTGTCATTGCCATCGCTCCCTGGTCCACTCTGGCCCGAAGTGGTAGCTGCTAATAGGGTCCTATCTATGTGTCAAATAGAACTAAAATTCGTACTCAACTGAAGTGCTGAAAATAGAAGTGAATTTACATGTAAACTGTGTACTTTTGCTAAACTGAATTGATTGAAATAGAACTGTTTCACTAAACTGAATAGCTTGAAATAGAAATGTTTTTGACAATCAAACCGTGTACTCATGGTAAACTGAATAGTTTGAAAGAGAACTAATTATTTGTATAAAATGGATTTGGTATTAAATAACTTACAAAATTTGATATGTCATTAAACCAACCAACTAAAACTCACTACAAACATTCACAAGAGGGAAAAAACAACTAATATTGTCATACTGCCAATCACGATTATTACAACGATTCGTCCCAAGAGAACATCAATTGTGTGGTTGATCTCTTACATTATAAACATTACTACGACCTTTCTTTGTGTGCCTATTTTAAAGAAAAAATCACTGAATGAAATAAATAGAGCTTAATTTTAATTGCTTCCCCACCAAAAAAAAAAAAAAGAAAAAAAGGAAAAACACACCCCAAAAAAACAGCACCTATTCCGGAATAACTAAAAAAGAATAGGATTATATTTATTTCTCAATGTCTGAGGATTCCCTAAAGAAACAATGCAGACAAACTAAATGCTTAGCACTGATCATGCAGATTTACGCGGGGCTCTGCTTTTAAAATGTTATTGTGTCGAACTTGTCTTTTGCATAGAGTTAAGGCAAATTGTGCATTTACAAAAGTTTGGTTTCTTTGTTTAATGACATATCACCCACCCTGGGTTATTTAATACCAAAGCCATTTTTCTAAAGATCAGTAGTGGAACTATTTAACCCTTAGCGGTGAGAGGATAATGGGGTTCCCACCAATCCCAATAAATTAGTCCGAAAGTGAACGTAATCAAACAACTGGTGCTCGACCTTGTTCACTACGATGTCACGGTTTAGCAAGTTAACATCTACGCCACGGAGACTTCTCTTGACTAAATAAGATAATTAATCTTCAGAATAATTCCTTGTAAGTTGTAATTTTGGCCTTCTCCAGTCCCTCCACACTTACATCAAGCTAGACAAAGATTATATAACATAACATAAAAGTGTGTGTACATCGCGTTGGAGTAAAGGTTAGCAAGAACATTACTTTAAGATTATTACTAGAAGGATCAGTCTGATACTCACTCTTCGACAGTCTATTGGGGCTTTGTGCCAGACCAATTTAACCGGCCCTATTAACTATCAGTCATTTTATTTTAATTGTCATAAAATGGACGAGACACATACCTGATATAGACAAAGTAAATTTCGTTGTTTAACGAGTAAATGTATGTATTGATTGGAAATGTTAAAGTTTAGTCCCTAACGTAACGAGAGAAGAAAGAAATCTTGAGCACTGAATAGAATATACGTATTCATGTCAAACTAAGTAGAAACGTGATCGTTTTTCTATAAACCATTCACACCATCGTAGTTATAGGTGAAGCTAATATCAAGTAAAAATGAATTTAAAATGCAGATTTTCGAGGCCGGCAACGCTCTCAATTTTGGCAAGATTGATGGACCGCTTCATTCTTATTCACATTTCTTATCACAGAGCCATATAATCGTCTAAGCTGATATTAAAAAGATATATAAGTAGAGAGAGAGAGAGAGAGAGATCTTTTAAAAGGGAGTTAGGGAAAGAGAGAGAGAGAGGGGAGAGAGAGAGAGAAAGAGAGATTGATAGAATTATATCAATAGAGACACGAATTTTCAAATATGCAGACACACTGACATATAGATCCTAAGCTATGCTTTTTTCTTGGTACCCAAAGAAAATTGAACCCACTCGCAATGATCTACCAACTTACCTCGGTAAACATAAACCCACGAGAAAGAATATATATATATATATATATATATATATATATATATATATATATAGTTGGTGGATTGAGTAGTTTTGACACATTTCTTTGTTTGGTAATTGATTGTGGAAGTTTGTATTTTTACAACCAATTACATGGCTTTAAAATACTAAGTATTACAATTACCTGTAAACAAATATAAACTCATTTAACCGATCTCAATACCAAGGTTTTATGCACAATTATATGGTTTCAAGTATTCCTATCCCAGACAAATAATTTGAACCGGTTATATAGTTTCAAGTAGTCATATCTAATATTAAGTCTATTAAAATTTCTCTATTTTAACACCTACTAGCAATCAAACAGACACTATCATTCTAAGTCATTGTCGACCTGGGTGTAATGGTAAAGGAAGGGTGGGTAAAAATTTCTCAAAGCTCCAGAAGTAGAACCTCACCACCACATGCAATTTTCTGTCAAACACATATTCATATTTCTTTGAGGAGTTTCATCTCTCCGCAGAGGATGCAGTCGACGTATATTATACCCCACCAGAAGACAGCATGAATGGATCCAGTTGTGCCGAATGAGATAGATAGATAGATAGATAGATAGATAGATAGATAGATAGATAGATAACCTTGGAAAATTATTAAATTAGCACACTTAGAAAATGCTTATTTGTTTGTTGTTAGCAGTAAGTAAACTTATCTTGGATGAGAGGCAAAACTTTTTGGGAATTACTGAACACCCTCAACATTTTTAATAAGCGAATATTGTGTAAAATATTGGAATGATTTTATTTGCGTTCGCATGAAAAAAAAATGTAATTCATTGACAAAAATCAGAATCAATATTCACTACCCATCCTCGAATATTAAGACAGCCAATATACTTTCCTGTATGGATTTTATAAATTTAGAAATATATTTACGAGCAAAGTTGTTTCAAATTCCCCGAATAATGGTAATTAGATTTTCTTTAATGAATGTATACTTCTCATGAACCACAATTAAAAAATTCTATCGCAGATTTCCTTTCGGATTTAGATCATGATTGTTCTCTGGCCATATCATTGATCTATGACAATATTAGTTATCGTTCTGAAAAATATCTATCGATGGAATGAAAAAATCATCTCAGATTTTAATGAACAGATGCTCATTCATTTTTTTAGACAATTATTGCTATGTCCACTGGTCCTTTAAGTCATATTCAAATCTATATCCTGAATGACTTGCGAAATTTAAATGTTTTCTTCGAGTAATCAACTTTATATTTCATTTGAATGCATCAGTCAAAAATTCTAGCATCTTTGAATATTTCTTTCTTTCAATTGTTCATACGACATGAATGTTTCTCTTTAATCCACTTTAATCACATTTTCTTTTGTTTGTGTTTTGGTGTTGGTTTTTGTTTATTGTTTGTCTATGTGAATTCCATTTCATTCAGCCAGTTTTTCACAAATTAGTTTTGGCCCATTTGCTATTCATTTGTATTGTTGTTCATTTCTATTTTCGAAGCATATTGCTTTGACTTTTCTATCCTTACGTTTTAATGTTTTTCATGGTCTTGCTTTTTTTTTTAAATCCATTGTTTCTTTTGACAGTTATTTAGCTAAAGTCACGCTCCTATTCATTTACGAGTGCCCAACCACTTGCTTAGGTCTAAAGAAGCGTCTTTTAAGAGTAGACTGATTCGTATATGTACCTGCTTTTGGAATGCAAATAGCAAGATCGTTCTTCCTATTTCCTTCAATATTGGATTATTCCATAATATTTTCCTTTGCATAGCTTGAAAAAACATATCATTAATTTAAATAGTCTAATCTACTTTGTTTAAGAAATATTCTATGAAGATATATTGTTCAACTATCTAATAACAATGAATTTTCTTGTTTTTATTAGTTTATTTACTGCTAAAACACCGAGATGAACATCTTTTTATGGGTTAATTCAATACTTCTTGCTAGAGACACTAGGTAGACAACCTATTTAAATTTCATCAAATAACTTGCATTGTATATTTTCCCTAACCTTTTAGCAAAATAAAGAAACATTTTATATATGTTTTTATATATTTGTGGATGTATGTGTGTATTTGTTTGTACTTACGTGTATGTGTGTATGTACACATTCTTATTTTCATACTTTATTCTGAGTGTGTTTGCACTGTCATCCTACTCATAGATAGATATCATTAACTAAGCTTAAATAGATACAAAAGTTAGTATTACATTCTGCGAACATTATGTCAATCGAGATAATGATCCACACGCACACACACACACACACACACACACACACACACATATATATATATATATATATATATATATAGAGAGAGAGAGAGAGAGAGAGAGAGAGAAATGTTGTTTAAATTTCATTTGACAGTTTACTTTCTCTATTTTCCTTAACCTTTTGGCAAAATAGAGAGGCAGTTTTGTTGTGTGTTTATGTGTACGTGTACATTTGTGTATATGTTTTTACGTGGGTATGTGAATGCATGTGTTTCTTTGTATTCTTGGAGGTGTTTGTAATGTCATGCTCCAGATTTTCTAGCACTTGGTGGAACCAACCCAAAGGGACCTTCATCAACAATTCGTTTTACTGATTTTGAAAGTAGCCGAAAGTTAAATATTACTATTTTTCAATTTGAAAAGCCACCATACTTCAGGGAATTTTCGTGCCTGGGGCTTAGATGTACGCTTTTTCGTGTTTTTACTATTTTTTCATCAATTTTATAACAACGATTAACCTTTGCAACTTCTCATGGCATTCGTAAATCTTTATCAATACGCCCAGAAGCAAAAAGAGGAAATCATTTTTCTCTTTTTGCTATCTTTAACTCGTTCTTCTTAACCACGAAGCATACATACACAATTGTATTTATATTACATCAGAGAGATATAAACAAACAATCATCTTGAATTTTTATTTAGACATTAAAATCTTGACGACAGCAATCAAATGTAGCTCTTCCATGCGCTTCAATAATGGCGGCTACGTGATATAAAAAAAGAATACCAAGTGATAGAGTCATGTGAGTATTTCCATCCTGGTAAGTTCCATGTTTGTTTACAACTGAATTCTGTTAAGTGTGGACTGCTACGTATCCGGTATAATACCATTGGCATAATTTCTGAAATTAGTACACTTAAAGGATATTCATCTGATCTTTGTTTTAAGTTGTAAATAAACTAAAGACAGATAAAACTCAAAACATTGCTTTATTTGAGAGCTGAATATTCTCGTTTTATAAAACACTCCTTAAATAAATAGATTATATTATTCAAATTAAAGGTATAGTTATTTCCTAAGACTTACAGAGGAAAATATAGTATAGCCTATTATTGAGGAAAATGTTTTGGAATTCATTGAGAAAAAATATTTAGTAGCTCTTTACCGAGCTTTTATCACAACTCCTATTCATTTATGCATGGGTTTCACTAATCTAATGTAATATTTTTTATCAAAGTATTTCCAGCTCATCTGAATGGCTGTTAATACATTTTTGGTTGATTATAACTTCTTGTTGATCATTGTTTAAATCTTCTACTAAAACTTTAATCTGACTTTTGATCTGAACCATTAGTTCCTAAATATATTCTTACCAGATTTTTAACCAATAAGAAGATGAAAACTATCAAACAATCTTCGTTGAAACTTCCAGAGTTTCTTTTTTAAACTTAGAATCGAAAACTTGCCTTCCTATTTAGCTGAAGTTGTTGAAAATGAAGGTTGTTCCATTTTCTTTGATACTATTGGAATGGATTTCAGTTACATTTATTTTTATATGCCCCCTGTTAAAACATAACTACTTTTTGAACACTGTCATTTCTATTTCATCTTATTTTTATTTGAGGTGCTGTAATTTCGTCTTTTGTGATATGCAGCACATCACCTTTGCTTAACATAATTCGTAATTAGTGTTTTAAGTTAGAAGCAGTTTTTACTCTAATTTCAAAATGGCCTGAGGAAACACTATCAGAAATAAAATCAGCACTCATTTTTAAAGTTCATTTCTTCCGTTGGCATTTAGATTATTGCAATGCTGACTTCAAAAGAGAATACTACAAACGTTATATGAGGATTCATGGTACCCTTCAACGGTATGATAATCTCACAAAATATCTACAGTTTCTAGGATTTTACAACATTTTCTCGCTGTACTACAGTAAATATTATTGTTTATTTGATTCAAAATAAGCAGCAGTAATTGTCATTCATTCTGGCGCTAAACAGTCTATCTCAGTGTATTTCAATATTTTTTGGCAATGGATTTATCTAGTAGAATTATTAGTTATAATATACTATTTAAATACAATTAGGAATATATTTATGTTGGACATCAAGTATGTCTTTTTTTCAGTCAGAAACAGTAGTATTCTTTCTTTCTTTTTTCTTTCTTTCTTTCTTTTTTTCTTTCTTTTTTAATGGCATATAAACTTCGTAGAAAACTGGTAATGGTACAAATTAACCGATAGCTGGTAGGGGATAATTGGATTCATAACCTTTTCAGGGGTTTTAATCCGAAATTGAACGCAATAGAGTGGCTGGAGTTCGAACACACATACAACAGTATTGCAGTCCAGCACATTAGCCATCGAAACTTATACTTCTCCCGTATTAGTTTCTGAACATTGAAAAACATTTTCTGTCTGATTTTCAATGCATTTCCATAGAAAACTAATTTCCAGCCAATTTATATAATTATCTCTATACTCTTTGCAAAAGTAACAAGTAATACTGTTACATTATGCATATATATATATACCATATTCAGTCCATAAACATTACCTTCGTTCTTGGCCAATAACAATTCTTTTCCCGTTGATTTTCATTGATATACATAATAGATTACGTTTTGAAACTAATTCTAAAATAATTTTGGTTGAAAATTGCAGAATCCATTGATTAGTGATCCTTATTTTTTCTTTAGAAAAAGAAAAAATATCTTTGTTTAAGTAAAACTAAGTAACTAAAGTGATCAGAGGAGTATCGGTGAAGACAGTGGGCAGTGAAAAATTATGTTTAGTTCTAATGCTACCTCAGCTAAAATACAAGTGTAATGGTTTTACTATTTTCCCTGTATCGCTAGAATTTACAATGCCACAACCTTTCAGAACAATGATTCCTAATATTAATCATATCGTGTCTGCATTCGCACTCACTCTGATAATTATTGTTTCTCATGGGAAATAACTATAAAAAGCTAATTGTTGGGTAATATATCAGCTTTTCAGAAATTATCATTAACATTCTTTAACGTGGAGAATAAAGCAATTCCCAAAACAATTTGTAAACTAATATAGATATGTTTTATGTGTCTCATATTAATTGGGGCTATTGTGAGGGAATAAGAGGCAGCAAGTCCGCTAGCCTTACCGCATGTTTCTTATTATTTTAAGAGACTCCAGTACTATTATAGTAAAGATTGTCTCAATACTTAAATATATTCCAAGTTATCCCTTCAAAATTCTAATGCTTTGATTTGGTGGAACATAGCCATACATGAATACGTGAAACGTACATACAATGTTCATAACTCGTATACATAGAATATAGGAATCCCGAAACACGAAAAACACGTAACCACTTCTTAGTTCTGGTACGAAACCTTTTATTACCTTTGAGTTAAAGGTTTCGACATAAGGAAGAGAGATGCACAATCTTGCTATGATCCTATTTACCAACCCCTCCGCTCGGGCAGGATATGATACAAGGTCAATTTTTAAGCGAAGTTTAACAGGTTTGAATTCAGAGTTTTCCTTCTCCTAGACTAGATGCCTCACCAAGGCTGAAGAACCCAGTCTGTCCTACTATTTACCCATAGCTGGAGGGAGAATAATTGGATTCATACCTTTCCCAAGGGCATTAGTGCTATGTGAAATGCAATCAGTCAGGTCCAGGATTTGAACTCATGTCGCCGTGTCCACATCCTGCGACGATAACCATTACACCACGGGCACCTCCCTTTCTATGATGACTTTTCCATCTGCCCCCCCCATTACGTGCGGCGCTCGTAGCGCACAAATTCGTCTGGCCTCAGCGAGCCCTGAAAGTTGACCCTTTCCGTTCGGACTCTAGTTCTCAACTTCTGACTTTTCAAATTTCCCAAAATCCTCCGCGCACGCATCCGGTGCATGGCGTCATTCACATCCCTGGTCACATCATCTCTCTGGGATTTTTATTTTGACATCTGTGAACGACACATCATCCGTGCACGCGCATCGGCACCTGTGCTCAAGTTTGCACCTAACTAACCCATGTGCTGAGCCGAAAGGTTCTCAGCATAAATAAACCCAAAGGCAAGATATATAAAACGAAACCCCTCGGCCATTATCTTACAATGGTTCCAAATGAGGGACAAGTGTGACAATCAGGTTTCAAAGTTTCACCAGATCACTGCCTAGGTCTTAGTATTTCCCCACGTCTTTTATTTAATTATGTCTTCATCCTGTGGTCAATGATGAAGTTGAATCTATGATCGAACAAATTTCATTTTCCTTTATCTGATCTGGTTTTCTTATATCGGTGAATTAGTCGGCCAGATGTTGAAAATCGCTTTCTTTTTCTAATAAGAGAGTCTTCAATGTTCTCGTACGTTATTCCTCTTTAGATACCTTTTTAACAATTTTCAATGTACGAGCGTTCATATGAAACTTTATTAAATCATCATTATCAACATTATCAAGACATGCCGGCTGCACGGATTCCTTTGACTCTTTATTGCAATCAATCCCTATCGGCCATCGCACCTGGTAAGTCTTCTAGACGGCTCTCAGTGATCGCATAATGCTGGTCAGCCAACACCAGCGTGTCTATGTGTCAGAATATATAGGCGAAGATTGTTTATGTGTTCATCATTTCCTATTCAGCAATGCTCGGTGCACGTTTTCTTTGAATGGTTTGCCAAATCATAGGTAAGTGGCTAGAAAACTGCTGTTTTTTGGGTGCTACTTCTAAGATTTGTTCGAAGCAACTCACAGCGTTATTGTGCAGTTTGCTAGAGGTCAGGTCGTGTAACCCTGTTGTAGTACTGCCTCAGCTACATCTAAGATGGTGTCCCATTTTATTTCATCGGAGAAATCAAATTACTATATAGTAGAGAAGCTATTAAAAGTAGTACATGCTTAACCAATTCCTGCCCAGTCAGTTAGAGCCGTAGAATACACCGAATTCATCTCGCCATCATATTGTTAAGTGTCATATCCGAGTGTCTCGGATATGGCACTTAACAATATGATGGCGAGGCTCTAGTATTACAATATATTTGAGGAAATACCCACCCCTTCATTGCTATTACTCCCAGGTCCATACTGACACCGAGTGGTAGCGCTAGAGAAGAATCCTATCAATGGGCCAAATAGAACTGTTTGACATTTAAACTGAGCGTAAAAAAGATTCATGCTAAAGTGAATGATTTGGAATAGAACTGATTGATCATCCAAGTATGTGTAAAAAGACTGACTAATATTTAATCAAATTTTTGATGATTCATAGCAATAGTTGGAGCCATTTATCTTTGTCAACTTATACTTAATTAAACTGTTAGAAATAATCTTGGTTTGGTTGGTTTCTTTGTTTAATGGCATATCAAACTTTGTAGGTTATTAAATGCCAAAGCCATTCTCCTAGAAGAACAGTAGTGGTACTATTTAACCCATTGCTGGGAGGATAAGAGGTTCATATCTTTCCGAAGGTTATTTGCCAGAAAGTGAACGTAATAGCGCGACTGGAGTACGAACTCGCTTTCTATGATTCCGCAGTCCAACGCTTTAACCATTACACCACGAGGACACCTTCCCGGAAATAATCTTTGACCATTGAAGTGTGTGTAAACAAATAGAATGAATAAGTTTGAAAGTTTCATCATCATCATCATATCGTGCTGGTAGCACGGATATCCCTGACCCTCTCTCGCCACTCACCCTATCGTTCATCGCCCTAGGTAGGTCTTCAGGACAACATCCTCTATCCTCACATAGCTGCTGAATGTACGTTCGAGCTGGTCGCCCTGCTTTTGTGCGGCCATGTGTGGGGATCCATAAGAGTACATCTCTTATGAGTTCATCTCTGCTTCTCCAGCAGTGTCCTGCATGTCTGGTTCGTCTAACTTGAATAGTTTTCGTGTCTTGTGGGGTGTTGCTGCCAGGACTTGTTCAGGATTGCACGCAGAATTCTTGTGTAATTGCCATCCAGTTTCTTCTCCAGCAGTTTTGTTAGCGTCCATGTAGTGTATCCATATAGCAGTATTGATGTGACCACTGCCTGGAAGAAACTGCGTTTCATTTTATCGGTTAGGTCTGATTTCCATATAATCGATAGCCTATTGATAGCTGTCCATGCTTTCGTTAGCCTCGTTTCGATGTCCTTTTCGGTTGATTCGACGCTGCTTCCTAGGTACGTGAATTTGTCTACTAGTTTAAGTGGGGTTCCTTCTAGAGTGGAGATGTCCCCCGTTTGGTTATAGCACATATATTCCGTTTTGTGTGCATTAACATAGAGGCCTATGCTTGCTGCTGCTCGTTCCAAATGATGCAGAAGTGTTTCGGCTTGGTCAGGTGTATTTGCCAGTATCGCTATGTCATCGGCGTAGTCGGCGTCGGTAATTGTTGTTGCGGGGTATCTTCTGCTTCTTTTCTTCGTCAGTTCGAAGCCATTCTCTTTGATTTTGTCGATCGATGTTCTAAGTACGTAGTCTAGACAAATGATAAAGAGGTACGGGGCCAGCGTGTCCCCTTGTAGTACTCCTGCTACAATGTCAAAGTATTCTGTGTCTCCATCCGGTGATCGTATTTTTACTTTAGTGTTTCTATAGAGAATCATTATTGCCGCTACGGTTTCTTTAGGTATGCCGTACGCTAGTAGGATTTGTTCCATCTTTCCTCTGTGAATGGAGTCGAAAGCCTTGGTAAAGTCGACAAATATTAATGTCGCTTGTAGGTTCTTTGTCCGTACACCTTCAAGGATTCTGCAGATGGTTAATATTTGTCAGGTCGTGGATCTATTTCTTCGGAAGCCATTTTGGTTTTTTCTAAGTATGTTGTCGATTTTGGGTTCTATTCGGTTTCGTAGTAGGGCATTGTAGATTTTGGTAGCTATGGATGTAAGTGTTATGCCTCGGTAGTTTTTGGCTAATCCAAGGTCCCCCTTTTTAGGGAAGGGGAGTATGCATCCCTTCATCCATCTATCTATCGGATTTTGATTGTATACTGCGTTGCAGTGTCGGAGCAGTATGTCGTCGAATTGTCTGGTCTTCCATACTTCCGGGGGAATCTCGTCCAGCCCTGCAGCTTTCCTATTTTTAATTTTTCTGAGAACCGAGTCGAGTTCTTCTTGTGTGAACGGTCCTAGTTTAATGTCTAATTGTTTGCTAATTATTCTGGTGATTGGTTCATGCGTTATTTTTGGTGGGTTTCCAAGTAAGTTTTCGAAGTGCTGTTTCCACAGTTTTATTCTTTCTTGTTAGTTTGCTGCTTTACGTTTTGCTTTGGCTGTGTTCTTTCTTCTGCTCACTTCGTTTATTGTTTGCCAGGCTATTCTAGATTGTCTATCTTCCACCGAGTCTCTAATCTTATCTATCTGATTTTGAATGTATTCTGTCTGTTCCTTTATATATATGCCTGCTAATTGATATTGTGCCGTTTTTAGTTTTAAGGCATTTGTGTTTGTTGGGTTTTTTCGATAGTTTTTGGAGGCTGTTTTCACTAGTGCACGTTTTTCTCTCACCGCTAAAGTTTCCCATGGGACTCTATATTTAGTTTTAATTTTTGTTGGAATGTATTTTGCTGCTGGCTCGAGGTGTGCATTGACGAAATGTTCATATTCGTCGTTTGGTGTAATTTTTTCCGTCTTTTCTTGTAGTGTTTCGAAACAGATTGAAAGTTTAATTGATGTTAAATAGTTATATTTGAAACTCTTTACTGAGTTCATAAATTTAATTATTGGTTTTCCATAGCAATACTTGGAACAATTACATAGTATGCAAATGAATAAATTATGTCAAATAGCAATATTTGTAACCACTTCACTGTGTGCCAACAAATGATTAATATTGAATAGAATTACAAGAATCAGACTGCAATAATTGAGACCATTTTACTGCGTAGAAACAATAGCATGTCAAGTGCGCAAAAAAATTATTTTGCGTTTAAAAATGAAATTACCTACCGACAATTCACTAACAAATCTTTGTTATATCCCAAAAATGACGGATGTTAACCTTTTATTGTGACATGGCAATACTGGAAACCATTTAACTTTCTACAAAGAAATGATTAAAGACTTGTTTGATAGAAACCATTCAAACCATTAAATTGCGTGCAAATAAAATGATCTTAGGCTCCTTCAAAAAGGCCATTTACAAACTATGCTTAGAGAAACATTTCTTTAATATATGTGTATAAAAAGGATTTGGCATTAAAAAAACCTACACTGGTTGATATGCCATAAAACACAAACCACTAAACTAAACTTTACCAATTTGTACGGTGACATCTGTTTCAATAGATGAAGTATTAATATATGGACTGGTCTACTACTTCCTGCGATACCTTTCCCGCTAAAAGTAGTTATAATTTAAAAGTCAATTTTGTTACTCTGTATATGAGCATCAGTCCATGTATAGAAATCACAAAAATAAATAAATAGATAAAGAAACAAAAAAAAAAGAAAACGATTTCTGTGACAGCATTGGTAAAACATTATGTCATTTGGTATTATTGCACTTAACTCTTTTCATTAAACAACAGCATACCTCTCCCTATAAGTTCCCTATCATTTGTATGCAACAATAGGTAAGTCTGAGTGAGAAGCTGGATCAGTTTGTAATGTTCAGTTGTATTGATTTCCTTATTAAAATTCTGTGGGCATTTGTCTCCAACATTAAATACTATTTGTTCGTCTAGTTTAATGGTTAACGAGCTATGATAGTATGCAGTTGTTTGTATGTTCGATTATTATTGGGTGTCACATAATTTTGGCCTTTTACCAAACTAAGAAAAGTTTAGTAAAATGGTCATAATGCGCTAAAACAACACAAATAAAAAAATCTAATTCAAAGCCAAACATTACTTACATCAAGCCTGCATCGATTATAGACTTCTACAGAGTGAAAGAAGACGATCAGAATAAATGTGGTTGGTTGGTTGGTTGGTTGATTGGTTTTGCGCCCCATAAAACTTTCTTGGGTAATTAAATGGTGAGGGCAGTCTTTTTCGAGCTATTATAAAGTTTCAAGTATATGACTTTCAGTCATTAATGATTTTAGAAAAATTATAGATTGAAAAAAATATAGGTTCTTGTACGTATTCTTTATAAAGAATATTTTGCATATGGCCGAATGTATTACTCTCAAATTCAAAAACTATCAAGCAAATTTATGGATTCAATTAAATATACATACATAGATATACTACTACTACTACTACTACTACTACTACTACTAATAATAATAATAATAATAATAATAACAGCAGAAGAAGCATGTTTACTGCGACTAAAAGCAACACAAACAACACTAGGATCAACAGAACAAAAATTACTAGAAAACAAACATAGGAATAAAATAAGTTATATGGTTATTTTAAGCAACAAATAAGCGAAATTTCAAGCAAGAAAACTTGGATGGCCTATGAAAGGGAAATCTTAAGAGTGTAACTGAATCTATGCAAATAGCAAAACAAAACATAACAAAAAACACAATAAGGAACAACTATGTCAAAGCGAAATTATATAAGACGCAAAATAATAACAGATGTAGATTATATGGAGAGGAAACTATCAATCACATAATTAGTAAATGCAGCAAATTAGCGCAAAATAGTCTAAAAGTAGACAAAACTGAGTGGGGAATGTTATCACTGGGAACTGTGCAATAAGTTTAAATTTGATCATACGAACAACTGATATATGCACAACCAAGAATCCGCCCTGGAGAATGAGACGCTCAAACTTCTCTGGGATTTTGAGATACAAACAGATCCTCTAATCTTGGGCAGACGACAAAACCTTGTGAGAGCCAAGAGAGAGAGAGAGAGAGAGAGAGAGAGAGAGAGAGAGAGAGAGAGAGAGAGAGAGAGAGAGAGAGAGAGAGAGAGAGAGTGAGTGTGTGTGAGAGAGAGAGAGAGAGAGTACCTGTCGAAAAGCTGACTCTACCGTCTCGGAAGACCACAGAATAAAACTGAAAGAGAGTGGAAAGAGAATGAAAAAAAGAGATAAGGACCTAGACCTTGCTAGAGAACTAAAAGAATTATGGAACATGAAATTGACGGTGAGACTACCTGTAATTTGTGTGCTCAATGCAGACACCAAAGGATTGGAAAACTTATTGGGGCTAAGAGGAGAAGTAGATACCATACAAACTTCAGCATTAAGATCTGCCAGAATACTGAGAAGAGTCCTGGAGATTCGAGGAGACTTGCTATCATAAAAACTCTAGTGGAAGACCATAAACTAATACTAATGTTAAAAGAGTAAAATAATAATAATAATAATAATAATAATAATAATAATTATAATAATTGAAAATTGGTTATATGTGAGGAAATAGTAAGTGTACGTTCAATGGAGACAAAGATGGAATAATAATAATAGTTGTATTTCCGAAGTTTTATCAGTTTATGGATTCCTATCTTAATAATTTTCAAATTCTCATCCTTTTCACTCTGATCAACTTGAAAAATATAAATTTCCCTTCGAGATAATATCCTAAAATGTACTTGCACTGAGGGTTAGTATGGATCTGGGAGGAATGGCAACGAAGAAGAGTCCCTATACAATCGATGTATCCAGAACTAGAGCCTCATAAGCGAACTCAGTTTATGATACAGTCGTAATTATTAGGAGTAAAATAGACATGGCAGAAAATTACCATTACTTTAAAAGAATACTTTCAGCAAACAGCTGATTTAAATTCTAAAAAAAATGAAAACCACCAGGACCTTGCCAAAGAACTAAAAAATATGAAACTTAAAGGAGACTGATATAAATCACAGTTAGAGCCCTTGGAACCATACCGAAGATACTTGGAAAAAAAACTTATGTTACGTGAGAGCCAAGGAAGAGTTGAGATTGTCCACACAACAGTACCGATGAGATCGGCAAAAATAATGAGGAGAGTACTTGGTTACTGGTTGTGGGAATAACCCGTACAGGAATGATGACGATGTTGATGTTACTTTTTCAGTTAACAATATCATCATCCTTATTGAGAACAAATGCTCAAGGAAACAAAGAACAAGAAAATGATAGATCTCCCATTTACATCTTTTCAATGCACCTTCTAGGTTGAAGTGGTCAAAGAAACACTATATATATATATATATATATAGAGAGAGAGAGAGAGAGAGAGAGAAAGAAAGAGGTGGGTGTAAGTGTGTTTGTTTGTGAACGTGTGTGTGCGTGTGTGTGTGTGTGTGTGTGTGTGTGTGTGTAGGCATGGTATTTGAATTTGTGATTTTTTTATAAAGCATAACGGCAAATAACTCCTATAGAGCGAACATTCAGTATCTACACATGACAGTTACTTTTTCTTTACGTAAGTCACAATGTCATTATCTAACACAATACCATCAACAACAATCAAAACAATAAAAAAGAAACAAATAATAATGGTCGAAAACACTTTCTTATTTCTTTTCGGTTGACGTCAAATTTACGCAGCAACTG
>OY757907.1:31645221-31662721 GCA_963585895.1 Sepioteuthis lessoniana | reverse complement strand
CTTTGATACGGCTTTAAACAAAGAAACCGAATAACAAGACTACCATTCCGTCCGGGTCAGAATGAACTCGCTAGTAATGGCAATAAAGAGCTATTATTTCAAACTTCCAGATACCATGAAGTGGAACCTTACTATCAGATCCAGTTTAGTGTCATACTTAAGACACGTCTTATTGGGGTGGAGTCTTACCTTTCTGTATGTGATACACTTAGCCTATAAAAAGCCTCACCAACGAATAGAATATCGTATTCGTAAGAAAATTAGGCTAAATTATTTCTGGCAAATGTCTGAAAGGGAACCTCCGGACAAAGTTTTCTGCAACAATAATTTCACTAAATATTATTGATGATAAAAGAAAAAATAAAAAGTAAATAAATTATAATAATGTTTATTTTCTGGCATTTTTAATCCTATCGTCTATCATCATTTATTGTCTGTTAAATTTGATGCAAGTTTTTTCCCACCTTTTTTATCATTCTGCACTCATTGTTCATCATCCCCATTTACTTTTCAGTCTTTTCTCTCTATTGTGTCTTCTTATGATAAAGCACAATCTTTAAGCCATTAAAGTCTTTACCTCTTTTTTAATCAGCTAATGTCCGTCTCTTTCTTCTCGACAGTCTCCTCGGATATCCTTTATCGTCTACACTATTTTTATTCCATGTTCTGTTTGCATGATTCTATTAGTTTTAATCCTTTTTGTTGTTACGTATGGCTCACAACTTTATAATTCACTGTCTGTCTATCTGTTTGTCTGTTTGTCTCTGTCTCTGTCTCTCTCTAATTTTCTCTTGTTTTGTCGACTGTTTATGATTCAATGAAGATCGTCCTTTTTTATCTTTGTTTTTTCAATCGAAAGACGCCATGAAGACGACAAAAGTTTAAAAGCATTCAGAGAGAACAAATCATTGACTGTTCTTTTTTTTTTAAGAAAAAGATGAAAACAACTGTTCGGAGAAATAGGAACTTGCTTGAGGCTCGCATCCCACTTGTGAGGATGTCGGACCGACAGACACGCGGGCGCTTAGGAAGAAGTTGGTTGTGGTAGGTAGTCAGGATTGAAGAAATAACTTATAGGGAAGGAAATAAAAAAAAACGATAAAAACAAAAAAAAGAAAAGGAAAATAGTAAAAATAACTCAAATGAGTTAAAGAAAGGGAAAAAAAACGGAAAAAGTGATTAGAAAAGAAAAATAGTGGGAACAATAAACAAGAAGGATTGAAAGAAATACAGACAGAGACTGACTGAAACAAAATGAAAGAAAGAGAGGAGAAAGGGAAATCGTATTGAAAAAGAAATTTTAAAAAACGAGGATTTAGAAAATTTGCTCTCAAAAAAAAGATATTGTGAGACAGAAAGAAACGTAATGAGCTAAGGATAACACACACACACACACACACACACATATATATATATATATATATATATATATATATAAAAGAGAAATATTGAATGCAAGAACAAGGACGAATTTTTTAAAAATCAGCATAAAACGACAAGAAAGAATTAGCACACAGAGAACGGAATCAGGAAAAAGAAAAAATTTAGAAAATATCGATTTAAAAAGTAGGAAAAGAAGAATTAAACTGAACACTTAAAAAAGTTTAAATTGATACAAACGAAAAGAAAAAATGAAATACAAAAGAAAAATATTCAGGGTTTAAAGCAAATAAAATTAACTGTGTTGCATTGTAGTGTATTACCACTAGAGTGAGTTCAGTACTTAATTCCTGCATTTGTGGCCTTCCTTTGCCATAAACCTTTTTCAGATAATTACTACTGAAACAACCTTCAATACTTTTGAAAAAGTAATTAATCCATTCTCCTTACTTAGGCAATGAACAAATAATAAGTGAGATTGAGTTGTTTAGCTTTACTCAAGTAACCTGTCTGGAAGAAGGAAAACTCTGAATTCAAACTAGCGGTACTCCACTTAGAAACATTTCCTCGGTGAGGAGGGATTATTCGAGAATATTTATGTATTTACCTAAACCCTAGAGGGCCCAGTGAGCTAGGGCTGTCGAAAACACCGACTGCATCTTTGCAGAGCTGTAAGACCCTACCACCTGGATATGACACTAACCAATTTGATGGTCAATAACCTGTAATGACTGAGCTTTGGGGAATACTAAAGACCCATTTATTGCCATCGCTCCCAAGTTCACTCGGATTCGGACTGATAGTACCTGATAAGGTCCTTTTAATGGGCCAAATAGAAGTAAACTGTATATTTACACTAAACTGAATCGTTAAAAGTAAAACTGTTTTTTCATAAAACAAAAATACTGTACAGAGCTAAAATGAATTGCTTGAAATTGAAATGATTTTGTCATTTAAACTGCGTACTAATGCTAAACTGAATTGTTTGAAATAGAACTGTTTATATGTATAAAAATGGATTCGGTTTTAAATTGGATTGCGAGACAATGTCAGGTTTTAAGCTGAATTTAGTAGTTTTGAATTCAAACTTTTCTTCTTCTAGAGCAGTTGCCATAGCAAAGTTAAAAAAACTAGTCTGCTCTACAATGAACCCATTGTTAGAGGAAGAAGAGATGGAAGAATAACTTTCCCTAGTTTATTAAAGCTTTGTGAAACGCAAGCAGCCTCGTCTAGGTTTGAACATATTCACGTCAATTAATGTGCCATGATTAGTTAATCTGGAATATGTCAAATGTTTCAAAACGTTCAAACGTAAGTGCAACGTAGTTAGATGTACAGATCACGAGGAAGGGCTTCATACTTAAGCGTGTCAGAAAAGTCTAATCTCTGGTCAACAACGTGGTTGAAATAGAGATATGTACAAGACTGTTAATCGATAATATAGTTGCTTTGATCAATCAATCAAGAAACGCCGGCGCCGCTACAGATCAAAATCTGATAAAACTAACGCTTATATAAAAACATTTTTTGAATTGTCTATATATATATATATATATATATATATATATATATATATATATATATATATATATCTTTCTCTCTCTCTCTTTCTCTCTCTCTCTCTCTCTCTCTATATATATATATATATATATATATATACATGCACACAGAGACACCCACACTGGCACACAGAGACACACACAAACACACAGAGACACACACGAACACACACACACACACACACACACACACACACACACACACACACACACACACACACACACACACGGATATATATATATATATATGCATTTATATATATATATATATATATATATATATACTATTGTTTATAATTATTTGAACAATATATATATATATATAAATATATGTATATACTATTGTTCATAAGTATTTGAACAAACCTTAAATTTTCCTCAAGAGTGAGAATTTACGCAGGAGCAGCTACATTTCTTTGCAATCAACAAAATAAGGTATACAACTATTTCTATGGTTCTGAATGAATTATGTATATATATATATATATATATATATATATATTAGAGTTCGAGATAGGGGCTATATATTGTTTTGTTTGCGTTTTTTCTTTTCTTCCCTCACACTATTGTTACACACATCACGCACTCTGTTGCAAAATAGTATGAAAGCAAATAACCGTACACCATAGTGATATTCATATGAAAATCATAAAGGCAATCATACGTGAAAGCGTTATTAGCAGTATTTGACATTGTGACTCTTCTAATATGTTACATTGTTAATCAGCTCTGTTTAAGGAGTACATTGAGCCCTTTAAAATACATTTGTGAAAACATTTGCTCACAAAGTTTATGTAAATATCAACGATGATCAATCAGTAAATAAAGTGAAATTTGCCTCAGGAGTTTGTAGTGGGAAGCATTGTTCGACGTTGCACCATTCTTAAAAAAATCCATAGTGATGGTTCTTTTTCTGTTTCAGAAAACTTTCAACTTGGCCTTTTTTTTTTTACTAACTGCTGTTCCCAGAACTTTTCATTTACCAGAGAGTCAATGTGTTTCTTCTACATTGACTATGTTTTCGATTCATGCTCGTAGTGACAAAATCATATTTAGTCCATTTGTGAATACGTTTTAATGAACCATATTTCTCGGTACACTTCACACTCTTCTGCAAACTTCACGTGATTTACATTTATCTGATACCAAAAAAAAAAAAAAAAAAAGAAATAGAATACTGATTTGCCTCCATTATGAATAGTCATCAAACAAATATTTTAGCGAGATGAAGATATTTTTTGCTATAAACCAATTTCAAATAATGCAGTGTTTACATTTATGAAGAAAATTTTGATCCAAAAATGGGACCCTAAAAAGTACTATTACTATAGGTCAGAGTGGACTCGAGAATAATGGAACTGTAAAGGCACTTCTCCTTTTCGAGAAATTCAGAATTGGAGTCTCACTATAAGGACCCCACCCCGTATATATATATATATATATATATATATATATATATATATATATATATATATATATATATATATTTTCATCCAAATATAGACAGTTCGGTTGCATCCCAACTCATTATTGTGGCTATAAATGCTACAAGCTTCAAACTGGGATCGAAACTGACTTTACCCCACTCAGATATGTTAATGCTCAGCCATCAACAACCTCCAGCGTAAGCGAAGGGATCTAACTTATATTTGTTATTTTTCTTTTGTTTACATACACAATTAAATGGGCAAAATATTAAATTAGTTTGATGCTGTTCTTTCACAATTAGTCTTACTGTTAGAATTAAATTTTTGGTAGTTTTCTTTCGTATGCTCCACAAAACATCATTAGAATCGAACATGAAAATGATTAAGGAAACTCCCATGCTGTGTGAAATGCTCAAACAAATAAGTTCAATTAGACCCGTCTCCTAATTAAAAAAATCTGTCAAATTCCTCATCCTCCTGAAATATAAGGAAATAAAGAATGGATCGTGTCCTTATCGACCATCATATAATCAGTACTTTCTACTAAGTGATCTTCATAAATCCTAAAGAATGCTCTGGTTAAATATTTGAAGGAATCTAAAAATTAGTCTGATCCTCCGTATGGAGCTAGGGTTTTTTTTTTTATAAAAAAAAAAGAAAAAATTATTAAATTATCCCGAGAATTATCTCTTAAACGCAGAAAAGTCAACCTCATGCATTTTTTACCGGATAACCAAATAATACAATAACTTAAATTTTTGAACGCAAGAACCAATATTGTCGGCGAACTTTATTGGAAATTAATCTTTAAAAAATGTTTTGTCATTTATGAAATTATTACTGAAATTTTTAATACTAAAATTTAGTAATTAGTTGATTTTTTTTTTGTTGATTTTTAAATTTCGGAATGTTTTTTAGCAAAAAAAATGTTCATGCAAATTTGGTTATACCTAGAGTTTTATTTTGATTATATAATCATTGGATTGTATTAATAGATTACAAATCCTATTGTTGATCAGAAGTTTTTGCTGTGTTTATATTCTCACTTGATAGGGCCTGTCTGATTTTATAATAAAGATGACTGTGGTCTGACGAAGAGGGGAGGAATTTTTCTTTATGTAAATTTGTTAAAACCGAGAAAACCTTATATTCATAAGAAGACACGCTGTGAAGTGTTATTGATTCATTAGGTTCACCTTACCTATGCTCATGTTTCAGTAAAATCTTTTAAAAAATGGCTACCTATGTTCCTAAGAGAAGAAAAATAGGAGGATGGTAATAAGAAAATAGAAAGAACAAAACAGAGAGGATTCAAGGAAGCCAAAAAGACGCGAACTCATTGTATGAGAAAGTAGTAAAAACAGCAGATAATTAGATCTATTCAGTCACCATTTTTAAGTTCAGCGGTTAATTAAACTAACAACGGTAGAATTAGATAGGAAAAAAAGAAGAAAAGTATAATCACACTATCAAGTTCATTATAATTGAACTATTTTTCCCTAAATCTTTACATTACTGATAAAAGTTCTCGAAGCCTGAAGAAAACTGAGAAATTCATCTTTTGTCAGTCTCTGACATAAAGACTTCATTACCTACTTTTAAATAAAACAGCATCGTTCTGATAATGACCAATAATTGTTGAAGACTGATCGCTGGAGAGAATGAGGTTTGGCTCGAGTTAATAATTATAGTCATTATTCATCTGAAGTCGTTATTAAATAAAGAATTTTCACTAATTTTATCTTAACTTATTCGATGTCCAAGAAATTAGAATAATCCCCTCACATCTTCAACAGTATCATTGCCTAAATGATAATAACTTCTCCCAGGGTTTCCGAGTCTTTCTGCTTTTTATTGTACTATTTTAGAATCATACAGACAGTTGAAAACGGTCAGAAAATTATGGATACCATCAAACTTCACATTTAACATTTTCTTCTTTCTCTGTCAAATCAGTATTTCTCTTTGGATTCTGCCGAAACTGAAACATTCTCTAACACAGTTGCTCTTTACCATGGTTGGCTTTTGTCTCTAGGCGTAAGTTTAATAAAAAGATTCCCTAATTTTGTGATTTGCCTCAAGGCTTTAAAAGATACTTATTTCTTAACATTGTGGGAATATAAAATAAAAGTCAGTATTTTAAACAATGTTTTACAAGAGAAGCAATATCCCATTGAAAAAGTTAGCCTTATCCAACCTTCCTCTGCAGGCAGCTTAGGAAATAATCGTCAAACGTTTAATGTATTTACAATGGTCTTTGAACTTATACCAAATTATCAACAACAAAAAAAAAAAACTAAATCCCGAATAACTACAAAAAGATATCCAGAGAGAAACCTTAATTTAAAAATTCACAATGATGAAGCCTTAAGTTTCCTTGCGGGGGGGGGTCATCTAAGCGTTAAGATTTGAGGACGTGGACAACTTTAAAAGAAATAAGACAATACAGGTAGCTTTACGTCATATAACAATTAGTGTTCACTGCCAAGATGACACTACGGAAGAAAGATGATGAGTTCTTTTTTGTTACTTAACACTAGGTCTGGTCTTCTGGCTGGGATTTGGTGATCTGTCTTTCAGTCAAAATCTCATAAAATTTATATGATTTTCTAGGACGAGTTCTGATATGTGCAAATACCATTTTAAGTATGATCAAATTAAAAAAATCTTGCACAATTCCTGGGGAATTACTTTTCTCACTCAGTTATACCTAGTTTTCTACTCTGTTCATACTTCATTGTTCGTTTCTGTCTCCGTTGTAAAGTAAAAAAAAGTAAAGTTGGCGACCATAGTCGAGGGTAACCCGAAGGCTCCCTTTTCGATAGCTACTACACCAAGGTGTCGGGGAGGGCGCTACTCCTTCCCTGGATTGCTCTACTTTATCCTTGATCCGTACCTTATAATGCTGAGTGTTAAGCAAGGAGGCATCAAGTACCATTTTTTGAGTCTTTGGTATGACGCGACCTGGGATTGAACTCAGGCCTCCCGGGCCATTGGTCTCCGTTGTGGTTTGGTAATAGTGATAACAATTAACAATTACACAAGAGCAAAGAGGAAGGAAATTCATAACTATGTCCCAGGTTTTAAACCTGAGATCTGACATAGTTTCTGTGTGTAAAGCAAAGAGGGGGAGGACTTATCAGTAGTGAATATTGTGGAGATACATCAATTCAACGCGGCAGAAATACACAAAAAAGTGCAAAGAAAGACGAATTTCAGCGGGCTGTAACACTATTGAAAACAAACTAAAAAAAAAAAAACGAAAAAAAACAACTCTAAGGATACTTCAAGTGATAACCTGCTGAGATTACATACGCGGAAGCACACAAAGAGAAACGGAATCTCTTTTCACCGCAACACAAAATAATGCCATAAGGACTAATCATATTGAAGTAGAAAAGGATAATAGAAATGAAAGTTTGAGATGAAACGGTAAATCCCATAAAAAGTAATGCAGCAAACAAGTATGAGCAGAGTTTAAGATTTGGTACATCTGAGTGGGAAAGGCAATTGCCAGGAATTGTTCAAGATTTTAAGATTTGATCATACTTAAAATTAAAAAAAAAGCATAAAATTTAATGGGATTTTGATATTACAGACAGACCACACCTAGATTTAAGAAACAAGAAAAAAAGAACTTATCATGTAGTGGATTTTACCATTCTATTTGAACCTAGAGTGAAAATGAAAGAAAGTGAAACGGTTGAAAATACTTGAACCTTGCCAGAGGACGAAAGAGTTTTGGAATATATGGGTGAGAGTGGTACAAATTACGTTTGGTGCCCTTGGGAACGGTCCCCAAGGGTTTGGAACCCACCCCCGAAGGAATTGCAAATCCGAGGAAGAATCGACAGCATTCAGACCACAGCAATGTTATGCTTAAAGAATTCTGGAGCCTTGGTGTCATACAGACTCCAGTTAATAAACAACATTCAAAACATGTGTGAAAAACTTACACGAGGTGAAATAAAGGGAAGAATTAATAAAAATCGACTAAATGAAAAGAAAATTGATGACTTGATGACACAAGTCTTTACAAAGAGAGACTAGAAGTGTCAAGAAAAGGAGGAAGATGATTCGCCTGCATTGAGGACCGAATTGACGCATTAATGCAAGAACTCAAGAACTACATTTGAAAGAGCCAAGAAAAAAAACCGGAGCAGCATTGGTACCATAAGACAGATAAGAAAAACATCAAAATCTATGAAACAAAAATGGGAACGCCATAAAGACCAATTATATAAAAGCAAAAATTGATAATACTCATCAGAATAGTTAGTATAGATTATGTTGAAAAAATGAAGCAGTTGGTCACGTAATAAGGTGATGCAGCAGACTAACACAAAACGAGTACAAACGTACGCACGACTGGGTTGGAAAGGATATCTACTGGAAATTGTGCAAGAGTTAAAAACTTGACCATAGTTCCAAATAGTGTATTCAAAAACCAGAATATATCCAAGTGAATGGGAAGCATAACATTCACTTGGATTTTGAGAAACGGATTGATCATATATTTAGCGCTAGTGTTATTTAGCAAAAAAGAAATCCAGACCTAGTGTTATCACCCCCCCCCCGCCAAAAAAAAGGGGAGAGAAATTTACATTGAAAAAATTATTCTCCTTGCTGCCTCGTGGATTTTACCGTACTGATGGACTAGAGAGTAAAAAATTAATAAGAAAGATAAACCAGACAATATTTAAACCTTGCTATAAAATAGGAAAATTCTATGGAACATGGAAGTCAAAGTAATGACAATTGTATTTAGAACGCTGGGAACGGTCCCCAAAATCTTTGAGAAGAGACGGGAAGAATTAGAAATCAATACAAAAAATCGAAACGCCCAGATTACAGCATTACTGAGATCAGTTAGAAACTGAGAAAAGTCCTGGAGACATGAATGGACTTGCTGCCACTCAGATTCCAGTGAAAGCTAACGCCGCTGAGAAAAACTTGCAAAAAGTGAAATAATAAAGGAGAAAAATATCCATAGTCATGTGACCATATTTCAGAATAAGTAACAGTAACGAGGTATCAACAGCCATAGATGTAAAAAACAAAACGTAAAAAACAAAACAAAAAAAAAAAAAAGCGTCATGTTATACCATGTCCTGGTAAAAACAACAAAGTGTAAGTATCGACTTTCAAATTTGACCTTGCTTTGGCAATTTAGAGCTTAGTCGTTTTAGTTTGTTACTAGCATACTCGTCGTCTTTATATTTTGGCTATTTAGATATTTAAAGGAAGATGCGCCTAATATAGGGTTTAACCTGTTCCTGGTATAGACAATCACTATGAAAATATATGGAAGAGCTAAATGTTATAACTCACTGCACGTAAGTGCACTTTGACTGAACTACAGAAAAAAGTAAATAGCTGGACATTAAGAAAGTTAAAACTCAACAAATCAAAAAAATAAAAGAGGGAAAATATTTCCATGAATACATATCACTAAAAACCATGGGGAGCAACATAGAGTATGTGAAGTAAGGCGGATAAATCCAAAGTTTGGTCAACTACGAGCCTCACAAGGTACGGAGTGGAAGACATCATGGTTCAACAGTCAGGGTCAAATAGTTCCGTTAGGAAACTACTGCTACCCATCGATAAGTGTTGCATGTACAGATGAGGGGAAAAATAGCCAAATAATTTTTTGTGGAACGCTTATGAGGTCTCTTATCTAAAAAGTACTTGGTCACATTGGTTACAAAAGCGCAGATTCCAAATATAGCTACAATATACTACCCATGACAAAAATGTCAACTCTAAACATAACATAACGTGAGAACCAAACAATTGGTCTGGTTGTAAGGACGACAGCTGTTCCCTTGATAGTCAACATGGGGAGCCATTATGCATACTGTGAATATTGGTTGTTCTTTTTTCAGGTACATTGCCTGGGGCTGTAGAATACACCGACTGCACCTCTGCTGAGAGGTAAGACCCCACCCAATGAGTGTCGTGGATATGACACTAAACGATAAGATAGTGAGGCTATGGTGATACTGGAGTTTTGGGGAATGTGGATCCCCCCTTCATTACCATTGCTCCCAGGTCTACTCTGGTCCAGAAAGTTAGAACCTGATAGGGCCCTATCAATGGGTTAAATAGAACTAACTGCATACTTATGCTAAACTGAATTGTTTGAATTAGAACTGTTTGACTAAACTGAATAGCTTGAAATAGAAATGTTTTTTGACAAATAAACTGTCAACTTACATTTAAACTGCGTACTTATGCTAAACTGAATATTTTGAAATTGAACTGTTTTTCATATTGAAACTCTTATTACACTAAACTGAATTGTTTAATATAGAACTGTTTTGATATTTAATAGTGTGTAAACAAAATTTGTGCTTATACTGAACTGAATTAGCTGAATTGGAACGGCTTGACTAAATTGGATAGCTTGAAATAGAAACGTTTTTGACAATTAAACTTTGTGCTCATGCTAAACTGAATTGTTTGAAATAGAACTATTTTCATAAAAAAAGGATTTGGCGTTAAATAACCTGCGTATTTTGATATGTCATAAAACCCGACCGACCGACCGACCGACCGAACGATTTTTCAGGTACATAAACGACGACCTAAATAACCACATAAACCAGAGACACCAGCACGTAAAATGGACCACGAAAGACAACAAACTTGCACTTGTCTATTATTTTAGCAGTAAGTCTACACAAAAAGGACATGGAAAAAGATTAATAGACATCTGAGCAAAATGCTCAAGATTTCATACCACAAGTCAATGACACGCTGGCCAAGTTATGACAACAATAAAGAAAGGGTCGTTTTCTGACCTTTGAATATTAGAAATACTCAAAAAAATAAATAGGGAATCAAGGAAAGATCCCTATACAATAATCGACACAGCAAATATTGGGAAAAAAAACATTCTACCCGAAACGTACTTTCACTTTGGTATTTCTACAGAGAATCATTATTGCTGCGACGGTCTCTTTTGGTATGCCGTATGCTAGTAGAATTTGTTCCATCTTCTCTCTGTGAATGGAATCAAAGGCCTTGGTAAAGTTGTTAAATAGTATTGTCGCCTATAGGTCTTTTGCCCGTACGCCTTGAAGGATTCTACGGATAATCAATATTTGTGAGGTCGTGGATCTATTTCTTCGGAAGCCATTTTGGTTCTTCCTGAGAATGTTGTCAATTTGGGGTTTTATGCGGTTTCGTAGTTGGGCATTGTATATTTAGGCTGCTATGGATGAAAGTGTTATACCCCGGTAGTTCTTGGCAAATCCGAGGTCATCCTTTTTAGGGAAGGGGAGGATGCACCCCTTCATCCATCTGTCTATCGGATTTTGATAATAAACTGCATTACAGTGTCGGAGCAGTATGTCGTCAAATTGTCTGGTCTCCCATACTTCCGGGGTAATTTCATGAAGCCCAGTGGCTTTCCTATTTTTAATTTTTCTAAGTACGGACTCGAGTTCTTCTAGACTAAACGGTCCTAGTTTAATGTCTAATTGCTTACCAATAATTCTCGTGATCCCACAAAGTTGGATAATAGACTGTCCCAAAATGTATAAGATATTGGGAAAAGATAAAAAGTTTATCGAAAATACTATGCAAAACTGGATAACCAAACAGACAGCCGGAGGAAAAAAATAACTGGTGAAAATCCAGAGGGATCTTCCGGGAAATGCGCTATTACTATTATCATTTGTAATAGAGATGATGTCATTCAATCACCTACTTATGAAATGTACATGCGGATGCAAACTTCATGAATCACACGAAAAAATCACCCACCTAATGGTCGACATCAAACTGCAGGCGAAAAATGAAAAACAACTGAACTCTATTACAGGCAGTGAGGATATACAGTAACGATATAGGGATAGAATTTGGCATAGAAAATGTGCTATGCCAATAATGAGAAGCGAAAACCAACAAAAGACGGAAGAAATAGAACTACCTAATCAAGAAAAATCAGAACCCGAGGAGAATTAGAAACTATCAAATACTAAGGAATATTGGAAGTGTATACAATCAAACAAGCGGAAATGAAAGAAAAATTGTAAAAAAAAAAAAAAAAAAAAAAGAATACCTCATGAGAACGAAAAAGCTACTGGAAACCAAATTACATAGCAGAAATCTCATTAAAGAATAATTACCTGGGCTGTCCCCCACGTAGTTTGCTCGTTGCCTTTCTTAAAGTGAACCAGAGAAAAATTCTAACAAATGGGCCAAAGAACAAGACAACTCATGACAATGCATAAGGCCCCACATCTAATAGAAGACGTAGTCAGACTGTTTGTGTCGAGAGAGGATGGAGCTAGGGGACTTGCCAGCATTCAATATAGCATCGATGCATCGATACAAAAATTAGAAGACTACGTAAAAAAGCCCGGAGAAGGACTGATTACAGACCCCAGAAACAATACAGACAATACAAGCATCAACAGAAAAAAATCTGAAAACAAAAATTGTAAGGAAAACAACTCTATGTACATTTCGGGTGACAAATAAGCGAAATCTGACATGAGAAATCTTGGACGTAGTTAAGAAAGAGAAACTTTAAGAGTGAAACTGAATCTCTTCTGATAGGAACACAAAATAACGCCATAAGGGCCAATAACATCAAACGATCAATCACATAATAAGCGAATGCAGTAAATTAGCGCTAAGACAATATAGGATTCAACTCAACTTTGTGGGGAAGGGGATCAACTAGGAATTGTGCAAGTAGTTTAAATTTGACCATAAGAACAAATGGTATATACATAACACAGAAACCGTTCTAAGAAGGTGACGCAGAAAATTCTATGGGATTTTGAGATACAAACGGATCACCAAATCTCCATCAGACGACCAGAGCTAGTGATAGTCAACAAAAAAAAGAAAAAAAGAGAACCTACTAAACAGTGTACTTTGCCGTTCCAGCTGACCACAGGGTTAAACTGAAAGAATGCGATAAGAGATAAAAGAACTTGAACTTTGCTAGAGAACTGAAAAACTATGGAACATGAAAGGGACCGTGATGACAATTTTGATTGGCGTGCTAGGTACAGGCACCAAAGTACTGGTGCAGCAAACGCTGGTGTGAAAAACTCTCATATGAGTAAAATAATTTGTAAACATTTCAAGCTTCAAGTAACTATTCTTTATACAAAAATTCCCTCAAGCAAATGCATTATTTTTTTAAAAATACAGCTCCATTCTCCTTACTCTTTGAAGTCCCTTTTTTATTTTGGATTTATTCAAACGTGTATGAAATATGTCCTTTTAGAATATATATGAGAATAGAGTTCTTACAGATATAAGTATCATATTGAAAGCTGCGGAAATATATACACATTCTGTAATTCGGACATTTTTGCTCGATTAATTCATTGATTGTTTGATTTTAACATTATATCAACTCGACCAGGGTTATTTTATTTTTAATGTTTTACTAATTGCATTCAATTATACATTAATATTTACATTTTTGTACAGTTGTTTCGGTCGTGTTTTTAACATTCTCCAATCTAATAAGATATTTTTTAAACAATTATGTTTGAACCATTGATGGGGCCCTAACAGTAATAGCAGTCGGAGTCTCAGTGAACGTGGAAGTAATGGCAGTGAATAGATACTCCTCACTCTCTTGATGGCGCCCGCAGTGTAATGATTATCAACGTAGGAAATAGACACAGCGACACGAGTTCAAATTGTGGACAAGCCTTATTGCATTTCACATTGCGCTAATACCACTGTGAAACATATGAACGTAATTATTCTCCTTCCAACCATAGATAAATAGTAGGGATGGGTGGCTTCTTCAGCCTTGATTTCAGCAACTTCCCTGAAAAAAACTCTGCTTTAAAAATTGTTCTTGTGTCACATCCTGCTTATGCAGAGAGGTAGGTAAATACATGCCACATATTGTAGATATTCAAAATTGGAGCCTCACCAGCAGAAGCAGTTTAGAGTTATATCAAAGACATCCTCTTTTTGAGGTGGTGGTAGCGTACCTCTCCGTAGAGAATGCAGTCAATGTATTCTTAACCTCTACTGCGTAGTTATTTTTTAAAAATTTTGGTACTTAGAAACCTTCATTCCTTTCTCTCTATATATATATATAGAGAGAGAGACAATTGGCGGGTCTTCGAGCCCTAGCAACAGTGAAGGACTAGCCGGAAAGGGCAAAGGTCTTGACCCAGATAAGGAAAAGACATGCCATTGGTCGAGGCAGGGAGGGCGTTTTACCGCCAAAAAGAACGAAACCCAAAATGTCAGTTCCAAGCTTCGCCAAGGAAGAGAAAGGTCGCCTTTTCACGTCATCCGGTGAAAGGGGAAATTCTATTCACAGAATGCCCTAATAGAAGCCGTCGACTCCGTTGGGTAAGAAACTGAGGCTCAACGTAAAAGAGACAAAAACTGGTGCCTTGCGACTTGTTTATAAGAAACTAACGAACATAAGAAAAAAAATAACAAGAGAAAGGAAACGAAAAAGAAAAGGTTAGTCAAAAGTTTTATTACAAATAATATACGTAACCAAAATAAAGGTCCGTATCGAGACTATCCAAAGAAACATTTCTGCAGTTGTTCATTAACAGCTAGTTTAGGCGGAAAACATATTTGTTTAAATTTGTATATCCACTTTAAAGACGAAGAGGAGAGACTTTTGTTCTTCGCTAAAAGAAGAAGAAAAATAAGTAACCAAATGTGAGATAGAACGAGTAAGTTCCCTCCCTTTAATTGTAAAGGGAACAAGATACGACTATAATTTTAAAACAAGTTGAGAAAGAAAAAAAGAAAAAGGAGAAATTTGTCTTATCGCAAGGACATAGTCAAATACTATTGGAAGCAGCTTGCCCTCCACAGGTCTGTATATTTTTTTGTTGTATTTGTTTTGCTTTTTGTTTCTCTGTTGTTACAACTGTGCTTTCTTTAAAATAAAATATGTTAGAAAGATACATATATAAAGAAAAGAATAAAAACAACTACGCGTCATATTGTTTGTCCGGTTCGGAATTCCCCACGTGTTCATTTATACCACGTCGACCTCTTTACCCTTGAAACATCCTCATTCGTCCGTATCTCCAAAAATTAAACCTATACGCAAGCTTTATACTTAACTAGTTTTATGGGCTTTCAAAGCTATCAATAAAATATAACTAGTTACGGAGTATATTTATAGCTTGGGTGGTACGGTACTGACGACGGAGATTCTCCCCGTCTTTCGAGGATAATGTAACCTCGGAACAAAGATACAGTAACCATCACAATATATACATATATATTGAAATCAGAGTTTTCTTTCTTTAATAGTAGTTGCCAAAGAAAGGCGAAAGAACCAAGTATTTCCAAGTATTTGCTCATTGCTGGGGTAGAATATGTAGATGCATGCCTTTCCTAAGCAGAAAGTTTAATACAAACAACCTCGATAAGAATTTCAACTATGGTCACTAATTCGATTTTTGTTGGGTTATATGATATCAAAATTGTTTTTTACATTCATGGTCTCAGAATAAATAAAGGATTCATCTACCTTCCCTACGAGTCGGATTTGGCTCTCACAAAAATATGTTTGATCTCTTCAGCATTTCTTCTAAGGTGCGCCTCAAGCACCGACTGATAAATCTAGGCCCGATTAACAGGTTGTGCCTGAATAAAGGCTCACTGGTCTAGAAATATATAATTTCCAATGATTTGTTGGCTCAATTTCTATTTATACGTAGTGGTGATATATCTTTTTTATTACAATGTATTCATTTTCTTCAAAATAATGTTAACTTTTCCAACATATTTCCGGCAATCTATTATCCAATAGGTTTACACTCATATATATATATATATATATATATATATATATATATATAAAGTGCTAACAACTCGGTTAAACTCTTCCGCACACTCTCTCTATCTATATATCAGTCGATCTGTTTCTCTTTTCCACTTTTCTTTTCTTTCTGTATTTTTTTTTTCTTTCTTCATTTTTCTTTTCTTTCTTTTACTCTGTATTTCCTTATTTCTTTTCTTCCTTTTTCGTTTTTCTCAGTTTCTTTTTCTCTTTATTATTCACTTTCTTTCTTTCTTTCTTTCTTTCTTTCTCATCCATGTAATTTCTCATCCATGGAATTTCATCATCTTTTCTTTCATTCACTTTCTGATATTTTATCCCTTATTCTTACTTCATTTCAAAAAGTTTACTGTAACCCATACATGGGCTCATAACAACTACTCCTGCGAATCAGAATAATACGAGGTGTAAAGGAAACAATTATGCAAATGTATCTGATCTTCAGGACTGTAACCTCGCCAGCAAATCCAGATTAGTCTCATACCCTAAAAATCCTCAGGATAGGAAATTAACTCAACGGAATATTGTTTCTATCTTTACATTTGTTTTTTTTTTATCCCATACGAAGTTCATTTCACTAAAAAAATAGCCTTTATTAATGACATAGATGTAAACTTAGGTGAGCTTATTTTGACACCGGTTGCAATTGCAGGGTAAGATAAGTCCGAATAAAGTTGTCGGCACTTCTGACCTTATGTCAGAATAAGCTAAGCTATTATCGGTTCTTTCAAACGTAGTTGCCTCACTGAAGCCTTGGGGTTAACCAGCTTGTCCAGTAGATCATAACTCTGTGTTATGTAATGGTTGGTGCCAGAATAGACTAATCTTTGTAGATAATTGCGATTGTAGCTGAAATAGAAATCTGGACGGGGCAGTTAATCGATAACGTGATTGTTTCGACCAGTCTATAAATCATGAAATATCTATCGATTGAAATACAATGCGGCCACTGTTTATTTCAAATACGCATACTGAAACACACACACCCACACACAACCCAACACACACACACACACACACAAACACACACACACACACACACACACACACACACACAGAGGCACACACACACAGAGGCACACATCTATCTATCTATCTATCTATCTACACAATGATAAAAAAGCAAGGTATTTTTGGATGATTTTAGTGATAGTTGAATTATTTGACATCGTTAAAAGTTTGGATTTTTTATATCATCATCAAGGCAATAACGAATTTTATACAATTGTATAAAGAGAAGGAAGAAGAACAAATGGAAAGGGAATTTACAAAAGAAAATATTTGTACTTGATGCAAATTATGCTTGGCTTTTTATTATTTGA
>OY757907.1:31492721-31642721 GCA_963585895.1 Sepioteuthis lessoniana | reverse complement strand
CTACATTACTGAAGCCTCACCATCAGATTGTTTAGTATCATATCCAGGACACTCGTTGGAGGAGACTTAGCACTCTGCAGATATGCAGTCAGTGAGACAGCTGAGAGGGCCAAAACATCTAATAGAACCTTTTATTTAATAGAAAAAAACTTTTCTATGATCAAAGTTTGAAACTATTTGAGAACATCAAATAGACAACTGAAAAGTAATGTTCATATTCGTCTTATCCCTTTTGTGCATCTCTCTCTCTCTCTCTCTCTCTCTCTCTCTCTCTCTATCTATCTATCTATCTCGGCTCATTGGCCTAGTGGTTAGGGTGTTCGCCAATGGTCCGGGTGACTTGAGTTCAATCCCAGGTCACGTAGTACCAAAGACTTTAAAAATGGTACTTGATACCTCCATGCTTTATATTCACCAATATAAGGTAGGTATCACAGGTAAAGTCGAGAAATCTAGGGAAAAGAGTAGTCCCCCTACTCCTCGGTGTAGCAGCTATCGAAAAGGGAGCCTTCTGGTCACCTTCGATTACGGTCGTCAACTATATATATATATATATATATATATGAAATCATATCACAATTAAACAGCGAAGTCAAAAAATTAACTTGTGAATTTATATCTGTCTGTCTGTCTGTCTCTCTCTCTCTCTCTCTATATATATATATATATACATGAAATCATATTAAGACTAAGACACCAAAAAGTCCGGCAAAAACTTAAAAGGTTTAAATTCAGTCAACAATGAAATGCTGAATTTACAAAATTTATAATGTAAAGAAGTTGAAAGCAAAAAGAAGAAAGTTTAATTGAGTAATAACTTACAAAACTGAATTTCATAACTCAGGTAATCAACCGATTAGTTATTAATCTTTTATACTTATATATATATATATATATATATATATATATATATATATATATATATATATATATAAAGAGGCGCCTTTACTTTAATGGGCATCGACGTTGGGAAATGGACATTGCGACTCCTGTTCAAATACTGGACGAAACTGTGCTTTCCAAATACCGCTAATCCCCTTGGTAAAAGTAGGAACCTAATTGTTTTTCCACATAGCTTTGGGTAAATTGTAGGGCATACTTTCCTCTCCGATCCTTGCATGATAACAAGTCTGGAGAAGGAAAACACTTCATTGAAACTTGAATAACTCTGCTAAAAATTGACCATGTGTTGCATCCTACTTGTGCGATGTTGTATATATATATATATATATATATATATATATATATATATATCTTTAAAGAAAAACCCAAAGACCGGTTAATCTAGGATTGTAAATTTATTTCCATCCTGTATTTCAGTTTCTGGTGTGAACCAAAAACACGAAGAAAAATATAACAGGACTTCTTCAGATCCAATGGAATTAGGGATATATATATATATATATATATATATATATATATATATATATATATATATATATATATCCCTTATTCTTTTGGAGACACTTAAGTATACTAGCTGGTTTTAACTGTTCGTCCTTCTGGTCGGTTTTGATCCATACAGAAATCTTCAGTTTTCTTAGTTTTTCCACGGTCTCTGATATTGTTGGCTGATTCTTATAATTAGAAAATCCCAGATTGTTTTCTCTCGTTTTTTCTGACTACCTTTTGTCTTTGCTTTTGCAGTTCGTCTTTTCGTTTGATCTTTACGTTTACCCCGTTTAGAATAATGGATTTTTCAGAGAAATTGCCTCACCTTAAAAATTCAATAATACCTCGTGGTATAGAAAGAAGAATGAACTCATATAAATATTTGTATTACTTCCCTCTGTTGACGGCAGCATCAAGAACTGTGATAATCGGCGTTTCACAGGATGATAATTGGGAAGATAAAGTGGCTTCTGTGTAGAAAGGCACGTGGGGTAGCAGCCCTGAAACGACAGGATAATTAAACCAGCAACTGAAGTGTACAGTCGAAGTATATGACATTACACGTTGTAAAATAGTGCTACGAGGAAGAGAGTCACTTAGTGGAAACGTCAGGTCTCACTGACCATTGGAGATATTAACATCAATCAACAGCGGAAATAAGCCTGTAAGTAAGAAACTCTGCAAGAAGATTGCTGAAAGTTGAAGAAAATTTGCGATTACGGTAACACGAAAAAGAACAAAGGCGGTAAACGTGAAGAAATGACTAAACGAAATACTTGTGATGAACCTCAAATCCTTTGTAATAATAAATATCACAACTTGAACTTCATAAGTAACACACACACACACACACACACACACATATATATATATATATATTTATATATATTTACTAATCTAATATCTACCAGCATTCACGGTTACCAGAAAAAAAGAAAAAAAAACCGCCAGGAACAAGAGATAAAAATATCTCGAATCACCGCCCGGGGAAAAATATCATAGGACAAAAAGAAAGAAAAGGCCAATCCCGTCACACCAGTTGATAAAAATCAAGAGATATGCAGTCAGTTGGTCAAAAGAAAATTAAAACCCTCCGTAAACGCTGCAATGCTACAATTACAAGAGTGCTCAACACGAGTGGAAACAATTATGAGACTTCCTGATGATCCGTTAAGGTGAAAATTTATTTGATTTCCGACTCGCGATTTAATATAATTTATATATATAATTATATATATATATATATATATATATATATATATATATATATATATATATATATTAGTTGTCTTACCTGCCGTTGAGAGTATAATATTACGTCTTCCAGTATAGTCAAGAAGGAATTAAAAAAATAAATTTTTGCAACCACTAAGAAAAGTGTTTATTATTTCATGAAAATGAAAAATACCTTAGAAGAGCAAGTGAAACCTTTCTCATAACATGATTTAGATTTCTGGATATAATGATGAAAATAAAACCTTAAAAATCCCAAATGTGTTTTTCTTAAATATATTTTATTTAGTCGTAACAGCTATATTTTAAGTGTAAATATATTTTTTTATTTATCATAATATTTTGTCAAGGAAATATTATAATACGTCATTTGGTCCAAAATATTCATGATCCATCTAAGTTCTATGTGTGCTTGTGTGTCCTTCTCTCTCTCTATCTCTCTCTCTCTCTCTCTCTCTCTGTCTCGCACTATGAGTCAGTGATCTGTTCCTCTGACCTAGAAATTGAGTGGTTAATATTTAAGATTTTAGTAGCTAACGAGTTCGGCGCTTAACTCGGGTCAAAGAAATTTGTTTTCAAAAATGCGACCAATAAAGAGAAAATATCAAGAAATTTGAAAAGAAGTTTTAAATGGAAAAGATATTCTTTCTTTATTACCGAATATTCCATTAAGATTCAATAATTAGTTTATTTCCCTTGCACAGAGTGTTTTTTATTTGGTATGTTTACATTATGTAACATATTTTGAAACAAAATATCTTAGATTCTTTATTGTTTCTTCAAAGAAATATTTTACATAAATTTTCTCTATTTTTTGATGACTTTAAATTTAACAAAAAATTAGGAATCCCACAAGTATTGATGTTTTCTTCTCAACTCGATAGAATGCAAAGTTTACGACTCGTAAAGTAACGAATCACGATGAGGTATTGCCTCCTTTTTTGGTTGAGTTCATAACTTGGCGCCTGAGGTGTCCTATTATAGTGAATGTTGAAGGGACCAAGCATTTTTTTAAATATCCAAGCATGAATCTCCTTACTATAAAATGACAATGTGTCACATCCTTGCTTGGTTGGAAGTCAGTTAAATATCACAACAGTCTCCTCCGGAAGAAAGTCTTCAGAGGGGCTGTAACAAAACAGCAACAAAGAAAGCCCAGCTTCGTCGGCATTCGTCTTTGCAGCGCATCAGGCACTGGATAAGTAGTCTTGACCTTACCTCTTCAGACGAAGGACTATGTAGTACATTATTTGAGGTCCTTCCTGGAATTGAGTTGTTTTAACACTGCCCTAAAAAAGTGTGAAGTGTTTGGTGAAATATTATGCTTAAGTTTTGTTCATGCTCTTTTTAAAAGAAATTATATTTTATTTTTTATTTCGACACCTAAAGAGTACCGACTTTTTTACTCCTTAAAAAACAACAACAACTAATGGATATTGACTAAAGCATCGTCTTCTTTTGAGGATACAAGACTCCAATAATTAATACATTTTTCCACCAATAATTAATTTAAAAAGAATATTTTTAAAATGTTTGAAAAAATTACAACACTGGATTTAAAATGAATTATTGATTCGGTTATTTTTTCAGCTAAATATAAAATTTCCTTCAAGTTATTTTGTCATATTTTAACTGAAGAACTGATGAGTTAGACACTCATATTATCATTTTTAAAAATAGCATTGATCTTGATTTCTCGAAATTACTGATTTTATATGTGCATAGAAGACTTGAATGGAAAATTATGTCAATTGACATGAAAAAAGCGAAACAGCTCGAAAAATGAAACAAAAACAAGATTTAATTTAAATATTTTAAACATCAAGCGAGTTTCAGAAATGGAGAAATCATAGATTATACCGTCATTTTTATTGGTACAACCTAAATATATTAATAATTTATATCATGCCAGTGTTTTATCTAAACGTATCAATATCACTAGCAATACGTACCTATGTAGCATTTTAAGAAGGTAATTGTTTTTTTTAAGTAGATAAGAATTATTTTGATACAGATTAGGATAATTGTTTATATTTTAAGGAAAATCAATTTGTTTCTCTCATTAATTTCTAATGGGGTACTGCCTTGTTTAAAGAAGAGTGACAAAACTAATAAAAATAATAAAAAGTCTACAGTTATAATGAGAAATTCGAGGAATTAGGATTACTTACTTTTCTAGAAAGAAACATATGAAGATGTCAAACTGAAACTTACAAAAAAATTAATTAAATTTATCCTAATAGTGACATTTTTTTCAATGTTTCTGCTCCAACTGGAAATTTACAATCAATGCATATTAAAAATTAAGTCTATTAACCAACAGGATTTTTTTTGCTAATAGAGTAATAGATATTCGAAACGAAATACCTTATCAGGTAAATCAACAGCTATATAGTAAACATATTTTAGATTGAATAAGATGATTTCAGAAATATTGGTAAAAGAAAAAGTTAGAAGGCGTTTTGGGGAAACTATCAGATGAATTAGTAAACAGAATTTGATCTGTATAATATATTGTTCTAAATATATTTATGTTCTATGAAAATATTATCTTTCTTATAGTTGATGTGGGAAGATTGTAAAAAGGCATGACAAAATAGGCCTAACAAAAAAATACAATATTATATAAAATAAATCTAATCAATTTCTTGTCTTTATTTTATTTTTCAGAAACCAATGGATTTATCCTCCAAAATCATATATATATTTATATATATATATACGTGTGTGTGTGTGTGTGTGTGTGTGTGTGTGTGTGTGTGTGTGTGTGTGTGAAATATACCTAGATAGCGGTAAGAGTTGAGACGGACTCTTTTTTACAGTGCGAGTACAGAACTGCATAGAATGTATGAGACAGATCCCACTTGAAAACCGGTTTGAGCCGAGTCTTCTTGGTACAGTTTAACACTTTTCCAGACACGCTTCTTATGCATCTTGTGGGTTTGCTTGCAATCGAGTGATATAGACGGACGAACATTTACTGAATTTTAATGAGAACCTTTTGTATTTCTTCTTGAGTTTTCACAGGAATTGTAAATGTCCTAATGTGCATTTCGTTTGAGATGAATTGACTGAAAGAATATTTAATGGACCAGTATTATTACTCGTGCTGATTTTAGTAATTCTGTCTTTTCAATAGTTTCAATTCTTTTTAAGAGAGAGAAATGTCACCATATTGGACAATAGTTTCCGTTTTGCTATAATCCGAAATATATCAAGCTTTCATTTATTTTTTGCTTTATTCTGCAGTCTGTCAAAATGGAGATATTTCCGATGTGAGATTTTATATCCTTGTACGGCTTTGAGACTGATTTGGATTTCAGAGTTACAGAAAAAAATTAGAATATTGTTTTAATTCGGATATTATTTCTATTTTGTGCATATTAGTGCACTATGTAACATATTTTGTGCACTACGTAACATATTTTGTGCACTACGTAACATATTCATCCATTTTCCAGAAATTCCAGGTGAATTCAGTGCTAAGTAGCTGAGAGAGATCACTACTTACTTGAAACGTTTTTTTTTTATGTGCGATTTTTGTATAGGTACATACACATTTGGATTTTAGTAGTTTTATTCAAGCCGAGTAAAATTGAAAATATGCAAATTGAATTGTTTTTATTTAAGTAGAAAATAGGTTAATTCATAATATCAGAGTCTTGAGAACTAACACAAAGTTTAATGAAAATAATACCCATTTTCCTTATTTAAGCAATTAATAAATAATGCATACTATTCAAAAACAGAATATGTATTTTGTTGTGTAATGATGTTTTAGCCCACTATTTTTAAGATAGCGTAGTTTTCCTCTGATAATTCCATAGGCTAGAAAATGATAGCAGCCCAGCGCCAATCCTGAGTGTCTGGTATTTTAATTTGGATATATATGCTCGAATACCGATATTGAGTAAATGTTCCAACTATATATATATATATATATATATATATATATATATATATATATATATATATATATATATATATATATATATATACATTTACAAATATACACACGAGTCATGTCAGTGAGCCCTAGAATATACCGACTGCATCCTCTGCAGAGGGTTAAGATGATCTTTCAGGGACGTACCCAAGGGTCGAATAGATATTCAAAGTGTTTACCAGTTTAGAATTAATATGGATATACTTTTTTGTGCCATATATCACTTGGTGAGTCACTGTATCGTCGTTGATAACGTGCAGATCTGTGAACTTGTAATAAGCGAGTTCAAAATCCAATTGTGTTGTTACGTTCCAATTTGTATTTACACCCTTGAGAAAGATGAACTCCCTTATTCCAAGCCTGTGGGTGAAATAGTACCAGTACTGTTCTTCTACAAAGATATATTTGATATTGACTAACCCACGAATATTAATACAAAGAATTGTAACCCCTATAAACGTTAAACTGACTTCGGCATAAGATAAACCCTCAAACCAGCCAACAAAACAACCAAATAATATATATACACATACAAAAATATCTTCACCCAACTACTCATATCTATCTATCTATCTATTCACACATACACACACACATACACACACACACACACACACACACTCACACACATATATATATATATATCACTCAAAACAAATACACAAACATATATATATATATATATGTGTGTGTGTGTGTGTGTGTGTGTGTGTGTGTGTGTGTGTGTGTGTGTAAAGAGAGAGAAAAATAAAATATATGAATGTTTTCGTAATGGTGGAGTCTGATATAAAATAAGATGGTTTAGTTATAAAAACCAACATTTTTAGTCAGCGACAGAATTTGGTTGGTCTGTGCGTTTATAAAATGGTTGTTTTTTTTTTTGGTGCTGTTTTTGTTTTTTGCTGAGTACACAATCAAATTCTAATTTAAGAGAGATATTTATCTAAGTTGTATTTCAGGAAAAAAAGAAAAGAAATAATCTATACGTTTCAGACACTTTGCAACAACAATTTGTGAGCCTTGGTGCTGTTAAAAGATATCACTAGAATTTTCGAAATCACTTAGGGACAATGACCGTCTCTAAATTGATGCGTGACTGAAGAAACGAACTTTCAGTGAAATTGGGATATCATAAGCATGATGGTTAAAAAATATACTCCATTTGTAATTTGTCGTTGGCAAAATTATGACGTAGAAACGAAACGATTTGAAAAATAGTAACAAAAAGCAAAATTTTTCAGCTCTTTTTTTACGTTAGTGAAGCAATGATATTTTACACACACACACACACACACACACACACACACACACACACACACACACACATACACACACACACAAACACATACAAACATAGATATGACATTCACAAATTTTTAAGCGCTATCCTGATTTTAGATTTGTCACACACCTCTCACCTTTTTATGGTCCTCAACTGCACAGAAATTAAGACAGAAAACTGAATTAGTTTTTCTAGTTTTATAAGAAGTTGTAGCGTTTTGCCACGCCGAAAATATTCAACAATATCTCCTTCTAGTTAAGGCTTGGATCATTTCGAAAGACTCTCGAATATATATATATATATATATATAGGGTACAGAAGACAAATGTGGAATAAGTTTGTAAATTTTTTTTTTCTGATTAGTCGAATTTTTGTAAAAAACACAATAAATCTAAATTTTCATGATTAGCACTATTATGGAAGAACTTCTTAGAATAAAATTCAGCCGAATATGAGTGAGCAAGAAAAGAAATAACAAATGATCCTTTATTTGCTTAACGCCGAGAGTACGTCTGCATCTCGTTGTCTACCGTATATGAATCAAAGAAAAAGAGCTTTTAAGGAAAGGATGAATGGAGGATAGAACGAAAAACAAAAAGAAGGCTTTTAATTGCTCTCGTTACGTCGATTAAGAAGGACTCAATAACGTCAATAAAAAGCTCGTTAACGAATTGAAAGTCCACGAGAAAACTGTGAGGACAGCAATTAAACAAGATTTAAGCCCAGACCTTAACCTCTTGATTACGCAATATTACGTTTAAAAAAACAAAACAAATGCAACTTCCTATCAAAATATTGTTTCGCTTAAAACTGTTATTGAAGAGGATTGGAATGAAATGTCTGAAGAATTTATTTTGAAGGCATGAAAATCGTTTTGAAAACGTGTTGATGCAATAACAGAAAAAAGTTGTGGCCTTATTGAGTGAATTTAATGTTTTGTGTGTATTTTTTGGTTCACTTCTTAAGTTTTTAAAATCAAAATTAATCTTGTTTTATTATAGAGTCGTTTCTTATTCTACTAGAATATTCATAATTTTGCTTCAACATGCTGTATAAATATACATATGTATATATAATGTTCGCGAGTTGTACTAAAATTCTTAGCCTCACTCAGGTTTTATATTTGTTATACACCTCTCATCTGCATCAAAAGTAAGAGAGAAATCTGAATTAGTTTTTCAAATTTTATAAAGCGTGTTATTATGTTATCGCAGTAAGAATATTCAGCTTGGCTCTTTTTACTTTTTGAGCAGTGCTCATAGTAGGTATGTGTGCATTTTTGAGAAGTTTTCTTTAAAGAAACGGAAATGTTAAGAGAGAAACTGAATCTCTTCTAATAGCAGCACAGAAGAACGCCATAAGGACAAATTACGTCAATGCAAAAATAGACAAGAGGCAAGAAAATACCTGATGTAGGTTATGTGTTAGAGATAAAACGATCAATCAAATAGTAATCGAATGTAGAAAGTTAGCGCAAAAAGAGTATAAAAATAGACAGGACGGGGTAGGGAAGATGATCCACAGGGAATTGTGCAAGAAGTTTAAATTTGACCATACGAACAAATGGTATATGCACAACCCAGATATGACCTAGAGAATTATCGCACAAAATTATCTGGCAATTTAAGGCACAGGCGGATCACTAAATCTCGACCAGACGACCAAACGACCATACTTAGTGATAATTCCCCGGCAAAAAAAAGAAAGCCTATATTTTTTAACCATCATGCTTATGATATCCCAATTTCACTGAAAGTTCTTTTCTTCAGTCACGCGTCAATTTAGAGACGGTCATTGTTCCTAAGTGATTTCGTTAATTCTACTGATATCTTTTAACAGCACCAAGGCTCACAAATTGTTGTTGCAAAGTGTCTGAAACGTATAGATTATTTCTTTTTTTTTCCTGAAATACAACTTAGTTGTCAACCGGCTGACAACAGGATAAAACTGAAAGTAAGCGAAAAGAATGAAAAGTGCCTAGACCTTTCTATAAACCTGAAAAAAAACCCCAAAAGATGGAACATGAAAATGACGGTGATACTAAATGTAATTGGTGTGCTCAGTAAAGTTACCAAAAGATCTGCATAGGAAATGGAGGACTTGAAAATAAGAGGACGAGTTGAAATCATCCAAATTACAGCATTTCTGAGATCGGCCAGAATACTGATAAAAGTCCTTGGGACTTGAGGCGACTTGCCGTCAATCAAAATCCAGGGGAAAACCATCAGCCAACGCTAATGTGAAAGCCTCTCAAAAGAGTAAAATTGGCCACTCGCGTAATGCAAAGCTCTTCTTACGAATTAAGCACACCTGTAGCCCTTCGAGCAAACGTAAATAAAGGAAAATTATTACAGATGCATTAAAATTCCTTCGCTTACGCTAAAATTGTTAATGTAGGTGAGGTATTTTATCAGGCTGACGTAAAGTTAGTCGGGAATCGATCACTGCTGGAAGCATCTCGTGTGTCTTGCTTCTCTGGTTAGTTGTGATACATAGAAATTGTGTCAGTAAATAACAGTATATATATATATATATATATATATATATATATATATATATATATATATATATATATATATACCGTAGTGTAATAGATCCTGCCTTTCATGTATTGGTCTGTCGTCATACACTTAGAATATTTCAGATTTTGGAGTGAATATTGACCACAAGATCGTGAAATTGGTAATTGTCACATCCAGAAATAATTTCTGTCACTTCTGCAGCAGTGAATAAACATCTGCTCAGTCCTCCCACCGTGTATAGTATTCTCGACCCAACTTAAAATGGACAAGGGAAGAACACACACAGATGGACAAAAAACAAACAAAAAAAAAGATAACTGATGACGATCCCCAAAATTTCAAGTTCAAGCGATGACATTTACAGACTTTATGTTAACAAAAAAGAAGGAAGAGATAAAACTGCTTAACACATAATAAGCGAATGGCGTAAAGAGATACAATACTAATACAAGTATTGGCATTACTAGGCAGAAACGATGATCCATAGGGGATTTTACAAGAGATTAAAATTCGACCATGCTGACAAATATGCACAAACCAGAATCTGTCAAAGAGAATGAGATGCATTCTCTGGGACTTGGAGAAACAAATCGATCACCCAATCCTAGCCAGAAGATGACACATAGCAGGAAAAATGACGGCTACTCAAAGATGAATATTTTTCGTTCATTGAGTTTTGCCGATCGAGCAGGCCCTCGAGCGAAATGTCGAAATCTTGCCAGGGAACCGAAAAACAAATGTAGTAGAGGAAGGTGATGTAATTATCAATAGAAAATGGCACCTTTGAAACTGTCAACAAAAGCCTGGAGTATAAGAGAATATCCACAGCTCTGATTAAAAAAAGAAAAAAAGTGGGTTACCATTGTCGTGGATGACCCGAAGGCTATTTTTAGATAACTGCTACAACGAGGTATAGGGAGGACACTACTCCATTCCCTGGATTACTCGACTTTACCCTTGATCGGTAACTTATAATGCTGAGTGTTAAGCAAGGAGACACCAAGTACGTTTTTTTAGCCTTTGGTATCTCTCGATCTGGGATTGAACCCAGGTGTCCCGGGCCATTGGCGTATACTCTAACCATCATGCCAATGTCCGGTTAAATCAACTAAAATATTTTGAAGAGTCCTGGAGACTCGGGGAATTTTCTGTAATTTGTCATCCAGGAGAAAAACAATTTCGAATTGATGAGGACAAGCCACAATGAATAAAATAATAATTATTTTTTCAGAGGATGCTGACAAATGATTTAAGCACAAATCTATCCAGAAAAATCAGGCATAACGATATTCCCCGTAATTCTGAGATAAAACCTGATTACGCAATCTTTGAGAAAAAGCAGACATTGTGTTAATCAACAGGAAGTAAATAACTTGGAGATTTTACCATTCTGTTAAGTAAGTAAAGTTGCCGACCAGAAGTCTACTTTTTCCTGGATTGCTTCACCTTACCCTTGATACGTATCTTATATTACTGAGTGTTATGAAAGGAGGTATCAAGTACCATTTTTAAAGTCTTTGGTATGACGCGACCTGGGATGAAACCCAAGTCTCCCGGATCATTGGTGAATACTCTACCCAGTTAGCCAATGAGCCAGTTTAGTTGGTCCCTATGAAAGTAAAACTATGGAGGTGCCCGTGGTGTAATGGTTATCGTCGTAGGAAATGGACATGGCGACACGAGGTCAAATCCTGGACGATACTGATTGCATTTCATATAGCATTAATACCCTTGGGAAAGGTATGAATCCAATTATTCTCCCTCTAGCTATAGGTAAATAGTAGGACAGACTAAGTTCTTCAGCCTTCGAGAGGCAACTAGTCAAGGAGAAGGAAAACTCTGAATTCAAACCTGTTAAACTCCGCTTAAAACTTGACCTTGTGTCATATCCTGCCCGAGCGGAGGGGTTCGCAAATAGGATAAAAGTAAAGCTAAGAGAAAAGTGCATAAATACTAGGATTTTTCCAATAAGCAAGGAAAATATCATGGAAGATTCATAGAGGTATACTAATATAAAAGGAATACAGTGCAAAATAAATACGCGAAGTAAAACAAGATTAACATGAGAAATAAAAAGAAAAAGTAGTAAATATAAAAAGAAAGAAAAAAAGAAAAAGTAAACAAAATCAAAAAGGAAGAATGATGAACATGTAAACAATAAAGAAAAAAAACATCAAGCAAGAAAGAAAAAAAAAGGATAAATAAACAAGAAAGAAATATAGAAATGAAACGACAAAACATGAGATCAAACGAGAACAGAAAGATCAAAGAGGAACGATATAACTAAGAAAGAAGGAAAGGAGTACGAAAGAAAAACAAACCTTTCTAGATTTCCAAAAATTCCTTATAAAAATAGAGTTATCAAGGGAAAATGAATAAAACGAAAAAGAAAATAAAGAAATTATAAAACAAGAAAATGAGAGAAAAGAAGAAGGAAAGGAGGAAATCAAATGGAAAGAGAAAGGTAAGTAGACAAGCAGACAAATTAAACAATAATTTGCGAGGGATAAGAAAGTTTGTTGGTTATTAATTTGTTTTGTAGGTTGTCGTAATGGTCGTTGTTGGCCTGTGGTCTGTGATCTCTGGTCGTTGGTTGTTGATTCTGGTTTAATTATCTGACTCCTTTGTTCTTCTTACTCTCTTAACTTGTTAGATTTTTGTCTACGAAAGACTGCCAGAGAATTTGAAGAAGGAAAGAGACGAATAGACCTTTTAACTGGAAAAATTATTTCAGGCTTTAACGGCGAATTCATCGTTTGGAAATTTTTTCATCGGCCAATAGACGTAGTCCCGTTTCCCAGACAAGGTGTTAAAATGTCTTAGTCATTTTCTGTGGGTTTATGAATCTGAAGTTTATGGTGTGTCCAGTAAACGTTTTCAGTAGAGGTCAACAAGAGACGCCGACCTTCCGACAAGTCCGAGATTTGGCGAACCGTGCATTATTTGCCTGTACTTAATAGGAGGGAGTCTGTCCAATATCAGGTGTACGTCTGAAGAGCTACAATTTCTCTCCAGTGCCTGGAAAACCCTTTATTTAAGCGTTGCAAATGCTGCTTCCGGTCAGAGGGTTTCAGGGAACTGCTACATTTTTAAAAAAATTATTTCATCTTATTTATTCATTTTTTTCTTTTCCAATCGCCAGAAATTTACGTGATACATATCCGTTTGAGAAAAAAATCATTCTTCGCATATTCTTAAAGAGATATCTTTACATAGGGATTAAAAAATGATCACCTTTATCAAATAATTTCCGTCTTCACATATTCACCATTCCGGTTAATTCATTCCTGGAATCTCTCAAACGTTACGTAAAAATGTCAAAAGTTCTTTGGGAGCAACATTATAAGAAAATCAGAACGGATATTGAGTAGATCACCTGTGAAAGATTCCAATAATGTGTTGAGAGCGATGGTGCTCAGGAGAAAATTTTGCAATCATATCAAAAAGGAACTCCCCCAAAAGGAAAACATTAACAAAAAACAAAAAAAATGAACCTGTATATAAGCATGAGCCACGGAGAGTTTTGGAATATGTGTATAATTTGTTTATCGGCACCGTTGATAAGTGATATTGTTTTTTCTGCTCAGTTGCCCGCTCTGAAATATAAATTGAAGCATGCGTATCTGAAAATGGTCTTAGAGAAATGTAAAAGTCTACTGAATAAGTGAAGTTATCGAGAGAATCTATTAAAAACGTCAATACAAAGGAATTTTCTTAGGCAAAGTAAACATTATTTTATTTTCCTCAGGAGGCTTTTCATTTTGCTTTTGCAGAAATATTTTTGGTCTGGTAAACAACGTAAAGCGAACTCCTTCACACACACACACACACACACACACACACATATATATATATATATATATATGTGTGTGTGTGTGTGTGTGTTCAGGTGTGCATAAGTAGATATACTGCTATGAAAAAGAAAACACATACAATATTCATTGGATTTATTATACCAAAAAATCAATATTGCATACACATGTAATAACAAGCTCAGCCTTAATCCCTCAGTAATATAGACATCTCTAACCGAGAATAATAGCTAAAATCCATATACGCTTCTCGTCCGTCAAATTACCATTCATTGTTAAATTACCTTTTTATCCGCAAAACATTTATTTTTCTGAGAAATAGTGAGGATTAAAGTGTTATTGGGATTAAGGACACTGAAATATTTTTAGAAATATTAACTTATTTGGTATGCAAATAATTTCAATTATTTATTATTATTATTTTTTCTTTGCTTTGGTTGCAGCACGAGCGTAGCACGTCGCGATCACGGAGGCGGCTTGGCTCTTTCAGAGTCATGCCGGGGTTACTCTTGGAGCCGATATGATGCAGAAATAACCCGAAATCGGCAATGAAGACAGGGCATCACTGAAGACCTCCCTGATGCATCTAAGATGTATGATTGAAATGAATTTAGTATTCTAAAATTTAGGTGATCAATACTACCTATCTATCTTTCTATGAAAGATATATATATATATATATATATATATATATATATATATATATATATATAGAGAGAGAGAGAGAGAGAGAGAGAGAGATTAGCTATTGAATATACCCTACGCTAAATTTGAACGGTAGAGAGATCAAATCTTGGGCAAGTTTTGTACATTAATAATCTTTGCTAAGAAGATACAAGGATCATAAAATAAGTTTTCAGACTTTTTTTTCGTATAGGCACTTTTGTTCACAGTACACACATGAAACTCTAGTCCCCTTCGAAGTATTCTCCTCCGGTTGCAATGCACTTGTTGTACCGTTCCAAAAACTTCTGGAAGGCCCCATCGAAGTCCTCTTGTGTGAGCGTGTCAATGAATAATTGTGTGTACAGTTCCCACGCTGACATCAAACTGTGCACTTATTGTCTCTATAAACACACGACGGTCCTTATCCATGAAGTTCTTTATTTTTCCAATCAACTCTGGTGTTCTGACTCCCTTACTCTTACCACACCTCTCATCATCCCTCAAAGACTCCCTGCCTTCCTTGAATCTCTTATGCCACTCAAAAACTGATGTTCGATTCATATAAGATGCTCCAAAAGCAGTCTGAAGCATTCCATACGTTTCTGTGGCATTTTTACCAAGTCTAAAACTCAATTTTATTGCATATCGTTCTTCTAAAGTATCCTCACATCCAGATTGTATTTTTGAAATTCACCAGCTATCACAATCAGGGTGTATTCCAATTACTGTTGTAGCGGTTCATTTGAAGCTGAAATCATAAAAATTGGTCAGTAATCTCATACGATGTACAGCAATAAATAACATACTGAATTTTTAAGTGTCGACGACAATTCTAAATGCCTGTACAAAAAGTCTGGAAACCTATTGAAGGCACCTCGTTGTTATATTTTATTTTTTGATCATTCATCTTACCTCTTTTAACAAGAATAAAAGTTTTATAAAACGCAGAGTCTATCTTTAAATTCCTTTGCACTTCTTTGCATATAATTCTGTGGCATTATTGCTATTACAAATACTATTGCGTCAACCTGGAATATTTTACGACTTGAAAAGAAAAGATGTCATAACAATTATATTTGTTTAAAACATAACTAAGAAAACTGAAAAATAAAATAAAATGCTCAAGTCAAGTCAAAATTACAAAAAAATCCTGCGATCTTTACTTGTAGCAAAGACTGCCAAATTATTTTCAATAGAGAAAATATTTAAAATTACTACGTATTCAAGTGATATATCACAATTTATCTATGCACAACGATTTTGACTCTAGTGGGTGCTCTTGATGGAATGGTTATCGTCGTAGGAAACGGGCTCGAAGACCCGAGTTCAAATCCTAGGGTAAGCATTTGGCATTTCACAAAGTTCTGATACCCTTCACAAAAATATTCATCCAATCATTTTTCTTCCAGCTATTAGTTAATAGTCGGGCAGACTGACTCTTTAAACTTGGTATAGCAATTAGTCAAGGAGAATAAAAATTCTGAATTACAACCTGTTAAACTGCGCATAAAAATTTACCTTGTTTCTCATTGTGCTTGTCAAGAGCATTTGGTAAATTCCAACACTATAACATCAAAAATTAAAAAAAAAATTAAAATAATCAAATTATTAGTTTCTCATGAAGTTTTCTTTACTTATGTAATAAACCACGATTTATTTTTTGTAAAGAGGCAACCTTAGAAGTTACGTCATTTTTTCATGTATAAAACGTCACTTTTATTAAATTTTTAAAAGTAAAGATATTGTACCGGCAGAATTTTCACATTTTTGATTTTCTAATTCTAAAATTTTCAATTCATAGAGAAATAATTTTTTTTACCTTGTTTTATCACAAAGTACTACAAGTATTAAATTATGGAAAAAGAATAATGATATTATCGTTAAAATTTTAAATTTCATATGTCCAAAAGTATTTCTAGGGCTGCGATTAGTAAAAAAGAGGTAACATATTCGCGTTAATTTTTTTTTTTGTTTATATGTTTATATATGTTTATATGTTTATATGTTTTTTGTTTATATGTTTATATTTAATTGACAAACTGATTTATGTTCTTTCACTTCCGGTGATTTTTAAATTCCTATTTTCTAACAAGGAATATATCGATCGAACCTATACAGTGAAAATATTCATCACCATTATATAATTATAATAAACATATTCGCGTTATTCTGTTTCTACTATTCGGATTGAGAGTAATAATAATGAAACATCCGATGTTTCTTTGGTTAAATGGCATATCAACTCTTTTTAGGTTATTTAATGCCAAATCCATTCTCCTAGAAGAACAGCAGTGGCACTATTTGACCCATAGCTGGGAGGATAAGGGGGTTCATACCTTTCCTGAGGGTATTTGCCCGAAAGTGAACGTAATAGCACGACTGGAGTACGAACTCGCGTTCTACGATTCCGCAGTCCATCGCTTTAACCATTACACCACGATGACAACCCCTGAAACATCCGAGTAATCCCTCAGAACTATATAACTGTAACCTCAACCCAGGGTACAGTTCACTGCCATACCGTGCGCATTTAACAATTTGTCTATTTTCTAATACCCTGATGAATTCATCTAGAATATTAATGCCTTATACATTGGTATCCTTATCTTAATTGTAAGAATTTTGGGCTGGCGTTCTTCAAATATTTGTTGTAATCAGTAACAATGACCTGGAACTTTCATTTATCCCAGTCTTTGTGGATACGTTTTTTAACTCCTTTCTATTAAACTCGTTACTTGTTTCCGTCTGAACTTTATTATTTATAGCTCTATATGTCGCATTACACGACACAAATATATGTTTGCAACGCTACCGTGTTCAAATGGAAGTTTTGCTAGTTCAGTCTCAATACACGTTTGTACAACTACTACAACTACTACTCATAGACATTTGTATCACCATGTGTCGAACGGGCTGATACGTTTTGCGCTACGTCTTAAGGGTGAGTCAGAACTCGTGATAAACTAACGGTGAGAAAAGGTGACGAACACACAAAAAACCCGTATTGTTTCGCTAATACAAACGTTTATTCACTATTACGCCTTTTTTTAGTCGTTGGGAAGAGAGAAATAGAGAAAAACTGAGTCGACCGTGTTAGCTAGACAAAGTGAAACAAATTATCATGAGGAGAGAGAGAGAGAGAGCAGACGCAGACATTGAATTATCTTTCATGCTTCTGGTTTAGTCCTCACAATTTCGTGTCTGGTATGAGACCCCTTTTCAGAGCTCACCCAAAATGGGGTCCGCAACATTCGGTTGTCTTCACAACGTCGTGTCTGATGTCCAACTGACTCTCTTCACCTCGTCGCGTCCGGTTGTCTTGTCTACTAATTTTTTCTGCTTTCCAACCCACGCCCACTCTTAAAATCTTTCCCGTTTCCCTCTAGTTGAGCCAATCTGAACTCGTTGCCAATTCGCAGCTGATATGTTTCTATTTTTAACACGGGCATCCCTAATTATTCTACATAGACATCACAGGAATTGAACACTATCTCTGTCTCGGTTTATGTCTGTGCACATCTCTCTCTCTCTTTCTCTCTCTCACTCCATCCTGTATATACCCACGATTGTTTTGTTGAGTTGGTTTTATGGCATATCAACATTTATGTTATTTAATGTCAAATCCTGTCTATGCTTATATATGAAATATATATGTTTTGCAGGTAATATAAATTTTAAATGAACCGGAGTTCATTTGTTTGCACACAGTAAAATCGTTTCAAGTAATGATATCTAACACGAGAAGTTTTATTTGCACATAATTAAATGGTTTAAAGCATTGCTATTAAACTCTGATAATTCTATTCAATTTCATTCATTTGATGGCACACAGTTCAATGGTTCCATGCATTGTTATGTTATAGAAATAATTCTTTTTAACACCAGTCATTTGTTTGCTTTCAGTTAAATTGTTTGAAGTATAGAAAAGGATTAAATAGGTCTGCTTGATCCATGGATTAGACTCTAACAGCTACTACCACTCCGGGTCAGAATGAACCAGGAAGGAGTTACAAGGAAGAAATACTTTACCCATCCCAAAGCACATGGTCAGTTTGTTTAATGTTATACCTTGGACACACGTTTGTGTGGGTCTTTGTTTTCTGCAAAGATGCAGGCAGCATATCCTAGAGCCTCACCTGAGTGAGCTGCATATACATATGACTGATACGGTAAAATCATTTAACGCAACTATATATATATATATATATATATATATATATATTGTCATCCACTGACAGACTGTTTCGTTCTATCAGAACTCATCAGTGTAGCTAGACAGGCTAGAATACCGAAGCTGGGATCGAAACCTGGCTGACTATAACGCCAATCCAAGATTCTACCACTCAGGCTCGAGGAAACCAGCGCAAGCGAAGGAAATTTAAACGCTTATGTATCACATTTGTTTTTGTTTTCATATATCCGCTTAACTGCTACCGAGAGCTCAATTCATTTGAAGAGCCTTGCATTACGCTAGTGGCAACCATTACTTCCTTCAATAGAGAGCTCAATCCCACAGGGGTCGGGGAGCATATATATTGTCCTCCACAGGCAGACTGTTTCGTTCTATCAGAACTCATCAGTGTGAATAGAAAGGATAGATTCCCGAAGCTGGGAACGAAACCCGGCTGGGATATATATCTATATGTATATATATATCCCAGCTTGAAGCATCTTGTGAGTCTAGTCACCCTGAAAAGTTGTGATACAACGAAACAGTCTGTCTGTGGATGACAATATATATATATATATATATATATATATAAGTATGTGTGTGTGTCTAGAGGGTAGAGTATTTGAAAATAGCCCGGGAGACCGGAGTATAATCCTAGGTCGAGTTATACCGAAGACTCAAAAAATGGTACTTGATGTCTCCTTGTTAAAACCTCAGCATTATAAAGTACGTATCAATGGTAAAGTGGAGAAATCTAGGGAAAGGAGTAGTGCCAACTCCTATACCACACTGTAGTAACTATTGGAAAGGGAGTTTTTGAGTCGTCCTCGACTACGGTCATCAACTTTACTTTCTTAGATGTAACATATTGGTACTGTGAGTATATCAGTATCATATCCGAAGCCACTGGTCTTTTGGGTCTTTTAGTCTATAGCTAAATTTTTCTTTGTTAGAATGTCACTATATATATGCATGTATTCCTAAATCAGGAAAAACTTCTCATCATATCGATATGTTTTATTAAACCAACATATTTACACTTTAATCTAGAAATTTTATTAAACCAGCTCGAATTTTCGACTGAAGGATAATTTTCTGGAATCCACATTCACACTGAATATCATCCAAATTCTATTTATAATAAAGAAAACAATTAAATAATAATTATAATCCTTCTCTCCAATATCAGTAGAATTATCAGTATCATCAATGGCTGCTGTTTGTATTCATCAATTTCATCCTTCATTCCTTTGTGTTCGCAATGATCTATACGCAACCCAGACTTTTGTCACTTTTGGCAGACCTGTATACATTAAGAATATACTCTAGTTAAGAGACGTTCTCGTACACGTTCGCCACTCGACCTCCATATCCGCAGTGAGCACATCCTGCAAATCTCCTTTGATTCTAATGACTTCAAAAGGATAGCTTTGTGATGTTGATCCTTTTGAATGTCATTACGCAAGGAAGCCACTCACGTTGGTATTCATAATCTCAGAGATTGTGTAATATCTCGCTTGGACAAACAAATGTACAATGCGCTTAATAAGATTACGTTGGTAAAATTACATGAAGCATCTTACGTGATATTTATGAACGGACAGTTGTGCGACATTTTTCTGATCTAACTTTGGATCATGAAGCGATTTTCGCTTGATTTTGCTCTAGCATATAGTATTGCGGAAAAGAGTTGAATTAATAAAATATATCATTAATTATTTCATATGAGAGCGTTAAGTAATGAGACTGACACCAAGAGGAGGTGTTAATAAAAGCATAGGATAAAAATGCAATAGTTGTACAACGTTAAGAATGGAATTGTATACACTCGGTATCTCATCTTAAACAATCTATTTCTCCTTCTTTTGCTCATAACTCTCACAGCATCTTCACTTCCGCTTCTTTTCGGACGGATCTCTTATATATATATATATATATATATATATATACATTCATATACACATATATATGCATGTGTACATGTGTGTGTGGATTAAATAAACAATCAATTTATTATATCACACTTTCCTTGAGAAGCCACACATGATAATGACTTTGTTCTACCACAAGAGAAAGTGCTGAAGATCCTAATTTTTCTGTTGGTTCATCACAACTTGTTGATCATAGTAAACAGTCCTCAAATTAATTATTCGCAAACGAGTTTTAATACTTAGAAATAGCAAACGGTGATTTAGGCAAGGTCAACAAGTCTATGCGTTTTAAGTGGTGTATTCTAAATCGATCTCTGTTGAATGAGTTCATTTAAAAGCTACCAATCTGAACCTAAAGTAATATTTGTATGCAAGATGTATTTCATTCAACCAATATAGCGTAATTCTTTAAAAAGAAGTATAGATACAGTCATACCTTCGCTACATATATGACATAACCTAGTTTTTGGTGTAAACAATACATTCTATGAAAAAAATGTATTAAAATAAGAACAAACACCGTAAAACTAGCGTAAATAACTCGTAAAAAATTGTCGCTAAAACTTAATAAACCCCAAAAAACTAAATTTGTTAATATTTCTAAAGAATAATGACTGCAATGAAATTGCGTTTCTTACCTTGTTACTTGCCTTTAAAAATCTCATAAGTAAGCAGACAAAAAGATTATAATAAGCGAAAACTACCCGCGGAAAAATCTAATCCTGGATAAGTCATTAAATTATTAATAAAATCTTTTAATCATATTTTGTAAATAAAATTAATGAAATTATGTTATTTAACTTTGCTTAACTTAAACTATGAATTTTATTATATATGAAATTATTAAATATTATAAAAATAGTATATATACTTTATTATATAATCGTATTTTTTACGATAAGCAATTTGATTTGTTTATTTTACGATAAGCAATTTGATTTGTTTATTTTATATCGTTAGCGTATTTTATAGTAACGTGGCTTAAATATTTGAAACACCAAAAATTGTTTCTAATGTTACTCAAACATATTTTTCAAATTATAAATTCTTCGCTAAGCTTACCTTATTAATTCTTTAAGTAAAACCTGCATCAGGTGTAATGAATCAAATAATATAAAGCTTTGATAGTCAAGTTTGTAGTTTTGGAGTAATAACCGGGCATTTTTCTTATACCATACATCTTAGTTGATGCTTCGGGATGGGTCGTCAGTGATGTTTCCTTTGGGATCATGGGGGGTTTCGGGTCTTTCAACATCAGACCCCCTCACCCAAATGACCCAGTTGGCATCGATCTAACTCCAACTCCCATCCCGGCAGCCAACCTGCGCATCCACACAAGGAGAAAACAAAAAAAAAAAATGACCACAGAAAAGGCTCTATATATAATTTTGCAACAGCCAATCAGAGCTAAGCTCTACTGATGACTTCTAAATCTTTCCTTTAAAAATCGGGAGGCCACTTTACTCTGCTTTTTTTTGCTACAATGGGGTCGTTATTCGGTTATTTGTTCATTCTGGTATGTATTCCTTCCTTCCCTCCCTTTTTTTAAAATTAATTTTTACTTAAAGAAAGAAAAAAATACATTGTATTAAGATTAATCGTGGTATTGCTTGTGGCCGACCGATGACAACACTTGTAAAGTGAAAGGAAGAGCAGGTTGGAGTGTAGCTACTGCGTGCCAGTAATGGACTCGTTCATTCTAGAACCCTCCTCACCTGTAGATTTAAAAACTTGTAATTTTTTGCTGGACGGATTCAGTTTTAATTGCTCTGTTTGTTATGTGAAGAGTTTGTCACTCGTTGGTTTACTGTGTAGCCAAGTAGAAGCTGTGCGTTGTTCGGCTCTTGTACGTGTCAATATTTTTTGCTGAAAATCGGTTCCCGGGGTTACTCGGCGACAAGTCTTAATAACGGAATTTTGTTGCAACCAGACGATACCATCCAGCAATCTGTCCTCGGTCGGCCGCAAGTACACCCAGTTAACACTAATGTTGTGAGAATCCGTAATAAGCTACACAGATATTTCTCCTTTATATATGTGTGGATTAATGATATCAATGCATTTTATTTATTTAAGATATATTTTCAAAGTAAATTGATTAATTGCGCGCCCTTTTATCATGACAGAGGTGACGTTGCTATGTAACATGACGTTGGATCTAAGGATCATCGCTAAATCGTTCGCAAGAAAAGAAGCGTAAAATTTGCTTGGAAAATAGCGTAATGGCAAAATAACGAAAAACTAGGTATTAACGAAGAAACACTTTGTAAATTAGAGACTATTTAAACACACAAGTCTATTATCTTATGTCCGGACACCATCATAAACACGTATAGGCAGATGTTTATGTGTTTCTGCTCGTATAGGGTTGGAGTTTAACATTTCTTTTGAAAATTCTTTTATTAAAATTGAGGCATGATTGTGCCATAAAAAACAGAACATACAAAAAAATACAATTGGTTTGGTTAGGTTTTATGGCATACCAACTATTGCTGGTTATTTAACGTCAAATTCTCTTTATAGATATCATATATATATATATATATATATATATATATATATATATATATATATATATAAACACATTTTCTTGATAACATTTTTAACTGAGCTCATTTTTTTGCATAGTTAAATGTTTTCAAGTATTTGTATCTAATACGAATCCTTCGATATAATAATAATCTTGCCCAGTCAGTTGGGGTTGTAGAATGCACAGACTGCATCTCTGCAGATGGGTCAGACCCCACCAACGAGTGTCCTCTTTATGATACCGAACAATCTGATGGTGAGGTTTCGATAATGCTGGAGTTTTGGTGAATGCGGAGCACCCTTTCATTGCAATCGCTCCGAGGTCAACTCTTGTAACACCATATTGGTCAAATAGAACTAAACTGCATACTTATGCTAAACTGAATTGTTTGAAATTGAACTGTTTCGACATTTAACTGTGTGTAAATGAAATCTCTACTTATACTAAACTGAATTGTTTGAATTAGAACTGTTTGAATACACCAAATTGGTTGAAATAGAAATGTTTTGGCAATTAACCTGTGTACTCATGCTAAACTGAATTGTTTGAAATAAAACTGATTATTTTTATAAAAATGGATTTACCACTAAATAAAATACAAAGGTTGATATGCCATAAAACACAACCAACCAACCAACAACGGCTAATCATTTATTTGCACATAATTAAATGGTTTCAAGTATTTCTTTATAAGAGTAAACATTGAACATCAGTCTTTTGTTTTCGTTATTTTCAAGTGGATGTACATATATGGTTCGTATTGGAGTTTGTTGGTAATTTTATTTTAAAATGGATTTGAATAAATTTGTTTGCACACTAGTATTACTATTGGTTTTTTTACCGTTAGGAAGTTTCAGTTATTGCTATCTATCACTCATAGTTCTATTCAAAATTAATCGTTTGTTTGCAAACAATGGTTACAAGTATAACTATTTGACACTCTTCGTTCATTTGAACACAGTCAAATGGTTCCACGTATTGTTATGTATTACAAGCAATTCAATTAAACATCATTTATTTGTTTACACAATTAAATGGTCAAAGAGTTCTTCTTCTAAAAATCCAATTTATTATTGGCCATTTGTTTGCTCACAGTTTAGATGTAAAGCAGTTCTATTTGACCCATAAATAGGGCCTTATCAGGGACTATCACACAAGGGATAACTGCACCCAGGAGCAATGGCAATGAAGGGCTACTCTACATCCCCAAAGCACTAGGACTGAAGCTTCACCATCAGATGTACTTTAGGGTCCAGGACACTTGTTGGGAAGGGGTTTTACACCTCTACAGAGATGCAGTCGGTGTATTCTTTAGCTTAAGCCGTCTCGGTATAAATAATAAAACTACATTGCTTACCCATTGGGAAGAAAAATATAAAAAAGCAGCTGAAAAGGTAAGCGTAAAACATATCTATATATTTTGAAATTTTCTCATCTCTTACCAAAGAAGGACTTTTTTGCCTTCGAGCTGACAACCATAAAACAACCTTATGGTATAAAATTTTTTCGTATAAAGCTGGAAATATACCACTAACCGAATAAAATAAGTGATAAAAATACAAATTAATGTCAAGGAAACGATGATATTTACTTTTTGCCAAATTAATTGTTTTAGTATCAGTGGTAATGAGATGTTATCTTTTTTGTGGGAGGTAATATGCAGATTTTATGAGTAGGTTTTTACCTAATCCATCTAAAATGGAAATATGTGACATAAGGTTAATTTTTTAGTGCAATAAAGCAGGTCTGTATTCAGTTTTTTTCTCTTAGACTGTTATCCAAGCGAGCCTAAAGAACTCTGTCCCCTCAATTATTCTATGGGAGGACAGATTTAGTTTTCTTTCCTAATACCATTAATGCGAAACGAGCCGCAATCAACCTCAAACAGGATTTGAACTCAGGTCACCGATTCCATTTTCTAAGGCGATTTTACAAGTATTTGTCTAATCAATATTAATAGTGTTTCAATATACTTGGATATAATAAAAGGATCATATTGCAAAACAGTATATGACGACAATTCTTTTTTGACCAAAACCCCCTCAGGAACAATGTGACTGAATGTTTTGAGTTCTAAAATAATAAGAATGATTTATCAAGATCAGCAGACCAGTGTAAATTCTTCAAGTATTCTGACCGTTAAAAATTCACGAGATCGTTTGAGAGTTTTAACTATTGTGGCATTTGTCACAGTTCATAAAGTCACCGATAGAGATCTCAGTCCCTCTCTCTGGGATGAAACCATTCTGCTTTAACTTGTTAATTTTTTTTTTCATCCTAATCTTAGGAAATTTGACCGAGAATTTGACTTTGGGCTTCATTTTCGTGACACACTTGTGATAATCCATGATTATTCAAGTGAATGTGAAATCTGATATGCAAACTTGAAGCGAATCATTTTCAAAAAGCTAGAATTGATCTAATGAGTTTTTAATTTGGGTCGTCAATCTGAATTTTTCTTAAAAGTCTAATCATTTTCGAAATCGCCAACGCATTTCTCATTAAATTTATTTTATATACTTGCTAAAATTCACAAATAATTTATTTGCTATGAGCTAAATTTTTATCTACGTTACAATAATGTATTTACCAAACATCTCCGGCACAAGCAGGTTGTGACACAAGGTGTTTTTTAATCAAAGTAAAGTTGGTTTGACTGAAGAAGTTTCCTTATCTTAGACTGGTTACATATCCAAGACTAAAGAACCTAGTCTGTTTCACTATTTACTCATAACTAAGGAGAGATCGGACACCTTCATGTCACTCCCATGGGCATTAGTACGAAGAGACATGCGAAAGTCTACGTACAGTAATTGAACTTGGATGTGACAATTCCATTTCCTTCGATGACAACAGTCACCTTCATACATTACAAGGATCAACATGCTCTTTTAACAAGTTTTCAAGCCAAAGTAATTGCTAAGCCCTCAAAATTAAAAAGAATTAACATTTGTAAGCATCCAACAGTTGGAATATTGTCCAAATTCCCTCTTCCAATTGGATTTTTGCCATTCTTTTTCCAAGCTTAACAAATGTTTTCTTCTTCTTCTTCTTCTTCTTCTTCTTCTTCTTCTTCTTCTTCTTCTTCTTCTTCTTCTTCTTCTTCTTCTTCTTCTTCTAATAATAATAATAATAATAATAATAATAATAAAACCGGTATATGCACAACCCAGCTAATCCCGGCCAGAAGACCAGACTTAATAATAATCAACAAAAAAAAAAAAAAAAAGAAGAGAACTTGCAAAATAGTCGACTTTGCTGTCCCGGCTAACCACAGTATAAAACTGAAAGAATGTGAAAAGAAGGATAAGTACCTCGACCTTGCTAGGGAATTGAAAAAACTATGAAACATGCTGGTGACAATTATACCTATTGTAATTGGTGCGTTCGGAATAGAAAATAAAGGATTGCTAAAGGGACTAAAGGACTTGGAAGTTGGCGGACGAGTGGAGACCATCCAAACGACAGCATTGTTGAGAATGGCTAGAATACTAAGAAGAGTCCTGGAGACTTGAGGAGACTTGCTGTCACTCACACTCCAGTGAAAAAGCATCGGCTAACGCCGATGTAAAAAGCTCTAATGAGTGAATAATAATAATAATAATAATAATAATAATAATAAATTGTAAAATGCCAGGCCATGATCGCATACATAGATACTGGTTTAAAAAATCCTTTCCATCCACGACAGACTGGCTATCGAAAGGAATAGATACTAAGAAGAAACAGACATAACGGAATGGATGACCAAAGGAAAGACCACAATGATCCAAAAAAGACCTCTAAACAGGAAGAGCCCTCAACAATTACCCGCCCTTAACTTGCCAATCCATGATACAAAAGGCACAAATCAGGGAGGAGATTTACTATTCGTTTATAACTCATTGACTACAATAAAGCATACGATATGTTCCCGCAAAGCAAGGACAATTATACCTATTGTAATCAAAATGTACAAGATATGCAGGCCAAGTCATAATGTTTATCGAGGGAACCACGAAAAAGCTTACCTGATGTTAAAATCCAGAGAAGGATCTTTTAGGCAGAGGTGCTATCACAATTACGATGAGGTCTCATTATCACACAGTAAGGAAATTCACAGGCGGATACAAAATTTATAAATCGAAAGAAAAAATTAACCACGATTCGGACCGTATCAAACTGTCTGCCAAAAATGAAAAATAATTGGAAACCTTAATACAGGTAATGAGGATATACGCAAAATATAGGGATGGAATTATGCATGGAAAAATCTGCCATTCTAATAATGAAAAGCAGAAAACGACAAATGAAGGAAGGAATAGAACTACCAAGTCAAGAAAAAAACAGAACGTTCGGAGAAATGGAAACTTACAAATATTGGAGGCAGACACCATCAAACAAGCAAAGATGAAATAAAAATAGAAAAAGTATCTAAGGATGACGAGAAAACTATTCAAAAACAAACTATATAGCAGAAATCTCATCAAAGGGATAAACACCTGGGTTATCCTCCACGTTAGATACTCGTGACCATTTATGAAGTGGACGAGGGAAGAACTTTAACAATTGGATCAGAGAACAAGAAAACTCATGACGATGCAAAAAGCCTTAAATCCCAGAGGCGATATACATGAACACTATGTGTCAAGAAAAGAATAAGGAAGAGAACATGCCATCATTGAAGAGAGCGTTGATAAATCGATGATTCGAAGGCTACATAAAAAGAGAGCAAATAATAACTGATTGCAGCGACCTGAAACAGCAAAAACCGCACAAGGATCAATAACTAGAAAATAAAAATGGGAAAGAAAACAACTGTACGGATATTTCAAGCGACAAACAAGAGAAATCTCACACGCGAAGTCTTTGACATGGCTTACAAAGGGAAACCTTAAGAGAGAAACTTAATCTCTTCTTAGAGAAACACAAAACTACGTCATAACGACCAACTATGTAAAAGCAAATATAGATAAGACCCAACAAAATAGTAAATGTAGTTTATGTGGAGATATAGACGAAATAATCAATCGTTTAATTAGTGAATACCGTAAATTGGTACAAAAAGAGTATGAAATCTAGACACGAAGGTATCCACTAAGAATTGGGCAGAAAATTTAAATTTGACCGTACGAAAAGTGGTGTAAGCACAGCCCAGAATCTGTCCGGGGAAATGAGACTCACAAACTTCTCAGGGATTTTGAGATAAAAAAAATCAACTAATCTCAACCAGACAACCAAACCTATTGATAGTCCATAAAAAAGAAAAAAAAACCTGTCGAATAGTGGACATTGCAGCCCAGCAGATCACAGAATAAAATTAAAATGAAATTAAAAGATAGATAAAAATCTAGACGTTTCTGGAGGATAAAAAATCTATGAAATATGAAAGTAACGGTGATACTATTTGTGGTGGGTGCCTTCCAAACATTCCCCAAAGGATTTGTAAAGGGACTGGAATACTTGGAAATAAAAGAACAAGTGGAGACTATCTAGACTACAGCATTATTAAGATTGGCTAGAATACTGAGAAGAGTCCCGGGACTTGAAGAGACTTGCTGTCACTCAAACTCCATTGAGAAACTATCAGCTAACACTGATGCCAAAACCCCTCAAAGGAGTACAAAAGAACAATAATAATAATAATAATAATAATGATAATCTACTTTATAATAATACTATTTTTGCATGCAAACATATAAAAGAACATAGTGAATTTTAAAAAATCTTCTTACAATTTGCAATTCGCTGGGCTATAATACTCTAACGTAGAAAAATACAAGTAATTGCCACACTACTTTTTTACGAAATAAAAATGATTATTAATTCATCTGCACCCAATCCGATAATTATATTTTTTTCAAAGAGATAACTATCACATATTAATTATAGAATTATTTTCTCAATTTCAAGCAAATAAAAAAAAAACTAAAGAAACTAAAGAAGCAAAGAGAAGAAACAAAAACTTCAACAAAAAAAGAACCCTCAACCAAAAAACAAAAAAAAAAAAAAAAAAAAAACGAGTTGTATGTGAGATCAAGACAGTTAAGTGAACGATTGTAGCTGTTGGTGTCATATGACCCAGTAAAACATATTAGCAATTAGTCGGAGTTAAAATTACTACTGCAGCGCCAAATCACCTCCATTGTTCCTTGTAATTCCATGGGGTGGTGAGGAATACTCACCAAGGCACACAGACCATCAAATTTATTCTGGAAGAAGAGATAAACCCCAGCACGTAAATTTCATTGCTCTTTGAAAATCCAAACAATAGAAAGACCCGGCATAGTGTCTGCGAATCATGCCAATATCTAGATCCTAAGTCGGCCGCAAACACTTTTCCTGATGCCATTTCGATTCGGACTATTTTACAAGAGACACTAAAATAGAAATGCCTCCTATATATTTACCTGGAGTCTACAATAACCACAGGGAACAAAATACCATGATTACATAGAGTAACTTTTCAGCTGCAGGATGCTATTTTCTGTACAATCTCTACTAGAGGATATGGAGGTTTGCTAGTTGTTAACAAGAGTCTGCATGCAGGACTCGCAAGAGGCATCCCTCAAAAGAAATGCCTCTAATTTTTATGCTGTATAATCACCATAGTGATTGATATTGTGGGTATAGCTGTAGACAGTGAACATCCCTGTCAAATACTTTTGAGTTTCTTTGTCTTGATGTAGACAGCAGCTGAGTGGCAATTTGTTTCTTCGTTTACATCCATACATTATTTATAGCAATGTATCCCGTCTTTTTTATTAAGGGGGTTATCTATCTATCTGTCTATCTATCTATCTATCTATCTATGTGGTTGCGATTTATGTTTTTATACTTTCTTAATTATAACAAACGCTTTCTTTCTTTCTTTCTTTCTTTCTTTCTTTCTTCTTCGTTCCGAACCTTACAGTACTTTTACCAATGTATCAACCTCGTTTCTTCTCTAGCACCACATCTATCTATCTATCTATCTATCTATCTATCTCATGATAACCTTCGTGAATAGTATCTCAACTTTTCATCAATCTGTTGGTAGCGTCATTACATAGACTTTGGTGTCAACCATTCAACAGTTGATATATTGACACCTCCAAAAACTTAAATTTTCGTCCTATGTAAATTTTAAGGGAATAAAAAGAAGAAAATACTCTCCATCTTATATCCTAAACACAGAGACGAATGGAAATTTGAAACTGCTTCTTTTGTTTTTCTTTCGAGTGTTTGTTTCCCCTCCGTCTTGTTGCTAGACAATAACTTTCAAATGTTTTCCATTTTAAATGTTTTACACGAAAAGGACAAGAAAGTTCGTATGAGAACAGGAAATAAAACGGATAGTGTGAGAAAGTGAAAATAAAAATTGTTGTCGATATATAAACAGCAGGATTTTAATATCCTGTTGTTTTATTGTAATTGCGAACAGACGACAGGACACGTGCGAAACGTGAAGGCTGCAAAAAGAAAAGCGAAAATTACATATTGTATTCACCTCATCTTATTACGTACTCTTCCTGTATTGCTAAAGTAAAAAAAAAAAGTTTTAATAATGACGAACCAGTTCCAACTTCGACTTTCGCTAGACTTCCTGCATTGCTATTTTTTTTTTTTTTTTTTGAAAAGATGATTTAGTACACTTTCTATGATTTTGTCGCCAATAGACATATAAGTGTTGTCCTTCCTTTCTCTGTCTTCAGTGAAAGCTTTAACAAGATCATTGCGCATCTATGATTTGAACATATTTCTAATCGATAGTGTACAGAGAAAACCATAAAGGATTCTATTCTTCTAACATTATATTTTCTTTTAGTTGTACATTTAATACTTCCCACTCCTTCATTTCATTGTACATGTTCAAAATGTTGTAGTAAACTGATAGAAAATAAGTTTATTTCGAAGTTACGAATGCAATATATATATATGAAAGTAAATATGGATAAAATCCGACAGTATGAAGGTAGCAGGAAAAATATAATCCAAATAGGTGAATATATCATGATGTAAAGTCGACGTTAACGTTTCGGTTGATTAACCATCATAGCGTTCAAAATTCAAAAGTCATCTCAGCAAGCACCCATCGATATGTGAACTATTTCATATCCAAGTCCTGATGATGGTTAATAAACCGAAACGTTAGCGTCGACTTTACATCATGATATATTCACCTATTTGGATTATATATATATATATATATATATATATATATATATATATATAAGTACTTCAATAAATTCACAGCTTAATGATAAAAATGTATTTTTTTGCATGACAAATATTTTTCAACATAAGCTCCTTCTTTGTCACAGTATTATTTCAAGCATTTCAAATTCAGAATTGTCTTTCCTTTTCAGATTCTAATTGTCTTTCATTTGTGTGTGTGTGTGTGTGTGTGTGTGTGCGTGTGTGTGAGAGTTCAATGGAAGCTTGAATTGGATTTGTATGCAAAAATACTTTATATATATTTCCAATCGATACTGTACAGAAACATTCGTTCAAGTTTCAATCTTTCTAAATTATTCCTTTCTCTCATTTTTATATTTATAACTTCTCCCTCTTTTATTTTATATATGTGCATTCACTGTTTTTATGGCAAACTCATAAATTTCATTATTTAAATGTTTCTTGCCGTGTAAGGAATGTAATAGATTTCGTCCGGCCTTATTCATAGAGAGAGTGGGCAAAATTCGGTCATTTGCTAGTTGACCAAGTGAAAGAAGAAAGAAAACAAACAAAGAGAAAATAGGAAATAGCGTGTGAGCAACACGGTACCGTTAACACAAATAAAGGTTTGAAGCAAGTTTTCTTTACAAGAAATTGGGAATTCATTATCCAAGTGTAAATGGATAAAAAAATAAAGAGTTATTTGTGTGAAATCGAATATATGAGCGAAAATGTCCTTGTAAAAGAAAAGAAATTGTTGAAGAAAAACTTATATGTAAGCACGTGTTGTAATTCGCTTGGAATTTTATAGAGCTGATTACGAGAGGGAAATCTTGCTTTGTGTCTATTGCTTTGTGGCCAGTTCACGAGTGAAAGTGTGCATCCACGTGTCTTTATGTCGAGAGGAGCGAAGTGAAGGTGACATATCAGCTAAACTGATACATCGGTGGACTTCACTCCTTTGTTTGGCTGCCGACTACAATGATTTCCGTAGTCTACAATGTCGTTTTGGTGTCTGCCTTAATCTGTTGTTAAATATTTCGTTTGCTGTATTTACAGTAATCCACTTGCCTCAAACAGACCCAAGTTCTAGACTTTTAGTCTTTTATTGTCCTAGGTTGTAATATGTTGTTTATTGAATCACATGGTTTAGTTACAACTACCTCCGCGTGGGTTTGCGTTTCGCTCTAAAAGTGACGCTTTTGTGTATGTAATTTCTGTTTTAGACGTGATTCAAGTTTTTTTTTTTGTATTTGTCCTGTGCATTTATTTTTAGAATATTCAACAAGTGATACATCGAGATTGTTAAAAACGTATTAATCAGAATAATATCGTAATACTTAAAGTATCTTTTGGCTGTTCCATATATCATCATGACAAAGTTACTACCCGTTACACTGTCGTTATTTTTGCTTGTGGAGCGTTGTATTCTTTAGGGATATTTGGTCATTTTATGTTTAAGTAACAGGAGTCTTTGAGTACCGTTTTTTTTTCTCTATTTGCTGTGTTTGTTAGAATTGCTTCTCGGTGTATTCAGGTCTAATTCTATCGATAGAAATATTCTGTTTTCTATGATAGGCATAAAAGTTTTTTTCAGGCCATTGTTTCTTATAAACATAGATTTACATGTGAATATTTTAAGTAGTTGTCATATTTTTCTGGTTTTATTTGCCCTAATGCGCTTGGGAAAGGCATTGATATTTGGTAGGACTGGGCCTTTTAGCGTTGGTAAACTGTTATGGTACCTACCTACATGGTAATGGACTATTCCTCCTGAATATATACGGACTCTGGTCGGGTGTGACCTGGTTCTTGTGGCAGTCGGGCTAGATAGGCCTTGACCGGCAGCCTCGATCTTCAGGGATCCGTCTCCCCAGGCTCTAACCCTCCTTGGAAGGGCTAGGTTCATCACCTGGTGCCGGAGGCGCCCATTTTTAGAGGAATACCGAGGGATTTTTGGAGCCCCTGGATATGTCTGGGCTACAGCCCTGTGCCCGGACCCACTTAAAAGAAGTCCTTGTGCTACACTCTTCCGGTTGCTGGGACGTGTCATAAATACCGATAACCTTCAAGCTGTCTGAGATTACCGGAAGGACATTCCTAACAGTTGTATAACAACCGTATTCTGTATATTTGTTTTGTTATTGTAATATATTTGCTTCAACCTACTACTCTTCGTCTCTTAATTTTGACCCCTAAACACCACAATATAAAGTAACCAGTATAGGAGAAAGGACTCCCTCTAAATAAATAAAAAATGAGCAACAAAAAACTGATAAACATTGTTCTGGATAATTTTATCACATTGTTACATTATTGGTCTGTTACCAACTGATCCCAAAAGGTATGGCTAGTTATGCACAAATTTAAATAAACAGATCATATGTTTCGATAGTCCAAAGTTTATATCTTTAGCTGAATTGGTGGGCCCTCAAACGTCAAGGCCGACGATAGAGTCCATATATATATATATATATATATATGTGTGTGTGTGTGTGTGTGTGTGTGTCTTTGTGTATATATATATATATATTCGTAGTAGTTGGTGACCGTTGTCGAAGGTTACCCGAAGGCTTGTTTTTCAATTGCTTCTACACCGAAGTGTAGGTGAGGGCCAACCCCTTTCCTTATTAACTCCACTTTACCCTTGATCAATACCTTATAATGCTGAGCGTTAAATAAGGAGGTATCAAGTACCATTTTTTTAGTCTTTGGTATGATTCGATCAGGGATTGAACCCCGGTCTCCCAGGCCATTTGCGAACACTCTACTCCCTTGACTATTGAGCCGGTTAAAGATATATATATATATATATATATATATTCTTAAAGAAGTCCGTCCGAAAAGAAACGGGAAGGGGTGTGTTGTGAGAGCTGTGAGAAAAAGAGGGACACATGGATTGTGTTATCATTTAACATGATATATTGAGAGTACACAATGGCATTCTTAACAATCTGTGATCATTGCCTCATTATCCAACACTTTTGTCCTCTTTTTCCGGTCATTTTACTATGAGCGCTGAAGAACAAAGAAATAAACCATAAAGGTTTACACTTGTTGGTGAAAACTCCGTCAAAAGCCCTTGAAATACTTTATGGAGATAAAACCATGTCGAGCACACGTGTTTTTGGGTTGTACAAAAGTTCGAAAAGCTGTCGCGAGAAGAAGAAACATGACTCCAGAAGCAGGAAACCATCAACAAGTAGGACTGAGGTTAGCATCGAGCGTGTAAGGCAGATGGCGTGTCGTAATCGTCGGTTGATTGTTTGAATGGTCCCAAATCAGCTCGACAGTAATTGGAAGAATATCAAGGAGGATTTGGGCATGCAGATAATCTGCGAAAAAATAATGCTTACATCACTGAATGATGCATCGTATGCAGGTGTGTCAGGACATCATCAAGTATCTTAAAAGTGAACAAGACCTACGTCGGAGAGCCATCACTGGTTAGGAGTTATGGATTTATGAGTATTACTCGGTAGCTAATTGCTAGATCTGCAGTGTAAATCTTCGATGTTATGGAAGCCTAAAAAACAAAGGAGAAAAATCAAAGTCATGTTGATCATGTCCCCTGTGAGTTTGTGTCACTGGGCCAGACGATCAATCGGAAAGTCTACAAAAAGATCCTGTGGCGAATGGTTTGCTTAGTGTACAAGAAGACGTTTGTGGCGGAAAAAACCGTGGCTGCTTCACCACGACGTGCACCTGCTCACAATGCATAGCCGAGAGGACCATAACTGCACTAGAACAACTTCCCGATTCAGTTGATGTTGCTCGGTGGGACTTTTTTTATTTTCCCAAAGATCGAGGGAATTTTCATGGAGACCTGTTTTGAAGGCGTAGAGGCGATCAAAAGGGTCGTAAAGACGGAACTGGGAGGTATCTCCGAAGAACCCTTCCAAAAGTACTGAGAAGCATAGCAGAGAATGAAGAGAAAGAGTAGAAGACTCGAAGGGGATTACATTTAAGGAGAAACAATGTAGTTTGTTGTTTCGTATTTAGTTATTATTTGATGTTAGTCTAGTTACTTTTCAGAGAGACCACGTATATATATATATATATATATCACCATCATCATCATCATCATCATGTCATGCCGCTAGCACGGATATCCCTGACCCTCTTTCGCCACTTCTCCCTATCGTTCATCGCCCTTGGCGGGTCTTCAGGGCTACATCCCGTATCCTCAAATAGCTGCTGAATGTATGTTCGAGCTTGTCCTGCTTTTACCTGGCAATATGTGGGGGTCCATAGGAGTACATCACGTATGAGCTCGTCTCTGCTTCTCCAGCTTCTCCACACTATATATAAGCGGTAAACTGCGTGGTATAATCTGTGAAAAGTAATGAGCACGTGACTCAAATCCTGAATAAGGCTGTTTACATTTCCAATCAAGCTAATGCCCTTCAAAAGGTATGCAGTCAACTATTCTTCCTCCTTCAATGGATGAATAAAGGGCACGCTGGGATCTTTAACCTTGGTAGAGAAACTGGTCTCGGAGAAGGAGAACTGTATTCAAACCTGTAATACTCCACTTAAAAATTGCTCTTATGTCTCATCCTGCTATATGCAGACGAGTTATTGAATACATATAGGGATATATCAATGAATATTTAAGCAGCAAATACATACACACACACACACAAATATATATATATATATATATATATATATATATATATATATATATATATATATAAGTTTACACTCGACAAAGATGCTTTCTCACAGACACGGAGATAAAGAAATGTATCTTAATTAGTCAAAGTAAGACTAACAAACTTTGGTAACTCGAAAATGCCCTAAATCTGAGCTCTAATGTAATTTTAAAGCTAATTTAATGGTGTCTTATTATTCTTTCATATCGTCTCATTAGGATATTCTATTGATATAATGGTAACGAGATTTTTACCCTGTAGCTTGGAAGATTTTCTTTTCTTATTTAGCAAATCGAACTGTCTCTGACAAATACGCCAAAAATAGCCTTTTAGTAATCTTCCATTTGTAAGAATATTAGTTGATTTCGTGGGTTTTGACGGGGATATCTTTTATTTTATTTGACTATTTCGACTCTGTATATGCAGTATTTAATCTCTAACTGGTTAAATGAAAATGATATTTTTGACACTATATTTTTCTATTCAATGAATTTGAAAAATCGATGGCTGGTGAGCACATCAGTCGAAACGCAGACCAGTATTCAAGTTGTGAGAGACTAACAGTAAATATTTTTTTTTGTTTTTATATGAACAAAAATGTACTGGAAAGTCACAAATTCATGAATTATTATCTATTTTTAAAATTAAACACCACCCGATTATGCTTTGGTAGTGATAAAATTAGTTTTGCTCCGTCAACATAACTCTTTTCTCAGATAATGGACTTGACCCTTTTAGATATGGAGGTACTGTTGTCTGTTAAGCTTTTTTTTCTCTGGCTAAATTCAGATAATATTTGTAAATACCTAAAAGACATGTAACATGCTTGTCTTATGGTAATTAAAATGTTGATGGGTTTTATATGTTTTAAGAAAATACAGACTAGATTTATCATTTAAATAAACCAGTAATTCATCATTGATATTACTTTTCTTTATTTATCAAAAGTAATTAGATTAATTGATGTTGAACATACTTATATCAGTGTTCATGTTAATGATAGTTAATGGTTGGTTGATTTTAACGGCATGTCAACCAGTTTGGTGTAATTTTATGCCTATAGGTTAAGGAATTATGTTTATTGTGTATCTATATTTTCGTTTTTTACATATTTGAGAGTAATTTTTGCACTCGGTTATATGATATCTAGTATCCCTATCTAATTCATATGATTTACATATAGATCCATTTGACTGGTAGACGGGGCAATAGCAGTCACAGCAACCCTAAGCCAGAGTGGACCTACACTCTTCAGAATTCCGGAACTGGAGTCTCACCATCAGATGCAGTTTAGTGCAACCACCCCGATTTAGGGATTCTTACCAATCTGCATGTGATACAGTCGATTTATTTTAAGCCCTGCTGGGTGGGTGATTTTCATGTTAAAAGTCAATTACGGACCAACTAAAGCTTGCATTATCGAAAAATCAAAATGTCATTTCTCATTAACGTCAGGTTTTCTTATACGAACTGGAAAAATACATTTAAGTTACAGCAAAGAAAAGTAAATCAACATAAAAGATGTAATGCTTGTTTCTGAGTTAACATATTTCGATAGATAATTTGTGATCTGATATTATATTAGTTTTTGATTTTTGAAACCTGCAAGGAATACGTGATATTTAATTTCAGGTCAGTTAAGAGGTTCACGTCTATTAATTTCCACGGAAATTACCTATAAGGAGAACAAGAACATCAGTGGATAAAGCAACTTCATCATAAGTATTATTTTCCTTTCTTTTTCACCTAAAGGAATAAAAATAACATTCAAAGGATGAAAAATATAAATAAAAGTTAATAGATATTTTTCCTCACGCAAAAAAAACCCAAACTATTTCTGTATTTATTCATTTTTCCTCGTTTAAATGCAATCTTTTCCAACAATTCACTACCAAATGATGCTATACAAAAAACCATTTAACTGTGTGCAAACAAATAACTGTAACGTTACCGGGGCCAACACGACACCAAATAAACCTCAGTGTGGTACTACACCACCATGTCGAAAGTTGTAGTATAACACAATGCTTAAGTCAGTTAGTTTCATGATACCAAAGTTTATTGTAGCTATTCTTTTCCAGTTGTCGTCGAAAAGAGAGAAATAAAGACAAGGAATTACTTCAGCCCCTTAGATATATAGATAGAATAAGGAATGGGAAACTTGTCTTTCTTCGCTGACCGGTTGCCTGTGCACATGTGCAGTCGCTTGTGGCTGACTCGCACCGGAGCCTCTTTGCTGTCTGTAATTGGCGGTGCCCGTGGTGTAATGGTTATCGTCGTAGGAAATGGACACGGCGACACGAGTTCAAATCCTGGACGAGGCTGATTGCATTTTCACATAGCACTAATACCCTTGGGAAAGGTATGAATCCAATAATCCTCCCTCCAGCTATGGGTAAATAGTAGAGCAGACTAGGTTCTTCAGCCTTGGTGAGGCAACTAGTCTAGGAGAAGGAAAACTCTGAATTCAAACCTGTTAAGCTCCGCTTAAAAATTGACCTTGTGTCATATCCTGCCCGAGCGGAGGGGTTGGTAAATAGGATAACTGGCTGACTGACGGTGTCTTCGAAAATTATTCCCTAACCAATCTTTTAATCACACGTAATCACTAAAACATTTTAGTGATACGTCATTGCTCAATATCAGCTGATATGCATCTAAATATCTATCTTCATATATTTTGCTTGCAGCTGATCCTAAAACACACTGTCGATTCTTATTTTGACCGTTGACAGGAGTACGCAAGAAATGTCTTCGCTAGTTCTGACCTGTAGAAATGAAAAACCTGAAATTACGAACTCAAAGTTTCGCTAGAAACCATTTTATTACAAGAATAATTTACAAAAATCCCTACTTATTATACATACCTGGTAAATTGAATTGTTAGTATTACGCAGCAATTCTTGAACCCATTTATCTGTGTGCAAACAAATAATTAATATTGAATGGAGTAACTAATGTTAAATAGCAACACTTGAAACTATTTAACTGTGTACAAATAAAATTATCAGTGTTTGGAATACTTGAAAACAATTTACTGTGTTCAAACAAATGGGATCTAGATCGTTTATAATTTTTTATCTACAGAGCATTCATTTTCAGGTAATATATTTATATGTGTGTGTGTGTGTGTATATATATATATATATATATAATAACAAGATTTGGTCTACATTTTGTTTGATTATTATGTGTAAATGTTTCATGCAATGATATTGCTTCAAGTGATTAAATATAGACGATAGGGTGGCCGCCTTTACCACCAGATCGTCTAAAATAACATCATATGTATGTAACGGACTTATTATGTTCATAATTCAAATATGTTTAGGTATATGTATTCATTTCTGCTATATGGATGCTCTACATGGACTCTCACAAAACGACTGGAGAAGAAGCTAGACGGCAATTACACAAGATTGCTGCGAGCAATCTTGAACAAGTCCTGGCGGCAACACCCCACAAGACACAAACTGTACGGCCACCTGCCTCCTATCACGAAAACTATTCAGGTTAGACGAAACAGACATGCAGGACACTGCTGGAGAAGCAGGGACGATCTCATAAGTGATGTACTCTTGTGGACCCCCACACATGGCCGTGAAAAAGCAGGACGACCAGCACGAACATACATTCAGCAACTATGTGAGGATACGGGATGTAGTCCAGAAGACCTGCCTGAGCCGATGAACGATAGGGAAAAGTGGCTAGAGAGGGTCAGGGATATCCGTGCTACCAGCGCGACATGAGGATGTATCGTTCTTTCTTTTATAAGATATCCCCGACCTCCACATCAGTCAACTGCATATTTTCGTGTTTTAACATAGCCGGATATGAATAGGTGAAATTTTCATATTCATACCGGTACGCAAAACGTTCATAATGTTCGTATATATAACATATACATAGAACAAAGGAATCCCGAAACACGAAAAACACTTACGACTTCTTAGTTCAGGTACGAAACTTTTTATTACCTTTGAGTTTAAAGGTTTTTCGACATAAGGAGAGAGAGGCACAATCTTTCTATGATGGCTTTTCTATCTGCACCCCCATCACGTGCGCACCCGACACAAGGCCTCGGTGAGCTCGCGAAAGTCAACCGTTTTCTCCAGAGGCAGAACTCAATTCCACTGACTTTTTTCAAATCTCCCCAAATCCTCCGTGCACGCTTCCGGTGCATGACGTCATTCACATCCCCAAGTCTTATCTGGGATTTTTATTTTGACATCTCTGAATGACACATCCTCCCCGCGCGCGCGTGAACACCTGCGCTCATGTTGCACCTAACTAACCCATGCGCTAAGCGAAAGCTTCTCAACCTAACTAAACCGAGAGGCAAGATATATGAAACGAAATCCCCCCGCCATTATATTACACTTTGAATCTCTCAAAATATCACGTGGCTGATCCTATCTACAGTATAGCAACGTACCTAAATAAGTATATACTAACATACTTTTTTTTATAAATATCTACACCCCTATATACTTTTAAATACCAAGTATACTTTCTTCTAAAGCAAATATACCAGATTTTTTTTATTTCTACGAGAACATTATAGAACAAAGAGAATATCTGTATTAGTTATATTAAAAATCAATAGCATTGAAACTCTGCAACCAAAAATAAAATAGCAACTTTTCTGTAACTAAAAATAAAATCCATCCCAGGCAATTGGGACTGTAGAATACAACCACGGCATCTCTGCAGAGGAGTCAGACCTCCTGGATATGGCACTAAAGAATCTAATGGTAAGACTCCACTCCCGGATGTTCAGGGAATTTCGGAATGTGGAGTACCCCTTCATTTCCATTACTTCAATGTCAACTCTGACCCGGAGTGAAAGTACCTGTTAGGATTCCATCTATTAGTCAAATAGAAATTTCTTGATATTTTTTACTCTGGAAACCATTTAACTGTGTGCCAACAAAAAACTGCTAGATTGAGTGATTAGTATTACATCACAATACTTGGAACTATTTTACTGTATGTTGAAATATAAATAATTTTGAACAGAATTACTAGTGTTAAATAGCAACACTTGAAACGATTTAACTGTGTGACAAGAAAACTAATTCTGTTAGATAGCAAAACTTGAAAACAGTTAATGGTATTCAAACAAATCAACTTTGAATCATTAAAAAAATTTAATCAACAAACAATTCGTCCTTAGATAATGAATATTCAGTACATTTGTATACATTTAACAACCCCTCAGCACGGTTAGGATGTGACATAAGGTCAGTTTTTTGCGGCTTTTGACAGGTTTGAATTCAGAGCTGTCTTCCTCCAAGACCGGTTGCCAAACCAAGGCTAAAGAACTAAGTCTTCCCTAATATTTACCCGTAGCTGGAGGAAGAATAATTGGTTTCAGACCTTTCCCAAGGGTACTAATGCTATGTAATCAGTCTCATCCAGGATTTGAACTCATGTCGACGAGTCCATTTCTGGCGACGATAACAATTACACCACGAGTACCAGTATTTAATATATATGCATGAAGAGGAATTGGGCCATTGGCCTAATGAGTAGAGTGTTCGCCAATGGTCCGGGGGACCGGTGTTCGATCCCAGGTAGAGTCATACCAAAGACTCGAAAAATGGTACTTGATACCGCCATGCTTAACACTCAGCACTATAAGGTAAGGATCAAGGGTAAAGTGGAGCAATTCAGGGAATGGAGTAGCCACCCTCCCCTACATCTCGGTTTAGTAGCTATTGAAAAGGCAGCCTTCCGTTCATCCTCGTCTAAGGTCGCCAACTTAATATACTTTACGTTCTAATGTCGGCAATAATTGACTGGCTGTGGCTGATGTGCCGTAAACCAAACAAAAAAAAAACTAGAAATAAATACATATAGATATGCATGAGACGCATTTATTTTTTAATTATAAAATGATTTGTTACACTGTTTCAGTCATGTAAATCTCCTGTCGGTGGGGATTAGAATGTATCGACTCCATTCCCTGCTGAAGAATAAGTCGCTCCAAAGAAGAGAAGTACAGTGGATATGAATATGAACTGAACTAGAGATCTGTAGAATTTGGAGTTTCCCTTCATTGCGATTAATCTGAAGATCACCATGAACAGGAGAGGAAGTACCTGTTAGGATCCCAAATTTTAATAAAAATAAAACAGTTTAAAAATCATTAGTGCTTTGTGCAAGAAGAAATCAACTCTTAAGAAACAATTAAACAAAAATGTAAATATAAGTATACAATGAACATGATTCACAAACATCTCAGTCTAAAATAATCTTAGATAGATTGACGTGCCGTTAAAATCAATGAATAAATCAATGTTGTAAACTTTGGTGATTAATAATTCTTATATTATTCATTACGATTATACGATGTTAATATTAGAATGATAAAATTCCCAGATATATTTCGTTCAGAAGATAATTGTACTTTTCGTAACCTTAGTTTAAACATCTAATTCATTAAAGGCAATATTGTGTAAATGCCTCATATATAAAGTAAGTCTGTTGATACATTTCTAGGATTATCTCCCTTTAACAGAGCTCTTAAAAAACCTCTGATACCTCCAATATGGGTGTTTTGCATGCTATAACAGCACTAATAATACTAGCACTGTAATATTTAATAAAGCCGCAATTCTGTAGCATTTCTTGTTGTCAGCTTACATTACTTAGCATTATTGGTAGAAAGATGGAGCGTATCATGCGCCCGGACAGACCAAAATCCAAATGCCGTGGACGCTGAAAGAGGATACAGACACTGGAAAACTATGTTTGAAAATTTTATTGAGGAATGCCAAGTCGAAACCCCAAGGAAATTGTGCTGCTTCGTAAAGTACGCATTTACCACTATTTACGAACTTATATTATACTATACTATGAATGAATATGCTTTCAATACCTAGAACAAGTATTTTATTAAGAAAATACAATCATTGCTCGCCATCTTGCTACGAGACGACAAATGACGACGGAACGTACGAATGAGTTTCTATAGGCGCAACACAAGTTGAGTAGAAAATGTCAATTTGTAAACGTTACTACCGAATAATATCGACAGGAATTTATACGAGACGCCTTCATGAACGGACTTAGGTATAACATAAGACAATATCTACTAGAAAGTCAAGACTTAACGATTATGCATGCTTAAGAGACTGCTAGGGCACTTGAATATGCCTAGTATAACTTCGAACATTATGCCATAGCAGACACGCAGGTAAGTGCTGCTGCTAATACGTCTGGGGAAAATGTCCCTCAATCCGAGGATTATACTGTCCCCTTACAAACTACCCGAGCGTTGGTTAATGCGGTTACTTTAAAGAAGTAATTCTGGTTTTGTGATGGTAATTTTCACTATTGTTCCAAATGCCCAACTCGAAAAAGTGAATGCAATACTTGTAGTAAAACTGGACATTGGGCAAAAGCGTGCTGGTTCAGACGAAATTAGAGTTACAGCTGTCGTCAATTGAAAAGAGTTACATGCAATACTAGCTGCTGCTCTACACTGCTTATCATCCTCCACTATCCCAATTCAAATTAACAATTAAGCAGCCTCATCACTGATTGAATCAAGCAGCTCTAGTAGCTTCATCAGCTATGAATTAGTATAAATTCTCGGATTAAAAATGAAATCTTTCACATGTTATATTACGTGAGCCATATCTTCAAAAAAGGCTTCAGACAAAGGTTATGCCGTGTTAATATTGCCTTAAAAATGGTATAAAAACACTCGTTTTGAAGTAGTTCTGGGTCTCGATTTAGGAAGCCATATTCTTTTCACCTGGTGAGGCTGAACCTGAACTGGATTTGAAGTTTATAACTTGACTTCATCTAACTTGAGGGTTCCAAGATTATTTGACAACCTGAAACCCAATGCTAAACCAATTGTAATAAAATCCCAGACCTACAGCGACAGTTTTCAGCTCTATTGGTGGAAGGAATATGGGAACCAAGCTCATCTCCTTAGCGAGCACAATTATTTATAGAGGAGGATTAATTTGATCACCATAAAAAAAACCATGTGTTGACTACTCAAACAATGTCAATTTTTTTACAGAGCTTGATGCATACCCATAACCTAGGTAAATAAACTAGTAGGTAATCGAGACTTCGCTACATTCGACCAAAAGAGTACCTTTTACCAATTGCCATTGTGCAAGGATGATAAGGCCTTTGAAGCGAACGGGCATTCATATCAGTTTACTCTGATACCATTTTGAGTAACTAACGGGGTTGCTACTTTTCAACGGACTACTGACAAATTTGTTGACGAAGAGAACCGTATTAATACATTTGCGTATTTCAACAACATCACTGTCCCTGGGAAAGACAAATCAGAGCATGATAAAAGCGTTACAAGGTCTCTCGAGGCTGCCCAAAGCCAAAAATTCACTTTGAAGGATTGAAAACCTATACGTTCTGCAAACAAGATTTCATTTTTGGCTATAGAACTGATTATGTTTTAGTGCGGCTTGATAAGTCGAGATTACAGCCACATCTAGATTTGGAGGTACCCACTAAAAAGACATCACTAAAGCGAGTTTTAGGCATGTTAGCGTACTATTCAAAATGGACTTCCCAATTTTCAGACTGCATTCAGCCACTAACCTAGGCAAAACAGTTTCCACTTGATGCAAAAGCGTGTGAGGAATTTTATAATTTAAAACAGCTGCTTATGAATGCAGCACTATTCTGTCCCCATAATATCAAACGATACGTGATAGAATGTGATGCATACGATATAGCGGTATCATCTACCTTAAATCTGTTATGGCAACCTGCTAGATTCATGTCACAAACCTTGAATAATCATGAGACTCATTACCTAGCAATTGAGAAAGAAACTATTGCTGTGACCATAGCTATAAGGAAATAGTCCCATTTCCTGACTGGACAACACTTTACAATTGTGACAGACCTAAGTCATGATAGATAACCGTAAAGTTCAAAAATTATGAATGTCAATATCCAAGGTAGGCGTTCGGAACTGGCAAACTTTTCTTATGACATTCGGTACCTTGCCAGACGCTACAACGTTGTCGCTAATGTTATAAGTCGTGCATACTGTAATGCTAGCTTTGCCCCCATCCCTTAAGAAACTACATGACAACCTTTGTCACGCTGGAATCACTAGACTTTTGCATTATGTTGGCTCTAAAAATATGCCCTTCTCCACAAAGAAAGTGAAGGAAACTTGCACATCTTGCAAAATTTATGTCGACTTAAAACTATTGTTCGCTTCCTCACCTAGAGTTAATCTGATCAAGTCTGCTCAACTTAGTGTGGACTTCAAGGGACCTTTACAATCGGGTACATCTAAAAATATCTATTTGTTGCAATAAATTAATTTTCTAGATTCTCTTTTGCGATTTCATGCAAGGATACCTCATCTAAAACAGTTATCCAGTACATGCAATCAATCTTCTCCTTATGTGGAGCAGCAAGCTACATCCACTCAGACCGAGGCTTAGGATTCGTGGCTCGAGATGTGAATGAATACCTTCTAATGAACGGATTGGTCTCTTGCTGGACAACCCTTTATTATTTTCAAGGCAATGTCTAAGTGGAAATGTATAACAGTATCATATGGAAAACCATTTGTCTATCGCTGAAATCCCTGAATCTACCACTAACTCACTGGGAATCCGTACTACCTCGACTTCTTCACTGCATCAGGTCTACTTTATCCATTGCCACTAATGCAACAGCACATGAAAGATTTTTCTCGTTCTTTCGGTAGTCTTCTATAAATGTAGCTCTTCTATCCTGGTTGCTAAAACAATGACCTGTTTTTCCGTGACGGACTAGGTTCTTCAGCCTTGGTGAGGCAACTAGTCTAGGAGAAGGAAAACTCTGAATTCAAACCTGTTAAACTCCGCTTAAAAAAAAAAAATTGACCTTGTGTCATATCCTGCCCGAGCGGAGGGGTTGGGTAAATAGTACCTGTTTTTCCGTGACAGTTCACAAGACACTCGAAGAATGGCCACTTGGTACAAGAATCCAAACTCTGCATATATCAGATACGGTGATAGCCATTAATCATCTGTGTCAACACATGACCTGGCTTTCTGCTTATCACAGACACTTGTCAGTGAGAAGTGGGATAGGTACTACATCAAAAGATTGCTCCTTGAGGGAAATAACTATTCTAATAATTGAAAAAAAAAACCCTATTGAGGAAAATTATACTGATATTCTGCAGTCATCTTGTGAAAACTCAAGCTTTAAAGACATTATTAATGCACCAAGCCTGGAAAGCTAACAACATCATCGTTCCCCGAGAATAAGCCATACACCGCAAAGATATGGGTGGTAAATTCATTTGACCTGGGTTAATGTTATGATAAACCAGGATTATCTCCCTTCAACGTCACTCTTAAAAGGACTTCTGATACCTTCAAGATGGCTGCTTTGCTTGCTACAGTAGCAATAATAATAGTAGCACTGTAATGTTTTATTAAGCCGCAATTCTGTGGCAATTCTTCTTGTCAATTAATCACAATTTGTTAAACATTACTTAGCATTATCTGTATCATTAAAGGCAATATTGCGAAGATGTCAAATATATGAAATAAGCCTGTTATCATAAACTTCCAGGATTATCTCTTTCAACGGAAATCTAAAAAGGACCACTGATAAATCCAATATTGCTGCTTTACATGCTGCAATAGCAATAATAATACTAGCACTGTGATGTTTAATTGAGCCACAATTCTGCGATAATTCTTGTTGTCAATACATCACAAAAACAAAGGTACTTTTGACATTTGTCTATTTGTCCCGCTGTGTCTTCGATAAAAATCTAAATCTCACTTAATATAGAAGGGTACTTCAGCTAGTTAGCTGCTGTTTACGTCGGACATTTTGTTAAAACTTACACGTGTATGTAAAGTATGTGTAATTGATTTTATTTTGGAGACCAATAAATATACATCTAAGCAGGAAATATGAGACCATTATAGATAACATCACGTGTCGATTTCCCAAATTACATATATAGAGTGTTGAGTCAAAATAAATTTTTAGTGCTACAAACAGGTTATTGTATATATCACCTAGAACTTTCTGTTATGATTGCATGTCTTGAAGAGTCGAAGAGAAAAGGGGACAAGTAAATATTCTGTTGAATATTCTAATATCCTTTACACCACTGATAACAAAGGATTGAATTGTTGGATATCATAGCACTTTCTTGCATGCATGCAGGATGCAGATGTCACATGATATCCCACGGAGACGATAGAAATAAGATTAATACTATTCCCCGTGTTTGAATTAACAGTAGCAAGCAACCAGGGAGTGACTGTTAAGAAAGAATGTGGGTAACGGGGAGACCAACAGATGTTGGTACTTGGTAACCTCACTCAGGTCGCCGGACACCAGGGGGAAGGATAGAGAAGCCAAATGATTGGCTGGGACCCTAAAACGGAAGTGGGGACTCCTTCCTGTCAGCGGAAATAGATAGTAAGAAAGTCAGTCGTTGGGCAGGGTTCATAGGAGACAGAACCAAAAGCCAAGTACTCCGGGTAAAAGAAGACGAAGAAATTCTGCGAGACATGAAGAAGCCATTTTCTTCAAGCCAGTGTTAAAAATAAGATAAAGTCTATTAGCCCATAAAAGAAGAAAGATTCTCCAGTGGAACCCCGCCCAAAAAAAGATAAGTACCCTTAGGACTGTTTCTCCTTTTACCCAAGTTTATGTACTCTCTCTCTCTCTCTCAATTTGAAGGAAAACGAAAGAAAAGAAAAGACGAAAGACATTTATGTTCATGGACTGTTCAATTATTATATATTTGACACTTTGAAGGTGTATATAGTTGTAGTAAAAGATTCATGTATTTTAATGTTACCACGTGGTCTAAGTTGTTATTTGTGGCGTCTGCTATGAATTTGTTACTTCATGTTTCCTTTTCAGCTTCTGTTCGCCTTATGTTATCTTGCTTAAAATTGTCCTATAAATTCCTTTAAAATATCACACGGGAAACCGAAATTGCCGACTACTATAATTAATATTATTACGTCTCAACCTAGAGGTCCATATCTTCCATTGTCTAGGGGAGGAAGTTTAGTGGCCTTGGTGGGTGTGTGTATAGTGTGAAATTTGGAACCCCTTGCCAGCGGCGGTCAGTCTAGCCCTAAATTAATCCCTCACATAATATGCCAGTTCTTATATGCCTGAGAGAAAAACTCTGAACGAGGACTTATTCTACAAAGGATCAAGTGCCAACCTGCCCCGTCTTCACAGGTGCGAAAATATAAAGTCCCTTTTGGGGATTTTAAAGAATTTGCCGTCACACAGACATATACAAGAAGAACTCACGTTCTATGAATGTATATGTATCTACAGCAAGGGGAATCGGTGTCACACATGGCGAAAATGTCATCTTATAGGACAAATATATAGAACAAGGAATTTTCCATGAAATTAGTCTTCATACAAGTCTGGGAATATGTTTTCTCATGTTTTGAGATTTAATCGTCCTTGCTTATTCACAGTTTTATGAATTAAATGAATAGATCAGCAAATTGGTCATTAGAGTTGGGTGTAATTTTAATTGAATAAATATTTTCCTCCGAAATTTGGTATAGAAACGTTTTATAAAAAATCCAAGTTTGTTAAGAATTATCAAAATTCAATAATTTTTATTTTATTTTTTTTTTTTTTAAATCTTCAGAATGAGATGCGTTTTGCACGCGAAAAATTTTTTTTACCTGTTATGTGTAGAGTATTTTTTAAATAAAATTTCTCCGATTCCTCAAAGATTTTTTTTTGTCAGTACTTTCAACAAGGCTTACAATACGTTTCACTGCATCTTGCTGAGGAGTAAGATTCCTCCACCGCACACAAAAAGGCGTGTCCTGGTTATGAAACTAAGCTGCTCTTGATGGTAAGGCTCCATTACTGCAGATTTATGAAGTGTAAATACTCCTTCATTGCCATTACTCCGAGGTCCACTTTGCGCCCAAGTATCTGTTAGACTGCAATCTATTGATCGAATGGATCTGCTGAAAATTTATTAGTATTCTTAAGAAACATCTACTCAAAAGTATAGATATGAACATAGAATAAACTCAATCTTCTAACCTCCAGGCATAAGATAACCCTAGACAGGTTGAAATGTAGTTAAAATCAAGCAATCAAATAATCTTTATATCAGAATCCCCTTGAAATTCAATTTATAGTACAAATGATTTGTCAAAAGATTCAAATTCTTAATGTTTGAGTAGTTATTTTCCCTCAGATGTTTGTGTTCGTACTTATAGTATTGTAAAAAACTTCCCCTTGAAATTAAGTTTCATATCAAGTTTATATGAAAGCCGAAATTAAAAATGAACGTGAAAAAATTTCATAATTTATCATTTTTAAGATTAAAGTTTAAAATACCCGTTTCAAACTTGATGGAATGTAATTCTTCTTAATTAAAAAAATTATCTAAAAAATCATATTGATTAATAATAATTTTGTAGTCGTTTCAAACTCTTCCTTATAGTTTTTTCAGGAATTCAAGTCACCATGCAAAGTAATTCCCCTTCGTATCAATGGAAGAATTACTTGGCGGTGCTCATTTTCTCTCCAAATAAAAAGTGACTTATTGTACTGGGTTTCATGGCGACAGAAACAAAGAATGATTTTTGACATGATTTTAACGATCATCGATTTCAGATCTGATTCAACATGACATGCTGGCATATTGATAGGATGTGGGTAAATTAACAGTTTTCATTTCAATATGCTAAAGAGCTCAGTCTAACCTAAAATTTTCCCAATACTGTAGGAAGAAAAATGGATTCAACTTTTCCCAAAGACATTAGTCTAAAGCGAAAGGCAAACAGCTTCTTCCAGGTTATGAATTCGGATACCCGATTCCATTTTCTTCGACAATAACCGTTACGCCAGGCACGATTCCTAATTGCAAGTAGACTAACACAAAATAATTAACTCATTAACTTATTATTCAAAATCCTTCGATTTTTCACATTACGTGATACGTTGAATATTTTTAATAAAATATCACCGTTCCTAAATTTTTACTCTGACACAATTTATAGTTATTCTCCTAATAAAAATTTGTCCTCTACTTTCTTTCTTCTCATTAACAACACAAAAAAATCATCGATAAAATTAAAATGTATACAGGATTGGAAATCTTTCAATGTTCAAATTTAGTAGAAAGTAAAGTTAACGACTTCAAAAGAAAAAAGAATATTAAAAAAAATCATCGATTGAAATAAATATTTATGTTGATTGAAAAAGAAAATAAATAATTCATGTTATCTTGAGCGCAAAAACTAGCAAATATGCTTCAAAGTCTCCGTGATAAAACCCTGATAAAATCTTTATAATAAAATAACATTTTTAGGAAATGATCTTATTCAAATATGATTTTCAGTTTGAAACGAGATTCATATTTTGTGCCATTGACAACTAAAAATCACCAATTTTAAAATTCGCAAAAAGAAAAAGGCAAAAAAGAAAACGAATCATTTTGGGATTTTAATCCATTGTTCGGTACGTAATAAAAACGATTAAAAAAAAAAATTTAAAGTTCGAAGTCAATATATTTTGTCATGTCACAATTATTAAAATTATTTCAAATAAATTTTTCAGTTACAAAAAATATTTTATAAAAATTCAATGACAGAAAGTATTTATCAATTACAAAAAATATAATAATATTAAATTCTAGGATTGCGATTCTATGGTAAAACGTGTTTTTAATTTCTTTTTTTCTAAAAGAAAATATCGTTCTTAAAAGAAAATATAACTAAAGCCAACATGAAATTCATAACTTTGGAAATATAAAAACAAGGAATACGAAGAAATCATTGCTCTTCTCGGAAACTGGCATTTTAATATGTATTTACGTTTAGGTATGCTGTCAGTAAACTGAGACAATATATTTACGATAATTTTTTTTATTAATTGGTAATTCTTGACTGATTTTTTCATTTACTTTAACAAACTGAAATTTAGTTATTAAGATACAAACTGATATAACAGATATGGTGAGATATACTTATCCCACCAATTTTAGAGGGTTTTTTAATGTAATTTTTCATTAGGCCGAATTTTTGGCATGGATATCTCCAAGCCTGATAAATGCCCTGTTTAGGATGACATGATCCTTAAGTATAAGATTCAACCGTGATAAGCGGCAGTAAAAATTATTACGCTTTCGACCTCTATACGTCTGAATATGAGTGACTGATCAAACTGAATGCAAATGTCATATAAGTAGCACATAAACGAATCTATAAATATCCGGAGTAATAGATTAGGGTAGTTTTTATTTCTTTTTTAAAAAGAAATGATGGAGTTTCTTACTAGCAAAAAATAAAGACTTAAGAAAATTTCTTTAAATTATTCATATTTTCTCTTCAAAATAAAGAACACATCAATTTTTTAAAAAAGGAAATAGTCATAACTTAAAAAAATTTTTTTTCTCCATTCATACGAGAACTGATTCTGTGCGATGTTTATTTTTGTTTTCTAAAATGAATATTCATCTCAAGGCCAAGATTTGAACACGTTTGGGAATGTTGATTTTGTCGGGAGTATAAGTAAAACAGTTTTATTAACCTATTTGGCTTTTTCGGCGATCTAAGAAAAGGTCAGTGAGCATCATTATCGATTTGTTTTCTGTCTGATATCATAGCACAAACGATTGTTATCTTTTTCCTAACATCAAGATCGATGTCCGAGTCTAGATAAAAATGGAATCTCAATAAACGATAAGCAATCAATTACCCAATACTTGGGCAGATGGCACATAATTATTTTTCAGCGATATCTAGACCTTAAATTATATATTAAGCAAATGTCTAATATATATATATATATATATATATATATATATATATATATATATATATATATACACGCATATATGTGTGTGTGTGTGTGTGTGTGTGTGTGTGTGTGTTTATATGCATATATATGATACAAAATTCGCTGTGTTACCAATAATCCTAACAACGGATGATAACTCGAAGTTTCGCCATGATTGCATTTCCAAATATCATTTACAATAAATCAGAGCACCCAAGCTGTATCTTTCAATGCCATTTAAGAGTCTTAGTTTTCTGATACATCTTAAAAATGGCTGATCAAAAATCGGAAAATCCTTCGTCATATTCACTACATTCCAGCAACAAAGCATCAATTTCTACAGATAAAATTTGAATTTACTTATTTGATGACATGTTCTCATGGCGTAGTGGCTAACGGACTGGACTGTAACATCGTAATAAGAGATTTCGAACTCTAGTCGCGCTATTTCACTCACTTTCGAACTAATACACTTGATAAAGGTATGAAGCACTTAATCCCCCAGCTATGGGTCAAACAGTACCACCACTTATCTTCTATAAGGTTGAATTTGACATTTAATAAGCTACGAAGATTTATATAGCATTAGAAAAACAATAGGAAAACAGTCTTTTGATTGTATTTCAGTACGAAAAATCAAAAATAATATATCTGGTAAATTCAAGTGTGAAATCAGTGTATAAACTCTAAATACGAAGGTGCCCGTGGTGTAACGGTTATCGTCGTAGGAAATGGACACGACGACACGAGTTCGAATCCTGGACTAGACTGACTGCATTTCACATTGCACTAATACCCTTGCGAAAGGTATGAATCTCATTATCTCCCTCCAGCTATGGGTAAATAGTAGGATAGACTAGGTTCTTCAACTAGTTTAGGAGAAGGACAACTCTGAATTCAAACCTGTTAAACTCCGCTTAAAAATTGACCTTGTGTCATATCCTGCCCGAGCGGAGGGGTTGGGTAAATATGATAAACTCTAAATACGGAATGAGTAATTCAAGGACGCTAATTTGAATTACGTACGAGGAGCATACAATATGTTTCAGACTTTTTTCGTATCGGCACTTTTATTGATAGTACACACTTAAAACTCTAGTCCACTTCGAAGTAATCTCCTCCGGCTGCAATGCACTTGTTGTAACGTTCCAACAACTTCTGGAAGGCCCCATAGAAGTCATCTTGTGTGAGCGTGTCAATGACCTTCGTCACAGCCTCTTTCATCTCCTTAATTGTCTCATAACGACAGCCTCTAGCCTTAGGGAAAAACCAAAAGTCACAGGGAGCAAGGTTTTGACTATAGGGAGGCTGAAGAACTGTCTTAATGCCCATCTTGGTAAAATAGTCTGTGAAAAAGATGGAGTTGTGGACTGGTGCATTGTCCTGGTGGAAATGCCACTGAGCCGATTTAAAGCGTGCTGGCCTTTTCTGAAGGAATCTCTTCCTGAAATCCCTTAAAACATCAACATAGTAACCCTAACTTAAACCCTAACCCTTTGGCCAATCAACTCTAGTGTATTGACTTCCTTACTCCTTCCACACCTCTCATCATTCCAAACAGACTCCCTGCCTTCCTTGAATCTCTTATGCCACTCAAAAAGTGATGCTCGATTTATGCAAGATTCTCGAAAAGCAATCTGAAGCATTCCATACGTTTCTGTGACATTTTTTCCAAGTTTTAAACAGAATTTTATTGCATATCGTTCTTCTAAAATGTCAGATTGCATTTTTGCAATTCACCAGCCGTGACAATCAGGCTTTAGTAGGGTGTGTTCCAATTGCTGCTGTAGCTGTTAATTTTAACCTGAAATCCTAAAAATTGGTCAGTCATCTCATAATATGGACAGCAATAACATAGTGAATTTTCAAGTGTCTACGTCAATTTTAAATGCCCATACTAAAAAATCTGGAAAATTATCGTATGCACCTCGTAACAAGATGATGACATTAAATTAGTTGAAATACTAGACAAAGTTCTATGCAACTAATATTCATATGACTAATCTGAAACAAGTAACTTGAAATGACAAACGAAGAAATCCTTTATATTTAATGGAACTCTTTACTCTGCATCCTGGTAATTGATTTATAGTCTCTGTGTGGAATTTACGCCCTTATTGACGCAGGTTACCAAGTTTATTCAAACAGCTCTGTGGCGTGATAATATTATTGAAACTTCTTCCTCAATATCACGGGAGAAGCCATGTTGCTTAAATACGCCAGCATAATTTCCAAATTTCAAAGCAAATACAAAAATTTATAATTACTTATCTTATGGATACTATTACTTGGACACAGCTAAGTATAAGTAGTTATTGAATCTGGAGATGTAAAATATTTACAGAATGTTATTTTGATCGAAAGACAAAACCAGTATAACATTTTTTAAACTTATAATGCAAAAATAGTTATGATCTACGAATTGACCCTCAACAGATGCATACTTCAGCAATTACAACTAATAAATTATCATTGACATTGTTAATGTTACAAAAAAGGCAGATAAATGAATAAAGCACGTCGAATAGGAAATGAAATGCATCAGCACTGTGGCACAAAAGGTGTAACAATTATCTTCATATGAGATTTCTCTGAAATGTGACGTTCAGAAGATTGGTTTAAATCTATTTCAAGGACCAGATTTCGGATATCGCGGCTATTTCAGATTGTTTTCTCGTCAAAATCAAACGTCTACGAAATCAGATCGAGAAAATGATAACGAAATGTAAATTAGTTGCACGAAACATCTCTTTCCTGATTAGAAGTCAGCAAGAAATTAACTTTGTTGGGATGAATATAAATGAGGTCAGGTCACATGTGCTCTCTGACATACGTTTGTATTTCTATGAATGTTGGAATGAGATTTCACGAACAAAAGAACTGAAATCCTAACACACACACACACACACACACACACACACACACACACACACACACACACACATATATATATATATATATATATATATATATACATTATGTTTAAAGAGTATCAAGACAGAAACTGCATTTGAGAAAGTAGGAATGTTTGATGGATGAAGCTTAAATGTTCTCCGAATATTCCAATTGACAATCAACACACATACGGGTCAAATACGTGGCGCAATCAACAAGTTTCTAGACTTTTTTTTTGTACAGGCGTTTAAAATTGTCGTAGACTCTTGAAAATTCGGTATATTATTCGTATACAGCTTATGAGATGACTGACCAATTGTTATGATTTCAGGTTCAAATGAACAGCCACAGCAAGAATTGGAATACACCCTACTAGTCTGATTGTCACAGCTAGTGAATTTCAAAAATGCAATCTGGACGTGAGGACACTTTAAAAGAACGATATCCAATAAAATTCTGTTTTAAACTTAAAAAAAATGCCACAGAAACGTATGGAATGCTTCAGGCTGCTTTTCGACCATCTTGCATGAATCTCGCATCACTTTTTGAGTGGCATAAGAGATTCAAGGAAGGCAGGGAGTTTGTGAGGATGATGAGAGGTGTGGGAAGAGTAAGGAAGTCAATACACCAGAGTTGATTGGCCAAAGAGTTAGGGTTAGGGTTACTATGTTTATGTTTTAAGAGATTTCAGGAAGAGATTCCTTGGGAGGAGGCCAGGACTCTTCGAATCGGCTCAGTAGTATTTCCACCAGGACAATGCACCAGTCCACAACTCCATCCTTGTCACAGACTATTTGACCAAGATGGGCATTAAGACCGTTCCTCAGCCTCCCTATTGTCCAGACCTTCCTCCCTGTGACTTTTGGTTATTTCCTAAGTTCAGAGGTTGTCGTTATGAGACAATTTAGGAGATGAAAGGGGCTGTGACGAAGGCCATTGACACGCTCACATAAGAGGACCTCTATGGGGTCTTCCAGAAATTGTTGGAACGGTACAACAAGTGCTTTGCAGCCGGAGGAGATTACTTCGAAGGGGGCTAAAGTTTCAAGTGTGTACTATCAATAAAAGTGCCAATACGAAAAAGTCTGGAAACTTATTTAATGATCCTTTTATATCTATTTAAAAATTATTCGTATTAAAGTGAACCGAGTATATCAGATACCTTTTAAGACACAACTACACAAAAATGTTAATATAAAAGTACAATGAAACATCTTGGCATAGAAGAAGATTTGACGAGATATGCTGTTAAAAATCAATCTACCATGTACGATCAAGATGCATATTTCAGTTGATTTTTCATTATTTAAAAAAGGTTATAACATTTTTTTTTATATGTATAGACGTCGTATTTCTTGTGTATTTTACAACCTGCAATTATACATTTGATGCATATTTTCAATTTAGGAAAAAAGAAAAAAAGTCGAATTGATGTAGGTCTGGTGAATATGGAAGGTATTGTAAGTGCGGTATCCTGCGTTTCAACAAAAACTGTAGAACAACATGTCTTCTACTTCTTCATTATCATTCGTTTGTTTGTCATACATCATGAATTTCTCCTCTTTACTATTTACTCAGATGAACATTAAAAAAAAAAACAAATTCTGGTACAATACATTTACACTTTTAATACAATTTCTTTTAAGATTAAATTCTGTTCAGCAATTTATTCTATATTTTCCAAAAGTCTGCGTGCAATCTTAAACAAGTCCTGGCGGCAACACCCCACAAGACACCAACTGTACGACCACCTGCCTCCTATCAAGAAAACTATTCAAGTTAGACGAACCAGGCATGCAGGACACTGCTGGAGAAGCAGGGACAAACTCATAAGAGATGTACTCTTATGGACCCCCACACATGGCCATGCAAGAGCAGGACGACCAGCACGAACATACATTCAGCAGCTATGTGAGGATACAGGATGCTGTCCTGAAGACCTGCCTAGGGCGATGAACGATAGGGAGGAGTGGCGAGAGAGGGTCAGGGATATCCGTGCTACCAGCGCGATATGATGATGATGATGACCTTCTTAAATTCTTTTCTGTATCATTTGAGTAATCATCCAATACAACCGTAATTCTTTTTAGATTATTGCTGTTTATGATCTGACGAATCAATTTGTTTCAAACATATATTTCTCTATGAGCAAAAAAGAATAATTGTTTTATCAACTTAGGTTTTGAAATCTACCTTGAGAAATTATATTTATAAATCCCCAAAATTCCCCCTGAATTATCCAGATGGTGCAATAGATTGAAAAGTGCTTCTAAGTGAAAATCATATGAACGTTGCAGGTTCAATCCCTATTACATGTAAATTCACAAGGATTACTTATCTTAAAATTTGTACCTGGTCATTAGAACAATCTACTCCGATGGATTAAATATAGGGGGAGTCCCTGTGACTCCGTGGTTAATGCACTGAACTGAACCTTCGTGTTAATGGGTTTTAATTCCAGTTATAATTTTGCGTTTACCATTGGACTGGTACACTTGGGAAAGGTATGTACAATCTCATCGGCTATATGTGGATTAAATATTACCACTGATGGTCTCCAACAGGGATGGTATTGATATTAAATAACCAACAAAGGCTGGTAAGCAAAGAAACAAAACCAAATCACGTGAGTGCGTGAGTACGGGTGTGTTTTCATTTAGCCTCACTCTCACGTAAAAGCATACCCTCGTATATTAGGTTTGTGACTGTGAATATAATCTATAACCAACCTCCTTATATAGAGGAGTAAGTGAAATTAATGTTGTATGTATAAATTTATGTTACCATGTGAACTGTATCTATTTATATACATTTTAAGTTGCCCAATGTTAAAACATGAGCAAACTCTGATGCAACAATGTATGTATAACGCACAGTCGACAGGGGCTTTAGAATACGCCGACTGCAGATAAGACCCCCACCTTATGAAGTCACCTGCTGACCGTGGGATGCGATCCGTAAGTCGCTAGGATAGAACCGTGGTGATTGAGCAGTCATTGATCCGGCGATAGAGTGGTCGATGACTTGCAACACACCACATTGGCCCTTACTTGATCTGACGTGTGGTCGGATAGGCCCGATCTAATCAATCGGCTGGCCCTGTCATGCCCTAGCACACGTTTATTTTCTCTCGAACGTATTACCCCATCTGCTCTTGTAGAATAATGCCCAACCCTTTATCTTATAGGTGCTGGAAGTCGGGGACTGAGGGTCAGCTGTGTTAATAAGAAATGAATTTTTAACCCTGTTAAATTGAGTTATAAAAACCAGTATATGAGAGAGGTTCGAAATCTTGCTCTTAATATGAATATACTGATATTGAATCCCCGTCTCAGCCAAGGCAAATGGGTTTTCTCCTTGATTCATTCCCCTCTCAAGTTGGACTCCGTGGTGGGTAGTGGAGAATAGGACCAGTGAAAAATATATAACAGATATGGCTTCTTTCTTAAACAAAAAATTCAAACATAATTTAAATGAATCTGACTCTTCAGATAATTAAACAGAAGCACCTTTTCTTAGATTCAGAATCACTGAATCTAAAAGAGCTCCGATTACTAATTTATAAACCTTCATACATTGAAAAAGTAATATCAACAAACTTAACGTCCATTACTATCAAAATAATTTAAAAATCAAACTCTACTTGTCGAGATAGAAAAGAGGAAACACGCTGATTTTCTACGGAAAATGACAAAGTTTCACAATATCTGTGTCAAAACCTACCCTCACAAATCCCTGAACGTAAGTAAGGGGGTTGTGAGAAGTAAAGAGCACTCCTTATGCATCATCAAAGAAATAAAAGAGAGCTAAAAAAGTAAGGTTTGACTGAAGTGAAAAGAGTATCAATTAAAAAAGAAAGGAAAAAAAAATAGAGACGAATGCATATATAATGAATTTTAACACCCCACAAAATACCCGAAAAAATAAAACTTAGCTATACACTGGAGAGGGTCGAAAAATACATTCCCAGCCCATTGCGATGTTACAAATGCCAAAAATATAGCCACCATGAAGATAATTGTAGAGTACGTAATGTGTGCTGGAAATGCATCGATAAAATCCTAACCACCATATTAATGACTGTCATTTCACATGTAAATGTGCCAATTGTGGTGGCGATCATCCGGTGTACGCAAGAGATTGCTAGAGTTTGGGGCAACAAAAGGAAGTATTAACAGTAAAACACCAGAATAATATTCCTTACTATGATGCCCGTAAATTAGTAGTAGGCTCTAAGACCACTACATATTCCCAAGCAGTTCAGCTTATATGTCCATACAACAAGTATGAGACGATTGTTAAAACTCTAATCCAATTGGAGCCGGGCGATTGGGGAAGCTTCATCAATAAAATAAAAGTCTCGCTTGATACCACCAAAGCTGAAAATACATAAACTACATCAGTGAATCTTGCAGAGAATACAGGAATCATCCGCCCAAACACAGACCTGACTGGGGAAACCTGATACTGTGGAGAAAACGACATTAGCATCCACCACTCGGCCGATAAAACACCATGTAACAAAATATCCTATTAAAATTAGATCAAAAGACAAAAGATCCCCAATATGACCTCCCACTTTTGCAGACTCCTCTCCAAATAAAAACACACTTAAAGACAAACAAGAACCTACACCAAAACCCAAAATACAAGAAACAGAAAATACAGAAACTATGAATAAATTCAGAATGTAAGAAAAGATGGAAACAGAGAGCAGCCACCAATTAACTGAAACTCAAACTCAAAAGAATAAACTAACAAACAGATGAGAGCAAAGGACTAATAATGAACCACCAAATAACTCAGTGGAACTGTTCGGATTAAATATAAGAAAAGATGTCTAACCAAATATTACAATGGAACGTTAGAGGAATTATAACTAATTCCGAAGAACTTCTACAACTCCTAAATGAATATAACCCCAAAGTAGTATGTCTTCAACAAACATTCCTCAAAGATATGAACCAGTTGAACATAAAACACTTTCAGTCATATAATCACCTATACAAAGATGGCCATAGAGCTTCTGGAAGTGTCTCTATCCTCATTAAGAAGCACATACCCCAATAGCAAATTGACATCGACAGTGAACTCCTAGTGATTGATGTCAAAACTACACTTCACAAACTAGTAAATATAATATCATTTTATATAGCTCCACATTATCCCGAAAACCAGTCTTCTCCACTCAAACACCTCATTAAAATAATACTCAAGTCATCAATATAAAAGATACTGCCAACACACTAGCTGAGACCTTCTCAGCAAATTACTCCTCCACAAACTTCAACACAGAATTTTAAAAATACAAAGACAAGAAAGAAAAACAAAAAATCAATTTTAAATCAGGCAACCCTGAAAGTTACAGCGAACTCTTCATCATCAGAGCTGAAAGAAGCTATCAAAAATCCCACTATACTGCAGTTGGTCCAGATTAAATTCGCGACGACTTCCTCAAACAATTACCTCCAAAATCCTCAGAATACCTACCTACTGCATTAAACAATATTTGGAAAAATAGTAAACTCCCAGAAACACGGAAAGAAGCTACCATCATCTCAATACCTGCGCCAGGGCAGAATAATCTTTACGCATCAAACTATCGTCCAATAGCTTTAACAAGCTGCCATGGAACGAATGATCAATTAAAGTCTAGTTTGGTTCATAGAATCCAATAATCTTTTTACCAACTTCCAAAGTGGCTTTAGGAGCCGAAAACCAACAATGGATCATGTAGTCAGATTAGAACCCTCCATACAAGAGGCAATTATACAAAAGCAACATCTCGTAGCAATATTCTTTGACCTAGAGACGGCATACGAGACGTCTTGGTGGTATGGTATCATGAATGACCAACACAACATGGATGTGAAAGGCAGACTTCCAAACTTTATAAAAGATTTTCTTTCGGACTGGAAATTCTGAATCCGTATGAGTTCAACCCTATCAAACTTCCAAAATCAAAAAGAGGGAGTCTCTCAGGAGAGTATACTATCAGTAAACCTCTTCAAAATAAACATTAATAGCATCACCAATTGCCTGCCTCCTGGAGTTGTAAAGTATTTTTTCGTTGATGACTTCTTCATTACCTCTACATCCGAATATATACGTAGAACAGAATGTCAACTGTAACAGGGCATCAACAAAATAAACAAATGGGCAATGGTAAAGGACTTTAAAATTTCCAAATCAAAAACTCAGTGAGTGCATTTTTGTCAATTAAGAAAAATCTATAACAACCCTACATTATATCTGAACGGATCAAGAGTCCCAGTCGTTGACCAATACAAATTCCTAGGTGTTATTTTTGATAAAAGTTCTTTTTCATTCCACGAAAAAAAAAATCTATACCGACCTCAAATCGAAAATCAGACGAATAATTACAAAGAAATGGCAACAATTATAGGAGAAAATCCCCAGATTAAGTTCTTCCAAGTACAGCCTATTTTAAAAGAAAGGAAGATGGATCCTAATAATAACAGAAGTGAAGAAACCACTCTTGCCCGACTTTGCATTGGACATACTAGATTAACTCACTCTTTTATTCTAAAAGATGGGCCTCTCACAAAATGTCCATGTGGAAAGCTCTAAAACATCTTGATTGAATCCACAAAACTTACCAACATTCGAGGAAAGTTTTATAATGTTGAAAATATGAACGCACTATTTAGAATAATTGACCCTAAACAGATATTGAACTTTATGAGAAGTATCGGTCTCCGATCAAAAGTGTAGACTGATGTATTTTCCTTACGTGCAATCACTTAACTGTGTGGAAACAAATTACATACATAAAATAGAATCACTAGTGTTACCTAAATGGCTCGAAGTATTACTGTATGAAACAAAAAGCGAGACCTGATTTGTCTAAAAAGATTAAACTACAAAATATGCGCTTACAATTCACATTTATTTGATATATTTACATAAACCTGATTTGGCATGAAATAACCATTGAGAGGTTGATATGCCATAAAACCCAACCAACCAAACTATGTATGTGTAAATGTAAGAACATATGATTCGCACTCCCACCACATTTTTCTTGCTGAAAATTAAAAGCAAAACATTAAGGATAATTCGGTTAATATTTGAATGACTAATATTAGAATATTTGAAGGGAAGAAGATAAGATGGATAAATAAAGTAGAATGAGGAAAATAGGAATAGGAAAAAGTGTATATGGTAAAATACAAAGGGATACTACTACTACTACTACTACTACTACTAATAATAATAATAATAATAATAATAATAATAATAATAATAATAATAATAAGAAGAAGAAGAAGAAGAAGAAGAAGAAGAAGAAGAAGAAGAAAGACTTTCAAATAAAGCAACAAAATGAAGAAAATAATTTTAAAAAGTAGAGGAAAAAGCGTCATAATCAAAACAAGAAAAAGAAAGAAATGCTGATAATTGAAAGAACTTAATTACAACACTGTCAATGAAAATACTGATAATTAAAGCAAGATGAAATGATAGATAATTAAAACAAAGAAAACACAAAGAAAAGAGAAATAATTAAAATAAGTAAAAATTAAGACTGATAATTAATACGAGAATATGAGTAGAAGAAGATTATTATTAAAACAAAACAAAAAAAAATAATGATAATTAATGCAAAAAGAAAATACAGTTAATCAAAACAAGATGAGAGAGAAAAATAATGAAGACAAAAAACAAAAATGGTATTTTGAATCCGTCATAGAAAGAAAACTAACCTCCTCCATACACCCATGCATGTACAATTTTGCTATACTGAACCAGGTCAAAAATAGTTCTTAGCACATCAGCTCTCCCGTGGCGCACTGTATTTGTTCTAACAAACAGTTATCCACCGTGCTCTCTTCACCCTGTAGTAATTGTTGCCAGCAAGTTCTTCGTTATTTTATTCCATAAAATTTGCATATGCTTAAAATATGCCCGCGTCAGGTCTCCACGAGCAGATATCAAATTGATGCAAGTAGTAATTATGAAATGTACTGAGGGTATATGAATATCAGATTTTTATTTCTTCTTTAAAATTGTCCATTGCTTAAGCTGAAACATTGATATTGTTACTTTTGAAGAACAAAAATAAACGAAGAAAGGAAGAAATTAATAGATAAATAGAAAGAAAAAAATAGAACTAAGATACTGATCGGTTTTTCTCCCAGGCTGCTAAGATAAGACTTAAGTCATTATTGCTTATTTTTGTTTTTGTTGAGAGCGCTTGAGCCCTAGAAAAAAAAGACAATTTACAGTTCTTAAATATCCTCAATCTTTATATACATTTACTTGTAAGGAAATAAAAAAGGTTGGATAAGAGAATTAATAAGATATTCCATGCTCCCCATATTCAATAAGGCATGTTTGCATGAAAAATTGCTTCCTATATATATATATATATATATATATATATATATACATATATATATAATTTCTATTTTCATAGCTATTTCTCTAATTCTGGTTGGGTAAAAAAAACAGATGATGCAATAAAAATTTTCCACAAACTGATATCCAAGAAAAAAAAATCTTAAAAGAAAAGACGAAAAACATCCATACTGCTTCAAAATAACTCCTACCGCAATGTCTTGCCAAAATCCCCCCCCCATAAAAACACCGACAGAGTTACTGAAGCTAATGCGTAAAATTGCTCGATATACTAAGCAGAGCAAAACTAGAATACCTAGAACAGCCAGAAACTAGGTAGGTAAGTTGGTTGGTTGGCTGGCTGGTTGGTTGGTCGGTTGGTTGAATTCGCTATTAAATCATCAGAATAATTCTGACTAAAGAGTGTTAGCACAAATAACATTTTATTAATAATGCGGCTACGAGAACCAATAAGAAATTTGCATAAAACACCCAAAAAACACATCCGCATTCTATTTGCCAAGTAGGTTGTTTTTTGTTGTTTTTTTTTTATGTCAGCAAGCATTAAGAACTTGAGATCTCTAGTTGAGTAATTCATTAGGGTTATTATAAAAAAGTTATTGCTAACTTTTCCTCCATACACAGGAGGCAATATTCAACACCAGCCTTATATTTACAGCATTGTTTTTATTATCTCCCATTTTAATATAGGATATATCTACCTTGCTTCTTTTTAATTTCCCATCCATAGATAATCTAGCCCTGTGCCTGTTTATTTCATGTACGAAACTAATATAATCATAGTAACTTTTCTGAAAGATTCTCTTGTAGAACCCCGGTTTTTAGCATTACTACTTTTATTATCAATACAATTATTGTGTCCGCTGCTATACACTTCAAACTTCTATACTATCCATTCATATTGGCACTTGACCTGAGGGGTGTCAAACGACCTTATTAATAGGGAATTGAATATGTTCTTTATAAGTGAACGTTTTAGTATTGCTTTTATTAAGTTCGCAACGTTGGGAATACAACTATAGTTTAATTTAACGGGGGGGGGTTTCTTCTTTGATAATCTAAAGAATTCCTTCCCTAATTTTTCGGCTCCGGCCATATTATGTAGTGGCATTAACTATAGAATTTTCCTTGCACTATTCATCCCCCTATTACATGCATTGGATGTTTCATATGTGGTTTTATAAACAAGTTTGGTTTTTTAACCAAAATTTTTTAGCCCCAGCGCATAATCGTGCTTGCTTTGAGTAAATATGGTGATGTCTGAAGAATTAGTTGATAATATAAGCATAACACCATTAGGTTAGTTGGTTGGGTTTTATAGCATATTAATCTTTGCAGGTTATTTAATGCCAAATCCATTTTTATACAAATAATCAGTTTTATTTCAAACAATTCAGTTTAGCATTAGCACACAGTTTCATTGTCAGAAATATTTCTATTTCAAGCTATTCAGTTTAGTAAAACTGTTCTAATTCAAAAAATTCAATTTAGTATGAGTATAATTTTTGTTTACACACAAGTAAATGTCAAAAACATTTCTATTTAAACAATTCAGATTAGCGTAAGTACAGTTTCAATGTCAAAAACAGTTCCATTTCAAACAATCCAGTTTACCGTACAAAGAGATTAACATTTAATAAGGTTAGTGGGCTTATAAGCTTGCCCAAGGTTAAATTGTTTCAAGTGTTGTAGTTATTTAATTCTTCCTCAAGATTAAGGCTGGCAACTAGGCGGTCTGTGTCACTATCCATACTTTCTACACTGTAGGTTCTTCATAGGGGTTTAGTTAACCCCTGATCATTGCACTGTTTTATTCTTTTAGGTGATTTTGTTCTTGAGGGTATTTTAAATGCGCTTCCTGGTTTTTCATAGTTCACCTTGGTGTTCATTTGAATTTTCCCAACTTGGCTAATGGGAGCTCGTGATATTTAAGTTGTTCAGATTTTATTGGAGACAAGTTTTTTAGTCTGCATTTGATGTTTTTGGTGGACGGATTGAAGACTTATGTAACAGCAGTTTCGTTGAAGATTTTTCACTTTTGGGAGTAGTTCATGTTGGAGTGGTATATCCTACGTATGTTTTTGTTTGGACTTCAGCATTGGATCTCACCCCATTCCTAACTTGTTGCTGAGCTGGTGCTTGGTAAAATTCGGCCGAGTGTTGTATTTTCTTTTTTTTTTTTTGTAAAAATCGCAAGATCTGGCGTAAGTCGGATGATCTTGTCGGCAGTGTGCATATCTAATTTGCTTCAAGCAATCTTCCTTCAAGAAGTCCGAGTCCTTTTAGCTGCATTTGGCACATGTCTGTCAACCTCTATAGGCTTCCCTGTGGTGTCCATTTTTTTTTTGGTATTTGAAGCATCTCAAGGGTGCTAGGACGTACTGCTCAACTCTCTCAAGACAGTAGCTGATCTTCACTACCTTCGGAGTAGGGGGCTGGTTAAATGCCAGGATGTAGATTCGTTCTTCACCTTTTCTAATTGAGATTGTTCTTATATTCGTAACTCCCTGTTTTCCCAGGGCTGGTATTATTTCCTCTGCTGTAGCCCATGCCAACTCCCTACAACTCCTCTTGAAGTGGTGAGTTTTTCATATTGGTAGGCCCTGCATTTCGTCGTATGAAAGGTTTCCATTTTTAACATGCCTTCTGCCTGTTTCCGACTAGCAAGTTGCCATTTTTTCGGAGTAACTCTTGTAGAAATAACTTTATTTTTAGGAAAGGCAAGAATTCGGCTAGGCCGACCTCCTCCAAAGATTCAGTAACAATGAATCTGGGGAATTACGCTGCTTCATTCTCCGAGTCTGATTCTGACAGTTTTCGTTGAGTTTCTTTTATCTGACGAGGCCATAGATGCTGTATATTTGTCGCTATCCCTGTGCTCCACTTTCAACCACGGAATCCTATATGTGCTGGGAATGTACCAGGGGGGAAACCCATTTGCCTTGGTTGAAATGGGCATACACGACCAATATACTCGAGCTGAGGGTAGGTTTTTGAGCCGTTGCCAATTTCAGGTTCTCAGCATTGGTGAAATTTTTATTCTCTCAGCCACCGCTTTCTAGAACCTTAAAGATAAGGGTTGAGAACTTGCTGCTAGTGTAGATTTAAAAGTACGCTCGGGATAAAACATATAGGTACTAGGGTTTGACATGACCAGCTGATTGATTGGATCGAACCTATCCGAGCCGCCCGTCTGACCAAATAAAAGCCACTCTGTCGGTGGATCAATGGCTATTCAACCACCAAGATCTCGTCCTAGCGCCTTACTGGTCGCCACCCACGGCCAACAGGCGGCTCATTGGGTGGGTGTCTTACTCCTATAGAGAGGTGCCGTCGGCGTATTCTACTGCCACAGTTGACTGTGCGGAATAGCTTAAGGGATAATTTTGAAAATTTTCCTAGTGTGGTTAGAACCTACATTGATATAATATGGGTATTTTTTCCTAAATGGAGACACAGTGCTTTGATTTTTACATTAGTTTGGATATCTAATTTGAATCCAAACTTGTCGAATTACTAAATCAGATTTGAACCACTTAATCATCATCATCATATCGCACTGGTAGCACTGATATCCCTGACCACTCCTTCCTATCGTTCATCGCCCTAGGCAAGTCCTCAGGACAACATCTCGTATCCTCACACAGCTGCAGAATGTATGTTCGTGCTGGTCGTCCTGCTTTTGCACGGCCATGTGTGGGGGTCCATAAGAGTACATAAGAGTACATCTCTTATGAGTTCTTCCCTGCTTCTCCAGCAGTGTCCTGCATTGCTGGTTCGTTTAACCTGAATAGTTTTCGTGATAGGAGGCAGGTGGCCGTACAGTTGGTGTCTTGTGGGGTGTTGTTGCCAGGACTTGTTCAAGATTGCTCGTAGCATTCTTGTGTAATTGCCGTCTAGCTTCTTCTCCAGCCGTTTTGTTAGCGTCCATGTAGTGCACCCGTATAGCAGTATTGATGTGACCGCTGCCTGGAAGAAACTGCGTTTCATTTTATCGGTTAGGTCTGATTTCCATATAATCGATAGCCTATTGATAGCTGTCAATGCTTTCGTTAACCTCGCGTTGATGTCTTTTTCGGTTGATTCGATGCTGCTTCCTAGGTAAGTGAATTTGTCTACTAGTTTAAGAGGGGTTCCGTCTAGAGTGGAGATGTCCACCGTTTGATTATAGCACATATATTCCGTTTTGTGTGCATTAACATAGAGGTCTATACCTGCGGCTGCTTGTTCCAAACTATGCAGTAGTGTTTCGGCTTGGTAGGGTGTATTTGCCTGTATCGCTATGTCATCGGCGAAGTCGGCGTCGGTAATTGTTGTTGCGGGGTACCTTCTGCTTCTTTTCTTCGTCAGCTCGAAGCCATTCTCTCTGATTTTGTCAATCGATATTCTAAGTACGTAGTCTAGACAAATGATAAAGAGGTACGTGGCCAGCGTGTCCCCTTGTAGTACTCCTGCATCGATGTTGAAGTATTCTGTGTCTCCATCTGGTGATCGTACTTTTACTTTGGTGTTTCTATAGAGAATCGTTATTGCTGCTACGGTTTCTTTAGGTACGCCGTACGCTAGTAGGATTTGTTCAATCTTTCCTCTGTGAATGGAATCGAAAGCCTTGGTAAAGTCGACAAATATTAATGTCGCTTGTAGGTTTTTTGCCCGTACACCTTCAAGGATTCTACGGTTGGTTAATATTTGTGAGGTCGTGGATCTATTTCTTCGGAAGCCATTTTGGTTTTTCCTAAGTATGTTGTCGATTTTGGGTTCTATGCGGTTTCGTAGTAGGGCATTGTAGATTTTGGCTGCTATGGATGTAAGTGTTATGCCTCGATAGTTTTTGGCTAATCCGAGGTCCCCCTTTTTAGGGAAGGGGAGAGTGCATCCCTTCATCCATCTATCTATCGGATTTTGATTGTATACAGAATTACAGTGTCTGAGCAGTATATCGTCGAATTGTCTGGTCTCCCATACTTCTGGGGGAATCTCGTCCATCCCTGCAGTTTTCCTATTTTTATTTTTTCAGAGAACCGAGTCAAGTTCTTCTTGTGTGAACGGTCCTAGTTTAATGTCTAATTGTTTACTAATTATTCTGGTGATTGGTTCATGTGTTATTTTCGGTAGGTTTCCTAGTAGGTTTTCGAAGTGCTGTTTCCAGAGTTTTATTCTTTCTTGTTGGTTTGCTGCTTTCAGTTTTGCTTTGACTATGTTCTTTCTTCTACTCACTTCGTTTATTGTTTGCCAGGCTATTTGAGATTGTCTATCTTCCACCGAGTCTCTAATCTTATCTATCTGATTTTGAATGTATTCTGTCTGTTCCTTTATATATATGCCTGCTAATTGATATTGTGCCGTTTTTAGTTTTAAGGCATTTGTGTTTGTTGGGTTTTTTCGATAGTTTTTGGAGGCTGTTTTCACTAGTGCACGTTTTTCTCTCACCGCTAAAGTTTCCCATGGGACTCTATATTTACTTTTGAGTTTTGTTGGAATGCATTTCGATGCTGCCTCGAGGTGTGCATTGACGAAATTTTCGTATTCGTCGTTTGGTGTACTTTTTCCGTCCTTTCTTGTAGTGTTTCATATCTGTTTCTTAATTCTAATACGTATTTATCTCTTATATCTCTGTTGTTCAAAAGGGCCAAGTCATAGTGTTTGGTGGTCGCTGTTCGTTTGGCGTTTTTTCGTAGGCTTAGCCGTATTTTCGCCGTGACTATTCGGTGATCGGTGGACACACCCTCGAAAGAGGAGTATGCCTCGCAATTCATTGCACTATTTTTCCATTTCTTGTTTATAAGGACGTAGTCTATCTGATCTTTAGTATTGTTCGCGTACGTGTATGTCCATAGTTTTCCCTCTCTTTTTTGGTAGTTTGTATTGAGGCATGCTAATATATTTTCTATCATGAAATCTGTTAGATGTTGCCCATTCCTATTTGACGTGTTGTGGAGGCTGTATTTGTTGTTTCCGTTTTTCCCGATTTGGGCATGCATGTCTCCGCCAATGACTAACATGTGTTTCGGGATACTACGCACTAATGAGGATAACTCATCGTTGAAGCTGACTAGTTCAGTTTCTTCACTAACATTGGTAGGGCTGTAGCAGGAGATGATTGTTGCTCTTGTAGAACCACTTAATACTTCTAAGCAAATAGAATGTAGATAATTTTTTTTTGTTTTTTAATGCTATTTTTTATTCTTTCTGATGGCTGCTTCATTAATAAAATGTCATTTTGACCAACCCCTTTTAATCAGAATAATCCTGATATCTAGCAGGTGAAACCGAAGTAAGAAGCTTTTGGCTCATCTAGGTATATATATATATATATATATATATATAAATTTATTTTGATCAAATTAATGTTTATTAAAATATTCCATCGTAAAAAAGATCGGTAAGAAATAATACTAAATAATATCCGCTTTGATTGAATGATATTCCACTTGAAATAATACATTCCTAATTTAGGAGAGAAATTGCAGAGAAAAAGTTGGAGAGTACTCATTTAGGAGGGATTGTAATGTAGTAACCGTTTCTCACATTTGTGATTTTGATGCTCAGCAGTATGTACAGCAACCTAAGGTCAATTACAAATACGTCATTGATGTGAAAGACAGTAAAACATAGGAATTTGAGGTTTTAAATAGAGTGGTCAGTTCCTTACTCGTGTTGTGACGAGTCACGACCTAAATTCTGAGGGCAAACAAAACCACCCACCAACTGAAGATGGGAAACCATTAATCAAAGAATAGATGTTTCTTCGACGGATTTAGAAATATCACATCACGACTACAAGTTTTTGAGAGCGATTCAGTGATAAAGTGAGTTTACTATCTTCCGTTTTAATGTGTTAATCTTTTTCTTTCATGACCAGTCGGCTGGGGCTGTGGAATACACCGACTGCTTCACTACAGAGGGGTAAAACTCCCCCAATGAGTGTCCTGTTTATGACACTAAACAATCTGATGGTGAGGTTCTAGTAATGCTGGATCTTTGGGTAATGCAGAGTTCATCTTCATTGCCATCGCATCTAGGACCACTTTCGCCCGACGTGGTATCACTGATAGGGTCCTATAAGGTCAAATATAACTTGTGTACTTTTGTTAAACTGAATTGTTTAAAATAGAACTGTTTTGACATTTACCGGAACTATTTTGATATTTAGTTGTTTGTAGACAAAAACTATACTTATACTAAACTGAATCTTTTGAAATCTTAATCGGCGTTAAACCACCCGAAAAGGGTGGATACGCCGAAAAAACAACCAAACTCTTCGTTTCATGATATTAACTTCATCCTAGTTTCATCGTCCATCGTCTCTGCCAACTTTCTTCGAGACGCCCTGAACAACTACACAAAACAATACATATATATATATATATATATATATATATATATATATATATATATATATATATATAATGGCAGGGTATGATAACTTAATGTCTTCATGTAATGAGGTCTTTATTCTCACGACCTCGTCTACGAATCGAAGTGCTCATCTCCACTTTTATCATCCAATCACGTTCAATCTCCAGTGGATATCATCCTCTCTCTCTCTCTCTCTCTCTCTCTCTCTCTCTCTCTCTCTCTCTCTCTCTTTTTCTTTGTTAATATACATGTATATAAAGAAGGCGGAGTGATAAGCAGGAAGAGTTCGTTGTCGAGATGGTTTTAGAAAATGAGTTTAAATCCAGTTTGTCCCTTGGATATTTGCCACAAACAATTTTCTTGTTTTTGGTAGTGTCCTTAGATGGATTATGCTGAGTGTGTCAGTGGAAACATTAAAAATCTGGTCTACAAGCTGAGCGAAGATGGCTATTATATCCATTGTCAGCATTGAATTTTAGAGACCTGGTCGCGAAATATTAAAACGAAGTCTGCGAACTTACATATCTAAAATTGTTTGAAAGGAGTTCATACTTTAAGGAAGTGAGTAACTTTGGTCACTAGTTGTAAAATTAGAATCGCGCCCAAGCCATCTTTTTATACTGAGCTAAACTACTCGAAATATGCTAATCGAAGAGATGAAGCAGATATCACATCTCCGAAAACCGCCCACTCGAAAAAAAAAACATACCGAAAACTAATCACATAAATGTTCATGTTTTTGACATGTGGCAAAAAAAGGTAATTGTTATAAAATATTTGTCGACAGCAGTTGCAGTTGATGTTGTAACAGCAATGAAAAAATAGTTTTAGCCAACATCATGGATACGTGTGCAGAATGCTAGAGGAGTCGATGTAAATATATTGTTTAAGACATTAAAACAATTCGCGGGATCCCATGTATATTTGTATGTACGTATGTTTAAGGGTCGATAGAAAAAGAAGATTGACTTTCAAGTGATACTCTCATGGAATGTAAACATTAATTTTTAACGTAGTCCCACTTTCGATCCAGGCGTTTTTTTTTCTATCGGGAGGAGTGTTTACCGTAGCATAATGACTTAAATACTGAACAGCAGCATTGTAGTGGGCGAGTTCAATTCCAGTCGCGCTCTTACATTCACTCTCGGATGAGTACACTTTAGAAAGATATGTACTCCTTTACCCGCAGGCTATGGGTAAAGTTGTACAACTACTCTATTTCCCCATGGGTGTTTTTGGTATTAAATACCCTATAGCATAATGGTACCAAATAGAACGTCTTAAAGTTGCTGCACCAAATAGGACGTTGTACCATTACACACCAGATGTACGGTTGTGCCACCACGCCCTCAAATGAGTTAATGTCTATATACTTACGTCTTAAGTACTAGTCGGACCCATTTGTATCTGTTGTGAGACCCCTTTTAGGAGCTCACTCCAAAATATGGGGCCGTAAGGAGAGAAAATATATTCTTTTTCGGTGGTTCCACAGCTGCGCAGACGTTTTGGAAGCGCTGGTTTTTTTCCAAGACATTTTTAATTACTGTAGTCATTCACACGTAACTGGCTGACTTACAACCACTGTCTAAGCTTGAATAATTCAGAGGTTAGCTGCCCGTTATCGTAGACGCAATATCTGCTTTTTCTTCTCATTTTTCTTCCTTCTCTCCTTGCCCAGAAATTAGTCTCTTCTTCTCTTTATAACTTAGGACTGCCATTTCACGTTACAAACCCACTAAGGTGGATATGCCATTAAACAAAGAACTAAGATATAACAAACGATACATTTTCGAATTGGTGTTACAGTACTTGGATACAATTGGTCACAAAGTCACCAAGAAAATGTGTGACGTCATCAAATGGACTTTTCTGCATACGAATCTTTTCAGCCCACCATTAAATATGTATGTATGTATGTATGTATGTATGTATGTATGTATGTATGCATCTGAGCCGGTGCCTTTCTACTGTAGCCATACACCTATTCGTTGGTTCATATAGTGGCTTTATATATCCATATTGATAAGAAAATGAAATTAAAAATTTTTGAAATTTAGCAGAAGTAGTTTGAGAACGTATGAGTCCCTATATCTGCTCAATTTCCTGTTCTATTTTCCGAAAATAAATCTTTGCAAAATGCCGAGAGTCAATAAGGCAGAAAAGAGGAAATCTGACAATGCTATATTTCAATAATTAGATATATCAACAATATATATATATATATATATATATATATATATATTCGTTTGTTAGTTGTTTGGGTTTAATGGCATATCAACCATTGTAGGTTATTTAACAACAGATCGATTTTTATGTAAACAATCAGTTCTATTTCAAACAATTCCTTTTAGCATGAGTACACAGTTTAATTGTCAAAAACATTTCTATTTCAAGCTATTCAGTTTAGTCAAGCTATTCTAATTCAGCTAATTCATTTTAGTATAAGTACAAATTCTGTCTACACACAGTTAACTGTGAAAACAGTTCTATATTAAACAAATCATTTTAGTTTAAGTTAAGTTTCAATGTCAAAAAACGGTTCCATTTAAAAGAATTCAGTTTAGCATAAGCAAGCAGTTTAAATTCAAAAACGGTTTAATAATTAAAAACTTGTCTATCTGAAACTTTTCAGATTAGTCAAACAAGTCGGTTTAGCATTAGTGTACTGTTAGTTCTATTTAACCCATAGATAGGTCCCTATCAGAGTTTCGAGCCAGAGTGTATTCTAAAACACCAGCCGACTGGGCAATAAATGTCAGAAAAATTTTATTTCAGATAATTCAGTTTAGCATAAGCACACAGTATAGGCGTCAAAACAGTTATATTTCAAGCAATTCAATTTAGCATAAGTACGGAGTGTAAATGTCAAAACAATTGTATCATCATCATCATCATCATCATATCGCGCTGGTAGCACGGATATCCCTGACCCTCTCTCGCAATTCCTCCCTATCGTTCATCGCCCTTGGTAGGTCTTCAGGACAACATCCTGTATCCTCACATAGCTGCTGAATGTATGTTCGAGCTGGTCGTCCTGCTTTGCGCGGCCATGTGTGGGGATCCATAAGAGTACATCTCTTATGAGTTCATCTCTGCTTCTCCAGCAGTGTCCTGCATGTCTGGTTCGTCTAACTTGAATAGTTTTCGTGATAGGGGGCAGGTGGCCGTACAGTTGGTGTCTTGTGGGGTGTTGCTGCCAAGACTTGTTCAGGATTGCATGCAGCATTCTTGTGTAATTGCCATCTAGCTTCTTCTCCAGTCGTTTTGTTACCGTCCATGTAGTGCATCCATATAGCAGTATCGATGTGACCGCTGCCTGGAAGAAACTGCGTTTCATTTTATCGGTTAGGTCTGATTTCCATATGGTCGATAGCCTATTGATAGCTGTCAATGCTTTCGTTAACCTCGTTTCGATGTCATTTTCGGTTGATTCGATGCTGCTTCCTAGGTACGTGAATTTGTCTACTAGTTTAAGTGGGGTTCCTTCTAGAGTGGAGATGTCCCCCGTTTGGTTATAGCACATATATTCCGTTTTGTGTGCATTAACATAGAGGCCTGTGCTTGCTGCTGCTCGTTCCAAACTATGCAAAAGTGTTTCGGCTTGGTCAGGTGTATTTGCCAGTATCGCTATGTCATCGGCGTAGTCGGTGTCGGTAATTGTTGTTGCGGGGTATCTTCTGCTTCTTTTCTTCGTCAGTTCGAAGCCATTCTCTCTGATTTTGTCAATCGATGTTCTAAGTACGTAGTCTAGACAAATGATAAAGAGGTACGTGGCCAGCGTGTCCCCTTGTAGTACTGCTGCTACAATGTCAAAGTATTCTGTGTCTCCATCCGGTGATCGTACTTTTACTTTAGTGTTTCTATAGAGAATCGTTATTGCCGCTACGGTTTCTTTAGGTATGCCGTACGCTAGTAGGATTTGTTCAATCTTTCCTCTGTTAATGGAATCGAAAGCCTTGGTAAAGTCGACAAATATTAATGTCGCTTGTAGGTTCTTTGCCCGTATACCTTCAAGGATTCTGCGGATGGTTAATATTTGTGAGGTCGTGGATCTATTTCTTCGGAAGCCATTTTGTTTTTTTCTAAGTATGTTATCGATTTTGGGTTCTATTCGGTTTCGTAGTAGGGCATTGTAGATTTTGGCAGCTATGGATGTAAGTGTTATGCCTCGGTAGTTTTTGGCTAATCCGAGGTCCGCCTTTTTAGGGAAGGGGAGAGTGCATCCCTTCATCCATCTATCTATCGGATTTTGATTGTATACTGCGTTGCAGTGTCGGAGCAGTATGTCGTCGAATTGTCTGGTCTTCCATACTTCTGGGGGAATTTCTTCCAGCCCTGCAGCTTTCCTATTTTTATTTTTTCAGAGAATCGAGTCGAGTTCTTCTTGTGTGAACGGTCCTAGTTTAATGTCTAATTGTTTACTAATTATTCTGGTGATTGGTTCATGCGTTATTTTTGGTGGGTTTCCAAGTAAGATTTCGAAGTGCTGTTTCCAGAGTTTTATTCTTTCTTGTTGGTATGCTGCATTAAGTTTTGCTTTGGCTTTTCTTTCTCCTGCTCACTTCGTTTATTGTTTGCCAGGCTATTTGAGATTGTCTATCTTCCACCGAGTCTCTAATCTTATCTATCTGATTTTGAATGTATTCTGTCTGTTCCTTTATATATATGCCTGCTAATTGATATTGTGCCGTTTTTAGTTTTAAGGCATTTGTGTTTGTTGGGTTTTTTCGATAGTTTTTGGAGGCTGTTTTCACTAGTGCACGTTTTTCTCTCACCGCTAAAGTTTCCCATGGGACTCTATATTTAGTTTTAATTTTTGTTGGAATGTATTTTGCTGCTGCCTCGAGGTGTGCATTGACGAAATTTTCGTATTCGTCGTTTGGTGTACTTTTTTCCGTCTTTTCTCGTAGTGTTTCGAATCTGTTTCTTAATTCTAATACGTATTTATCTCTTTTATCTTTGTTGTTTAATAGGGCCCAGTCATAGTGTTTGGTGGTCGCTGTTCGTTTGGCGTTTTTTCGTAGGCTTAACCGTATTTTCGCTGTGACTATTCGGTGATCAGTGGACACACCCTCAAAGGAGGAGTATGCCTCGCAATTCAGTGCACTATTTTTCCAACGCAGTTTAAATGCAAAAATTTTTATTGTGAAGGAAGCATGGTTTAGTTCTATTTAACCCATAGATAGGACTCTAACCAGATGCTGCCACTCCGCGTCAGAGTGGTCCTGGGAGTGTTGGACATGAAGGGGTATTCCGCATTCCCCAAAGCTCCAGCATTACTGGAACCTCACCATCTGATTGTTTAGTGGCAGTCGGTGTATTCTACAGCCCCAACCAACTGGGTAACACACACACACACACACACACACACACACACACACACACACACATATATATATATATATATATATATATATATATATATATATATTGTTTGATTGGAAAGTAGTTCCTGGTTTGAAGATTTTTATTTTGTTTCTAAACTGTAATTTCTACAAAAAATGAATGAGAAGAAAAAACTAAGGAGTTACTTTTCAACCCCCCACTTACACATATATATATATATACATTTTTTGTTGGTCTAAAGAGAGAAAAATAAATGCTTTAATACATATTTAAATTACCGGCTCATCGGCTTATGCTGTAGAATGTTTACCAATGTCTTGGGAGATCGGGTTTCAATCGCTGGTCTAGTCATGCCATAGAATCAAAAATAGTACTTGCTACCTCCTTGCTTAGCACTCAGTATTATAAGGTATTTATCAAGGGTAAAATGGAGCAAACTAAGGAACGGAGTAGGTTTGTCTCCTACACTTCGGTGTAGTAGCTATGAAAAGGGAGTGTTCGGGTTGCCCCCGCTATGGTTTCCAACATTACTTTTACTTTTGTATATATTTTGGAAGCAAGTTATCGTTTATATAAATTTTGTTGAAAAACACCGAACTATCCTTTTTTTAGCTTAAACTTTTTCGATGGCTTTCTTGCTAGATGATATGTACCAGAATCTAATTGATAGAGAAGTTGCCCTAGTTTCTGCTCCCAAGAGAATATCGATTGTTCAACGTCGGGGGTATTTTTTTGTAGGTAAAAAATAAAATATTATCTATAAAAAAACGAAAAGAAATTCCCCTGAAGACGATAAATCGATATGGTCGAAAGCACTTGTATGTAGAAACTAGGGAATCGTGCCTCTAAATTAGACCTTCATACGAAGAAACTTGCAAGATATCTGAAGATAAAATATAATAAGGTCATAAAAAAGGAAAGTTCTAGGCTCTTTAACCTAACTTGTGTGTGTTTATATATATATATATATATATGTGTGTGTGTGTGTGTGTGCGTGTGCGTGTGTGTGTGTGTATGTTGAGGTGAGAGAGAGATAAGCCAAAGGGGGATATTTTTTATTAATTTATATTTTTAATTTTCAATTCTTCTCAACTACAAAAAGTTTCTTGAAGATTTTTCGGAAGAATTTTAAAGAGGCTTAGAAGAGTTGATATTTCACAAAAGAAACGACGGAAAGGAACCAGAAATGTAGCCAATCGATACATTAAGGAAAGATTTGAAGAACATTAAACACTCCTCGCAAATACAGAAGCACAAGCTGAATGTCTACGTTGTAGAAATTAGCCTCAACTTGAACACAAATAAAACAGAGTCCATGCGTTTTAAGCAAGATGGTGCTATCTCCGCATAAAACGAAAATCTTCACAAACCTTAATAGCAATATCTTATCTACTGAAAGCGGTCTCAGCATACGCGTATGGAAGGTATGGACTGCTATCGACAGGTTGTCGGCCGAATAGAAATCTAATCTCTCTCATGAAACGAAACATGAGTTCTTCCAAGCTGTAGCTGAATTTGGAGAAAAATCTGGATGAGAACTACAAGTGTTATATGCTCACATGCATATACATCTACATATACACATGCATATACATGCAGAATAATTCACAATGACACAACGATAAAGGACGAGCGAATACTTCTTTAGAAAAATATACCTCTCACTTTATTTGTAACGTTTGCGTGTGAGAGGGAGTTGGATACCGAACATAGCTGCACTATATTGACTCCTACTCTTATGGCCATCAGCGTTGTGTCTTTCTCGTTCTCCAGGGCTGCTCAACCGAAGGCCCAGAGGCCCACTCTGCTGGGTGCGGGCTTTCTCTACCGCATCTTGTCACCAACCGGTCTCCAAACACCATCGGGGGCCCCGAGGGCCCCTTCGGCCGGGTGTGGCTTTCCCTACTACATCTTGTCTCCGATGTCTCTGATCCCCAACTCATCAGGGCCCCAAGGGCCCCCTTCGCCGGGCTTTCTCTACCACATCTTATCAGCAACTTCTCTGCACCCCTACCCACTGACCTCCTGTTTTCACAGAGTTATATAATAGTTCAACGTCCACTCAATCGCTCACTCAATCCTTGGAATGGCATGTTTGATCGTCATCAAGCGGAAATAACTGTCATGCAGTTGAGAGGTCTCTCTCTTTCGGTGTATCAGTCTATGAGTGTATCATGGGATTTTTACCTTTTCCCATTTCATCAGCCAAATACACCTGCGCGATCTCTTTCGATTACTGGCCATTGGAATGTGTCACTTCCTTCCTGCGCATCAGTTTGGAATGGCATGTTTGGCCGGGTCGAAAGTCAAAATACAACACAAGTGGATGCTGCATGCTTTTCCGAAAAAATTCCGGAAGCAGCACCCTATAAAAATTCAGCAGTAAGTCTATTTGCTTTCCATCTTACAAACCAGCCTAGAAAGACGAATAAGACATGATGGGCACTGCTTGTGAAGAAGATACAACTCATAAGCGAGGTTATCCTGTAGACTTACACTCGTGGACAAATCAGTATCGGCCTACCAGCAAAGACTTACATCCATCAGCGTTGTGAGAACATTAGATGCTGTCTAGAGGACCTGCCAGGAGTGATTATAAATAGGGATAGATGCTAAGAGAGGGAAATGGGAGAGAGAGAGAAATAGAAAGAGAGAGATAGAGAATGTGTGTGTGTGTGTGTGTGTGTGTGTGAAGGGAATCCCTACTATCTACAAGATTTGTTGATGATAATGATGTATCTTAGAATTCATATTTTTTATCTGTGTGTACCGTAACTCTATTATAATAAGGGTCACTCCTGAAAGGCAATATCTGACGCGTGGCTATAGACTCCATCAAATTAGCGATAATTGTTTTATCTAAATTTTTTATTTGATCCTTCGTGCATTAAAGTGTTTATGTAACAACTTATTACTCCATTCTATTTCAAAATTGTGTTTTGAGGATGGTTTACTTTGATGTTAAAGCTATTTAGGATCATTGGAGTGGTTTATCCATTTACCTTTGTGCATTTTCTATTATCGCTGCGATATTGTACAATGCGTTTTTCCTATCTTTTCTATAATGAGTAATTTTGCGTTTCTATTAAATTTATTGTTGTTTGAGCGGAAAAAATGTTTTATGAGGAGGAGTTTATTATGATACATAGATTCAATTCTTTGTCTGCAGTCGTTAAATGTAAAATGAAATGGCCATTTTTAATCCTCAGTGCATTGTTTTAGGCAAAACTGGAAATGAAGTAAATACACTAGTGGTGTTATTAAGATGTTTGGAGACTGATTTATTTTAATTCATGAAAGTAAAATTATGTGTGTACAACTGATGAATTTATGATTAAAAGATATGTTGTTTATACGTCTTGACAGACCTCCAGAAGAGTTGGGGCCAATTTGAAAAAAAAATCTTATTTCGATCCATAGTGGACAGAATACCTTAGGCAAAACAGAGGACTGTAAAAAAGCCTAACCCTCCATATATATATATAGTCATCCACAGACAGATCTGTTTCGTTCTATTAGAACTCATCAGTGTGGCTAGACAGTATCTCCCCGTAGCTGGGATCGAAACCCGGTTGACTCGAACGCCAGGCCAAAGCTGCTAACCATTTAGCCACGAGGAGATATTATCCCCGAAGTAAATTTTAAACGTTTATGAATCACAATTACTCTTGTTTACACACGTCCGTTCAACGGCCGCCGAGATCTCAATTCAAATTCGAAGAGACTTGCAATAACGCTAATGGCAACACGATTACTTCTTCGCTAGAGAACTCGACACTACGGGGGTAGGGGAGTATATATATCTATAGTCATCCACACACACACACACACACATATATATTTATATATATATGTCATCCACATATATATATATATATATACTAGCCATCCGGTGCATACAGGATGTCGATTATGACTGCTGTATATATGGGGCAGCCAGAAAGACATACTTGAAAGAACTAAACACTATACCCCACCAAGGACTTAAACTAGCCCTTAGAGCATATAGCACTTCTCCTATTGAAAGCCTATACACAGAAGCAGATGAACCACCTCTTACACAAAGACGTGAAAAACTGGCTCTCCAATACTCTACAAAACTGAAAGCTGGCCCATCCAACCCAGCTTATGACTGCACCTTCAACCCGAAGTACAAACAACACTTTGAAAGAAAAGAAATAACAATAAAACCTTTTGGCCTTCGGATGATGTCAACCCTACAAGAATGAAAAATACCACTAAATAATATACATGAAAGTATTTTTCCACAAACCCCACCCTGGATCATTAAAACTCCCAAATTGATTCTCGAACTGAATGAACATTCTAAAACTAAGACCCACCCCAGCACTTATCAAGAGAAATTTTACAATATTCTCCAACACCACCCTGATCACCTCTATGCCTTTATGGATGGATCCAAGGACAATGGTAGGGAAGCGTGCGTGGCTGTTTTGAACAAAACAGTTCTTAAGAAAGCTCTTCCAAGGGGAAGCTCTATCTTCACAGCAGAAGCCCTGCAATAGACCTAGCTCTCAACATCATCTCATAGACTAAGCATAAGAAATTTATAATATTTTCAGACTCACTCTCTGTCTTGCTATCATTGAGAAATAAAAAATTTCAGAACCCTCTTATCATCAAACTGCTGAGTAGATTAGACTCAATGTCAAATAGAAAAGAAATAATTATATGCTGGACCCCAAGCTACATTGGAGTGAGAGGTAATGAAAGAGCAGACTCAGCAGCCAAATCCAGGATCCCATATACTGACCTGAAACCAACAATTAATAAATTCCTTCACACAAAATGGCAACAGCAATGGAGCAATAACATCCACAATAAACTCTTCCAAATTCAGCCCACCTTAGGAGAGTGGAGACCAGCATCGAGAAAATCAAGAAGAGAACAAGTTGTTATATCCCGTTATATCACTAAATTTAAAAAAAAGAAAATTTTCCGAAAAAAAAAATCTTACACTTGAAATTTATTTTACTCTCAGGAAGAAAAAAATCGGCGGCGCTAGGCGTAAATTTGATGGAGGGTTTCTGCCTTTGTACGATCCTTTGTGTTACCCAAGATATTCAGTCCTAATTGGAATAAGAATAACTTTTTTCCTATATTTAGCGCAGCTTGCACAGTTGAAGTTACTACAAGATTTTTATTTTTTTTAAAATTGAAATATACTATCGTACACATCTTCAAATCAGTACAGATCTTTGTAGTGAAAACTTGGCTACTTACTGTACCACTGGAACTTTGCTTGGTGCACGCACAAATATCACTACAAAAATGCAAATATCTAATCCATCTAACACCCATACTTATATATATATATATATATATATACGTATTAATATATGTATATATGTATGTGTGTGTGAGTATAATTACTTTTACTCCTATGTGAGTGTGTAATGTACAAGATGAATGTGCGCAGCGAGAAATAAAAATTGTAGAACCGTATCAATCACCAATGACCAATTGATTACTTTCTCTTTAACAGCTTTATATGCCAAAATCCAACTGACCATTTCAAGATGTCTGGTGCAAACAATAATTTATCTGATTATTCCTTTGGGCCTTCAACTGAACGTTTTTCGTGACCTGATTCCATATTATTAACGAAAATCGACCGCTTAAGCACAGAGCAGGATTTACTCATCCGATCATTATGTCTCTGTTTGCTCTTCATAATCAAACTTTAGCTGTTCATATCGTGTTATTGATGGACATTTTCTTTTATCTCTTGATCGTAGCGAGAACTGTTGACGTTGTTAATTGTTAAAGTTTTCTTTTCTTTTTTTCTTTTTGTTTTGTTTTTAAATAAATTATTGTACGAATCCCCCCAGGTAGTGCGAATATGTTTAAAGAATCGAACTGCAATAATAAGTTCAATCTTACTCCGGGTCCCAATCAGACAATCTTTCATAGAGCCGTGAAATTTATATGGATTACCTGTTCGACTGATTGACAATGTACCTACAAAAGCAATATCATCTCCTGCTGAGTTGCACAATCTTTTTTTTTCCTTTTTTATGGGGGCAATACGAATGATTTTCCAAAGAAAACTTGGTTAAAAGTAAAATTTTGTTGGCAAGAAAGAAAAATCGATAGTCATGATAGAAAATCTAGTTTAGAGCTATGTGCAAACTGAATTTCGGCAAAAAATGATTTTAGTTGTAAAAGAGAAAAACTTAAACTACCGAGCATTTCAACTGAGGTCTGTTTAGATGACGGTTCTTGAATATAATGTAAGGCAATTTCTCCCTCATCTGAAATCGAACTTCTCCATGCAGCTACATCACTAAAAAATGGAAGTATTTGTATTTATTTTTGAACTAATAAAGATTCGACATTTTTATCACAGTTTTGTAACATACGTACATAGAGACAGATTTACTGAATAAATCAAACAAAATATTTCTTCGCTCTGAACATTTCGTATACAACATGATCAGCTGTGTAACGGAATAAAACGACTACTGTGGATGATGCTTATTTCACGGAGAATTATATTAAAAATAACAACTTGAAAAAGTAGTTGACTGTTTTTTTTTTTAATTCACGTATGTGTGGAAGGAAGTCAGAAAAGGAATGCGACGAATCTTTTGTGTTTTTGCAACAATTCGAAATGCTTCTATTATTTCATGTTCTTTCTTATGTCTCTATCACTATTGAAGATGGTATGATATTACTTGAAGTCATTTTAGTATAACTACGTAACAGATCAATTTTCTCTCTCTTGAACTTTCCTTCTCACTGCTGAGTGTGCGTGAGCAAAGTTCAAACCTGACGTTTTGACTGGTTTTCACTCTAAATATCTCTAATAAAGAGTGCCTGTTCATATATATATATATATATATATATATATATATATATATTAAAGCAACCAAGCTGCATGAGCAGGATGTGACACATGGTCGGTTTTAAGCGGAGTTTAACAAGTTTTAATTTGGAAATGTTTCCCTCTTACTCTTAGCTAAAGTTAAAAACCCCTGTCTACCCTACAATTTAAACATAAATGAAAGGATGATTATTAGATTTATATGTTTCCTATATGTATTAACGCTGTGTGAAATGCAGACAGCCTCACCTATATATATATATATATATATATTACCCCTGGCAAAGATGATGGAATCAGTAGATATAGAGGATGTCCACGTTGGTTCATTTTATTTACCGGAAAATAAACTTGTAACAGATAAGACGCAAAATATTTTTCTGAAATAGTTGAACATTCTGGACTCCTCAAATATTCTGTAAAAAAACTAGATTCACTTACTTAAGTCATCTTAACCAATCTACTAAACCAATCTACAACAGCTCTATACGGGCACAGGATGTAGACTAGGGGCCCAGTCAGAAAGAAAGGATGACAGAGACAAATGGCAAGAGAGTGATTCGGGGAAATTTCTGCTCGCAGCAGAAGATGATATACGTAGAAAAACTTCCGTCATCTTTCTCAGTGTCAGATGTATGTTTTCGTTTGTAACATCTTACTCTCAATCAGTCCCTTCACCGAGTGACTTTGGAAAAGGGTAGGCCATCAACTGGTTATTAAAAAAAAACGTTATGACATTAAGGTTCTAGGAAATGTTAATAAAAGGTTGGTTTAATTTCCCAGTCACCATTGAGATTTAAAGATTTCAGCATTTTTATGGCTTGCATTGTTTGTCCTAACTCAACAATTATACTATACAATCATTTTACCTCACCAGCTTGAAGAATTGCTTATAAACCTGTTTAGTAAAGGGAATAATTATTTTAGTAAAGAAAAGTAATCCTTGATGTTTTCTTTCGAATAATTAAGATTTAAATTCTGTACAATAACATATGATTAACAATATTGCTTCTCGCTATATATATATATATATATATATATATATATATATATATATATATATATATATATATATATATATATATATAGTTAGGGACTGGCCTCTTATTTTGAGTGCCCATTTTCCCAATCAGCAATAAAACATTATGCGAAAATCTTTCTTTTGTGGAGTAAATGTGCACAGCAAGTTTGGTAAATCTTCATCAGACCGTTTATAAAGGTTTTATTTAGTTTCTTTGTTTAATGGTATATGAACCTTCGCAGAAATTCAGACAACCAAAGATTCGAAGGTTATTAAATGTCAAAGTCAGCCTTGTAGAAAGACATAAGTTTTAGTATTTAACACATAGCTGGGAGGATAAAAGGTTTAATACCAAGCCAAGTCTATTATCTAGAAAGTGAATGTAATAACGTGGCTATAGTTTGAACTCCCTTACTACGATGTCGCCGTCTAGTACATTAGCCACTACGCCATGGGAATACTCACCCGTTTGTAAAGATTAGACAAACAAAACATTGTCATAATTAATAGAGGTTTTTATTTTTTTTTATCATATTTACCAACCCCTCCGCTCGGGCAGGATATGACGCAAGGTTAATTTTTTAAGTTGAGTTTAACAGGTTTGAATTCAGAGTTTTCCTTCTCCTAGACTAGTTGCCTTACCAAGGCTGAAGAACCTAGTCTATCCTACTATTTACCCATAGCTGGAGGGAGAATAATTGGATTCATACCTTTCCCAAGGGTCTTAGTGCTATGTGAAATACAATCAGTCTCTTCTAAGATTTGAACTCGTATCCAGTCCATTTCCTGCGACGATAACCATTACACCACGGGCACATCAACTTTGGTAAATCTTCATCAAACCGTTTATGAAGGTTTTATTTAGTTTCTTTGTTTACTGGTATATAAGCCTTTGCAAGTTTTTATTTCTTTTAGTTATTTTCACCCAATTGCTTTTTCTCAACTCTGTACAATACTTGCAAATGAATTAGTTTGGTTATTTGGTTTATTGATGATGTTCCTAATTGTTTTGGAAGTGCTTGTGAGGACTTGAATACGTAAGGTTTTGGATGTTTTGCGAATTATGAGAAATGCTAAGTTCGTGGACAGAATTACATATCAATTGGATTCAATTTTGCTGTTTTTTTAATCTCTTTTGCTGTTGTTTTATCTTATTTTTTGTCATTTTAGCTTAAATGTATTTTGATGCTTTTCTGCTTGCATTGTGTATGAAAACAATAAAATATTTACAGGATTAAAAATATATTTACTCTATTTAAATTCATCAATTGGAGTAAGGGGGAACGTATCTTAAGAAATCTTCAATATAAACTTTACTTTACTCAATTATTTTTTATATTTATTTTCTGGTAATGTGAGTAGGAATATTCGTGGCAATTTTATTATGCAGTCATACGCCATTCTATGTTATTGTGAGGTTCTAAAAGCCATGACATAACTCCTTACAGGAAAAGCAAGCACCACAAAAGTAGCAAAAATAAGTTGAGGAGTAATATAACTGTCGCTAAACCTTAAAGAAAACGAAAAATAAAATGTAATGGTGAATACTTATTCCTATTTTTTTTATATAAATATATTATTGTACTATATATATATTAATAAATTTTTATTGGTTTGCTTTGGTTTGGTTTTAAGGCATATAAACCATTATAGGTTAACGCCAAATCCTGTTACTATATATATATTAAATATATGATTTGTAAACACATTTTGTGGATAAGATTTTTAAACGAGCCTGAGGTTTTCTTTAGTAGAGTTAAATGGTTCAAATTATATCTACGTATTACTAACAATTCAATTAAACATCAGTTATTTATTTACATACTGTTAAATGATCATGCAGTTCTTCTTAAAAATACATATCACGCATATCATTAAACCTTATAGCAATCAATCAGAAGAATATCTATTAAAAATCTTCTAAAACACAATTGATAACTTTTCAATAACCAATCAAGTAAACGAAAAGTGGCAGAAAATAACCGATAGCAGTTTCCATGTTATAAAATCCAAAACACACACACACACACACACACACGCACACACACACACACACACACATTCGTACTTATATATAGACATATTTATCTATATTTATAATAATAAAGATAAATATTACAAACATATTCATGAAAGTAATGATAAGATTAATGACTACTTATGGCAGAGTTCAACGAGCTGCAACCTTTGCTGGCGTCGCTCATCCTGTAATCTGAACATTTTCGATATAATGCAATGTATTTCATCAAAATTTTTATTAATGTTAATTATCTTAAATTCCACCCGCAAGATCATGACTGTTCTTTGTTTATCCACTAGATTTTTCGGACGTACCGCTAAGAGTGGAAGGAAGACTTTCAAGTTGTCCTTTGGTTATCTTTTTGTTATTACACGAGAAGAAGAATAGGTTTCCCTTGAATTTAGTGATAGATACTAATCATTTGAACAGATGCTGTTAAGTGTTTTTCAGCTATAAGGTTGTTGTTTGATAAATCAGACACTGATGCTGCAGCACTGTATTCAATGTATTTACTCTACCTAGAGGCAACAGGTGAGATAAGACTCAAGTTTTAAGCCAAGTAATGCTAGTTTGAATTCAGAACTTCCCTTCTCCGAGAATGGTTACTTAACGAAGGCTTAAAAACCCTGTACTACTATTACCCATAACTTGGGTGAGAACAGAGAGATTCATCTCTTTTCCAGTAAAATTAACGCTAATTGAAATGCAGTCCTGTTCAAGATTCAAACTCGGTTCAATCATTCCATTTCCTACTGTGATAACCTTTGAGCTAACCGCATTTCGGATATTGTATCTCACTGAATAACAACCTTTTTCGATCGAAACTTTTTTTTACATTGGTCGGAGGAGGGTAACTGACAGAAAAATACTTCAAATAGGATACATGAGTCATAAAAGTTTGATAAACACTGAGCTAGCGTGTAGCGATTTTAAAATCCGATAAACTTTTACAGGGATTGTATAATTGCTGTTTTTAAACGAGAGGTGAAGCCCAGTTTGCAGGTGAAACGTAGCGTCAACAAATTCAATCATAGTGGAGAAACACAGTGCAGAATTTTCGGGATACAAGTCAAGTTTTTTCCCATAGCCGACATGTTCATCTGAGTGATTCGGTGGGAAGTTCCACCGTCGTTATTTTAATCTTATTCATCTACCCAAATCTTACTCTTGAGATGAATTTTTAGTTTCGGTTGGTGACTTTTTTATGTTATGACAAGCTTTGTTCAGTTATTCTGCACTGAAGTCTGTTTTAAAATGATAGCTTCCAATGATCTTTAATAGTAAAAAACGTATATTCACAATTATTTATTCAGAAAAAAATGTACTCCTTATCTGCAATGTCAATGTTTTAAAAGACAATGAGGCACACAATCGTTATTAAAAACATTATCTCAAACTGATATGTTTAACATATAAATGAACCCTAACAGGTACTACCATTCAGAATCAAAGTTAATCTTGGACTGATGAAATGAAAAATGTGAGCCTACATTATTAAGAGCTCAATATTCTACACTAGCGAATGGAGTTTAATGTCATACCCAGGAAATTAGTAGATAGGAAAAAAGAGGAAAAGAGAAATGCTGCAAAAAGTTAAGACTGGTGAATATGTTGAGAGCTGCACTTGTACAGGTCTGTGTTTTGCCAAAATATGATGATAAAAAAATAATGAGATTTGGTTCTTACATCTTTATACTTTTTTTTGACACATTCACAGCTGGAGGTGATTGTGATATTATCGTCATCATCCAAGGAAATGTCCACAGTAACTCGAGTTCAAGTCCTAGACGAGGCTTTTTACTTTACATGTAGCACTAATATCCTTTGGAAAGGAATCAATCCAATTAGTATCCCTCCAGTTGAGAATTTTGGGCTATTTATCATTGGTATATCAATCAGTCAAGGAGAAGAAAAAATCTGTTAAAATTTGCTTAAACATTTGACCTTGTGTTACACCTGTTTGGACTTAGAAATTGGGTAAATAAATATTGACAATTTTTATGAAAACATGTTTATTTAAATCTTAAGTTTTAAAAAATCTGAAAATATTTTTGATTACACCTAGTATGATAAATGTTCTTGAGGTAGTAAAAAATCTTTTTTCAAAAATTGTATTGCCGATGTAATGTCTTCAGAAAGTAATTAGGTTTTTTTTTTCGTTATGCTCAAAGGCCATGTTGGCGAGTCTTTGAATATGCCAACTATATCCCCGATTGACGGACAAGACATATCTAAAAAATAGTTGATTTGAGTATGATACAAAAAATCTGATTGACATTACTACCAGGTCCATTCTAACTCTAAGAGGTTGCACCTGTTTAGGGTCATATCTATGGGTCAAAGAGATTTGTTTAGAAATATTCATATTCGATCGAACTGCGAGGAAAAAAAAACTCTTCAAGGAAAAAAACAACACAAAAATGTAAATATGAACATACTGGAAGGCGATTTCCTAACTTCTTTGTATAAAATAAACCTGAACGTTAAAATCAATCGTAAAATTATGTCTATAAACAGTTTGCTATGTATTTATGCTAAATTCACATTCGGCATCTGTTACATTTTTACGTACAAATAATTTAAGAACACTAAATGAAAACAGGGACCTGGGTGCTTGGAATTTAACAAGGAAACTGATTCAAGGCTGGGTAAAGAAATGCTTCTACCCAAAAAACTGCCCCTTAGTTCAAGTCTTGTTACGAACAAATGATATCGACGTGTCTTCACTGCATCTGTCATGGCTGCGATCCTTTTCCAGTGTTGTCCCCAGAATAAGAAACTGTCAAGGAACGTAACAATTCCCTCACAATTCGAAGAGGAGCAACTATGCTTTTTTGTTCGTTAGGCTCCCCCTAACGATATCCATAAACATTTTTTTTAAAATTCATTCATAGGTATTTCATTAAAACTTTTTTCTCTATAATCACTTTGCCCGAGCATCTCTGAGTGACTTTGCTTAGCTATTTGTCGCTTTGGACCGTACTAAGGTAAATTTCATTAATTCCAATATATACATTTGAACTATTTTATGAGAGTATTTTTTATCTTTTATCTCATTTTAAAACAGAAGCCGCCTACCTTTGCTATGTATATATAAAATAATTATTTTATCATAAAGAAAAAGTTTTATTCGATGTAATGATCTATGAAAAAGTCTGAAGCGTTTGATCTTGAAAAGAGCGATTGTTATTGGACAATTCCTTACATTTTAATAACGATAATGAGTCAGAAAATCAATTAAAACAAGGAAATCAAACTACTTCTTTTCATCTCAGTCATATATTAGTATCTTTACCCGGAAGGAAATCAACTGATGTGTCATGTTTTCTTATATTGTAAACAAATTTTTACAGTTTCGTTTATTTCTATTATAAAAGACACAACTTTTTCGTTATGAGGGTCACCTTTACTAATACCAAAGTGAAATAGCTGTTCTCTCCACTTTAGATCAAAATATCTCCACATACTCCGCATGTTATCCCTGGATTCGTCTGTAGCTTTTCAACTGTAGAAGTGTGTATGTATATTTTTAAAGTTGATAATATATAAACTATGCCAATAAAAACATACTTAATTCTTTGAGAAGTAGACACACACATAGTCACACACAAATATAAATACAGGAATATATATATATATATATATATATATATATATATATATATATATATATATATATTGTCATCTGCATGGGGGTGTCTGTGACCCTGAGTTTCCTGCTTTACGCATTCATCAGACAGAGTAAAAGGTTTTTAAAAAAAACGATAAATATGATAAATTTGTTTTTTTGTCATGTTATATGTATATATTGCCAATAGCCTAGGAGACCGGGGTTCGATAACAGATCGAGTCATACCAAAGGCTCAAAAATCGTCTTTATACCTCATTGCTTAACACTTAGCACTGTAATGTACGTATCAAGAGTAAAGTGGAGCACTTCATGGAAAGGAGTTGTGCCCTCCCCAACACCTCGGTGTTGTAGCTATTAAAAGGGAGTCTTTGGGTTGCCCTCCACTACGCTCGGTCAAAACTATTCGGATCCTAAATATTATCAGGAAATGGCACAGAGAACAGATACTCTACTTTCATCCTGGAAATAATTATTTTTAGATAAAGAAATAAGCCACACAGTTCATCGATCAATAAAAATCCTTTCAAATTACTTCAATAAATTAGTAAAGTGTGCGATCGTAGTCGAGGGTGACCAGAAGGTTCTTTTTTCAATAGCTACTACACCGAAATGTATGGGAGGACGCTACTCCTTTCTCTGGATTGATCCAATTTACCCTTGATCCGTGCCTTATATTACTGAGTGTTAAGCAAGGAGGTATCAAGTACCATTTTTAAAGTCTTTGGTATGACGTGACCTGGGGTTGAACCCAGGTCTCCCAGACCATTGGCGAACACTCTACTTACTTGGTTAATGAACCGGTAAACGTCAATAAATAAAAGAAATAATTACTTTAGTACCTAGAAATAGCGAAAGAAATGATGACCGGCTTTTTGAGGTGTATTGAGACTGTTGTATTTACCAAGACAAAAATAAAAAAAAAACAACAACAGAAATTATTATTTTCTTCAAATAGGTTTCTTTGGCGTTCAAGGTATTTGTTATAGCAATTTTTCCATTGATCGAAATGTCTATGAAGTTCTCCTCTTATATGGTGTGGAGGTTCACCGTCGTATGTCTTTTAACCACATTCTCCAATCATAAACTTGAGATGAATTTTCCATTTTGAAATAAACATTCGTACAGTTATATCTTCGGTTTTATGAATAAGTAGACATTCACTAAAATAGGTTTATATAAGGCCAGAACTATAGAATACCCAGTGAGAACCTGATAATAATCGTCTGCTTACCAATTTTGCTGAACATTACACCACTAGAGGAACTCATGCTGAATTTATTAACATAAATATCTGATGAGGCTCGCAGAAAAAACAAAATATAAACATAAGTCAAAATAATATTTCGGGCATATAATTCTTAAATTCATAAAATGTTTGCGAATTGAAAGAACCGTTTACAGCTGAACCTTCTTCAAGGAGATCAATAGCTATAAATTCTTTCATATGTCAGAAGAATGTCAGCATGACCTCCTTTACTGACCGCTGCGCCCAGTTTCTGTACCATTTTTAATTCTGGCTCGGAGTGGCAAACCCATTTTGAGTTCTTTCGTAAACATTTTTTTTGTTTAAAATATGCTTCTCCGTACACATAACACATTATTCAGTAAATTTCTCATGGTTTGCTCTTCTCAACCATAAAAAATTTCATGACCGACCGTTGTTCAAGACTGGAGCAGTCTGATTTGGTTAATTTAGGATAGCCACAAAACATATATTTTCTTATGAATTTAAAATTATTTTTGCTTTAAAAGAATTCCAAATAATGCATATTTTACATCTATGGAAAAAAAAACAATTACAAAAGATTTTTTAATAAATGCTAATATGGTTTGGTTTGGTTTGTTTGGTTTTATGGCATATCAACCTTTGTAGGTTATTTAATGCCAAATCCATTTTTATGTAAATAATCTGTTCTATTGAAAACAGTTCAGTTTAGCATAAGTACACAGTTTAATCGTCAAAAACATTTATATTTCAAACTATTTAAGCAGTTATATGTAATAATTCTGTTAAGTGTTAATACACTTTTAATGTCGAAAAACAGTTCTATTTAAAATAATTCAGTTAAGCATAAGCACACAGTTTAAGTGTAAGTACGGTTTAATTGTCAAAAACGTTTCTATTTCAAGCTATTCAGTATACTCAATTCATTTTAGCATAAGTATGCTGTTAGTTCTATTTAACCCATAGATAGGGCCCTATCAGGTGCTACCACTCCGGGCCAGAGTGGACCTGGGAGCGATGGCAATGAAGGGGCACTGCTGAAACCTCACCATCAGATTGTTTAGTGTCATATCAGGACACTCGTTAGGGTGGGGGTCTTACCCCTCTGCAGAGGTGCAGTCAGTGTATTCTACAGCCCCAGATTACTGGGCAAAGAAATGCTAATATATATATATATATATATATATATATATTGGCTGGATTTGGAAATTGCTGATATTTTGAATTATTAAATTCATTTTTTGTGCATGTGCTTTATGAATTTCAGGTTTTATCAAAGGTGCAGCAAACTAGATTCACTTGGACACTGTTTGTGTGGAAACAACACCATGACGTAATTAACTCCTTTAGAAATTTGGAAGTTACATGCTATATTGGTAAACATACGCGCCGGAAACAAAAATACGAATAGTTCAGAATCTTTATGTATCAGTCTGAGGACTGACTGATGTTCTTATCGGCGAAAATTAAACACCCAGTGCATAGTATATTGTTTGGAGTGGTGACAATATTCATCTTTCCACATGGACTCAGACTCAACGCGAAGGTGTACATCAAGTGTTTGTAGAAGATAATGCCGATCCTGGATGGTGGCTTCTGGTTAGTTGGTTGTTGGGTTTTATGGCATATCAACCTTTGTTGGTTACTTAACGCCAAATCCATTTTTATACAAATAATCATGAGTCAACAGTTTAATTGTCAAAATATTTCTTTTAAAGCAATTCAGTTTAGTAAAATAGTTCTAATTCAGCTTATTCAGTTTAGCGTAAGTACAATTCCAATGTCAAAAACTGTTTCATTTCAAGTAATTCAATTTAGCATAAGTACGCAATTTAGATGTCAAAACAGTTCTATTTCAAGTAATTTTGTTTAGCATAAGCACGCAGTTTAGTTCTATTTGACACATAGATAGAACCCTCTCAAGTGTTACAACTCCGTGGCTGAGTAGACTTGGGAGCAATGGCAAATACCCAAAAGTTCAGAAATACTGGAACCTCACCATCAGACCTGGGAACGATGGCAATTACTCAGAAGTTCAGAAATACTGGAACCTCACCATTAGATTGTTTAGTGTCATATGAAGAACACTTAAGGGGGAGGCCTTACCCTTCAGCAGAGATGCAGTCGGTGTATTCTATAGCCGAAAGGCAAGGGTGGCTTCAGGAAGACTCTAAGTCGGACAACAGGACTCTACGTCATGCCGAACTTGCTGTAAGGAAATTTTTATGACCTTATCATCTCCAAACACCAGGCGGGCTAATTCCCCAGATTGTAATCTTCTTGATTATTATGTGCTAAGCGTAATTGTGCGAGAAACCAACCAATTTCAACACCAGTGATGAATTGAAGGCGAGGATAACTGCAACTTTTACTAATTTAAACATGGTGACCGTTGGAAAGACTTCTAGGAGTGGGTGTCCTCGTGGTGTAATGGTTAAAGCGATGGACAGCGGAATCGTAATAAGCAAGTTCGTTCTCCAGTCGTGCTATTACGTTCACTTTCGGCCAAATACTTTTGGGAAAGGTATGGACCCCCTTATCCTCCCAGCTATGGGTTACATAGTACCACTACTGTTCCTCCAGGAGAATGGCTTTGGCATTAAATAACCTAAAAAAGTTGATATGTCATTAAACAAAGAAACCAAACCAAACCAAACCTACTTCTAGGATATTCTGTAGTTAAGTTGAGGCTTTGGTTGAAGCTAATGCCATATTATTTGAATTAATACAATCCATAGTAATTTAGGATATTTTATGCAGTCTTGAAAAATATATCTTATCAAGTGAAATGTTAATGTTATTTTCATTTTTCCATAATTTAGATTACAATTCGCTCATTGCACACTCCTTAGATCGTGTATATTTTGGCAACACAGAACATTCCTTTTAATGATCTTATTTTCTTTTAGCTTTCTTGCTTGTTTCTTTGTCTTTGAGTTAAATGATTGAGAAGATGTTCTACGTTTTACCCGCAAGCTCTTTCGATCATTGAGATTGATTGTCTTTGGGAGAATGTTTTTCAGGAATTTTTGTTTTTTATTTTTTGGGTACGATATGTATTTTGTTGGTGGTGTTTATTTCTAATGAAGATGCTTTACTTAGTATGTTAATTGTTAAAGATGTTCAGGTTTGGTTATTTGGTTTAATGGCATCTCAGCCCTTGATGATTATTCAATGCTAAATCTTCTTCATGCAAATATACGAATAAATTGTGGGTAATCTTATTTTCAAACGAGTTAGAGCTCATATATTTGCACACAAATGGTTGAAAGTGATGCTTTTTATCATGACTTGTACTATTTATCAAGTATTTCTATCTAATTTGATATTAATCATTTGTTTGCACAGGGTTAGTTATATTAATCATGTGTTTTCGCATAGTTAAATGCTTTCGAGTATTGCTATCAAACTCTAATAATTCTATTCAACATTTTTGATTCGTTTACATATTAAATCGTTTCTAGTATGGTAAATTATCCAATACTATTATTTGACCGATAGATGTAACCATTTCGAGTGGACCAAAGAGTAATGGTAATGAAGGGGTACTTGACATTTCCAAAAGACTGTAACCTTACGATCAGATGCAGTTTAACATCATACCAAGACATGAAATAGTTTCAGGAATTGCCGTCGCACACTAATAATTCTATTCAGCATTCTTCATTCATTTGCACAGGTAAATGGTTTTGGGTATTGCTTTCTAATACTTATAATTATATTTAACATTATTCATTGGTTTGCACATACTTAACTTGTTTCAAGTATTGCTGTCTAACACTAAAGAATCTATTCAACACTATTCTGTCATCTGCGCAGTTAAATAACTTCAAGTTTATCAAATGATCAAATAGTTGTATTTGACCCTGCTGAATCCTCTTAGGGACCAGAAAGAAGAAGAGAAAGTACGTTGAACAAGTGTATTGAACAGAAAGTATTTACAAAATAGGTGATAGTACAACAGATTGTACAGCTGGGAGAAATTCGGTATTTGTCATTCATCCTACTGACCAGACGAGTGTGGCACAAGGCTTTTTATGTGGGTCCAACGTAGGGCTGTAGTCCAGACACGCCCCTTGGCTCCAAAAATGCCTCGGGTCCTGTCGACATTTCACGCCAGGCGCCAGGCGATAAACCTAGTCTCTTCAAACCCAGAAGGGACGGCCCCTGAGGCTCGAGGATGCCAGTCTTAGCGCTCCCGATATGAATGCCGGCTTATCGTAATCCATATCAGATGGCCTCGACCGACTGCCAGCGGAGCCAAGTCACATCTGACCAGATCTATGTACCGACTAACACGGCCGACCGAAGTGAGTCCCAGCCCAGAGCTGAGAGAAATTCTCAGTGAGAGAAAAATAGGGCTAGTATTTATAGCCATTAGCCTAATGAGTTGAGCGTTTGCAAATGGCCCGGGAGACCGGGGTTCAATCCTCGGTCGAGTCATACTAAAAACTCAAAAAATGTCCTTTATGCCTCCTTTCTTAGCACTCAGCACTATAAGGTAAGGATCAAGGGTAAAGTGGAGTAATCCAGGGAATGGAATAGCACCCTCTCTAAACCTTGGTGTTGTAGCTATTGAAAAGGGAGCTTCGGGTCACTCTCGACCAAGATCACCAACTTACCTTACTTATTCATGAAGGAGGAAGAGTCACGATAATATACCCACAGACGGCAGGTCACGATAACATACCCACAGACGGAACCCTAACAGGCACTATCAGTCAGAATTAGAGTGGATCTGGGAGTAATCTACTCCACACCCACCAACGCTCCAAGAATAAAGCTTCACCATCAGATTATTTTGTGTCACATCAGGATACACTTTAAAGGAGGGATGCTCTTTCTGCAAAGCTCCAGTTGGTGTATTCTGCAGTCCTTGCCAAAAGGGCAAGAGGCATGTTTTGTATATTAGTGCCAGAGTAGAATACCATTTTATCTATGTTTAGTTGTCTTTTTCTTCTTTTTAATACTGATGACTCCAAGTATTTGTTAGCGGTTTTATGGTTATTCTTTTATAAATGATTTTTGGGGTTATGAAACAAAACCAAACACTACCAAAAATAGATTCTTCCACTGAAGACGAATTGATAAGTTCGAAAGCACTTGGGTGCAGAATATAGGACAACATCTTTATCAAATGGATTCTGATACAAAGAAACTGATATGAAAGTTCGAAAAACAAAGCTATTGATAGAAATATTTCGTGGTCTTTAATCAAACTTACACACACACACACACACACATATATATATATGTCGTGCCATCAGCACGGGTATCCCTGACCCTCTCTCGCTACCTATCGTTCATCGCTTCGGACAGGTCCCCAGGGCTACACCCCGTATCCTCACAGAGCTGCTGTATGTAGGTTCAAGCTGGCCGCCCTGCTTTTGCTCAGCCATGTGAAGGGGTCCATAGGAGTTGATCACTTATATGCAGGTCCCTACTTCTCCAGCAGTGTCTTGAATGTCTGGTTCGTCTAACTTGCATAGTTTTCGTGATGGGTGGTCGGTGGCCGTACAGCTGCTGCTTTGTTGGGTGTTGCCTCAACAAATTCCCCTTATTCATTAAAACGACTCTCGTACTTCATCTAGAAAATTCATATTTTCTTCCTTCAGCACTGAGTAAATAGTTGGGGAGCATTAGCCCTTCAATGTTCTTGTGGTGAAGAAGCGAAAAACCAGGTTAGGAGAAGGAAAAATGAAGGAATTCAAAATAGCTGCAATAATTTTAGCAGACCGACATTAGATAACAATTGATCAAGATAAATAAAGAAAGGAAACCGATAAATTACAGACTATATTTCCATGCAAGATTCTTCCCGGTAGAATTTGATCGAAGAAAAAGAATATGTAAGCCAAAAATGGGATTTTACCATCTGATGAACCCTAGTCATTTCAAATAACCAAGAGATCAAGTTTATTTAGTCTGTTCATGTAAACATCAGGTTCCTTTACCCACTTTTTTTTGTTTTTAGATGTGGTTCTCGTATACTAATACCAATAAAAACGCATATACTTAGGTATCATAGAATTGGTTTTATTATTCAGATAAGTACGAGTCAATCAATTTTTACGGAATTTCATCATCAGAGCGTATCGACAGTAAGTATTCCCTATAATTTCTTTCTTTCTCTCTCTCTCTGTCCGTCACAATCCGTACCTATTGGCTATCTCTCTTGGTAAGTCATCTAGACTGTATCCAGAGTCACTGCAGAGTTGATGAATGTTAGTTTTTACTGGTTCACCAATATTGAAGTGTCTATGTGTAGATTTAACGGAAAACGTTGCCTATAGGTTCGCTCTCACTTCTCCAGCAGTGCATAGTATGTCTCCCTCGCCTTACTTAGATGGTTTATGAGATGGGAAGTAAGGGGCCATACAGCTACTACTTTGTCGGGGGATGCTTTCAGTATTTATTCAAAACAGATAGCATCATTCTTGAGTAGTTCTTTTTAAGCTTTTTCTCATATCATTTCGTCAGAGTCCAAGTGAAAAAGACCATACAGTAGTACTTCTGTGGTTACAGCTTGCGAGAATTAATTTATAGAAAATATTAATTTTCTTCTTAACCAAAAATAGAGTTAGTTAATAGATAATGTCTAAGGATATCCGTTTTACTTATATAATTTCCTACTGAAAATATAAAAATCCTTTACACAGCGCCCCGCAGAATCATTTCTCGGGAGTGGAACGTAAATAAAAAGGCAACATAGATCCGTAAATTCATAATTTAATTTTACTATGAAAAAAATACAAGGAAGTTGCAGTGGTGTTGTGGCAACCTTGCTGAACTGTGACATAGAACAAAGCCACGATTATAAAACAAGCAAATATGAAGATCTCAAAAAAGAATTGGAAAAGGAAGGGTATAGCGTTACCGTTAAAGCTGTGGAGATTGGAGCAAGAGGTTTCATTGCAGGAACCCTGTACCAATTTCTGGGACAAATTGGAATCAATCGGCATTATAGAAGCAAAAGTATGATACGCTTTTCAGAAATAACTGAAACCTGTTCAATGTGAATAAGGAATAAAAGAAACGTCCCGTGAAACATTTCAAAATAAACACGTCATAGCATCTCCTGCTCGCGAATGCACAACATATTCTAATTACGCGGGCAAATTTGAAAATTTTTACATTTCGCCGTTAGACCTTGATTTAACAGGATGATTTAATGGGGCCTGATACCAGTGAAGGGGGCCGATGTGCAAATAAAACCGTCGAAAGGAAGGCCCCGAAACGGTGCACATTCTCTCCTGATGACCCCAAAACAAGCATGGGGTTAAAACTGCTCAGTGGAAATAAGAATGGCTAAAGGAGCGTTTTCAATCCGCTCACTTTGTGATGAGTTTCTGTTACTTGGTAAGTAACTTCCTTCTTCTGACACCGCCGTAAGCGAGTTCCTGAGAAAACGTATTTCATTTCCAAACCATGGATTAATTAGTACCATCACAGTTCTTCTAGAAGGAGGGATTTGGCATTAAATAACCTACGAACGTTGATATGCCACTAAACAAAGAAACCAATCCAGAGTTATGAAAGAACAATATTTGGCATATTATTGTCATCACTTTCAACGATACGCTCATTAATCTCTATCTTGAAGTTCTTTGGAGAATGTCTAAAAGTCATTATCAACGATACTGCTCCTATTCCTTGATGAATAAAAGCTTTCATTTTATCAGTTACTGTGGCTTCCGTTTAAAGACTTCATCAGAACTAGTATTAACAAGGGAATAGATTTGATGAACGAGCGGACCAGAAGATGTCACCACCTAACATTATGAGGCATCCGGGAAAAGATAATCCTTGGACATCTGTTAATGCTTTTGGTAACCGAAATAGAACAGCTGCTCAAAATCAAAGCTTCCACCTGATCACTGCTAAGAGCACCTCTGAATTGGCAATTTTGAATAAATAAATAAATCGTTCTGTCGGTCCTTGTATCATAACGCTGAACAAAATTTCTTGTTATTAGACTGAATTGTAAGCCGTCATCTTACGTACTTTTGACTAGATATTATCGAATTTTCTGTCACGATAGAAAGTGAAATATTGCAGATTATTTTTGGTTCAGTTATGTTTTAAATAATGTTTCCATTCCGTTGTTTTCTCATTAATCTAAATATTTCCTTTGATTCATGACCCGGACGGTATCTTTCTATCTACATACTGTGTATCATCAATAAATAAGAACACTCCCACTAATTTTAGATGAAATGATAATTTTCTCCTCAACTAAAGATACCAGTGACTTTTAACTTCTAACGGAACATCAGACGATCAAAACGGATATTATGGAGTATTATTTACGACCAAACTCTACAGCACAGAAACTCTCTGGCTAAAAATAAGTTCATACCGATACAAAATTCAGTATATTTCTACCCAATCTTCAAACATCGTACGACGTTTCGGTTTGTACATTCTATTCAGGTAAAATATTTGCACCTTAAAATGGCCGGGGATATTCTTTTAGTTTGTTGATTGGTTGTTTTGGTTTATGGCATATAACCTTTGTGGGCTATTTAATGGCAAATCCATTTTTATACAAATAATCCGGTCTATTTCAAACAATTCCCTTTAGCATGAGGACACAGTTTAATTGTCAAAAACATTTATATTTCAAGCTATTTAGTTTAGTTAAAATTTCAGTTTACTATAAGTATAGATTTTATTTACACACAGTTAAATATCAAAAGTGTCCTATATTAAACAATTCAGTTTAGCGTAATTACCTGTTTCAATGTCAAAAACAGTTCTATTTCAAGCAATTCAGTTTAGCATAAGTACGAAGTTTAAATGTATGTATTCAGTTTGATTCTCAGAAACACTTCTATTTCAAGCTATTCAGTTTGGTCAAACAATTCTAATTCAAATAATTCAGTATAGCAAAAGTATAGTTTATTTCTATTTAACCCATCGATAGGGCTGTATCAAGTGCTACCATTCCGGGCCAGAGTGGACCTGGGAGCAATGGAAATGAAGAGATGCTCCACTCCACATTTCCCAGAGCTCAAGCATCACTGGAAACTCACCATTAGATTTTTTAGCGTCATATCCGGGAGACTCGTTGATGGGGAGGTTTTACCCCTCTGCAGAGCTGCAGGCGGTGTATTTTATAGCTCCACAAAATATGCTTGTTGAAACACTAGGTGTAAATGAAGTTTAACAGATTGGACAAGTTTAAATTTCTTTTTCTGATTTAGGTAAAAAAAAATTATCAACAATATGAACAATCGGTTTTATTGATTTATTTTGCTCAGAGAAAGGTAAACGAAGTAAACATAAATAAATAAATAAATAAATAAATATCAATAAATAATGTTTGAACGTCTAGCGAGATGTTATTATTTAATGAACTAGGAAAATATCTCAAACTTTCGGTATGTTTAGTATGTGAGATAATTGCGCAGTTCACACAAATGCTATTGGGAAAGGCAGGAATCCAACTATTCCACTAGTCATGGGTAAACAGTAGGATAGACTAAGTTCTTTAGGCAACCAGTCTAGGAGAAAGAAAAGTCTTAATTTAAACCAATATTACACAGTTAAAAATAGTCTTGTCCCAGAACCTACCCATGGCGGAGGCATCGTGTAAATAGGATGAGGAAGTGCGTTTAGAGTAACAGTTATTGTCACCGGAAAAGGAATCGGTGATACGAGTTCAAATTCTGGACAAAGCTTTTTGCGTTTCACTACGTGCTAATGCCCTTGGAAAAGGCATGGATCCGTCCGTTCTCTCCTGCCTCAAGTATTCGAATCTTGAAAGAATCCATGACTAGAATTATCTTAAATGATAACTTTAAATTTTTTCCTAATGGATGTAAAGCAAGGTAATAATGCAGTTTTCATCTTGGAATACTGTATGTAAGAGATTTCAAACATCCTATGATGTAAGAGTGTTGTATAATTTTGCTTTTTCTAAGGGGTTCAAACGGAACATGTGGTTTCACTCACCATAATGACAAAGTGGGCATATGGTCAAGGTACGTTGCTGATTATCTGCTCATTGTGCATTTTTACTTGTAAATTGTCTGTTAAAAAACCTTAGTCAAATGAGTATTCCAAACTAACCACGCAAAACAAAAGTCTAAGGTTACATATTTGCATATACTCTGGTGACTGCATACATCTCACAGAGTATTAAGCAATAGTTTTTGAACCCAAGCGAGAACAATACATGAATTTATGTGGTAAATGCACTCTTCTTCTATCATTTCACAATTGGGGATTTTAAACAAAGTATTCAAAATCCGAATTTAGATTTTCATCCAGACTCTGAAGCAAACCTGTTTTTATCAGAGATATTTATTTATTTATTCTTTTTGCTCAATTTACATTAAAGGGAGTATTTTTAGTGAATTACTTTCCTAGGAAAGAGAAACTGGCTCATTTGAATGACAATTTGCATCAGGAAAATAATTCTTGTCCGAGTAGTAAAATCGATCGATGGTTTTGCTACACCATAAAACCTATTTTCATGTTGCTAATACGAGACAACAAATGATCATTCCACCTTCAAAAACCCAATGCAATTCACTTTTTTAGGACAGAGTTTGAACAATTTCAAGATCTCTTTAAGCTCGAATTCTTATTTTAATTATAGTTTACTAAAACTATCAATGGTTGGATTTTAGTGTTGTAACCACATATAAGTGGATAAAATGATGTTAAATGCACTAAAAAAAGTTAACCAAACTAGTGTATGTGATTTTTAAAAACATCAGAAATAAAATGTTTTTATCAAATTTCTATCGCGTTAATATTTACGTCTCGTATATTTTAGCTTCAAACTCTGTAATTATTATTTGTTGGTTGGGTTTTATGGCATATCAACACTTGTAGGTTATTTAATGCTAAATCCATTTTTATACAACTAATCAGTTCTATTTAAAACAATTCTTTTTAGCATAAGTACAGTTTCAATGTCAAAAACAGTTCCATTACAAACAATTCATTTTAGCGTAAGTACGCAGTTTAAATGTAAGTAAAAATTTTAATTCTCAAAACCAGTTCTTTTTCAAGCTATTCAGTTTAGTCAAAGAGTCCTAATTCAAACAACTCAGTTTAGCATAAGTGTAGTGTTTGCTTACACACAATTAATTGTCAAAACAGTTCTATTTAACACATAGATACGGTCCGATCAGGTGCTACCGCTCTGGAGCAGAATGAACCTGGGAGCGATGTTAATGAAGGGGCACTCCACATTCTCCAAAGCTCCAGCATCACTGGAACCTCACCCTCAGATTGTTTAGAGTCATATACAGGACACTTGTTGGTGAGGGGAGTATTAATCCTCTGCAGAGAAGCATTCGGTGTATTTTACACCGCCAACCGACTGGGCAAGTTGATTATTGTTGCAACTATTAAATCGGTAAGTGCATGGTGGCTACCTTTTCGGGAATAAACCCGACTAAGAAAGTTCGAATCTTTTTTCTGTGATACTGATTGGGAAAAGTTGCCTCCTCTTCACTCAACCAACAACTATGGTTAAATAGTAGAGAAGTCGGGGCTCTTTACCCTTAGTAAATCAATCGGTCTCATTATCATCATTAGCCCCTTAGCTCTTGGTAGGGTTGTAGAAGCATCACAGATGACTCACTGATAAACATCCACTATCTATCTATATGATAATCGTCGTAATCATGTGGTGTATTTTTGGAAGGAAAGCTGGATGGAGCCCATCCATATCTAATCTTGACCGCGGCCTATGTCCTTCTACTTGGTGAATTGCCCTGGGTGTGAACAAGTTGTCTTTATAGACTTTCTAGTAACCCCTACAATCGGGTGAGTTCCTTCATCAAGAAGATCATTTACCCAATGGTGCTGAGTTATCACCTAGGAGAAGGGAAATCTCCATGCTGAAATCTAGAGGGCTTGAGTTAGCAAATCCACCCTATAAACACCTACTTACAACGGAACCGTACCCCCAACAGTGACATGATGTGGTCGCGGCCTAATGCTCCTCAATGTCGGGGTAGATTTACATTACATATATGGGATCAGCAGTTAATATCTAATTACGGAAATTATCTATGGATTTGTGTTTCACTCCCTGCAGCACATCTTGTCTTCGCATTGGCTCCAACAATATTTCGAAAAATTCCCAGATGAATTAATAAAATCAAAACTGGAATGGTTCTTTTCGGATAAGTAGCCGAAAGCTATTGATTACAGGATACGATTACTATGGATTTACATAAAGAGAAAAAACTTTTCATAAAATATGAGAAAAAATTTGAATAATTCGGTATTTAGATATTTATCTCACAGATTCATTTAGATCTGATTAAAAATTATATATTTAACACATATCAGCTTCAGACTATATAATAAATCATTTTAGCATATCGGCAGTTTTGTATAAATATTTTAATCACAGATATATCTATTTGTCTATGCATCTATCCCAAGATACATTATGCAATTTTTAGTTGTGAGTGTTTATTTTCTATGATTGTTTTTCTTCAAATTTATTTTATTGCTTTTTATTTTTTTACGCGGAAGCAATCATCTCTGTTGTCGCTTACAAGTCAAACTTAAGGAGAAAAAAAATGAAATTCGTTCCAAAGAATCGACAAAAAATATGTATATCTATTTTTTCCCTACTTTCCAGAGTTACATTTTATTTATTCTTTTTCAGATGTAAAATATGTTTTTTTTTCTTTCACTCCCACTCGATATACGCAATCGTTGTCGCTGTTATTGCTTTCGATATTAGCGAAATGTAATTTGACACAAATGCGACATCAGATACCAATATAAAAAGTGAACGAAAAAAAAAATACATACATGAGTAATGAAAAATATAAACTAAAAACTAAAAACAACCTCACTAAAAAAAAACTAACAAAAAACAAAAAGAAAAAAATAACAAAAAAAACCCCAAACAAACGAGTTTGCTGCTCACTCATTTCCGCCCCCCACACGATTATATATATATATATATATATATATATATATATATATATATATATATATATATATATTTCCGTTGTCTATATAGATGCGTTAATAATAGTCGGCAAATTAGACTTGGCAGTTCGTTATCAATATACATATATGCATATAAGTATGTATTTTTCAGCCTTAGTCTAACGTGTTTTGGCAACGTTGCATTATGCTTTCAAGTAGATTGGTTTGGTATAGAGAAAAAAAAATCATTCATAAGGCGAATGAGTAAAATTTAGATAGTAAATATCCCCCCACCCCGATAAAAGATAAAAAGTGTTATGATTGGTCAATACGATTGATTGCATATACTTTTACAACCACCATGCCTAGGTTAATGCGATCAAAATTTCCGGAAGAAAACGTGTTATGACATTTCAAGATACAGTTATGATTGAAATTATTAAACCCAGCGTTAGTTTCTTTAGTTTATGGAGAATACAGTGTATATTGTATAGGTATTGTAGCCATTAAGCCTTTCGATGAAGCATAAGCAATTGTAAGTATAAGGTAGACGAGCAGAGAAGTTTAACCTTCAAGGATGCAAATTGAACATGTAACAGTTGAGCTGGAAAAATGCTATATCCAAAAGTAAATGTTAATATGAGTTGTACGAAAAGATTCGAGACAGTGAATCTAGGATCGTTCATTTATTCAAATTAATTATCATATTTCATATGAAAGTTTCCCTCTCCAGTGACCATGGTCCTCAGAAGGAGAAAATGAATAAGCTCCAAAATATATTCCAAGTGATAATATCACTGATTTAAAACATCTAATCTATGCAGAAGCGAAGGTAGTATTTGAAAAAATAGGCATTCTGATCTGGAGCCTCCAAAAGTAGCAAAAATAAACGCTAGAGAGGAGATTAGACCAGAATGTCAAATAAACAAACTATAGGGTGAGATTAAAACCTTGTGTAACGTAGTAACCTCTTCCCACTAGCAGTAACACTGGTTCCCATATGTGCAACTGATATCAAAAGGTCAATCATGAGAATGCTCACTGCAGCTGCAACAGTTGCTCAAACACAACATATGATTTTAACAAGATCAGTTAATTATATGGAGAACAGCCAATTATAACCATAATTTTAAAGCTAAACAAATCCGCCTCTTACGCCCATTTTACTTGTGCTACAATTTGTCAAAGAATATATCCATAGACTTGGAAATACCACTTGAGTTCTTTTCTGTTTTTCAACCCACTTTAGAGGTAAGTTGTAACATCGGCAATAAAGTGAGAGTGATTTTTTAGGTGACCATGTGTCTGAATTTTGCTTTTCTGAAATAAACCTCATCTCATCACATCTTCATCTTGTCTTCACTTTTTCGTCTCTGTCAACTTTCTTCAAAACGCCTGCATGCCTACACATTAAATATTGATATATTTCTTTTATTTCCAGAAAAAAATACTAAGTTATGATTTTACTCGCGTTGTATCAATTTATGTCGTAGTGTATAGAATTTTTTGGCAATATGTTATAACATCGAAACAATTTACAAACACAAAATCAATCATGGAAAACACCATTCTTAAGTTCAAGAATGAGGCTTGTTGAAAATAAACCAAAATTTTGTTGGTTGAAGAAACTGTCCAGCAGATAAGAACATAAGCTTCTAAGAACTTTGGCAATAGATTAAATATTACATATACGAATCACAAAAAAATAGAACAATAATTTGGAAAGAATATTCAGAAAAAACAAATAAAAGCCCAACATTTTCTCTTTGTATGCCTCTTTTTAATTAGTCTGTCCTATGATTGTAGGCTTTTAGACATTTCTCAGTTGAACTCCTTACATAAAGCATGCAAGTAAACATTTAAAACTCTATTGTGTCTGTTCTCATATCTGACATTTGATTTGTTTACAAGCTCGAGCGTCGTGATAAATGTATAGACGTACAAATCTATTATTCAATGAACCTTATAATCTGAACATGAATCGATAATTGAAAAGCGTGATATGCATAATCTATCTATCTATCTACACACACACACACACACACACACACACACACACACACACACACACACACACACACACATATATATATATATATATATATATATATATATATATATATATATATATATATATATATAAGGGTAGATCGGGCTCTGAATTTAGAAACAGACCAGTGTTGTTCAGAATAATCTGTGCCACATTGATGCAATACTCTTTTGATATCAGCTTATTCAAAAAGTGTTTTCAAACAAAGAAAAAGTGTTACTAAACAAATTTTCAACAGTGAAAGCCCTTAAGTTAGTAGTCGAAAAAATCATAACTTTAAACAACCTGTTGGGTTCTCATACGGACAAGAAAGGCCATAATATATATATATATATATATATATATATATATATATATATATATATATATATATATATATATATAAACCAGCAGCAGATAAAAACTTGAAGTGTCAGTCAGGAGGTGGAAACATATGCATGTTGGCGGTTTATGGATGTCAATGATGCAGGACTTACATTTGTCAGGAAATATTTTCATAAGAAAATATTTGATTTAAATTGATCTTCATATACTTAACATTCGTTTATTATATATTTTCCACTTGATGGCTTCGGTAAATATTCTACCATTAATTTAAATGATTTAATCTAGTTTGGTAAAGTAAATTTTATAAAGCCAGTAGGTTCTGCTGTTAAAGAAAAACGTTTTCATCTTATCTATAATTAGTTTATTTACTGCTGAATAAAACAAAATGCAAGTGAACATTCTCTAAGTGGGCTAAATGCATAATATTTCCCTGTGGTAATATTCCTGATTTGAATCCTACTGAGAACTTGAATGGATTGAAAAAAGGCGCGTAAGAGAAGGAAAACACAGACATATGCAAAAAACCTAAAGATTATCTATTGAATTGTGAAATATATCCTTGTAAATGTTTGACCAAATCTTATGGTTGGTCATAAAAAAGGATTTGAAAAATGTTATATGAAATTAAGGATATACAGTAAATTTGTACATATAACTATTTTTCTTCTATTTACAAAAAATTAAGTAATTGATTTTCTGTTTATATATTAACTGATTTTATACTTATAGTATATTCTATTTTGCAGAAAATATTGACTACTCATACATTTATATATTTTCTCTTTTTATATTTAAAGTTGCTGGGTATGTCTCTGAGTTTTTTTTATAAATTTGTATCGCTCAATCACAAAAGAACTTTTTTTTTGATTGGGTGAGCTTATTTGCATCTTTCATTTTAGAAATTACATATCAAAATTAGTTGGCAGGTTATTAAAAAGAAAATGGCTTAAAAGCTTGACGGTTATTGCACAAGAATGCTGCGATCTGTATTGAAAAAACCCTGCGGGCAACACCCCACAAAAAAAGCAGCTCTACGGCTACCTACCACCTATCTTGAAAAACATCCGGTTTATACAAACAAGACAGGCGGGACATTTCTGGCCAAGTAAGGAAGAACTCATAAAGGATTTACTACTGTGGAAGCCTTCACATGGACGAGCAAGGGTTGGACGAACAGCTAGAATCTATCTACAAAAGCTCTGTACTAATAAATGATGTTGCATGTAAGACCTACCGGGAGCAATGGACGATAGAGACCAGTGGTGAGAGTGGGTCAGGAAAATACGTGCTAATTGCTCGACATGATGATATATATATATATATATATATATATATATATATATATATATATATATATATATATATCATCGTTCGCGCCATCAGCACGGATATTGCTGACCCACTCTCGCCACTTCTTCCCATTGTCCATTGCTTCCGGCCGGTCTTCAGAGCTACACCCCGTATCGACACAGAGCTGCTGCATGTTGGTTCGAGCTGGTCTACTTGTTTCAAAGGGATATATATATATATATATATATATATATATATATATATATATATATATATATATATATATATATATATATATATATAAAACGTTGATGACTGTATTACAGGGCAACCTGATGGCTCCCTTTTCAATAGCTACTACACCAAGTTTTAGGGGAAGGTGCTACATCTTTTCATGGATTGCTCGACTTTACTCTCGAAAAGTACCTTATAATCTCGAGTGTTAAGCAAGGAGGCATTAAGTACCATTTTTGTCATTGGTATGATTCAATCTGGGGTTGTACCCAGGTGCCGGGCTATATAAATATATATTCAATTTGAGGGATGGCTTTTAATGAGGCGTCAAAAATTTGGTAATTCGACAGACGTAAAATCCCCGAAGAATATGTCAACTTGATTTTCCAAACAGACTTTGTCTTCGATATCTATCTATCTAGCTAGCTAGTTAGCTAGCTTGCTATTAAACTTATGTGAATTAAAAGGAAAATGGGACATTTTAGCATGAATATTTCTATGATAAAGTACAGGCAGATGTGCTTAGTGATCAAAGTGACATTGATTTCGTATCAATTCGGTAACTGGAAGCCGAGTTATCGGTATCCATCATTTTCAGATTTTTCACCGGACGTTAAATTTATCTCCCTTGTCTTTCATTTTTTCAAAATCAAATGAAAACTGAAACAATTAAACAGTATAATAATGTTGCATTGCTAAAAGAATGACTTGGTGAAAGAAAACGAAAAATAAAAGATCTGTTTATTCTATTTTTTGTTCATAATTTATATTAATTTCCGAAAAAAAGTGATATGTCTATAAAACAATGACGATTACTAATATTCGTTTTTTTTCCCAACTTTATCCTCCAGTCAATACACCAAAGCCATATTTTTTTTAAGAAAACAGCTTAAAAAAAGTAAAAATTACGGAAACATTTTTAAATTCCTTCTTATGACATATTTTTCATTTAGAATCGAGGCGAAACTCTATTTCGATGTAGATTTTAGTAAGAACAATTCCTGGTAAAAATAAAGAAAAAATGATCATTTAATACAATTGAATATACTTCTGACTATAATATTATATGTGATGCAATTACCACTATCTACAGAACGTAATGTATGTTATCTAATACACACACACACAAATATATATATATGTGTGTGTGTGTGTGTGTGTATTAAATCTGAAATATCTAATCTCTTAATGTTCATTGCTTAAAAGTTCGTATGGATCAAACTATCTTTAGAGGAAAATAAGAGAAAAGTGCCTAATCAATTGTACATAAGATGTGCGGAATTTATCTTAGACAACTACTTGGTAAAAATACAGGGAAATAAACTAGAAATTTTGTCAGGTGATGAAAGACACAGGAGATATATTGATACGTCTGCACTTATAGATCGATTTGTTTTTTCTTGTTTCCGTAGTTTATTATTTTTGGCATATTCCTGGATACATATATTACCTTCCACATATAATCTGCAGCTATTATAACCTCCTTTATAACTTTTAGTGTTTTTCACAATATCCTATTTTATTATTTGTTATTTATTTTTCACACACACACACACACACACACACACACACACACACACACACACACACACACACACACACACGTGTGTGCGTGTCTCTGTGTGTGTGTGTGATCGTGTGTGTGTGTGTGTGTGTGTATGTGTGTGTGTGTGTGTGTGTGTGTGTGTGTGTGTGTGTGTCAGACAGACAGAGAAAGAGAGAAAGATAGAAAGAGAAAGAGAAGCCTACGTATTAAGAGAAAAGTTTAGGATCATATTAGTTTTTTTCCTTAAACATAAAAAAATGTCTTTGAAGAAATTAATCAATTTTTTTAATATTTGCAAGCAATAAAGGAATAATTTAAATCAAATTGAAGAAAAATTATTTTAATTTTAATTAAAGCAAATTTATATCTTTTTTCATCAAAGAATCCACCACGAGCATTTATCTCAGCAAAAAAAAATTCTTAGCATCCTTTCAAGCGACTTGTATATGTATGTTAGTAGAAGTGATTCCCAATTGGTGTGTAAATGTGGAAATGATGTTTGCTTATTCTTTTGCATTTTACTTCAAAATTTACAATAAATTGCAAAATAAACCTTTACTATGAACAATTCAGTTTTGTCCTAAACATTTGACCTGTAGTCTATCTATCTATCTATTTTCTATCTATCTATGTGTGGATGGTTAGTTGGGTGTTATGGCATATCAACCTTTGAATGTTATTTAACGCCAAATCCATTTTTTATGCAAATAGTTCTATTTAAAAAAATTCAGTTTTAATAAGTACACAGTTTAATTGTCAAGAATATTTCTATTTAAAGCTATTCAGTTTATTCAAGTAGTTCTAATTCAGCTAATTCAGTTTTGCATAAGCATATATTTTGTTTACACACTGTTAAATGTCAAAACAGTTCCAGATTAAACAATTCAGTTTAGTGTAAGTACAGTTTCAATGTCAAAAACAGTCCCACGCATTTTACATATAAAAAGTAAAGTTGGCGACCATAGTCGAGGGTGACCCGAAGGCTCCCTTTTCGATAGCTTACTACACCAAGGTGTAGGGGAGGGCGCGACTCCTTTCCCTGGATTGCTCCACTTTACCCTTGATCCGTACCTTATAATGCTGAGTGTTAAGCAAGGAGGCATCAAGTACCATTTTTTGAGTCTTAGGTATGACTCGACCTGGATTGAACCCAGGTGTCCCGGGCCATTGGCGAACACTCTAACCGCTAGGCCAATGTCCGGTTTTTTATTTTACATATAAGTACAGTTTAATTGTCAGAAACATTTCTATTTTAAACTATTTAGTTTAGTCAAACAGTTCTTATTCAAACAATTCAGTTTAATATATTTAATCAATAAATAGGGCCCTATCAGGTGATAACATTCCGGGCCAGAGTGGACCTGGGATATATTTGTGTATTGCGAGCAATATTGAACAAGTCCTGGCGGCAACACCCCATAAAGCACCAACTATACGACTACCTGCCTCCCATCACGAAACCTATCCAAGTTAGACGAACCAGATGCGCAGGACACTGCTGGAGAAGCAGGGACGAGCTAATAAGTGATGTACTCCTATAGACCCCTACATATGACCGAGCAAAAGCAGGACGACCAGCTCGAACATACATACAGCAGCTATGTGAGGATACAGGATGTAGCCCTGAAGACCTGCCAGAGGTGATGAACGATAGGGAGAAGTGGCGAAAGAGGATCAGGGATATCCGTGCTAGTGGCACGACATGATATATATATATATATATATATATATATATATATATATATATATATATATATATATAGCTTTTTACTTAAATACGTTTGACCAGGATTATTTATTATTTTTCCTTGTTGGAGCGTAATATGTTGCACAGTTGTATCGATATTTACTAAATCTCTCCAAGCTGCTGAGTATAATTTTCTGCTTTATTTCATGGAGTAAATATATCATAGAATTCTTATTTTTATGTCTAAATAGATTCTAGTTGTAAAAAAACCTAATTGCCTCATTTTGCAAAAACCTGATGGCTTTACATAGTTGACCTTTCCAGTGAATGCCCACAAATACATAAAATAACCGTCACGAGGAAAATGATTAATCAGGAAAAATTTAATCTTCCGTAACACACAATTCTACGAAGAATTTGGGAATATCAAATAAATCTCCATCATTGATTGATTTCCGTTACATATCGTAAATGAGCAATTAATAAAATTTAGACAGTATAAAAAATGGCCACAATAATTATGACAAAAATTAAATAATCACCATCCCATTTCACTGCAACTGCCTGTTTTCTAAATGAAAGACAGCGATAAAATAATCATCAAAAATTACAATTTCAATCGACAGCTCAATTTCCCTTTGTAATGTTCAGAATAATTTCTAGTAAAATCCACCAGCATCATTGTGCAGTAGTGTTTTTCTAGTGTTTTACTCACGTTGATCAATCCTCTTTTTTCAGAATTATACATTTATCATGTTCGTTAAATCATATAAAATGAGGCTGAAGCCACTCGTAATGATTTGATTGGTATTTACTGGTTCCAATCGTAAATGAACGGAGATTTCTAGAAGTCTTGCAGCAGTTTTAAACTATATCAACTAAGAAAGCAATTACATTGAAGTGAGACAATAAAAAAGTACATCAAGAGTAAAACTTCAAAACTTAAAATTTCATACAGTATTAGCATAATAGTTCTATCATTTGTATAACATGAGTTAAATTTTGAAAACTACTGCAGGATTCTATGACGAAATATCAGGTCAGATTATTTGGATGAATGACATATCAACACTTGATGTTTATTTGATGACAATCTTGTTGAAATATATATATATATATATATATATATATATATATATATATATATATATATGTGTGTGTGTGTGTGTGTGTATGTGTGTGTGTATGCAGTGTATTCAATAAGTTACCAGAATTTTTTTACAGACGTTTAAAATTGTCGTAGACACGTGAAAATTCAGTATGTTATTGATATACATTTTATGAGATGACTGACCAATTCTTATGATTTCAAGTCCAAATGAACAGCTACAGCAGGAATTGGAATACACCCTACTAAAGCTAGATTGTCACAGTTGGTGAATTTCAAAAATGCTACAGCAGGAATTGGAATAAACCCTACTAAAGTCTGATTGTCACAGTTGGTGAATTTCAAAAATGCAATCTGGACGTGAGGACACTTTAGAAGAACGATATGCAATAAAACTCTGTTTTAAACTTGGAAAAATGCCACAGAAACGTATGGAATGCTTCAGACTGCTTTTGGAGAATCATGCATGAATCACACATCAGTTTTTGAGTGGCATAAGAGAGTCAAGGAGGGCAGGGAGTCTGTGAGTGATGATGAGAAGTGTGGGAGGAGTAATGAAGTCAATATACCAGAGTTGATGTTTTAAGGGAGTTCAGAAAGAGATTCCTAGGGAAGAGGCAAGCATTCTTCAAATCGGGTCAGTGGCATTTAAACCAGGACAATGCACCAGTCCACGACTCCATCCTTGTCACAGACTATTTGACCAAGATGGATATCAAGACAGTTTCTCACCGTCCCTTTAGTCTAGACCTTGCTCCCTGTGACTTTTGGTTATTCTTAAGCTCAGAGGCTGTCATTATGAGACAAGTGAGGAGATAAAAAAGGCTGTGACGAAGGTCATTGACACGCTCACACAAGGGAACTTCCATTGGGCCTTCCAGAAGTTGTTGGAACGGTACAACAAATGCATACCAGCCGGAGGAGATTACTTTGACGAGGACTAGAGTTTCATGTGTGTACTATCAATAAAAGTGCCCATACGAATAAGTCTGGAAACATATTTAATGATCCTCGTATATATATATATATATATATATATATATATATGTATGATTTCTAAGCAAATTGTTTGAAAGTAATATATTCTCAATGATCCAAAGCACATTTGTCTGCACAAAGTTAAATGGTTTCAAGTATTGCTATTTAACATAGATAATTCTCTTCGAACACAAATGGTTTCAAGTATTAACTTCGATGATTCTATTCGAACACAGTTAAATGTTTTCAAGTATTGCTATTTAAGACTATTTATTCTATTTATCAAGTATTCCTATGTAAATCAAAATTTATCATTTGTTTGAATACAGTTAAATTGTTTCAAATATTGTAAATGGTAGGATAGTTTTCATTAACCCATACATTAGCCCCAAAAGGTACTATCACTCCAGGCCACTGTGAACCGGGTAATAATATTAATGAAAAGGTAAAAAACATTTCTCAAAGCACCAAGATTAGGACCTCACAATAAGATACTCTTTAGTGTCATGTCCGGGATAGTCGTTGGTGGAGTTCTTACATCACAGCAGAAATATTGTCTGCATATTCTACTGCCTCATTTAAATGGGATAGATTTTTATCACGGCTGCTTCGTTATATGTAATGTATATAACTTGAACAGTAAAACCTTATTTCTTCATTTCAACGTTTCCTTACATTATGACATTCATGATGCCACATTTTTAATAGCCTCTTTAAGAATCGCCAATATCTTTTCAACACATTGTAGAACCGTTCCTGAATTGCAAGACGGGTAATTATATTTCGTCTACTAAATTACGAATGAGAAAAGAGTGCTGGGCATGTCACTATAATATTGCTACAACTAGAAAAGGTAGAGTCTCAAAAGTGGTTGAGTAGACGAAGACATGATTGTCAAGGTTATAACTGGATCCAATAAGAACACAATAATGAATAATTTTTTAAAAATGTGCAAAACTAATGTTTAACTAAATTCATATATATTAACATGCAATTTAGGTTCATGTGCGCGCGCACACACACACACACACACACACATATAAATTGAATGTGTTGAATCATGAAAGATTTCTGTTTTAAGGAAAAATAATTAAGTCACGAATGAGCTAACAATGAATTACCTTCAATCAATCGGATATTCACCATCATTTTGAATCATCTCTTTTCATTTATCTGGTGACTTATTGATTCCTTTCAAGTAAAATTTAATTGGTCTCAAGCTCAAGAAGTTTTCCATAAACAATTTCGCCTGATCTTCTTGAGAACATTTTTGTCATTCAGAGCATTTTGTCGAGAATGAAAAGATGGATAAACCTTGGTTTAGTGAATATGGTTGATGGAGTAGAAAAGGTTGCCTTCAATCCAATATTATTCTTCCTTGATTCTAGTTAGATATGGCCTTGTGCTATCGTGGAAAAGCACGGTATTTCTCCTATTTACGAGTGCATGGTATTTTCTTTGAAGATTTTCCTGTACAAGTTGCAGATGTTGAGAATTTAAATCTGCATTAAGTGTATGATTGCGACTTAATAAAACAATAATCATGCGGTGATACGCTCCAACTCTTTCGTCCGTGAATCTCCGCCTCTGAGGTTGGCTGCGGTGATTCAACCTTGTCAATCCATTGCCTTTTGCGATTGAGAATTGTCATTAAAAAGACCTATTTTTCGTGACCTGTGATAATATTCTGGAGAAACAAGCAATTTCTTTGTCTTGAAAGAAGACTCGTCGCAATGGATATGTAATCTTCTTTGTCCTTTGCATTAAACTTTTGTGGATCCCAAACGCTCTCTTTTCCTATCAATTGGCAACAAGTAGTGTATTTGGATGAGTTGAGGTCAAGTGCCAATTCTTGAGTACTTTTTTGCTGATTGCATTCCACTCATTCACCTAAGATATCTTGACCCGGTTCTGATGAGCGTCCTTTTCTGAGTTTATAACATTATGGCGTATCACCGGAACGAAACTTGGAAAATCAGTTTTCGATTTAGCAGCCAGTAATGACAGAATTACATGTTGAATATTCACTTTCAGCATTTTCATTTCAGCTGCGTTGGGTCGTAGATTAAATTGTGATGCGCACACTTTCACTATTGAAATAAGAATGATGGATGCAGTTAATTTTTAATCAGGTGATTATAGATTGCGTTCAAAATGATAGAAGTTTTAAACACGTGGTTACAGTTTGCATTTAAAAATCTTTTTAGACTTAACCTAATATATATATATATATATATATATATATATATATATATATATATATATATATATATATATATAAGTAACCTAGAAGACCTGGCAAGAGTAATGGGTGATAGATAGATAGATAGATAGATAGATAGATAGATAGATAGATAGATAGGGGAGAGAGTCAACTAACTTTACACTCTCAGCACGACTTGATGATAATTACATATATATATATTTGAAAAAGAAAAAAGTTCATTTAAAAATTGTTCGCTTTGTATTGTCTGGAATCAATTTATAGAAAATATTCTTTTAATCAATCAAATATATTTGAATTGAGGCTAATGGTAACAAATCAAACAGAGTGCTCCAGGCTTGAACAGTGGTCTGTCTTCTAATTCTTTGATTCATGAGAAGTGAAATTCACAAAAGAATGTGTGATGTATACAGAGAAGGATTTTTAGTTCCAAAATTGTTTCTTAATGGGCGCAACATGAGTTTGTGACAAAGAATATGAATAAAGAAATCCGTGGTGGAAAGAAAGTGACTCTCGACTAAACAAAGAATTATTCGCAAAGCAGCCAATAAAGAAGGCCATGCTGACAATCCAATGGGATATGAAAAAACTTATCCCTATTGATTTATTGATGAAATTATATTTATACTAAGTCGTTAATTACTGAAAAAAAATCAACTCATTAATTTAATAACTCTCGTATATATATAAAAAACAATATATATATATATATATATATATATATATATATATATATTATATATATATATATATACTCAGCCGTATATATATCTCACAAACCGTCCACGTAAGACGAAGAAAATATGTAGACTACTGCTCGACAAGCAAGGATGAACTCATACGTGGTATTCTTCAATAGAATCCTACAGATAAACACTTCAGTGTTGGCAGACCAGGAATGATTGACTTACATTAGTTCTGTGCGGAAATTCAATCTACATTGGAGTACGCACTAGGAGTGATGGATGATGGGGACAAATGATAAGAGAGAATCAGTGAATTATGCACTATCAGCGTGACTTGAGTATATATATATATATATATATATATATATATATATATATATATATTAGGGTAGGTCGATTTTGGAACTGTAAAAAGGATAATGCGGTGAAATTTGCAAAATAACATCAGAAATTACCCCACGAAATATCTTTTTCCAAAATTTTGTATTTTTTTGCGAAATCGCATTTAAAGATATAATATTTTGTGATTTTAGTCCTGATATCGGTGATGCTGGAAACCTGTATCCATGAAATTAAAACTGAGACTAAAGGAAAATTAAATAATAAAATTTATTAAATAATTGATATTTTTAAGTTTATTATCTATTTTCATATTATATTTAATTAAATGACCTAAAATAAAAATAAAATCTCTTAAAATATATAGTTTAAAATACAAATAACGACTTACTAAACCTCGTTTTATTTACTGGATATTTTTTCGGCTTTCACCGCTGGTAAAGATCTCTCCGGAGTACTTCGGTTTGTTTATGTTTTTTACCCTTATAATTAACGCAAATATATATATATTTCGCAAAGTAGACATGCTATTAGAATATTTAAACATTTTATAATTATTGCAATTTATTCATATTTTAACATTTAGTGTTTTTTTTAAGTGAGAAGTCGGTTTTAGAGTTAATTTTGGAATTAAAGAGTACAATACTGTTGTTTGTAAGTAAACATTATTACGGTTTTTAATGACTTTCGAAATTTATTTACAATTTTTTAAAAACATCTTCGTGTATTTTCAGACAATATATATATATATATTCTTTTTACAGATATTTTGATTGAAAAATGGCAGGAAAAAACACTGGAGTTTCCACTTGAAGTAAAGGTGCAATTAAATTTTCTGGTTTACCATCACCATTGGATAAAACTGAGCCACGAAGTTGACAACAAATAATTCAATACAGCTATTTTTTAATGAACACTTATACCCACCTTTCTTGTTTAGGTATTTCTAAATTAATAGCAAAGGACGTGATAGATATTTGGAAGGCTGTCAACCCTCGTTTGCCTTTGTTAAAGGAAATTAGTGTTGTCAACAAGGTGAAAATTCTATGCTTTCAGAAGGCAAAGCAAATAAGTAGGAAACATCTACCTGCTGCCCAAACAAAATTCTGGAAGGAAAAGTTGGATACATTTTTTGATATATCATCATGTTCGTGCAACCTGCCAATTTTAAGTTGTGACAATATTCATGTCAAATGCACCAAAGAAAATTGCCAGACTAAGCACATCATCTGCACTTGTCCTCTGTACAAAAAAGCCAACAAAAAGTATGAAGATATCCCCACCAATAGCTTCAACATTATATGTTCAGGGTGATTCTTCCCATTCTTACTCATCTTCTACAAGTGATGAAACAGAGGATTATAAACAGCTTGATAGTCCTCCCCAAGTGCCTTGTAACCTCACAAAAATTCAAAGGTATGCTCTTGAGTTAATTAGGGATGATATATTTTCTAATCTTGGAGCCAGCCTTGCCCATGCCCTGCTCTTGGATTTGAGGGCTATTGGCCTTTTTATCCCTAATATAGATATAAAGAATATTTATATGGATAAATGTAAAATAGAGCAAAGGCTAAAGTGAAAACAAATGCCTATGAAAAGCATAATGAAAATGTGGAGAATCTTCTTTGTATAGGAGTTGATGGGAGGAAAAAGACACACTACACTACAAGGAATCAGTGGAGGAAAATGGAAGTAAAATTCTGAAAAAAGCCAAAGGACCTAATGCCACTTGACAATCACAAAGGAGACACCAAATGAGAGTATATATTTGACTCACGGGGTTCTTCCTGATATTGGTGCAACTGATACACTATTAAGGCTGTCCTTGTTGACAACACGAATACAAATACAGGCTGTGAAGGTGGACTTGTTACACTTTTAGAAAAAAAAATCTTCACACAATTGGTTGCTCCTTACATCAAAATTAATTTCCATTTAGAGCTCTATTCAAACATTTATGTGGCACCACAAAGAGCCACACTACATTCAATTTTCCATTGGGTAAATTATGTGCAAATGATTGCCATAATTTACCCCCAAATCTTTTTCAGCTGTTGAGAATCCCCTGGAGTTTCATTTTGAAATGAAAGATATGGATAGCCCTAGTAGGGACCAAAGACTACTCTATGAATATACAGTTTGTATTTCTAGAGGTAAGGTGGACCCTAGATTTGCATCGTGGAAAATTGGTCCATTAAACGAGGCAAGGAGGTTAACTTCGACCATCAGGCTCATGTGCCTATGGACTCGTGGGGCATATCCACAGAATCTTTCGACCAAACTATATAGTTTGATAAATTTTATTGTGAATGTTTATGCTATTTGCTGGTTTGATATAAAAAAAAAGTAACAAGTTCCATCACCAGCAAATTTATATTTACAATATGATTGACAGGATACGAAAGAAACCAATTGAGGTTCAAAGGATTGCATTAAAAAACCTCCAGTATAATGCCTTAGCATTACTTCTGGAGAATGTTTTATTTTCAATGGTGAATTTATCATATTTCCATAAAATAAAATAAGATTTCCTAATTTAAATACTGAAATTGTTTGGTTTTTACATCAATATTTAGGCCAAATCTGGCAAAATCAAGGACTTTTCAGTCCGTGTTTATTCAAAATCTTTCATGCCAAATTAGCAAAAAACCGTTGAAGATTCAGATCTAATTTTTGGTATGAGTATTTAATAGGTATATACACAACTTTCAGATCATTATTCTTTTTGATATTTAAAAAAAGGGAAAAATCAACCTACCCTAATATATATATATATATATATATATATATATATATATGTATACATATATATATACAATAAATGAGGACTGTCATTATCTAAAGAATGAGTGCTCAATGCATAGCTATTTAATACAAAATATACCTACAGATATATATATATATATATATATATATATATATATATATATATATATATATATATATATATATTGTTTAAAAAACAAGGAATTTAGAAATTGTATTCTATAATGGATTTATTTCGCTTATTAAAGCTCATCAGAAGGATTTCAAATAGGGTCAACATGAGTTTGGCACAAAGAATTTGAAGCGATATATATATATATATATATAGAAAGGGATTGGTTCTTCCATTTTGGAGAGAACACTTTCAACTGATATTTTACTTTCGGTTTTTTGCTTCATCTTCAATGGAGAAAAAGCTTAAAACATTCTTATTCTTATATCACTTCTGACGGATGATAACTTTTCTTGTCTTCGCTTCCCAAGTAACCATAACAACAATCACTTATTGGCGTACGTTAATTAACTTATAAGACAAGAAAGAGATGGGATAATGGCAGTTTCCAATGTGTCGGCGATTCTATTCCTGTTGTTAATTGTGGGTGATAAAGACTGTATACGAAAGGCGGAAAAGAGCAACTTTGATATTAACAGTAGACGTGTCAACGGAAGATTAATAGACTTAATATTAATGCCTTTTGCAAGAAGTCCCTCTATGAACGGGAGCATATCATAGAAATAGTCGTGTTAACTGCAAGGAAATTAGCTTTCTTATCAAAGGGTAGAAATCACTTCCTCTTCAATACAGTACCTCGACTAAACCAGAAATGTGAAATACTGATTCAGCTTATCGCTTAAGTTATTTTGCCCAAACTTACGACAATCATGAATCGAGTAAGAGCCAAAGCAAATTTATAACCTTTCCAAACATTATTCAAGTAATTAGATTTAAGATTTAAATCACTGTTTTCATCCGCCTTTGTATATGATATTCTCTGTCTCTGTCTGTCTTTAAATATATACATATATATATATATGTATATATATTTCAGGAGAATTACTTGAATTGACTTGTAATTTTTTTAATTCACAATATATATATATATATATATATATATACGAGGATCATTAAATACGTTTCTAGACTTTTTACGTATGGGCACTTTAATTGATAGTCCACACATGAAACTCTACTCCCCTTCGAAGTAATCGCAACCAGCTGCAGTGCACTTGTTGTACCGTTCCAACAACCTCTGGAAGGCCCAATGCAAGTCCTCTTGTGTGAGCGTTGTCAATGATCTTCGTCACAGCCTCTTTCATCTCCTTAATTGTATCATAACGTCAGCCTCTTAGCTTAGGGAATAACCAAAAGTCACAGGGAGCAAGGTGTGGACTATAGGGACGATGAGGAACTGTCTTGATACCCATCTTAGTCGTATAGTCTGTGACAAGGATGGAGTTGTGGACTGGAGAATTATCCTGGTGGAAATGCCACTGACCCAATCTGAAGAGTACTGGCCGCTTCTGACGGAATCTCTTCCTGAACTCCCTTAAAACCTCAACATAGCAACCTAACTTTTTGGCCAATCAACTCTGGTGTATTGACTTCCTTACTCCTCCCACACCTCTCATCATCCCTCACTTGAATCTCTTATGTCACTCAAAAACCGATGCTCGATTCATGCAAGACGGTCGAAAAGTAGTCTGAAGCATTCCATACGTTTCTGTAGCATTTTTCTAAGTTTAAAACAGAGTTTTATTGTATATCGTTCTTCTAAAGTGTTAGATTGCATTTTTGCAATTCACCAGCTGTGACAATCAGGCTTTAATAGGGTGTATTCCAATTGCTGCTGTTGCTGTTCATTTGAACCTGAAATCATAAAAATTGGTCAGTCATCTCATAAGATGTATAGCAATAGAATACTGAATTTTCAAGTGTCTACGACAATTTTAAATGCCTTTATAAAAAGGTCTGGAAACATATTGAATGCCCCACGTATATATATATATATATATATATATATATATTTACTGAACCACGATATTGTGGTTCAGAATTGTGGTTTAACTCACACACACACATACACACACACGCACACACACACACACACACACACACACACACATACATATATATGGAAACACAATAAATGTGCTGTGGAAGTGAAATATTTGCCGTCGTAGAGAAAAAGAATCTGGGACCCTAGTCCAAAATTTGGACGTGACTGCCTTTTATTTTTTACACCAATGCTTTTAAAAGAGAGATGAATCTGCCACTTCTTTCAGGTAAGTGTAAATTGTAGGGAAAATTAGGCTTTATCACTAACTAGTTTTTCAAACAAGTCTGGGAAAATACAAAAAAATACAAAACTCAGAATGTAAACCAATGTGTTGACGTGATAGATTAATTTGTGACGTTGTGTCCAGTCTAGGATTAGGAAGCTCTTCACTAAGGTCAAGTATTTTTTGCTCCTTGTAACATGTAGCCCAGTCTAATATCTTACTGTCTGAGCAGATGGGGAAAGCTAAGTGAGCCTCTTATTGCACTGAGAGATGCCATGAAAGGAGTTTAATTTACATACTTATCCGAATCAAAGTAAAAAGCCGTGAGACTATAACCAAATTACAAAGTATTTGCTGTACTATTTATAATTTGGAGAGACATTTTTTAGTCTTAACCTATTTTTTTCTATCAAAATTTGAGACTTTTATATAGGATTTAGTTCTATTCTAGGCCAATTAGAAAAGCGTTTTTGTCTTTGTTTTAAAGGTTATATCAACCTTCGTGGGATATCTAATACTAAAGCCAGAAAATTAGAGGTATTATTTAACTGAGAGAAAACTGGGAGAAATGGCAGTTCTTATATTTTCCAAGGGTATTAGTCTGAACAGTGACGCAGTAACTCACCTGGAATTCTAAGTCACTACGATGGCACAGTTAGCTGTTAAGCGAACAGGACATTCCTAACTGATTCGAGATAACATTAGAGCCTAAAATATCCATAAATTCTCCCAATTTCCATATTTTCTAATGATGTTCTCTAGCTGTTATAATGACTGCATTCCACAAACTTTCCTCTCAACTCATGATCAACTCTACCTTATTTCATTGTCTTTCTCTACAATATGGCTTACTAATGCTGTTCTGTTCTTAGCAACAGGAAGCGACCAGGCACATCCTTTTTTCCATACTACAATTGCATAGGATGGAATACACACTTCAGCTTCCTTCTTCAGAGATGCTGAATTCAAATTGTAGAACCACTTTTGATTACTTTCCCGATATTGAATGCCTCTGGGATTCTTAAAAGTTTTACTTTTGTGACTAAATCTATTTTCAGCAAATTATAAATACACATGAAGCTTTATTTCTTGAAGTATTTATGAATGGAAAGGATAAGTTCGTGGGTACTAAGGAGATAACAAATACAAAATTCCTGGTTTATGACCCGTAAAACACTACGTTATATTTTCAAAGTGCTTTAGTTTTTGCTTAGTAAACAATTCACCAATCTAAAACTAGATTCCACTATTTACGAACTTAGAAAAACTGGTAAAATAGGCTCGACAGTTGCAAAGTTTGGGATATCTGGTTACTAGCCTGAATAATCAGGTATTCTCCCGTGTATAGGGGTTTATAGATGCAAATTTGTACATTCTTCCCCAGCAAATTACTTGCTTTTATTCGATAAGACAAAAACATTATTTACCCCACGATTCTTTAAGAAACCGTCATGTATATTCTGTATCTGATGTAAGATAGACTAACAGTAGCTTTTTTTTTTCATTTATTGCACTTGACCATTCTATCTTTTCTAAAAGGAATTGTTTAGAGTACAAATTAGTGGTTATGGTGAAGTGCGTTCCTTATACGGATTGTTGATAATCTCTTTGACACTATTAAGGAATAAAGTCCGATAGTTTAAGCAGTCAGAAATCCACTTCTTTCCTTTGAAACGACATTTAATTTCATTCTGTTTTGTAGTTAAATTGAACTAGAACAAAAATGTTGCCAAGTATAAAAAAAGCTTCTCAGTTAAACAATACGGGACTTACATATTTTGACGAACAGTCAGCTGGAGCAGTAGAATACGCCAACATGTAAACGAATGTCCTGCTATGACACTAAACCCTCTGATGGTGAGGCTCTAGTCCTGGGGCTTTGATGAATGTGGAGGATACCTTCATTTCAATTACTCTCAGGTCCACTTGGACCAAGAGTTGTTGAACCTGTTATTCCTCATCTACTCGTCAAATAAAAATGTTTAATAATTTACTTGACTTGAAACCATTTCTATGAAATAGAACTGCTCGTGTTAAATAACAATAAATGAAAACGTTTAGATGTGTGACAAAAATGCGCCATGGCTCGTTTAAAAAATAATGTTACCTTCAAACAATTCATTTACAAATCATAAATATTTAATATATATGTATAAACAGGATTCGGTATTAAATAAACTACAAGAGTACATGAGAGGTATGGAGGCGCTCGTGGTGTAATGGATAGCGTCATAGGAAATGATCACTATGCCCTGAGTTCAAATCCCGATGAGGCTGTTAAAATTTCTCATTGCGCAAATGCACTTGGGAGAGGTATGAATCTATCTATCCTCTCCTCCAGCTATGAGTAGTATTAGTAGGGCAGATGAGATCTTTATCCCTGGTATGGCAACCAATCTAGGTGAAGGAAAACTGAATTCAAACCTGAAAAACTCCGCATAAATATTGACCTTAGGTTGCATCCTACTAATGTGGAAGAGTTTGGGCAAATACATACAAGGGTTGATATGTCGTAAAACTCAACCAACCAACATGTTCGGATATAGTCTTGTAGTTTAGAAACACCATGAGGTTAGGTTGGTTTACGGCATGTCATCCACTGTTGGGTTTTTAAATGCTGGAGTCAGTTTTTTAAAGCAATTATAGTAAAAAGTAAAGTTGGCGACCTTAGTCGAGGGTGACCCAAAGGCTCCCTTTTCGATAGCTACTACACCCAGGTGTAGTGGAGGGTTCTACTCCTTTCCCTGGATTGCTCCACTTTACCCTTGATCCTTGCCTTATAATGCTAGTGTTAAGGAAGGTAGCATTAAGTACCATTTTTTGAGTCTTTGGTATGAATCGACCAGGGATTGAACCCAGGTCTCCCGGGCCATTGGCGAACACTCTAACCATTATGTCAATGTCCGGTTCAAAGCAATTATAGGATTTCATATAACTAAAGGTAATCACTTGCTGACAATAAAACTTCCAGTAATATATACAATTTGCACACAGAGATATGATTTTAAGTATTTCATTTAAAATCTAATAATTTTCATGCTGATTTGTTTGACTTGCACGTGGGAACATAAAAAGGTATTATAACCAAGAATAGACCTGGCAATAATGGCAAGGAAAATGCATCTCTATTCTCACAAGAACACATGAACTGGAGATTCACCATCGAATGGAGATAAGACATAAAATCAGGACACTCCATAAGTTTCCGTTAGGCAACAGTGGAAAAGATAAATGAATACTTCTTATTTTAATAATTATCTCTTTAGAGAATTGCCGTATCTGTTCGGTGTCTAATGGACACTAAATGAAAGTTTCTTAAACATTTACTCACTTTTTTGGCCTCTATTTTATCAACACGGAAGACCTGTCCCGGAACATGTTAGAGAAACATAAAGCCAAGTGGCTGTTTTATTTTTCTTCATTAAATAAGCTTTTACTCCAGTTTTGTTCCCGTTCCACATTCTGTTTGTTCATAGAATAATATGCGTGCGTTTTTTTTTAAATTATTTCATTCAATCATTATAAGGATTTTCAAAATAATTTCTTCAGATTATTTCTTTCAGTTGCATACATAATTCAGGGTATCGCGGCGTTAAAACATGGCAGAGGTTGGTTAGTATGCAGAATCTTGGTTATCTTCATCCAAAGGCACCCTGAGTATGATTTTAAACTGCATCGAGTGGTAAGGATCAAGTTTAGATATCATGGACGAATAGCGTATTCATTATCATAACCCTCAGTTTTACACTGACTCGGAGTGGTAGTATCTGCTTGGATCCTATCTATGAGTCAAATAGATCTGAAAATTGTTCATATTAGGTAGCAGTACATGAAACCATTAAACTTAGTGCAATCATGATCATTATCAAAAATAATTATTAATGTCTGATAGGATAAGTAAAGCAATATAATTGCTTGCAAATTATTTGCATTTAGAATATTTAATTGAAATTATAATGGTTTTCTGAGGATTATGATTACATATTTGCATATAACATTTGATAGAAGACTTAAATTAACCCTTTCACAAATCTGAGTGCTCATTATTTTCTGTATTACGTTTAAAATCCATTTGTGGATCTCAAACCACATTTAGAATTAATGATAAGAGTTCGTGAAAACGTATGGGTAGACGCCTTTAAATTGTCTTAAAAATGAAGGAAAGTTATATTTTTATGTAATTGTGCGTTGTTTAACAGTGTACAATTGTATAAAAAGTATTAGTTTCTGGAAACAATATTATCACTACAATTATTAGTAGTAGACAGTGAATCTATTGATTATAGACAAAGAGCAGTTTAAAAAAAAATAAGCATAGAAAATATAAAGTTATGTTAAACATTTACAAATGAATTGATTTCGATCTTAGATAATACATAAAGAGATGATATGTCGTTAAACAAATAAACTCAACTAACTGAATTGTATTATCAAAGTTTAGAAACAACAAAAGATATGATTGCATCTACTTTACAATGCAGTTAATTGAAGACTGGAGCTTGTGAGTAAAATAAATTCTCATACATAGCATAGTGGGAATAGATGTCTGACAATGTCTGGGGAATATTGGCTTACGATATACAAATGTCTTGAACCCAACTTTGGGGCGAGTTGCTTGCTTATCTTTGAACCATTTAACTTTGCAAACATTCTAAACGGAATTTTTTGAAATAGAACTCTTCGATCATTTAAATGTGAGTAAACAAATGACTGATATTCAATTGAATTGTTAGTGATGCAAAGTTATACTTGAAAACATCAAACTGTGTGCAAACAAATGATTATCTATAGCTGGAAAGTGAATTGTTGGATTCATACATTTCCTAAGAGTATTAGCGAAATGCAAATAGTCCGATCCAAGATTTGAACACGGGTCGTCGTATTCAATTTCATTATACCATGAGTGACTCCACACACACACGCACACACACATGAGAAACTCTCCTGCAAAAGTTAAAAATAAAGAAGAATCTTCCTTGGGGAAAATATAACGTAGGGAATATTGTTTACCTAGCCAACATTTCTAGTAAAGAAGGTAAACTCCATACCAAAGATTACATAGGAATCTTATCATTAAACTGGAAGCTTAGGTATTATAACCAAAGACAATCATTAAGTAACTTCTTACATAAAAATCAAACTAGCCAATCTAAATACTACTGGAAAATAAAGGAACAGCGGTTAACCGTTAACCCGTATGATAAATTAGAAAATTTTGAAAAAGTCATTACAAACAAGTAGTTTACAAGGTAGGTGTAATTCATGCCTAGATGACAAAATTAGTATTGTAAAATGTAAAGATACTATTAATTTATTGAATGAAAGAAAAGAATTTATAGGTAAATGTAGACATAAGAATCATCATCAGGTCGTGCCTCTAGCTCGGATATCCCTGACCCTCTCTCGCAACTTCTCCCCATCATTCATTGCGTCTGACAGGTATTCAGGGCTACATCCCGAATCATCACATAGTTGCAGTATGTATGTCCGAGCTGGTCGTCCTGATTTTGCTCGGCCATATGCGGGGGTCCATAGGAGAACATCACTTATGAGCTCCTCCTTGCTTCTCCAGCAGTGTCCTGCATGTCTAGTTCGTCTGACTTGGATATTTTTCGTGATGGGAGACAGGTGGCCGTATAGTTGGTGCCTTGTGGGGTGTTGCCGCCAGGACTTGTTCAATATTGCTCGCAAACTAATATGATTTCAAATAATTTTTCTATTCAAATTATGTTCAAGCATTTTATAATAATTTTTATAAAATAGATATAACGAACAAAAAATAGATATGATTTATATATTCTAAGATAATTATCTGATTAATTCTCTTACACGTACACACACACACACACACACACGCACACACACATATATATATATATATGTGTGTGTGTGTGTGTGTGTGTTTGTGTTTGTGTTCCAGAAGTTGCACCTCTAGTGGTGTAATGGTTAACAAGCTAGAGTAACACACCCTTACAGTGGATCTCGAGTCTCATTAGGGGCCCAATTCATACCGCTTTATGTCACATCTCACCAAAATCTTAGTAAATTGATATCTGTTCCAGAAGACTTTTAATATTATTTCCTTTAGAGACAATTGAAGTGGAATTTTTTTTTTTACGATAGAGTCAGTGTATTTTTACTCCATTTACTGTCTTTTTGGCTTAGGCTTCTTGAGACAAACGCATGTTTTTTCATTCATGTATAATTCTTGACTAAAGCATTCTTTTCTTTACACATCACCCATTCTTCTGGAAATTTTACATAAATTTTACCAAATCTTTCATAAGCCTGGAGCAGTATATTTCATTTTCTTCTATTTTGAATAACCTCAAAACAAATATGCTTGTAAGATTAAAAAAGAAAATTTGTTATAAACCAATTCCAAAAACTGAAAGTTTTCTATTCACGGAAAAAAAATGTCTAAAATTGAGAATAAGATATTTTTATTTTTTGAAAATTTCTTTTTTTTTCTAACAGGATCTGATAATTGTGCTGTATAAATAATATTTTTTAAAACTCGGAAACCCTCCGAAAGTTACACATGAACCGATCATGATAATTATTCATAAACAATTACACATGAAACAAGGACAGTTTACGCAATAAGAACACGACTCAGTGCTAAAAAAATTAAAAATAGAAAAGCTGCGGGGCTTGATGAAATACCCTCAGAAGTATGGAAGACCAGGGAATTCGAAGACATACTGCTCCGACACTGTAATGCCGTATGTAATTAAAAAAAAAACAATAGACGGATAGACAAAGGGATGCATGTTCCCCTTTCATAAGATGCAATATTTAACATCAATGCCTTGAAGAATACTAAAATATTAAATGATTTTCCATCTCCTAGAAGGACACTTTTACGTATACCTAAGAAAAGCTTTGATTTGTTAAAACATCCAGCTAAGAGAACGAAAGTGCTATGTAATACCTCCAGCATTCATACAATTTGAATAATGACTCTCCTTTTTATTCTATGTTACGGAATCTTAGTAATTGGGATTAATTCAGTACTACATCTTTTCTCTCTATAAAATTCTTCAAGTATCGGCATTGCTTGATAAAGATTCGTGCTATTCGAGGGTTTAACATTTTTAACGGATACAAAACCATGTATTTTGGTTGGAGACTTCCAATGGGGCAGGGTTTGGAAAGGATAATACCAAAAACTTTTTAATGGAAATGCATAATATTTCACGATCAACACAAATTTACTATATGGTTTAGGAAAAAAATTCTAAAACATTTAAACATGAAGACGCGAATAAAAAAACACATATGCATGAACTCAATATATATATATATATATATATATATATATATATGTGTGTGTGTGTGTGTGTGTGTGTGTGTGAGAGTTGGCCGACCATTGTCGAGGCTAGGCTGAAGGCTCCCTTTTCTGTAGCTACATATATATGGAGAAAAATTGAAAAACAAAATAATCGAATGTAAAGAATTTAATGTGAAAGAAAGTCGACGCTATAACTCTTTGGTTTGACACTCGATATCATCTTTTCTAAGTCCTGAAGATGATTCATTAAAACCGAAACATTATAGCACTGGCATTCTTTTGCATTTATTCTTGATTATAGATTACTTTTTTTTCAATTTTTCTTGATATTTTCAGATTCTTTTCTATTATTTACTTCCATAGTACCCCATACACACTTTCATATAAAAAGTAAAGTAAAGTTGACGACAGTAGTCGAAGGTGACACAGAGGCGCCCCATTCAATAGTTTCTAAACCGAGGAGTAAGGAAAGGCGCTACTCCTTCCCATGGATTGCTCCACTTTACCCTTGATCCTCACCTAATAATGCTGAGTGTTAAGCAAGAAGGCATCAAGTACCATTTTTGAGTCTTGGGTATGACTCGACCTGGGATTGAGCCTCGGTCTCCTGGACCGTTGGCGAACACACTACTCATTAGGCCACACACTCACACACACGAATACAACAGATAAATAAATAATACTCCATAGTATATTACAATATTACAGGTCTCATCACCACGATATGTTCTGATCCACCATACTCCTTTGTCTATTATGCTAACAAATCAATGCTTCATTTTCTTCGTAATGCAATGATGACGATATTTTGTTCCTTATTTAATATCATTACCACACACACACAAACACATGAATAAAAATACTTGGTCAAACTTTCGTGACTTTGGCTACACATTTCGAGTTATATATCCAGGAGTCAACTTCAAATTTGTACAGGCAGCGCATGTATCTTCATACAAACACATACTAAGTATCACGAATAAAAACATACACAATAATATGCAAATATAATCTACGCAAACACACATACAAAACACATACACATACGCATGCACAAATAAAGAGTTGTACCCAATCCTCACGTTCTTGTGACTGTATTTTTCGATTTTTTCAATTTCTTCAATAAATTTCTCTCTCAGCCTGATGATTGTCGTTTAAAAGCCGGCATGAAACCTATGGTCACAGAAAAGCCTTCATACTTTGAAATCTATATAAAAAACAATATATATTTACTCATTATAGTTTTTAATATCTGTCGATCTGACTGTCTTTTGGTTTGTTGCTATCTCTCTCTCTCTCTCTTTCACTCTCTCTCTCTGTATATATATATATATACTCATATATATATATGTGTGTGTATGTATGTGTGTGTGCTTGTGCTTGTGTGTGTGGGGGGGTGAGTGTGTGTATGAGTGTCTGCGTTGCGCATGATTAAAAGCACTTTCCTTGTAATATCCGACCCGTATTTGTCCTTCGCTCTTGGATATTGAAGACGGAAACGATAAAAAATGAACATCAAATAAAAAGAAAGAATATAAAAATCAAAAGATGAAAGAAAATACGAAACAGTCGTTATAATTATAACATGCAATCATTCTCGCCATGGTCAAAAATGTGAAAAGAATATATATATATATATATATATATATATATATATATATATATATATATATATATATAAACAAGCATGTGCCGCAGTGTTTTTAACCCTACGCCAGTAAGAAATGAGAAAGTGCATTTGTTTGCCAAGAAACAGCCAAAATCGTGAGCTCTCTGCTATCTCTAGCTAATATGTCACTTGCTTGATTGCGTATAAGCAGTGTACCGAATGACATGACCAGGCTGCAGTTCTTATTGTCGGCGAAAAATTGCGATGATTAATATCATTATGATTAGTGCATTGGCTTCAGACAGTGCACAGCGATAGATGAAAAAGAAATAATCTTTCATTTTTCTTCATTTTTCAAACAGATCGAGCATACATACATACATACATACATAGAAGAACACCAAATAAGAAAAGATGCAAGTATTGCTAAAATTAGAGAGCACGCTGCTCCTTAAAAACTGAAACGGCAGGTAATTACGTAAGAAATAAAAGAGGTCAATGAATGGAAAGTTTTATGGCACGAAAATAGAGCAAATATAATAAAGCTTGAAAAAAACAAAGACATGAATTTCACGGCACAGATCATCAAGTGATATTCGTCCAAATTTCATATTAGTTCATAATTAAATTCAAAGCACTTTCCTAAATATTCTTCTTGACATCACGTCGGCTACGTGATATAATGTTTTTCTAAATGACAAAGGTAATTCTTAGTTTCATAGCATAATTTATGCAGCAACATCCATTTTATTTTATTCTAAATGGTTTGCAGGATTTTCCAAACCAGTGTTGTTAACTTTTCTGGCAGATATATTTATTCTATTTTATGATGTGTGAAGGCATAGAAATAAATGTAATACATTTAATAAATTTTGTCATATGGTACTTTGGCCTATATAAAACGATGAAACCAAAACTAAGGAATATAACTAATATATTTTTAAAAAGCATTTACTGAATTTTTAAAAAAGATTTCACCAAAAACTTATAAAGATAAAACTGTCTGATTAGCGTTACCAATTTTAGAAAATAATATTTTTCTTGACGAACTTGGAATGTGCAATATATATATATATATATATATATATATATATATTGTTTGAATTTAGTTTATAATTTTTTTATCCCATAAGATGTCTGTTTGGAAACTATTCAAACTTCCTCCAAACAAGAGTGCTCCATACTTAAACAGAAGTTTGTCATCAAACATTTGCTGACTGAGAGGAACAAGTGATATAAAATTCACAGATTTTTTTTTTTTTTTTTTTTTACGTAAGAAGTATGATTTAATCAAGACATATTTACAAATGGGCCAAATAATTGTTTGACACTGCCTGCCTGGGACGAAAAGACATTCTATGGAATTAAAACGCCATGATTCTCTGGTAAAGAAAACGTTCCTGGTGCAACATTCAGTAATGAGAATCATAAAATGACCCATCACTATTAATCTCCTGGGAAAATATGCAACTATATACAATACTTACAAATGCCAAATTCCATGAGCAAAATGCCCCATATTCATCGAACAACCTTCGTATATATATATATATTTGTGTATGTGTGTGTGTGTAAATGTGGATAAATTAAAACACTTACCATGGGTTTAGTGGTAATATTTCGTTCTTTATTCACAGAAGAACTTCTTCAGATTCTTATGCTTCTTATCTCGTCAGATTCAGCAAAATCAACCTTTTTTCTTTCTCTCTCTCTCTCTCTCTATATATATATATATATATATAATTCTAAATGAAAAACTTTTAAGATTGGAAATTAAAACGTAACTAAAGGTAAGTTTAGAAAATCTTGATAAAGGAATTTTCTATGACAAAGAATTAATTCCATTATTTATTAGATTTTTCAACTTGAATTAATCATCGCTTTATACATAGAAGCGACTCATACACAGGTACTTTATGAAAGAATTTATTTTATTGATTTTTTCCATTTTCTCCAAATCTAACTTCGTAATTGGTTATCTGGAATAAACAAGAAACAATTCTATTGATACCTAAATGAAGAATTATGAAACCGACGTCTCTTAGCAAATAAAACGATCCCCAAATCTTCAGAACTTTACTTTATGAGGAAAATCACAGAGAAATATTATTTCAATTGTAGTTGTTATGCAATTCAAGTTTTCCAGATAATATCATGATGGCGTCTAGATTCTCTATTTCTTTTGGCCAATCAATGATAACAACTTCAATACATCTTTGAAGTATAACGTTTGGCCCTAGCTGATGACCCTACAAGCGTATTTCTCGCCTCTTCTTGTCATTGTTCGACATTTGCTGGCCCACTTCCTGCGAACTGCCTCGCAACGCCACAGAACGCTGAATAAGGGTAGATTTGTGTATATAATATGTGCTTTTGATAACAACATACAATGGTATACTTATGTAGAAACATATACAAAGATGTCTGTTTGCAGACACAGGGGGAATGAATTTAGTCAATTCATATCTAAAAAGGCTGTGGGATTATTCATATATAGGCTTGGGCATTTATCGTTGTTCGATGTTAGTCAAGATTATCTCACTGACCAATTCACCAGTATATTGATTTGAAACTCTCTGCATCACTATACGAATATATAACATTCCAACAATATGAAAGTACTATATCAATATCTATGTAATTTTATGTTTGGATAAAGAGGTATTGTACGTTAAAATTTAATTGCGAATGTTTTATATCAGCTTATATTAAGAATCTAAGTTCTATAATGCCTATATATATATATATATATATATATATATATGTGTGTGTGTGTGTGTGTGTGTGTGTGTGTGTGTGTACCGCTGTTAAAGGCAACCCAAGGGCTTTTCATTAGCCACTAATCGTGTTTTTATCAAGGTGTCAGGAACGGTTTGCTCCACTTAACCCTTATTCCATGCCTTATCATGTTGAGTGCTTAGCTTCGTAGCATCAAATACAATTTTTTGAGTCATTGGTATGACTCAACCGGGAGATTGAACTCCCGGGCCATTAGTGAACACTCTGCCCACTGGACCAGTAGGCCGATATATCATTATTATCATGTGACGCCACCAGCATGGATCCCCCTGACCCTCTCCCGCCACCCATCTCTATCGTCCTTCGCTCCCGGTAGTTCTTCAAGGCTTCATCTTGCATCGGCACAGAGCTGTTGTATATAGGTTCTAACAGGTCATCCTACCTTTGCACGTCGATGTGATGGGGTCCACGTGAGTATGTCGCTTATGCGTTCGTCCCTACTTCTCCAGGACTTGTTCAATATTGCTCGCAGCATTTTATGTTATTGCAGTCAAGCTTTTTCTTCATACATTTAGCGTCCATATATTGCTTCCATATTGCAGTATCGACACGGCCGCTGCTTGGTAAAAAACTGCGTTGATAAGACACTTCTTCCCAGGTAGGTGAACTTGTCCACTAGTTTCAGACAACTACCATTTAATGTGTAGATGTCGCATTTTTGATTAAAGCACAAATATCCCGTCTTGTTTGCATTGACATTGAGGCTTATGCCAACAGCTGCTCGTTCCAGAGTATATAGCAGAGTTTCAGCTTAGGCGGGTGTATTTGCCTGAAGCGCTTTATCATCGTCGTAGACCGCGTCCGTAATTGTTTGTGCGGGTTATCTTCTACTTCTTTCCTTTGGCAGATTGAAACCTTTGTCTTTCATTTTATCAATAGATGATCTAAGCATTTAGTCTCAACAGATTATAAAGAAGTATGGGGTTAATGCGTCTCCTTGCAGAAGTAAACTGTGTCTCCATCCGGGAAGCGAACCTTTACTTTCGTGTTTTATATAGCATCATTATGGCTTCGACTCTTTCTTTGGGGAGGCCGTAGGTGAGGTGTATTTTTCCCATCTTCCCTCTGTGTATGGAGTCAAAGGCCTGGGAGAAGTCGACAAATATTATTGTTGTCTGAAGGGTTTTTTGCACGTACACCTTCTAGAATTTGACGGATTGTCAAAATTTGTGATGTCGTGGATCGATTTCTCCGAAAGCCATTTTGGTTCTTCCTAAGTATGTTCTCAATTTTGAGTTCTATGCAGTTGCGTAGTAAAGCATTGTAGATCTTGGCCGCTATGGATATAAGGGTTACACCTCGGTAGCTCTTGGTTAATACGAGGTCACCCTTCTTAGGAAAAGGTGGGATACATTCCTTTGTCCATCCGTCAATAGTGTTTCGATTATATACGGCATTACAGTGTCGTAGCTGGAGGTCGTCGAATTCCCTGGTCTTCCATACTTCCGTGGGTATTTCATCAAGCCCTACTGCTCTTCTATTTTTAATTTTTCTTAGTACTAAGTCAAGTTCTTCTTGCGTAAACTGTCCTAGTTTGATGTCTAATTGTTTACTAATAATTCTCGTGATTGGTTCATGTGTAACTTTCGGAGGTTTTCCGAGGAAATTCTTGAAATGCTGTAGCTTTCTGTTTAGCTTTCGCAATGCTCTTTCTTCTGCTCACTTCTTTTACTGTTAGCCTTGTTATTTTAGTATCTATCTTCAGCCTAATCTCTAATCTTATTTATCTGATTTTGTACGCGTTCTGTTTGTTCTTTTTGTTTCATGTTAGCTATTCCTTTTGCGCCTTTTTTAAGTTTCCGGATATTGATATTGGCTGGGTTCCTCGTATTGCATTTGGAAGTAGTTTTTTTACGTCTTAACGCTTGGTTCTAACCACTAATATCTTCCTTGGTACTCTCTGTTTAGCTCTTTGTTTCGTTAGTATGAATTCTGCTGCTGCTTCTTGGTGAGTATTGACGAAATTCACATATTCGTCATTCAGGGTATGTTTTTCTGACTTCTGTAATTTAACAACTTTGTTTCTTAATGTTAACGTATATTATTCTCTAAGATTCCTATTATTAAATATGGACAAGTCATAGAGTACGGTAGTTGTTGTTCGGGCTGCATTCCTTTGTAGGCTCACTCGTATCTTTGCCGTGACAATTCAGTGATCGGAGGAGACACCCTCGATAGAGGAGTATGCCTCACAATTATTATTCCATTTCTTATCTATAAAGACTTAATTTCTCTGTGCATTAGTATCATCTGCGTATGTGTAGGTCCATAGTTTTCCCTTTCTTTTCTAAACTTTTGTATTGATGCATGAAAATCTATTTTCTAGCGTGGGATCTGTTAGATGTTCTCCATTTCTGTTTGACGAGTTGCGTCAGCTGAAGTTGTCGTTTATGTTTTTACCTATTCGGCATTCATGTCACTACCAATGATGAGAACGTTGTCTTTCGGGATGCAACGAAGAACGGAGGTTAGCTCATTGTAGAAGGTGATGAGGTCAGTTTCTTCTCTAACATTGGTAGCGCTGTAGCAGGAGATGATTGTTGAGCATTAAAAGTAGCTACCATCATCCTAGGTTTTATTTTCTCGATGCTATTAATTTATTTATATTCTCATGTACAGAAGCCACCTTTATAGATGAGCAGCAGTAGTTCCCCGATCGAACTATTTGATCCTGGTCGATGAACCGTCGGATTAATACGCCCATGACCTGGTTAGGCATGGTGTTGAACCGTCAGAGGGTTTGTCAGCTCCTCTTCACGTCCACCATGCTGCTTCCCTTAGCTTTCGCAATAAATTTGTTATTTTTTTAAATTTAAAGTGTTTTTAAACAGTAAAATCTTTACTGAGTTCTATGCACTAAACTATATAACTATAGAATAGATATAGAAAAAATAAAAACACTTTAATATCTCCTGACTCTGACTTCCATTCTGCCAATCATCAGATTAGCCAACATCGATACATTTATATATATATATATATATGAAATTTGAACGCCCACTGAGTATTTAAATCTAAAACTGCAGTTAATTCAGGAGGGAATATCAGTGTTCAGTATCTAAAAAATGTACTGTGTACAGAAAGTTAAGACCAAAATTAACACTTCAACAAAAAACAAGTAAGATTAATCACCTAGAACATTGGTTTTCATGATTTTCATCATCATCTATTTTCTCTCTCTCTCTCCTTATATATATATATATATATATATATATATATATATATATATATATATACATGTATGCAGTCTATTCAAGGAATGGATATGCTCCTTTTGCAGTTCACTTTTCGTTGCTTCCAGCATATCAGCTCTTTAAAAACTATTTCGACAACTCTCAAAAATCAAACCTTTTCCATAAAAACTTTTCTCTCGACGATCGCTTACGATCGAAACTATAATTGAGAACAATCAAAAATAAAAACTGCGGATAAATATCAGGATTTGTTTTATCACATTTGTTGATCTTCTGCTTTCTTCCTTGCGTATGTATATATATTAGTTAAGCAAAAAAAAAAAAAAGAAAAAAAAAAATGAAAGCCCCCACCAAAAGAAAAAATGGAATCTTTTCAATAAACATTTGAGTATTTGCTTACTTTCATTTCCTTATGTCTGATAATTTTGTTTTTGTCTCAAACGCATAAAAACCTACCTGTAATGTGAGCTAAATAATTTGTTTAGTTCACTCACACGCACGCACACACACACACACACACACACACACACGCGCGCCCGCGCACATTTTATATATATATATATATATACACATATAAACTGGAACTAAATCTGATAATATGAAAATGTACAAATATGAAAAACAGAAGACCTAGTGCTTTATGTGCATATATATATATATATATATATATATATATATATATATATATAAGTGAGTGTGTATGTGTGTGTGAGTGTGTGTGTACAAATTTGGAATATCAGATTCTTATGTTTCTTCAGAGGTTTCGATTTATCAAATCCAAATTATTTATTCGCAAAAAAGCATCTACATTAAATTGAGAGAAAAGTAATTTATGGGAAGTGTCAGAATGCCTGATTTTAAAATGTAACTCTATAACTGTGGAAAAACAGAATTTTAGTCAATTGCAACTTTTTATTTATGTCTCTTGGCAATCTATGGCAATTAATTTGATGAGGAATGGGGGTAAAGTTCTGTTCTACAGCTTCGAAGCAAGTGAGTTCGATCCCAGTTGTGCTGTTACGTTCACTTTCAGGTTTGAGAATGTTATTAACTCCCTTGTTTCCCAAGGTATGTATTAAATATTATCACTGCTATTCTTTTACAAGCATTGAGTTTAAATTGTGGTAAATTACCCACGAATGCTGATATGTCATTAAATAAAGAAAATAGACCAATGGTGATATACTGAAAAGAACATGCACATGAATTGATAATTTAAGACTCTTAATTTAAAGATGTTCGTTGCGTGACTTTTTTCTTGTTTCTAAATTGTAAATCATAAGATTTGAGAACGTGGAGAATACTAAAAGACTCTTTCAACTATTCTAAAATAGGATGTTCGAAGGTGCTTTGAACAAATTAAAACTCACTGGAAGAGAATAATTGTATTCCAAAGGGAATACTTATTGTCCATCTCAAACTTGGTGTACATAATTAAACCTATTTTAGACCAATACAAGCCTATTAGTTTTTTGTCATCCATTATGAAGCAAGGTCTCTACATTTGTAATTGTCTTTGAAACCCACCCACGTTTCATGTCAATATAGATATATGTCATTAATTAGGAGACAATGTAGACCGGCCCATGGGGATAATGGTTCGAGAGGTCACCGGGAGACCGGAGTTCTCTCCCTGGTCGAGTCATAACAAAGACTCAAAAATAGTACTTGATACCTCCTTACTCAACACTCAGCGTTATAACGCATGGATCAAGGGTAAAATGGGGCAATCAGGGAAAAGGAGTGGTGCCCTTCCATACACCTCGGTGTAGTAGCTAAGGAAAAGGGAGTCTTCGAGTCTCTCTCGACGACAGTTACCAACTTTACTTACTAATGAGACAATGTCAAAAAGTATGATAATCAGTGGGTATTAAACTCTCTAAACGTGCAGAGTAAGTTAAGCTAGTTCCAACCTGAAACACTCTCCAGCTCAAAATTTCAAATATATTTTAAGTAACAATGTGTACAATTCTACGTACACTTTCGAACACTCTTCCTTAATTAAAAGCTAACAAAGTACTTTCGATGAATAAACAGAACTGTAACAGTTTGTAATTCTCCCATCGGATATTGTCCACGCTTGTGGCAATGGGGATGATCATAATCGTTCTTGTTCTGACAATATGAAAACTATTCAAGAATCAGTCCAAGTCCACCTTTGGGAAAATATCAAAGCTTCATCTTATTTCAATACATCTCTTTTTCAATTCTCTAATTTTTTTTTGTATCAATGCCACACCCATTTCGGTGACCGTCTTTTATTTATCTCTACTTTGTTCCCGTGGGTCATCTACCATCGCTTTTATATTTGCTGGTTCAGCCCTGGTTACCGACCCTTTTGTAGACAATCTAATCTTGTTTTCTGATTTTATATATAACAATGGACATTTCTTAGCTCTTTTGTTATTTATACACAAAGAGGAACCTTATGTAGTGACGAACAAAACCTAGAAAGCTTTTGGCTAAAAATGATCGATATGAAAATGACTTTTAGCAAGGGGATATTACAGTTCTATAGAAACGTTCTTTGGAATTATGAGGCGTAGTTTTTTCTTATAGCTAGCACATCATTTTGTCTAAACAAAAATCACTATCATCATTTCAAGATTGAAAAAGTTTCATCGCTACCAGATGTCGGTAGTCAACTTCAAATAAATGCTAAGATTTTTTTTTTTTATAATCCAGTTTTCTATATGTAATTTCATGCTAGGAGTAATACGAGGTTAGCATTAGTAAATATCAACAATAAGTACCACACCACTCAAATCATTCAATGATTGTATCCCTTCCTGAGAAGTAAGACTCCACTAAAGATATCGATTTCTTGGAGAAGACACTAAACTGCATACGATAGTGAAGCTCTAGTCGTAGATATTTGGAGAGTGTGGAGTACCTCTTCATTGCAATTGTTCTCAGGTCCGCCTTAATATGGTGTGGTAGTACCTGTTAGGGTGAAATAGAACTATTAAATCATTTGCTAATGATTAGCATTATTATTTACTTAAAACGATATTGCTGTGAGCTAATTGTTATTATTTAGTTGGAATACTTGATAGATTGAATTATCTATGTTTAAAAAACAAGACTTGAAACGATTTAATTGTGTGCAAAGTTATTATTAATATTAGATAAAGTTATTAGTATTAAAAAGCAATATTTGAAATCTCTAAATTATATGTAAACAAATGATTAATCTTAGATATAATTATTAGAATTAGATGGCAATTCTTAAAACAATTTAGAATTATTCGTGTTATCAATACTGAAAACAATTCAACTATGTGCAAATATGCAATTAATATTAAGTAGAATTTTTAGTGTTAGCAGTACGTCAAACAATGTCCCCAATAGGGTCCCATCTAGGGGTAAAATAGAATATATATAAAAGAGAAAGATGCATCCATCATAGTTTTATAATCACAGAAGTATTATTGCGATTGAATTTTGTAAAATTCAGTAACAGTCAATAACTCTCAACAAGCATTTACTTGACTCTTAATTAATAAGTTATTCCGATTTTGTTTACAGTTCCAAGTGCAGATTTGACTCCGGTACACATCTAAAAACGATCAGCGAATCCAATATATTATAGTTGTAATCCTTGTAAGTTTTTCACACGTGTATTAACGAGTGTTTTTACACTAAAGTCTACGTGACAACAAATCTCTGGTCTCCGTGTCTCTGCTAAGAAGTCTATCCGGTTTCAAAAGAACAGCAATCTGGATTGTCTCGATTTTCCCCTGATTTTCTGTAAAGATTAACAGGAAACCTATTGGCTACCATTTGTAAAGATTAATTATTATTGTTAAGAGATGGGATTGTATTAAGGGCTACGTTGAAAGTCAAATTTCAAAACGTTGTTGGGCCAGTCAGTTGGGGCTGTAGAATACACAAACTGCATCTCTGCAAAGGAGTAAAAGTCCACCAATGAGTATCCTGGATATGATACAAAATAATCTGATGGCGAGGCTCCAGAAATGCAGTAGCTTTGGGGAATGCGGAGTACCTTTTAATTGTCATCACTCCCAGGTCCACTTTGTCCCAGAATATTTACACCTGATAGGGTTCTATCTATGGGTTAAATTGAATTAAAATATGTGTTTATGCTAAACAGAATTGTTTGAGATAAAAGTTTTGATAGGTTTGAAAATGGATTTTGCATTAAATAACCTAAAATAGTTTATAAGCTATAAAACTCAACCAAACCAAACCACAAAACGTTGCACATATGAAATAGCCACCACAGTAGTCAAAAATTAGAAAAATTCGAAAAATGCAAAAATATCGTCTAATTTAGGCAACTTCAAATAAAAAAGAAGCCATTCAATTTCCTTGATTTTTCTTGTCTATTGAAAAATGACAGAAAATGCGTGAAAAAAATATAGATATAGTTGTTTTTTATCGTTTGCGCTCAAATGGGTCTAACTTTAGTAATATAATCTTCATATTCTCCGAAGAGTTTATGTCACAAAATATATCTATATTTAAGAATAACGTTTATCAAATTCATTTGAATAAGGTAGGGTGGGCTCCTGTGATATATTATTGGCTAATAAATTGAACTGAGACATCACTGTAAACGAGTTTAAACTCTAGTCGTGCTATTATGTTCACGTTTGGACTAATGCCCTTTGGGAAAAATATAAACCCTCTTATATCCTTCAGCTAAGGTTAATTAGTATCATTATATATATATATATATATATATATATATATATATGTGTGTGTGCGCGCGCGTGTGTGTGTGTGTGTGGTTGGGTATGTATTCATTAAGTTTCATAATGGAAATGCTAAAGCATAATAAAATGTTTTAAATGTTCATTATTCAAAAAAATTATTTTCTTTTCTACTTAACGTAATCTTTGAGAAAAATATTCCCACATCTCAAATTATTCTATTCCCTCTGGGATTCGAATGATTAAGTCGGTGAGATAATGATCAAAAGTCGCTTTCACACATACACGCCAATCCCTCAGCATACGTAAGTCTTTCAGTCTTGAAATGTAAATAGTCATTAAACAAACCACCTATTGAAATAGTCTCAAGGCAAAATCGATGAAGATTAACATTTTTACATTAGAAAATTAATAACATTTATGTGTCTTTTCTTTCGTTCATTATATAAAGTTTTTTCTGATTTTTTTCTTAGCAATGTTTGTTGACATCTTTTAATTTAAAAATATATATATATATATGAAAAGGTAAACCACGTTACATGCTTGTCGAAATAAATTTATAATAGCGTAATGATGGTCCGTTAATTTTTCTTTCCGTTATATTACAAATATAATTTCTCTCGATGAGATTTTTTATATATTTTGATACATTTATGTATTGTAAAACCCTAAATAGAATAGGTCAACTACCAGAGCTAACTGCATCAGCCGTAGAACATAAGATAGACATAATCTGTATACAAGAACATCGATACACTCACACCGAAGATATCAAATATCACGAAACTGGCAATGGATGGATGCTGGTGACTGTATCGGCATGGAAAAACTCTGTCAATGCATCGGTAGGAGGGGTGGGAATGCTTATAGGACCAGGAGCGCTAAAAACACTTAATAGCATTGAGAGAATACAACGTAGGTTGATGGCCGCAACGTTTAATGGCAACCCCAAAGCAACGATCATCTCCTGCTACAGCCCTACCAATGTTAGCAAAGAAACCGAACTAGTCACCTTCTACGAGGAGCTATCCTCCCTAGTACGTAGCATTCAGAAACACAACCTGCTAGTCAGTGGCGGAGATATGAATGCACAAATCGGGAAAAACAGAAACAACAAATACAGCCTACACAACACGTCAAACAGGAATGGACAACATCTAAGTGATTTCATGATTGAAAATAGATTAACATGCCTCAATACAAACTTTCAAAAAAGGGAGGGAAAATTATGGACCAACACATACGCGAACAAGAGTAAAGCACAGATAGACTACCTCTTTATAAACAGAAAATGGAAAAATAGTGCGATGAATTGCGAGGCATACTCCCCTTTCGAGGGTGTGTCCTCCGATCATCGAATAGTCACGGCCAAAATACGTCTAAGCCTACGAAAGAACGCCACACGAACAGTGACAACTAGGCGCTATGACTGGGTCCTACTTAACAACAGAGACATTAGAGACAAATATGCATTAGAATTAAGAAACAGATTCGAAACACTACAAGAGAAGACAGAAAAAGTTACCCCAAACGACGAATATGAAAACTTTGTTGAAGCACACCTAGAGGCGGCATTAAAGTGTATCCCAACAAAACCTAAAATTAAATATAGAGTCCCTTGGGAAACGTCAGAGGTTAGAGAAAAACGTGCACTCGTGAAAACTGCCTCCAAAAGCTATCGGAAGAACCCAACAAACACAAATGCCCGAAAACTAGAAGAAACACAATATCAATTAGCAGGAATATATCTAAAAGAACAGGCAGAATACATACAAAATCAGATAGATAAGATTAGAGACTCGGTGGAAGATAGACAATCAAGGATAGCCTGGCAAACAATAAACGAAGTAAGTAGAAGGAAGAGCACAGCCAAAGCAAAATTGAAAGCTGCAAGCCAACAAGAAAGAGTAAAACTGTGGGAACAGCATTTAAAAAATCTACTAGGAAGCCCACAGAAAATAACGGATGAACCGATCACCAGAATTATCAGTAAGCAATTAGACATTAATCTAGGGCCTTTCATCAAAGAAGAACTTGACTCGGTTCTTAAAAAAATTAAAAATAGGAAAGCTGCAGGGCTAGACGAGATCCCCCCAGAAGTGTGGAAGACTAGACAATTCGACGATATACTGCTCCGGCAATGCAACGCTGTCTATAGTCAAAATAGGATAGAAAGATGGATGAAGGGATGCATCCTTCTTTTCCCTAAAAAAGGCAACCTCGGATTAACCAAGAACTACCGAGGGATAACATTTACATCCATAGCAGCCAAAATCTACAATGCCCTACTACGAAACCGCATAGAACCCAAAATAGACAACATCCTTAGGAAAAACCAAAATGGCTTCCGGAGAAATAGATCCACAACCTCACAAATATTGACCATCCGTAGAATCCTTGAAGGCGTCCGGGCAAAAAACCTTCAGGCGACATTACTATTTGTCGACTTTACCAAGGCCTTCGATTCCATCCACAGAGGGAAAATGGAACTAATCCTACTAGCATACGGCCTACCTAAAGAAACCGTAGCAGCAATAATGATCCTCTACAAAAACACAAAAGTGAAAGTACGTTCACCAGATGGAGACACGGAATACTTCGACATTGTTGCAAGAGTACTACAAGGAGACACGCTAGCTCCATACCTCTTTATCGTCTGTCTAGACTACGTGCTTAGAGCTTCGATCGACAAAATCAGAGAAAATGGCTTCGAGCTGACTAAGAAAAGAAGCAAAATGTACCCTGCAAAAACAATCACAGACGCCGACTACGCTGATGACTTAGCGTTACTGGCGAATACGCCTAATCAAGCAGAGACACTACTGCATAGTTTGGAACGAGCTGCAGCAGGCATTGGCCTCCATGTCAATGCGCACAAAACTGAATATATGTGTTACAACCAAACGGGCAACATTACCACTCCAGACGGAGCCTCTCTGAGGCTAGTGGACAAATTCACCTACCTAGGAAGTAGCGTCTCATCAACAGAAAACGACATCGACACACGGCTGACGAAAGCATGGACAGCTATAGATAGGCTCTCAATAATATGGAAATCAGACCTGACCGATAAAATGAAGCGCAGTTTCTTCCAGGCAGCGGTTGTATCGATACTGCTATATGGATGCACTACATGGACGCTAACCAAACGGCTGGAGAAGAAACTTGACGGCAACTACACAAGAATGTTGAGAGCAATATTGAACAAGTCCTGGCGACAACACCCCACGAGACGCCACCTGCCTCCCATCACGAAAACTATACAGGTCAGACGAGCCAGACACGCCGGACACTGCTGGAGAAGCAAAGACGAGCTCGTAAGTGACGTACTACTATGGACCCCCACATATGGCCAAGCAATAGCAGGACGACCAGCCCGAACTTACATACAGCAGCTATGTGAGGACACAGGATGTAACCCGGAAGACCTGCCGGAGGCGATGAACGATAGGGAAAAGTGGCGAGAGATGGTCAAGGATATCCGTGCTGGCGGCACGATATGATGATGCTGATGTATTGATAGACATACATCAAGTGCATCTGTAGACATATATGAAACGTCTTATAAATTCTACATCTGAATTATTTCAAACTCATCGTCTCTGGACAATTATTTTTATGATTCACACATATATATATATATATATATATATATATATATACATACATATATATGTATGTAGAATTTTTGATATCTTTGTTTAATGATATATTAACTGTTGTGGGTCATTTAATGTTAAGTTAATTCCTTTAGATGAACAATAATGGAAATATTTAGTTCATAGTAAGTAAATTTGGCGACCGAAGTCGAGGGTGACCCGAAGGCTCCCTTTTCGATAGCTACTACTCCAATCTGTACGGAAGGGCGCTACTCCTTTCCCTGGATTGTTCCACTTTACCCTTGATCCGTACCTTATAATGCTGAGTGTTAAGCAAGGAGGCATCAATTGCCATTTTTTGAGTCTCCGGTATAACTCGAACAGGGATTGAACCCAGGTTTCCCTGGCCATTGGCAAACACAAGGGGGATCATACCTTTCATAAATGTATTAATCCGAAAGAGAATGCAATAGCGCGAGTGGCGTTCGAACTCACTTGCTACGATGTCACAGTCCTGCACATTTGCCACTACACCACGTGTACTCTAAGATGTGTTTTTCTTTCCGCTTCTTTTATTTATGACTCATCGCTTGCTTAACTTGATTGGAAACGATACTTTCTCCGAGTTCCCTGTACAAGCAAGTGTAAAACGAATTGTAGACGAATATATTTCTCGGGAGAGGTAAGCCTTTGGAAAAACGTCGCTTTGTCATTGATAATATGAATAGTTCAATGAAAATAAATGGGTGGTGACGTAGTGTTTCTTCAAGAATTATCTACTGGTATTTTTTGCAGACAGTCCTAAATAATTGAAGTCACTCCAAAACCTCCCGGCCCTAAAGTAAGAAGATATAACTTTTTCATAAGTATAATTGAAACAAAGAAAACTTGTAAGTATATTCATTTTTCAGTAGTGTGCAACTGTATCCTCTGCTGAATAATAATCAGTTGAAAAGACAAGCTATGATAGGTGAATTTAGTTACACACTATCTATTGTATGATATAAGCTTTGCAGTTTATTTAATAAATCCTTTGCCACAAAATTAGATCAACTTTCCTCATCCACTGTAATTCTGGATCACAACGATGCTGAAATAAAGACGCTGTTCAAAAGATAAATTCACATTCAGATAAAAATTACGAATCATGTGATTTTTTTTTATCCAACGAACATAAAGGATAAATGTTGAAAGGTCATATCTGTTCGCTTCGAAAATTACATCTAGTCGATGTGCTGGGGTGCGTGTTCGATACGGTGAGTTACATTGGGGTCATTTAGGTTTTTGGGTTTCGACTGAACTCTTGTAGAGCTGTATCTTACCTCAAAAAGTGGTTTTCTATGCATGAAACTAAAGTATATCTGATGGTGAGGCTAGAGTTCTTGGGATATTGAGAATTTAAAGTGCCCTATCACAGCAATTACTCACCGCTTAACTCTGAAGTATCTGTTTGCATCCCGTCTCTGAGTCAAATAGATACATTTAAAAAATAATCAGATTCATTATGACCTTATTCAAAAGAATTGAAAAAACATTCTTTTAAAAAAAACTGCTGAAAAATACGTGGTGCATTCAATAGGTTTCCAGACTTTTTTTGTACTGGCATTTAAAATTGTCGTAGACTCTTGAACATTCAGTAACTTATTGCTATACATCTTATGAGATGACTGACCAATTTTTATGATTTGACGTTCAAAGGAACAGCTACAGTAGCAATTGGAATACACCCTACTAAAGTCTGATTGTCACAGCTGGTGAATTTCAAAAAATGCAATCTGGACGTGAGGATACTTTAGAAGAACGATAAGCAATAAAATTCTGTTTTAAACTTCGAAAAAATGTCACAGAAGCTTATGGAATGCTTCAGATTGCTTTTGAAGAATCTTGCATGAATCGAGCATCAGTTTTTGAGTGGCATAAGAGATTCAATGAAAGCAGGGAGTCTGTGAGGGATAATGAGAGGTGTAGGAGAAGTAAGGAAGTCAATAGACCAGAGTTGATTGGCCAGGGGGTTAAGATTAGGATTACTATGTTGAGGTTTTAAGGGAGTTTAGGAAGAAACTCCTTGGGAGGAGGCCAGCACTCTTCAAATTAGGTCCGTGGCATTTCCACCAGGACACTGCACCAGTCCACAACTCCATCCTTGTCAGACACTATTTGACGAAGTTGGGTATCAAGACAGTTTTTCACCCTTGCTATAGTCCAGACCTTGCTCCCTATGGCTTTTGGTTATTCCCTAAGCGCAGATGCTGTCGTTATGAGACAATTGAGAAGATGAAGGAGGCTGTGACGAACGTCATTGATACGCTCACACAAGAGGAATTTCATTTGGCCTTCCAGAAGTTGTTGGAACGGTACAACAAGTGCATTGTAGCCGGATGAGATTAGTTCGAAGGGGACTAGAGTTTCATGTGTGAAATATCAATAAAAGTGCCCATATGAAAAAAGTCTGGAAACTTATTTAATGATCCTCATACAAATATGAACGGTCACTGAATGCGATTCTCTAACATCTTGGCATAAAATAACGCCAGACAGATTGAAATAATCGTTAAAAAAGATACATACTCATTATTATATCTGCAAAGCGAGACGGAGCATTGTTTTCTCTATGTACCATCACACAAGGAACCCGTTCCTTGCTTATGTCTCGCAATAGCCAAATTTTTTATTCAGGTCTGATATGTTTTTAGTCCTGAGAGATTTTTCAGTTGGCCGCTGCTACATTTGGCGCTCGCCACCCTTTGAATATATGATTGATTCTGTAGCCATTGCTTCTGCTTAACGGAGATCTCAAAAAACTTTTTTAAACAGCAAAATTTAGCAGTCTATATTTTATACTATTTCATGCTAGAATCTCTTCCATACCACGTCAAGCTCTGAAAATATCATATTTTTGATTGATATAATGATTTTAATGGTATGTTAACCCGTCTATTTTATACATTGAGGTTAAGTAATTGCGTCCATTTTTTCTTAGTTTATTTTGCATACGTTCCTAACAAATACGATTATTTTTTTAAAAGAATGAGTTGACCCATAGTAGGAATGATAACAGGAACTACTAATCCGTGTTTGAGTAGACCTAAAAGTAGTGATGAAGAAAGAGTACATCATATCTGCCAGATCTCCAAAACTGAAGATTTATCACTGGATGTATTTGACTGTCATCCCCCCTTTGCAGAATATTCAGTCAATATATTCTTAGTCAGATCGAGTGGGTGAATCATATTTCTTTTATGACATTTATTATAAGTTCACGGAAGAGTTCTCGTGGGTTAGTTGTTAACGTGCTTCACTGCAATATTGTTGTGAGCGAGTTCGAGCTACAGTCGCGCTATTAAGTCCACTTTTGCTTCAATATCATTGGTTAAAGGTATAAGCCCCCTTATCTTCCAGCTATCTGTTAAATAATACCATTACTCTCCTTTTATAGAGATAGCTTAGAAATTAAATAAACCTCGAATTTTGAAATATTGTTAAATAAAGAAACCAAACCAAACCAAACCAAACCCATGAGTTCATATAAATGAACTTTCTTCATCAAGATATTAAAAGAAATTGTTAGTCTGATTCACAAAACAATATGAACTTTCAGAACTGTTCATTAAGTTTAATCATTGAGCATTTTATCCCAGAAACAACCAGAGCAGCTTTTATCTAACTACCCCCAAATGTTTTTCCTTCAATCATGGTAGACTGATAAATGATTGTATTATGTTTCGGGAGGACACTCTGTGGCGTTGTGGTTAACGTGCTAGACTACGACAACCTAGTAAACGAGTTCGTACTCCAGTCACACTATGAAGCTCACTTGCAGACTAATACTCTCGGGAAAAGTATGAACTCACTTATCGCCTTGGCTAAGAGTTAGATAGAATCATACTGTTCAATATAAGGATGGCTTTGGAATTAATCGCTCACAAAGATTTATATGCCATTAAAACAGAGAAACTGGATCCATTAAATTTTTATATATATCCTCCTTATGCTTGAAAATATGTATTCATCCAACACCCACCAGGATACGTTAGAAGTCCAATTTTTAAGCAGAGTACAGCTGTTTTTCCCACTTCTAGACTGATTGCCATTCCAAACCTACAAAACCCGGCTGCTCAACTATTTACAACTACCTGGGGGAGATGAGATGTGACGAACAAATGGCTTTATTAAGGGCATTAATACGAAGTAAAACCCAAGCAGCCCTCTCGAATATTTGAACTCAGTTCATCAGGACCATTTCCAACGACAATAACTACTATGCTATGCGCAATATTAGAAAGCATTATGCTCATTATAATATATTTTTACATAAAGTTATATACACAATAAATTAATATATACAAGGGAGTGTCCTCGTGGTATAATGGTTAAAGCGCTGGACTGCGGGTTTGTAGTAAACGAGTTCGAACTCCAGTCGCGCTATTACTTTCATTGTCGGCCAAATCCCTTGGGAAAAATATGAACCCCTTTATCCTTCTAATTATGGTTCATTAGCATCAATCCTGCTCTTCTAGAAGGATGGCTTTGGCATTAGATAACCCACAAAGGTTGATATGCCATTAAAACAAAGAAACCAAACCAAACCAATATATACAATCCAGTATATTTGTTCTACTACGGGCAGAGTGGGCACTGTAGCTACAGTGGATCAAACAATCGTGGAGATTCAGATGATGGAGTTCATCAGCTAGTTCTGACAACCTCTGTGACAATGTTGATGCCGAGCTCTATTGCACCTTTTTTCTTGTATTGGACAACTTCCGTCATAAAGAGAGGTGACCACCTGCTTGGGCTACCGCGTTTCATCTATAAAACCTTATCGAGACGTAGATTCATAATCACATGTGAGTGATGAATGCCATAAAAGATAAATAAAATAAATAAGAAAAAGTATACCGCTGCCAAATCAATAGTGAGGGATTTTAACTTACTAACCGAACTCACGCACACATTCCAAATATCATTTACAGTCAACACATCTGTTTACTTCGACGAACAAAATAGAATTTAAGCAATGAAGTACTGATTTTGAGGTCAATTAACCGGCATGTTGTCACAATTATATATCTTAATGAATTACCTTGATGTGTGGCAAATATTGCAGTTTATTATATAAAAATGGCAGTTCTGCCAGGGAAATGAAAAACATGTGCCAAGCCAAGTTACTAAGCAACTTGTTCTTCGGTTTGAAAGGTAAAATTGGCTTCAACATTGGTCCCTCTTAACAAGTTATTTTCTATAGGTATTGAGATTAAACTTCTGTTCAACTAGACAGAAATAAACAATTTATGAAAAGTTGTAAATGTTCTTGAGCATCATACCTATTTAACAGAGTTATTCAAACCAATCTCTTTTTAAACATTTGAAGAAATTCGGAAGCTCCTCTTTTTATCTGATGTGGAGCAGCGCCGTTTTATTCATTTTTAATATTTTCCAGTTCTTCAGTTAACAGACTGGAGTATATTCATTATGATACTGAACTGCAACTAATGGTAATTTTCAATTTCCAAAGCTCTGGAAAGTGGGAAATACTGGTAATTCTTCGTTGACATCACTCCTTAGTCCACTCTGAACTGGAATG